>CM053802.1:120630-1320630 GCA_028671895.1 Oenanthe sinensis
AGCTACTGTCAGAAAACTTTATGTCTTGATTCTTCAATCTCTGCCAAGTTTACTGTCAAGGAATAGTTGATGTCGTCTGTTCCAAAAGTTGTTGTCACTTCATTATGCTGTCGTAGGCTCAGGATGTAGAATGTTACTGTCGAAGATTTGATCTATGCTGTGCATGAACACCTTGTGAACTTCTACTTCATGGATCATTTATTTAATTTACACATGATAGTAACTATTGATACTTATTGTTACCCACTTGACTATTTGTGCATACTTATTACAAGTGACATTATAAACATACTATCAAACAGTATATGGTAGTATGTTTTACTTAGTTAATAATTAATTAATCTAAATGAATATTAGTCGATTACATTGATAATACCACAAGCCCTAACAATCTCCCCCGATTTGTTTTTATGATGAATAAAGACAAATTTAAAGAAAACTGCAGATGCTATCTCAACTAATAAAAATAGAAGTGTTTGTACAGAAAATGAAAGAAATTACAAGTACATTCATATCTCAAGTTTAGCTCCTCTAGACTGAGCAAATCTTCAACTTTTACTTGAGCTGCATCTTTACTTCTTTTCTGTTGTCATCCTTCCATACAGTCCCTCAAGAGCTCTCAGTTCCTTCTTCTCTTCTTCTGTCTTGGCATGATCAGCAACACAATCTAAGACTAGTTTTACCATTTTGTGAGAAAGATTCATCAACTCCTTGTAACTGTAGTAGTTCTCAGTTGGTCCTTTGGATATGCACAAATACTTCATTCCAAACATGTCTTTGATAAATCTTTCCTTTGTAAAAGAGTAGACCTGCTTCACCCTGAGTTTGTCAATAGATTCATCCTCTTCTTCTCTAGACTCAATGATCTCCCAGACAATTTTACTTAAATCCCTTTCGAACTCCAGGAATGAGCCTGTGATCATTCTGAATATCTTCCTTAAGTTTTCATTATTGAGCACCCTGAAGTTGACAGCCTCCACTTCAATGCTATCAACAATGATTCTCAAGGGCCCAAACAGGACTAGAGAAACATAGTTGGGATTTTTAGAGAATTGATCATTCAGCATTGCATGCTTCATGTCAATCTCAACCTCCTTGATTCTTTTGGAAATTTGCTCTACTTTCTTCGTTGCAGCTACAACCTCTTCTTCAAATGTCTTCTTTTTCTCCTTCTCCTCCTTCCTCTTAGAGTCACATATCTACAATGCTTTATTCTTCAGATCAAAAACCTCATAATTAGTGATGTTGAGCAGTTGCTTCTTGATAAGCTCAATGATATGAGGATCATTCACAGCCAACTTCTTTAACTCCTCAAATGTGATTTCTTCAACAGAACCACCAGTATTATAGAAGACAATTATGTCAGGATTTCTGAGAAGACATTTATGTGTCCTCTCATACTCAAACTTCTTTTCAATCTCTCTTTTTCTCTTGGCTTGAATAATTCTCACAACATTTGACATATATTTGCACTCCTCGGGATAAGGATATCACTCCAACTACTTCACCAGCTTTTCAAGAAGATTCAGATTTTTGTCTTGAAGAGACTCTGTACTCCAAAACTCATTGATTCCATCTTCTCCGTCAAACATCACCCCATCTAAGTAGATAACTATCTCAGGCTCTTCAACATCAGTAAAATCTAAGGGATGAGGCTTGAAAGAATCCATCAATTCCATGAGCTTCTTTATAAACATATTTCTCACTAACTATGTCTTCATGTCTATTCCTTGAGTTAAGAGCAGCATTTTTCTGACCAGAAAATAATTTACCTCTTTCATCTCATAACTCAACTCTTCACCTGCTCCTTTTGAATACAAGATAATTATCTTGTTGAGAGTATTCACTTCAGACCACTCAAACTTCATCTTAACCTGGGATTCTGCCTTTGATTCTGCTATATTATTGATTGTTGGTCTTCTAACATCTAGAAAATCCTCATGAAGCACTTCAGACACAAGTTTTCACCCTTTCCTGCTAGGCCTCCTGCTTGAATGTGGCTTAGGCCTTTCTGCCCTTGCCTTCATGTACTTCTTTGAAAAAGAGACTTTCTTTGACAGTAACTTTTGAAGGGTTACTGTCAAATCAAGTTCGACAGCAGGTTCTGTGACAGTATGTTTCTCCTTATTACTCCTAATAGCATCTTTTTCATCAATTTCAAAACCAAGTACTATTGTCTTCATCACATTCCCTTCAATACCATCTCTATACTCCTTCTCATCCTTCTCCTCATTTTCCTCTACCTTATTTCCAGCTCTAGATGATCCTTCACCAATATTGTGTTGGCTGGAACTACATGCATCTCTATCAGGCTTTTCATTGTCATCTATATCTCTTCTCTCCTGGGTCTTCTTCTTCAATTTCAATTCCTCAAGTCTCCTCAATTCTCCATCCAACACCCTCAACACTTCATCTCTCTCTTCATTTCTTGGAATCTGTTTGAAGTAGTAAAAAGATTCTTTAACTGACCTTGGCCTACACATGCTCACCCTTTTCAGATTCATAGATCTGTATTTTCCATCTGTAGAGCTACTAAATTTGATGCCTATTGGATCCTGAGTTACTTCTGGCAACTTCTCCACTATTAACTTCTGTAAAGTCCTCTTCAAGTTCTCATTTAGCCATGACTTATCTGTTTTGATTTTGAGTTTAATAGCTTCAATAACCGCAATCTCTTGCCTGCTCAGATAAGCCATGCTTACACACTAACTGAAACCTCCTTCAGTTCTGACAGAGATTACCCATTTATTGCTCCTAGACACCATCACAGCTGTTCTCACTGTTTACTGTCTCATTGAATCAGAAAATTTCTTGGGGTCTATGTTAGATGAGGCTCTTAGATCATTAATTCTCTTATTGAATTTTGCATCTTCAAAAACTCTACTGTCCTCATTGTCATCTACCATCAGAATTGTAGCCTGCTCATCATCAAAATCTTCTATCTCTTCAATTATCAAATCATCACTACCATCTTGAAAGAGCTTCTCTTTTCCTTTTCCTGCCACATGAACTACTGAATCCTTCTTCACAGCAATACCCTCCTTAATCACCATGCCTTTCTCCTTTGGTATCTCCACCTTATCACCACCAAGCTTTGTAGCAATCTCAGTAGCCACACTAGATAGTAATGCTAGTTGACTGTCCCCCTGAGATACAGCTTGAGTTATCTCCTTATCACTCTTTTCTGCAAACACTTCATCCTTATCACTTTTATCCCCCTTAGTTGAGGTAGCAACTGCAGGGTTTGAAAATTTTGCATTGAACTCCTGAAGCTTGTCAAATATGGCCTTGAACCCTTCATTCATTGTTTGCTCCAAACTGGCCATCCTATTCACTAACTTGACTTAATTCATCCTCACAGTATCCAGATTCTTTGATAGTTTTGTGACCTTGTGTGAAAGGGATTTCAACCTTTCATCAGCTTGTTTGGAGGATTTGGAGGTTGTGGTGGTTCTCACACTCTCTTATTTTTTATGAGTGATCTCATCACTCCTCACCATCTCACTCTTTAGGCCTAATGCCTTTGATTTTTGGGCTCTCACATTATGTTTTTTAATCTGGACTTGCTCATGGCCCTCTCATTTTTCCTGGAGTTTTTCCAGCCCCTCATTTTTATGCTCACCTCTCTTTTCTTTTATCTCTCTTTTTCTTTTCACAACATCACCCATCCTAGGTTCAAGAGACTGAGCAGGTACATCTTGCACAAGAGTTATAGATTTTACCTTGAGTAATGAGGAGATGATAGCAGAATCATCATCACTGTTTTGTTAAGAGGAGGCAGTCATTGGAGAGTTACTGTCTGGAATTGAAGTGTTGACAGCAACTTTGGAAAAGTTACTGTCATGAGGAGTGACAGCAACTTTGTCATTAACATCTACTGAGACTGTGACAGCAATCTCTTCTACCCTTTGAGTAGAAGGTTCTTGTGGATTGCTACGATCAGTTTCATTCAATTGATGAAATAGTGCAATAACATTCTGATCTTCAATTGATGAAATAGGCTTACCATCAGCGTGGTTGCCGGTGGTGTGCTTGACTCATTACAAAGTGCTCTGGCTGACGAACGAATTTCAATGGACTCATCCTGTAGATAGAATGATTCCAAAGACAGTTTTATTACCTTTTCAGCTCTGCATCCTTTTGAGAAGATGCAGATGAGCTTACAGTTACCTCAGTTATATACTCCTTTTTTTCTCTGGAGGTAGAGTTGTGGGTGCACTTTTGACATCATCCTTATTTGTTGCATCAAGTGCAGTTTCTCCCTTATCAACCTCTAACTTACATGAGTTCCTTATATCTCCAGGGGTTAATATATGGAAGTGGATGAATTGGTGTTTGGTACTGTGGCATGGGTAAGAGATTGATGGGTTTTCAACCTCTTGGCCAGTTTCTAAAGCCACTAGGGGCTAACTGGAAAGAACCAATCGAGATAAAAAGATAATCACCTTAACATTTCAAAACATATTTTTCATCCCAAGGAGAAGGAAAAATATAATAAGGAATGGTAATAGATTGCATTAAAGCACTTACAATAAAAGAGTTTTGTCGGAACTAAAGATTTATCATTTAAAACCATGATATAAAATTTTCTTTAAGATACATATCCCATAATAAAATGTGGGAAAGTTGTATCATAGAAGAAAGTTTTTATCCTTTATGAATTTCCTATAAGGAAAACTTCCCATAATAAAATGCGGGAATTTATACTAAAGAAGAAATTCAACTCTCTTACCAAATTATATCTCGATAAAATGACTCTTTTCCTTTATACCTTAATACTGTATGATTTGAAAACAGTTTTGCAAACCATCCTTATCAGATAGAGGACTATGATTTTCTGACTCATAATGCAATTATCATATTCATCATTTTCGTCCACCTGATATTATCCCTAACTTAAAATAGAAAATTTCATTACAATAGGGGTGGATGTATTCTTAGCAATACAGTATAAGGCCTTCAAAGCAACAACCACTGTTTAGGTACTTTGAATCAATGTGCAACAAACATTGAAACAAGTGTTTGAAAACAAATCATTTTACAAATGGTTGATACCTAGAAGTAAAAACAATTTTGGAAATATTTCTAAGTATATAAAATATTGAGAATTTTACATACGCATAACTTAGAAAATACTTCCGTTAATTTCAATATTAGTGTTTTTGAAATATGCATTGATTACTTAGATCAGTAATTCTAAATAATGTCACTAATATTAAAAGTGTCACAATTATTTGTAACAAAACATTTAAAAATATCAGAGAAAAATATCAAAACAATTAAACAAGATATCATTAACTGATACTCATAAAATATTTATCATACAAACAATTATGCTGCATATTATTTTAATTCATTTAAATTATGAGACTGATGTGACATCGTATTGTCTAACATCATAATTTAAATTAATTAAGATAATATACAAACTTATGCTAGAACACCTAATTACCACATATGCATATAATATTATAAACATGGATAATTAAAGTAGTAGCAATAAGCATGAGGTACTGGATTTCAAATAAATTCACAAGTCCTTTAAATATTAAAATTTTAATACTTGTGAACTCATTTAAGAATTCTTTACAGATGAGATTTTCAACAAATATGCACATAAATAATATCTCAACTTTACTAACCAACTTAGACAAAATGAATTTATCAAGCTGTTTTAGCAAATATCTGCAAGTTATTCTACTAAGGACTACTCCCAATATAAATGATACCTGGTGTCCATGCGCTTGTTCCGTGAGTGGTGAAGAGATTGTTTTCCCAGTTGTACAAGTAGAAGGGGGGGTTGAATACTTGTATGTCTTTTCTGCCTGATTTAAAATCAAATTAAGAACAAACTCAAACACAAAAATATGAATAAGTACTATTTTGTATTATTGATTTGTGAATACAAAACTTTCCCAGGGTGTACACAAACCCTAGAAGCTTCTCTGTGTTTATTACAGCAACTATCTCTATCTCTGTGCCCTCATAATATTTCACTCAGACAATTATGCTTCGACTTCCACACCTTTACAATTAGGTTATATAGAGTTTATATAGAGAGCTGTCTATCAACTAATAACAGAAAGTAAAATTATAATAGGAATAAAATCCCTAATTATTAGTTGACAGTTTCCTTCTAGAATTCTCTTTCTTTCACATAGCATATTTGCAATATATTTATCATGATCTTCGAAGACTTTCCATTCCTGTGATCTTCTTCCAAATTTATCCTCAACTGTATAGACTCTGAAATCTTCAGACTCTGATGATCTTTAGACTCTGATCACATGTAGACTCTGATAGATCATAAACTCTGATAGTCTATAGACTCTGATCACATTCCAGACTCTGATCTTCATGCAGACTCTGGTTTCACTTTCTACAGAAATTCTTCTAAGTACAAGTAACATGAATGTTGACTATCTAGACTCTGATTATACATTTCAGAGACTAGAAAGACTTATTACAGATAAACTAATCTAGACTCTGTTCTAGTATTTTATACATCATCAAATGAATATATTCCTAACAATCTCCCCCTATTTATGCTTTATAAAATGTAAGCATAAATCCAGGTTTGATGATGTCAAAACTAAAGAATAAAACTATTAATCTAGAACAGTATAATAGAATTATAAAGAAAAAAAGAATTACTTCTTATTTAATCTTCTCAAAGGCTGGATTATTCTTCAAAAATGAGTTCAGCATATTTTCTTCCACAATTGCAAAAGCTTCACCAACAAACTTCTTTAATTTCTTCATTTCTTCATTTGAACATTTGATTTGGCAGTAAGATGCTCTCAGATCATTTGCACTGCTTTCTTGATCTTTTAAGTCTTTCAACATCAGAACACTAATTTTCTCACTCATAGGCTGAAACCCAAAGTAATGACCCACACCTTCTTGAAATTTAATCTGTTTTTCTTCCAATGGCATGACTTGATCATTTCCCTCAATATCAACATATTTTAAAGAAAATTTGCCCATTTGTCGATTTGCATGTCTGTGCAAAGTCAGCTTCCTATCAATCTCCTTGAACCATTTGTGTGTGACAGCTTCTTTGCTCTTGTTAACTTCATAAGCAATTTGAAGAAGAAATCTGATATACTGTAGTTCCTCAGCCTGTTTGAAAAAGATAAAATTTGATTGACTAATCCATCTTACACTTCCACCTTCTAAGAAGTAAACCAGCATCTCATTTTTCACCTTTTATGTACCTCCCTGACCTCCTTGTATCTTTGTTTCAAAAACATTATAAACAATTTGAGCAGACACCATTTTATTTAAGTACTTCTGAGTGATCTTCTCAAACTGCCTATCTGTCAAGGATTGAGGATCCCTGGTTAGAGTAGATGTTCTGTCAATGTCAGATTCTTCAAATCCTCCAAGACCTATCTTCTTTTTATCTCTAAGTTGCAGATTTGATTGACTGCACTTCTAGTATGAAGGTTCTTGAGTTTGATCAGAGTCTGACTTCTTTCTTTGCTTATCAGAGTTTGACTTAGACTCTGATTTCCCATGTCTAGTCCCTGACTGATGTGTTTGAGTTCTTGCTACTCCATATTGCTTTTGTTGCACATCATCAAGACCCCTAGGACCATGAGAACTATCATCATCATCACCATCTCTCCTCCTTTTAACTCCCCTTGATTTATCCTTGCATCCATCATCCTTATGTCTCCTGGAGGATTCACCTTGCTTCTCCTTCTCCCCCTTTTTAACATCATCATTACTGGTGACAGCCAAAAGAATCTGCTCAAGAACAGTGGAGATATTTGCCTGGGCGGCAATAACTGAATCAACCTTGGTGGTCAAATCAGAAACCGGAGTTTGAAGAGAGGCTTGAGTTGTAGTGATAACAGCTAGAGCATCTTTAAAAGCTACTTCTTTGGATAAATGAAGGGAGTGAATTCTGTCAAATCTTGTATTGAGCAGAGAAGTTGTATTATCAACACCAGTGAGCTTGATTTTAATATGAGAAATGTCCTGGACCACACTGGATAATTGAGCAGCAACATCAGGTAACTCAGCTTTAACAGCTCCATCGAAGACTTGATCTTCTTCACCAGGATAGTAACCATGTTCCTGTTGAAAGGATTGTTTCTGAAAAGCTTTAAGTCTCTCAGAATGATGAATATCTAAAATACACTCAAAAGAATCTTTATCATTTATGCCTCTTTGTTGTGCAGACTCCCAAGACTGAGGAAAAACCTGATCAAAATAGATAAAAGAAGGAGTAACGTGATCATCATCTTCAGAAGTGCACTCCTCAGCAACAGGCTCTAGCTTTGTGAATGGAGGTGTAGACTCTGGTGGTGGTGTAGACTCCGAAACTGCAAACGGGACTATAGACCCTGACTCCTCCTGAGAGTGATCAGAGACTGTAGACTCTGGAAGTCTAGCCCTTATAGGCATGATTAAGAGTGGTTCGTCTGACTTCGAATTTGCAGCCTCAGTTAGAGTGACAGGATTATCCACCAAAGCCTCCATGACTCTATCTGCTCTCCTTGCTAGAGAATCCATCAGATGAAGATGTGGTCTCTGTGTAAATGATTTCTGAGCAGCAAGAGCCTCCTCATGTTTGCCAATCTACACAATCAGACATAGTGAATTGTCATCCATCCCCTACTCCAACTCATTGGATCAACTCTTTGGAAAATCTTGATCCCAATAAGTAAAGCTAGGTTCAGGATACCCTAATCTCTCATGCTCACAGTGGGGTTGGGCACCCACTTTCTCAATCTCACTCAGGCTCTCTACAGCCTTTTCTACCTCTCCTTTTGCCTGGTCCAGTGCCAGCCTCTCAGATATTTTTTCACTCAATGTGGAGGGTGCACTCAATAATCCTACAGAAGAGGGGTTAAGAGATAATAATGGTGCTTCAATACCTGAACCACCTTGATGGAGGGGAACCCCTTCAAATGTCTGAAGGCTAGGGGTTTCCACCAAGGGATGAGCATCAATAGATTCTGAACCATTACTAGCATCTTCTCTCTTTTCAGAGTCTGTTGGCTCCAGTATTCCACTCTCATGGTCTACTCTAGACTCTGACTGCTTCAGTATGACTTCATTAGAAGTCAGAGTCTGAGTGTTACCATCTTTGACTGTTTGTGCATGAGACTCCCCCTCAAGGTGGATAGACTCTGATAGAATAGATTGGGAAATTTCTTTATGAGCATCCATCAGAGTATGTCCTCCCATATCACTGGGTTCTCATCAGCTCTTTGGTGAGTTGTCAAGGAGGGCCCAACAGCATACTCCCCTGCCCCACTATCACCCAACCTCTGACTAGGTGGTTCTTGTGTGGGTGAGGCAGACTGAGCATCTTTATCACTAGTCACCACAGGTGCACTAGTCCCAACCTCCAACTGCCTTGCATCACCTGCTACCTCCTGTGGTTCAACCATAGTTAATGCATCCAAGTGTCCATTGAGAAACATCCTGGCATGGAGTACATTGATGGCCTGGGCAAGATTCAAGTGAAAGGAATCCTGCAGTTCCCTTGCAATCTTGTGAAAATGTGAGCCTTTGAGTTGATCCAATCTACTTTCATAGGTCGGATAGATGTATTTATTGGCCACCTCACCTACATTTTGGATAAGAAAATCAACCACCTCCCTTGAAAATGGTTGAATGGTAGAGATCCAAGCAATAGCTGTCCTGTAGGTAATCCCATGATCTCAAATTGCTTCATAGTCAAAAACTGGTTGTTCAATCTCAGTTTCCAACTCAGCAACAGACTCTGATTTTCTCCTTTTGTAGATGCTAAGCTTTTTAGGCTTCTTTGTGATTTGCTGTTCAGAGTCTGGCACACCTAGTGCTTTGAGAACTTCATTTGTTCTGCCTTCTATGAGCCCAGCTACTTGTACTTGGAATGAAGAGTTGAATAGGTAGCTGTAGAGATTTTTGACCACATTCTGTGCAGACATTTATAGCTCCTGTTCCATTCTCTTCCTTAGGGCTTCATAGGTTGAAAGAAGATCCAAGACTTGAGATTTAGTCTGATATTGCCCTGGATCTTCAACTGATTCCACCAAAGGATATAAAAATAGCAGTGCCTCATCACTTGGAATAATGATCTCATCAATTAGACATGAGGCTGCATCCAATGGCATTCCTTCCCAAAATGGTTCATGATCAGAGTCTAAAGGCAGTCTAGACTCTGACTCAACATTAGACTCTGGTTCAGGTGTTTTCTTGCTTTCAGAGTCTGGCATTGCAGGAGCCTTGGGAGCATCTGTTTCCTGTAAAACAGGGTTAGTAATAATAACAAGCTTGTTTGTGTGTGCAGAATAAGCCTTCCTTAACCTTCTGTACTTCTTAGCAAAAGATTTCTCAAGAGACTCAATATGAGAATCCTGAGGTGCTTCCCTAGGTTTACAAAGTCTGTAGCCTTTTGAGAGTCTACAGACTTGGCTTGAAGGTTAGAATCAAGTGTATCATGACCTTCCTTTAGCAAAGAAAGTCCTTCAACAACTTGTTTCTCTAGTGGATTGAGCTCATCATCACTGTGCTCATCTATAAGCCTAGATTGAATCAATTTTCTCCTCTTTACAACTGGTGCCTGTTGAGAGACACCAGAGGTTGGTTTCTTTTTGGATTTTGGTTTGGAAGATTGTGTAATGGAAGGGGATTGGGTGACTGGGGTAGGTGCAGGGGGACTCTCCATTACTTGTTCCTGCACCATGTCACCACCAAAAAATGAAGCATTATAGATAGAAGGTTTGTAGGATGAGAGTTTTACCTGCATTACCTGTGGATATGTCATTTCAGATAGACTCTTCTTCTGTCATCAATTCTCTTAATGTCAGAGAATATCCTCATTTGCTGTTTGTATGCCTGCACACAGTAATCATCTGCCAACTTGGTTGACATGTCAGGAATGAAGTGATTGAGGAGAATCATAAGAAATCTATGATAGTAGACTTTCTTTCTCCCCTCATGCACATTATTTAATTTTGCTCCCATTTGAGTGAGCAACATATCACCAATGTTGATTATTCTATTAAATAGGACACTGTGACCAATTTGATAAGTAATGGCAGTAATAGCATCAAATCCACTACACTTACCAGTAAAACACTTAGCAATTTGATCGAAGAAAAAGGACCATTCTTTTCTCAAATAAGGCCTAGTTAACTTACTCGTGTTTTTTAAACTACCAGAATAACCTAGTGATTTAAACATATCTTTAATTTCAGCATCAAAAACAGTTTCATCAAAAGATTGTTTAACTGGTAATTTAAACATAGAATTAATAACATCAGCAGTAACATCAAATGTAAAGTTACCAAAGGTAAACATTATTTTACCTGGTTGATCCTGAGAAGGATCAACTACCTTTACAGTGCCCCATGCTTGTGATACAGCATCCATGTAAATGACTGGTAATGCCTTGAGAATTTAGTGTAGCTCGAATTGCTCCAAGAAATCCATCACAGGGTAGTAGTCAGCGTCTACCCATTTCTTGTCTCCAAGGGCAGCAACATGATTTGTGGTCATGAACTCGAAATCCCCAAATGTGAAAGCAATCGCCTTGGGTCCTCTCATGACAGTAGAAACGGCAGCCATTGGAGTTGTTGAGTGGAAAGTGATGGAAAAGTTTGAAGAAATTAGTTAGGGTTCGTAAAAAGCTCTGTGAATATTTTTGCCGTAGAAATCAATTACAATAAACAAGTGAGTAAATTGTATGAAAAATTCGATTTTGTTCAAGTTGCATACAATACACACGAGTCTACAGCCTGTCTCTAGTCAAAAGATAACTGTTACCGCCTATTTCAAGTCATTTGAACATTTTAAATGCAATCAGAGTCTGCAGGCGCGAATTTTAACCGTTTCAGAGTCTAGGCGATATTTTTCTCAGAGTCTACTGACTCTCAGAGTCTACAGACTCGTCAAAGTCTATAGACTCGTCAGAGTCAAAAAACTAGATTCTGTCAAGGTAAAATACCAAACAAAATTTTGTAATAATAATTAATCACAGTGTGTTAAGACAGGGACTATAATTAAAGTACATACCTTGCTTCTTGTAATTTTTGATCACTTACATATTTAACATACCTAATTCACCTACCAGTCTGAGAAAGGTAGACTCATCAAGTAGTTTTGTCAAAATGTCTGCAATCTGTCTGTCAGTTGGAACATAGTGAAGTGTCACAGTACCATTTTCAACGTGTTCTCTAATAAAGTGATACCTGACATCAATGTGCTTTGTTCTGGAGTGTTGGACTGGATTCTCTGCAATTTTAATAGCACTAGTATTATCACAATACATAGGAATATTTGAGAATTTTAGTACATAATCAAGTAATTGATTTCTCATCCACAGAATTTGAGCACAGCAACTTCCAGCTACAATGTATTCAGCCTCAGCTGTTGAGGTGGATACAGTTTGTTGTTTCTTGTTAAACCAAGAAATTAATTTGTTGCCAAGAAACTGGCATTGTCCTGTTGTGCTTTTCCTATCTACTTTGCATCCTGCATAGTCAGAATCTGAATAGCCAATTAGTGAAAAATCTGACTCTCTAGGATACCAAAGTCCAAGAGTTTGTGCCCCCTTGAGATATCTAAAAATTCTTTTCACACCTATTAAATGTGATTCTCTAGGGTCAGCTTGAAATCTAGCACATAGACAAGTTGCAAACATTATATCTTGTCTACTAGCAGTTAAATATAGCAATAAGCCAATCATACCTTTGTAGCTAGTGTTGTCAACTTTCTTACCCTTTGAGTCTGTGTCTAGCTTAGTGGATGTAGACATGGGAGTTTTAGCAGTTGCAGAGTCTTGCATATCAAACTTCTTTAATAGTTCTTTCACATACTTTGTTTGATTGATGAAAATTCCATCATCATTCTGTTTGACTTAAAGCCCCAAAAAGAAGTTCAACTCTCCCATCATGCTCATTTCATAATTTGACTGCATTAGTTGACTAAACTTTTCACAAAGTTTATCATTAGTAGATCCAAATATAATATCATCAACATAAATTTGGACAAGTAAAATATCACCTTTACATTTTCTAATAAAGAGAGTTTTGTCAATGGTACCTCTTGTGAATCCATTTTCAAGAAGAAATTTTGAAAGAGTTTCATACCATGCTCTAGGTGCTTGCTTCAATCCATATAGTGCCTTGTCTAACTTGTAAACATGATCAGGAAACTTTGGATCAACAAATCCTGGTGGTTGCTCCACATAGACTTCTTCTTCCAATTCTCCATTTAATAATGCACTTTTCACATCCATCTGATACACCTTGAATTTGGAATAAGCTGCAAAGGCCAGAAACATTCTGATAGCTTCCAATCTTGCTACTGGTGCAAAAGTTTCGTCATAGTCAATTCCTTCCTATTGTGAGTATCCTTTTGCAACTAACCTTGCTTTATTTCTTACTACAGTTCCATTCTCATCAAGTTTATTTCTGTACACCCATTTTGCACCAACAACTGATCTATTTCTAGGTCTTGGTACAAGTTTCCACACTTTATTTCTCTCAAATTCATTCAATTCTTCTTACATTGCAATAATCCAATCAGGGTCTTGCAAGGCTTCCTCAATTTTCTTGGGTTCATTCTTTGAGAGAAAACAACTATAAAGACATTCATTTTGAGTGGTTGTTCTTGTTTATACACCACTCTCAGGGTCACCAATTATTAAGTTAGGAGTGTGATCCCTTGTCCATTTTCTAGCTGGTGGAAGATTGGTTCTTGAACTTGAAGCTCCCCCTAAGTCATTTGCATCTTCTGTAATTGAGTGAGATCCAAATGAAGAGGCTCCCCCTAAATTTATTGACTCTGACAAGGATTCAGAGTTGCTTGATCCAGACCCTGATGAGTTAGACTCTGAATTATTTGGAGTTAAAATATTTGGCTCCCCCTCAGAGTGTGCAGGTTCATGTGTTGGTTCAGGAGTTATTTGAGGGTCTTCATCTTCTTCTTCTTCATTTATTTCAGAGTTTTTTAGATTTTCAAATTCCAGTGTGGTAGACTCTGACTCATCCTGCAATCCTGTAAACTTTTTATCATCAAATGCAACATGAATAGATTCCATAACAATTTTGGTTCTGAGATTAAACACTCTGACTGCTTTTGTGTTTGATGCATATCCAAGAAAAATTGATTCATCTGCCTTGGCTTCAAATTTGCTTAGATTTTCAGGATGTACTTTCAGCACATAACATTTGCATCCAAATATGTGAAAGTGTTTCACACTTGGCTTCTTGTCCTTTATCATTTCATAGGGAGTCTTTCCATGCATGTTTATTAAAGTGCAGTTTTGAGTGAAACATGCTGTATTGACTGTTTCAACCCAAAAATATACTGGTAGCTTAGACTCTGCCAACATTGTTTGGCAGCTTCTATGAGTGTTCTATTCTTTCTCTCCACAACTCCATTTTGTTGAGGAGTTCCTGGTGCAGAAAATTGTTGAGTAATTCCCTTTGATGCACAGTAGTCCTCCATGATTGAATTTTTGAATTCAGTACCATTGTCACTCCTCAGAATTCTTACTATTTTCTTTGCTTTTCTTTCCAGAAAAGTGATATGGTCTATTATGTGTTGTGAAGCTTCATCCTTTGAATGTAGAAAGAAAACCCATGTGAATCTTGTAAAATCATCTACAATAATAAAAGTATATTTATTTTTGTTAATTCACATAACATTTACTGGACCAAATAAATCAAGATGCAATAAATAAAAGGGTTCAGAAATGGTGTTAATTGTCTTGCTCTTGAAAGATGATTTCCTTTGTTTTCAAAGTTGACATGCTTCACAAAGTCCATCTTGTACAAAATCAACCTGTGGTAATCATCTTACAAGATTCTGTTTCACCAACTTGTTGAGTGTTTTGAAGTTGATGTGTGACAGTTTCTTGTGTCATTTCCAGCTTTCTTCAGTTGAGGCCTTGCTGTATAGACATGTGACTTCACTGTTTATGCAATCCTCCAAGCTGGATTGATAAATGTTACCATGTATGTGTCCTTTGAAAACCACAATGCCTGTTTCTTTGTGAGTCACAAGACACTCTTTGTTGTCAAAGCCAGTATGGTAACCTTTATCTCCAAGTTGACTTATGCTTATTAAATTGTGCCTTAAGCCATCAACTAGAGCTACTTGTTCAATGATGACATTCCCAAGTACAATCTTGCCATATCCCAGTGTTTGTCCTTTGTTGCCATCTTCAAAGGATACTTCTGGGCCAGCCATTTCCTCAAAGTCTGTAAGCAGCGATTTCTTTCCAGTCATATGTCCTGAGCATCCACTGTCCAGGATTAGGGTTACTTTCTTTATCCTGGTTCCCTGCATACATAAAGCAACTAGTTAGATGTTTTGAGGACCCAAACAGTTTTAGATCCTTTTCTACTAACTTTAGGAGAAACAGGCTTAGTAATTTTCCCTTTTGGTTTACCTGTCTCTTTTGTTGCTTTACACTCTGGTGGTGTCTTAACAGTGTCATACCAACTTTTATCAATTGAAGATTTTAGCTCATAAAAATTGTAATACAAATCATGATAGTCCCTACACATATAAATAGAATGAAATATGCTACCACAGTGATAACAAGGTTTCTGTGGTATGTAGTGACTTTTCAGAGTCTGAGAAGGACTAGACTCTGATTTCATCTCAATTTTTGTTTTACAATCTATAGCTAAATGGTTGTGGTTGCCACATCTATAACACTTCTTTCTAGGAGCATTAGGATCTTTTTGATAATTATTAGTCTTATTAATGCCTTCCTTACCATTCCTATTTCTCCTAGTTTTGGTGGACTCTGATAAGTTCTCTAGCCTTTCTTTCAACTTAGACTTAGACAAGTACCCTATGTTAATATTTTTCTTAGAGTTATTTTCTCCTGTTTCATCTGTCTTCTTATCAACAACAGGGGGACTATTGACAGATGAGTTTGTGGTTTCAGATTTTTCTTTAGGGATCACAAACTTAACAGGAACAAATGTACTTTTGTCTTTAGTCTTATTAATTTTGCTAGCTTCTTCATTGTTATCATTCTCAACAATAGGTCTTTTGTCTTGACTCTTGTCATAGCCTAGACCAGCAGTTTGACACACGTTTTGATTATTGAGAATTTCTTGAACTTTTCTTCCAGAGTCTGTCCAAACTTTAAACTTAAGCCTTTCTTCTTCTAGTTCTTTCCTAACATAGTCATAGGCTTTCAAAATTTCAGTGTAGTTATGACTATATTTCTAAGAATCCTTTTTGTATTGTTCCATTAATAATAACTCAGACTCTAAATGACCATTCCTTTTAGTTAAGGTTAAATTTTCTTCTCTCAACCTTTCACTTTCACTAGTGAGAGACCTACATGTTTTCATTATTTTATTAACCTCACTTTTCACAATCTCTATGCCATCAGAGTCTAAATTAATTAAGGATTCAGGAATAAAGATTGATACCTGAGTTTTAGGAGATGAGGGTTCTTTGGGAGACTGTGATTTTCTTGAGGAGGATGCCATAAATGCTAGATTTTCATAATCAATTTCATCCTCTGAGCTTGAGTCTGCCCAATCCTTTCCTGTTGATAGAAGTGATTTTCCTTTTCCTTGACTTTTTGACTTTCTGCATTCACTGGCAAAGTGCCCCAATATTCCACAGTTGAAACATTTAACCTTTGCTTTGTCAAGTTTGATTATTGTACTCTTGCTCTTCTCAACCTTCTCATCTTCCTTCTTGAATGATGGCTTTTTGCTAAATTTGCCAGTTCTTTTGTTGAATTTCATTCTTTTGAAATTTTTAGCAAACATAGCCATCATTTGACTTCGATCAAACTCTTCATCAGAATCAGAGTCTGTGTCAGTAGACTCTGACTCCACAGCAGCTTTACCCTTCTTTCTTGAATCCTTGATTCTTGCTTCTGTGGGTTGTTCATGTTATTCTTTCTCAGACTCCATCAAGAGTGCCACAGATTTTGTCTTTACAGATTTCTTATTCTTTCTCTGTTGCATCTCCAAATCATATGTCTTGAGTCAGACATACAATTCTTCTAGAGTTAGTTCATCCAAATCTCTAGCTTCCCTTATGGCTGTAGTCTTATTGTCCCACTCTTCAGGAAGTGCTCTCAGAAACTTGGTGTTTGTATCTTCAGAATCATAAACCTTACCAAGCATAGCCATTTCATTCAAGAGTTTTGTAAACCTATCATACATCTCAGTGATAGATTCTCCAGATTTTGCTTCAAAGTACTCATACTCTTGAATTAGCAAAGACCTAGCATTCTTCTTGACATCTTTAGTCCCTTGACAGTGCACCTCAAGTTTTGTCCACATCTCCTTAGCAGTCTTGCATGATATGACACAATTAGTTAGAATAGAATCCAAACTGTTGAAGAGAATGTTCTTTACTTTTGCCTCCTTAAGGACATTTTCCTTGTCCTCTTTTGTCCATTCAGCCTTTGGTTTCTCAACGAGGTATTCTTCAGTTATTTTGCCTTCCTCGTTGATTTGAGGCACAATTTTTAAGGGCACAAAGGGTCCTTCATTAATCCTGTCAAGATATTCAGGGTCTGTTGCTTCCAGATGGTGCAGCATCTTAACCTTCCAGTGGGTGAACTCGTTTCTCTTAAGCATAGGAATCTTAGAATTGCCATCTTTGTTTCCAGACATCTTTGATCGATTTTAAACGTTAGGCTCTGATACCAATTGTTTTCCCAGTTGTACAAGTAGAAGGGGGGGTTGAATACTTGTATGTCTTTTCTGCCTGATTTAAAATCAAATTAAGAACAAACTCAAACACAAAAATATGAATAAGTACTGTTTTGTATTATTGATTTGTGAATACAAAACTCTCCTAGGGTGTACACAAACCCTAGCATCTTCTCTGTGTTTATTACAGCAACTCTCTCTGTCTCTATGCCCTCACAATATTTCACTCAGACAATTATGCTTCGACTTCCACACCTTTACAATTAGGTTACATAGAGTTTATATAGAGAGCTTCCTATCAACTAATAACAGAAAGTAAAATTACAATATGAATAAAATCCCTAATTATTAGTTGACAGTTTCCTTCTAGAATTCTCTTTCTTTTCCATAGCATATCTGCAATATATTTATCTTGATCTTCGAAGACTTTCCATTCCTGTGATCTTCTTCCAAATTTATCCTCAACTGTATAGACTCTGAAATCTTCAGACTCTGATGATCTTCAGACTCTGATCACATGTAGACTCTGATAGATCATAGACTCTGATAGTCTATAGACTCTGATCACCTTCCAGACTATGATCTTCATGCAGACTCTGGTTTCACTTTCTACAGAAATTCTTCTAAGTACAAGTAACATGAATGTTGACTATCTAGATTCTGATTATACATTTCAGAGACTAGAAAGACTTATTACAGATAAACTAATCTAGACTTTGTTCTAGTATTTTGTACATCATCAAATGAATATATTCCTAACAGAGATTATTCAGCAGAGTTGATGGAGTTTGACAACTTCTAGTAATTACCTTCCTGTCTTTCTTTCAACCTGCATTATCTATATCTATATAGCCAATTAGGTTAAACCTAGTATCTTTAGGGTACCTGATTCTTATAATTGGTAATCTCTTAAGATATCTAACAATTCATATCTTAGCTATAAGATTAGATTCTCTAGTATCCACGTAAAAACTTGCACATAGGCATATTGAGAATAAAATATATGGTCTTTATGCACAGTAGACCCACATATAATATAATCATGGTATAGTTGCACTAATATTACATTATATGTGTGTGCCTTATATTCTAGAGAGATATGTGTATAACGACCCTAATATAAAAACATTTTCAAGTAATTAGTAGTTAGAGTGTCATACTATGTCCTTGACGATTGCTTGAACTCTTACCTCCGTCATAGAGAGCTTTGTGAAGAGAATGATATACAAATTTCGGTGGATATGAAACTTCAAAGTCCAGGAGTTGTTGTACATCAACTTGTTCAGCCCTAATAGTATCAAGTCTCGTCTCTGGTGCTTCAGATAGATCTTGAAAGTCTCGAAGATTCTGTTTCTATCATCGTCGATACCTTCTGTAGCAACCAGTTTGGCTTTGTCCCTCATAACAATGCCAAAAATCATCCAGTCTCTGAAAACCCTTACAGTACCAATTACAACTTTGTCTTGTGGTCTGGGTTCCAGATTCAGTAGATTCTGCCTTCGAACTGATTGAGATCATCTTGCATTTGCAATCACCCAATCTGGATCAATTAGTGCTTCTTCAATCTTCTTTAGGATACCAACTGTTTAACAACTGTTCTTTCCCGAAAAATAACCATTTACTTTGCATAGCACTTCTAGTCTTTACTCTAGTATCCGGATCACTAAGAACTAGACTCCAGGAATGACTTAGACTCTAAACCCTTTGTCTCGGCAGATATATTCTTAATGTATTCCTTTAATCTTCATTGTATTGAGTACGACTAGTAGGTCCTTCTTTTATTTGCTCCCCCTGAGTTGCTGCTAGGATGTGTTGAAGATCCTTCACCTTGTTGAGTGGATTCTGTTAAAGTCCACGAGTTGTGTAGATTCACTACCATTTCCACTACTAGGATCTGAATCATCATCATTAACATTGATTCCTTCTGCAACCTCAATTTCATCATCAATATCTGAATATGACTCTGACAAGATGTCAAGCTTCACAGATTCAGAATAGACTTTTATTTTAATGCTCGGGAGCTTGGTGTAATAGGACGACACATTCAGACTTTCAATCACCTTCTGATTTTACATCACATCTTACTTTGAAAGTTTTCGACTTCAATGAGTAGCCGAGGAAAATTGTTCCATGAGCCTTAATTTTAAACTTGCCAAGATGCTCATATAAATCTTCAATAAATATCAATTTCCTCCAAACACACGAAGGAGCTTCAGTGTTTGCTTCTGGTTGGCCATTAACTCATATGATATCTTTTCACGATCTTGTTGAATAAAGAAGCATGATGTGTTAATTGCTTCAACTTGAAAGTACCTTACTTCCAACTTGATCTTCTTAATGTGATCAATCACCATATGTGATATATTATCTGTTGAATGCACGAACACCACCAATTCACTCTCAGTTGAGTGATCTTCCATCTTTCTTGCTTGAAATCAAACACTTTTCTATTTCAATGCTTTTCCAGAAAACCTTTGACCAAGAATTCTCAAGTGCCCTATAGATAGTGATTAGTGCTTAAGTCCGTCGACAAGAAAGATATTTCCTGTGATGACAATTCCAAAATCATGATAGCCATGTCCCCTGTACATCCTTTGTTGTCATCTCCAAAGGTTACCATTGGGTAGGCTTTCTCAACCAACTATGATAGTAGAGCTTCAATGCTAGTAATATGCCTCGAACAATAAATGTCACGAAATCACATAACTTTTGACTTTTATTTCATACTCTGCAATCAGAAATGATTAAGCTTCTTGGTACTCAACTTCAATTGAGTCTAGATGGGTTAGAGATATTACTTTCAATAGTGGTAACAACAGTTTCAACCTTAACATGCACAAACTTATCTTTGACTGATCACTTCTCATTCACAGCAGCCTTGACAAGGTAGTCTTAAGGCTATGAGATTAGTGATTCCAACCTATCTTAAGGCGGACTAGCAGTCTTTACCCTATTATGATTCTTATTGATGCTTTGTCTAAGATTATGCAAGTCCTAAGATATGCATTTTCGGATTTAAAAGAACAAGCATGAAAAATAAGAGCACATGGTAAACATTCAGCTTCAATGCATTATAGATAAGAATTATGCAATTCAGGCATGTTATGCATATTAGAAAATTCAGTACTATCTACTTTAACCATTCTACATAAGTGTAACTGGTGTTCAGCAGATTTACAGATATTTGATAATTTTCTAAAAGCACATGGAATAGACGAACTAACAATTTAATTACTAATTCTGTCTAATACATTTCTGTTGTTGTCTAACATTTTAATTATCTCTAATTACCTAAGTCAGTTTTAGATTAAGTCTCGAATCTACAAATTTTTACTGACTACTTAGATAATTCTACCATCTCTTCTTCTTCTATACCTTAACAAACAATACATGATAAGATCTGACATTTAAGTATAACTATGTGAGTGTGAGCAATTCATATGAAAATATGCACCTGCTTTTAACTCAACATAGTCTTTGTCATCATTTGCTTGTTCAGGCTTCTTGAATATTGTAGCACAGCCCTGATCTTGTCTTGCTACTTTTAGCCTCATACGTTTCTTCAGTTGTGACCTCCAATCGATTCTTAAATCCGTTTTGTACAAGTACAAAAACTAGAATGATCAGTAGAGTTAGAGAAAAATTCTTCAGAGTTTCTCACTAATAAATCTATCATATCTTTACATTTTAGTAGTTTGTGGAACTATAACATGAACAGTCGTATCATCCACAATAAAATTCAAATGCTCCGAAATAAACCTACTAATACGAAATGACCACTTTCCTCGAAACTGGGTCATATACTCTGCGAATTAATTCTGAGCCAAAACGGAGAATTTTCCAAGTACAAACCCTTTGGGAAAAATGGACCAAGTAGTTTAACAACTTTAGATTATAAATTAAATCTATATAAATTTAAATAATAAATTTACTTAAATTAAATTTATAAAATAAATTTATTTAAATTAAGTTTATAAAATAAACCTTTTCAAGTTTAAATAATAAACTAATTTAAATTAAATTTATAAAATAAATTTATTTAAATAAAATTTATAAAATAAATTTATCTAAATTTAATTTCATAAAATAAATTTATTTAAACAAATTTAAATAATAAAAATAAATCTATTTAAATTTAGAGAATAAATTTATTTAATTTAAATTTATAAAATAAACTTATTTAAATTAAGTTTATAAAATAAACTTTTCAAGTTTAAATAATAAACTCATTTAAATTAAATTCACAAAATAAATTTATTTTAAATAACATTTATAAAATAAAATTATCTAAACAAATTTAAATTATAAAAGTAAATCTATTTAAATTTAAAGAAAAAATTTATTTAATTTAAAATTTATAAAGTAAACTTATTTAAATTAAGTTTATAAAACAAACTTTTTCAAGTTTAAATAATAAACTCATTTAAATTAAATTCACAAAATAAATTTATTTTAAATAAAATATATATAATAAATTTATCTAAATTTAAATTTATAAAATAAAATTATTTAACAAGGCCTCTAGATATTCAGAGTTCAAACAGCTTCGGTACCCTGAGCTTCACTGGACTGCGGATCTTGATTTGTACATCAATCAGCTTGCTCTGATGCCAATTGTTGGGTCCCGGAAGTATCGTAGAAGGGGGGTTGAATGCGATACTGACAATAATTTAAAATTCTTTTCAGAATTTGCGGAATTAAATTATTGCTTAAGCTAAGGGTTAAAGTCCTTGTAGTGTTTGGGAGGCTGACTTACTAACTTTCTATTTTTATGATTAACATTTAAGATATAGAAAATTAGCAAGTAAGTAAACAAGATTCAAGTTAAATAAGTATATTAAACTTGAATGGGTGTTACAACATTCGGTAGAATAAACAATTAATTCCTAGAACAAATTTGACATGAATTGTTCTACTGAAGGAATTAAACTCAAACCAGCACAGAAAGTCTGTGAATATGACGTTGCAGACAAATTGCTGAATTTGATTGTTTTTCTACTACTGAAAAATGAAGACAATCTCCTCATATTTATAAAGGTGGAAAGCCAGCATGACTTATCCCAATATGACCTTTTTCACCTAAAATTAACACTTGTATGACTCATAAAAAGGCTGGGCATGACTTATAATGGTCGGTATGACTCTTATTAGAATTCAGTATGACTCACTACAAAGATGCTCGGTATGACTCATTGCAAGTGGCTTCGGTATGACTCATAATGATTAGCTCGGTATGACTCATTGCAAGTGGCTTCGGTATGACTCTTTTAAAAGGACTTCGGTATGACTCTTCTTAAACTCTCGGTATGACACTTGAATTTTCTTCGGTATGACTCTTGATCAACAGCCTTGTTCATTTCTTTTCTTCTTGATTGGACAAGTGTCAGCATGTGATTGGTTGAAAAAATCTCCTGCCAAATTCAAATTGAAAAGGGGCCTATTTCGTCTTATTATAGACAGGCTCCGTAGAAATGCTTTTCGACTCGCACAGCTTATAATCTTTGATTAATAAATAATAAATTTAATTCAGAAATTATAAAAATAAATATCTAATATTATTTAGATATTTACTAAATAAATAAAATATTTATTAATTAAATAAATCATTACGCTCTAAGCTGCGGTCTCCTAAACGTCTGGAACCGAACTCTTTTTGACTTGGAAATGATAAATCAATTCCAACTGGGGTTCCACTTTTATGAATATATTACTCTGCATTTCTTCCGTGTCCATTCTTTTTCCGTCTTTTCTTCAAGTCAGTACTGTCAGGCATGTTTAGTTGTATCTATAGTTGCAATTAGAAGTACCTCTGTTACTGAAATAATCTGACTCTTTAAACTAGACAATACTTCTTTTCACTACTGCATGTACCCAGTCAAATATTCAATCTTGGATTCTGACTCTTGTACACTGCATTCCAAACAAACCTGTAACCCTTTGAGCTTCCAGCTTCTCTCTTCTGTCATTCTAAAATAATTCTAAATTAATTAATCCTTTAATTAATTTAAGAAATAAATTAATTCTGAGTGAATCAATTTACTAATTAATTTAATTAATTAACATATAATTAAATTAAAGGTTTGACTATTGTTGATGTAGATAAAACTCTTCTGTTCTTCAACAATAACCTTTTTAACCACTTGAACTTTTTGATGACGAATCTTCACTGACATTGTTGACACCCTGTGCACTGGTCTGGTTCACGGATGACTAACTACAATGTTGATTCTCATTTCTGCTGTAGTGGTCTTTGTGTCTTGTCTTGTCATGTGTTGGCTTCTTTTTGTTCTTCCTCTATATTCAATATTTATTATTTACTTCGCTTTCTTATCTGAGTTGAGTTGTCATCTACTTATTACAAATAAGACTAGTCATATGACTTTCAATGCCACATTGCTCCCACTAACCTTCCTATAAACACATGGTTCATCTTCATTTTGAATAAACCCAAACTCTTTGATGGTTTCATCAAAACGAATGTTCCATCTCCTCGAGGCTTGTTTCAATCCATAATTGGATCGACGCAACTTACATACCTTTCCAGCATGCTTTGGATCAACAAAACCCTCAGGCTGTGTCATGTACACATCTACATCTTCTTCAAGGCTCTCATTTAAGAAAACGGTTTTGACATCCATCTGCCAGATTTCATAATCATAGTAAGCAGCTATAGTAAGCAAAATCCTGATGGACTTGACCATAGCCACTAGTGAAAAAGTCTCATCATAGTCAATACCATGAATTCGCTTGAAACCTTTTGCCACCAATCGTGCCTTATAGGTCTGTACATTACCATCCATGTCGATCTTCTTCTTGAAAACCCACTTGCACCCTATAGGTTTTACCCCTTCAGGTGGATCAACCAAAGTCCATACTTGATTGGTATACATGGAATCCATCTCAGATTTTATGGCATCCAGCCATCTCTTGGATTCTGGAGTGTTCGTAGTGTCTTGGTAGGTGAGAGGCTCATCTTCATCGATAAGCATCACATCACCATCTTGAGTTAAGAGAAATCCATAATATCTCTCAGGCTCATGGCGAATCCTACTAAACCTACGAACAACCTGTGTTTCTTGAGCAGTATTGTTTTCTTGTACATTCTGCTCAGGTTCCTCCATTGCTTCATTGTTATCTTGTGGGTCTCGAATTTCATCGAGTTCTATTATCCTCTCACTGTCTTTCTTAGACAGCATTTCTCTTTCAAGGAAAACTGCAGTTCTAGCAATAAACACTTTGTTCTCGGAAGGATTATAGAATGAATAACCCTTTGTTTCAATTGGGTATCCCATAAAATTACATTTGTCTGATTTAAGTCCTAGTTTGTCAGAAGTTAAACGTTTCACAAACGCTTCACATCCCCATATTTTCATAAATGACATGCTATGACGTTTCTCAGTCCATATCTCATATGGAGTCTTCTGAACCGTTTTAGTAGGAACTCGGTTAAGTGTATAAGCAGCCGTCTCCAGGGCGTAGCCCTAGAAACTAATTGGAAGATCTGGATGACTCATCATCGATCGCACCATGTCCAACAAGGTACGATTTCTCCTCTCAGAAACTCCATTCCATTGTGGTGTTCCGGGATGAGTGAGTTGTGATACAATACCACACTCTTTTAAGAAACTCTTAAATTCATGGCTTAAGTATTCTCCCCCACGATCAGATCGTAGAGTCTTAATACTTCTCCTAGTCTACTTTTCTACTTCAGCTTTGTATTCTTTGAACTTTTCGAAAGAATCGGATTTGTTCTTCATAAGATACACATATCCACATCTACTGCAATCAACAGTAAACGTGATAAAGTAGTAAAAGCCACATCTTGCCATAGTACGCATAGGACCACATACATCACTATGTATTAGTTATAATCGTTCAGTGGCCCTTTTACCTTGTTTAGTAAAAGGTGTTTTAGTCATTTTACCAATGAGACAGGGTTCACATGCTTCGTATGATTCAAAATCAAACTTATCCAAATATTCATCTTGCTGTAACTTGGAAATGCGCTTCTCATTTATATGGCCTAAACGACAGTGCCAAAAGTATGTTTAATTTGAGTCATTAGTCTTAAGTCGTTTGTTATTCACATTATAGATGGGAGTGTCTAAATCAAGAACATATAAACCGTTAAACAAACGTGCAACCCCATAGGTAACATTATTCAAAGAAAAGGAACAACAATTGTTCTGAATTGAAAAAGCAAAACCTTTCTTGTCCAAACAAGAAACTGAAATAATGTTTCTGCAAATTGCAGGCACGTAAAAACAATTCTCAAGTTCTAAAATAAGCCCAGTGGGCAATGATAAATGATAAGTCCCTACAGCCAAAGAAGCAACCTTTGCTCCATTTCCAACTCGTAGGTCGACCTCTCCCTTAGCCAAAGTCCTACTCCTTTGTAGTTCATGCACATTTATACAAATGTGAGAAACACATCCAGTATCCAATACCCATGATGTAGAAGTGGACAGATTGACTTCTATAACATAAATACCTGAATCAGAAGCTTGACTAGCCTTCTTCTTTTTCAGATCCTCCAAATAAGCGTGACAGTTTCTCTTCCAATGACCTGGTTTACCACAGTAGTGACAATCACCCTTTGCAACAGCACCCTTAGGCTTTAAAGCCTGTTTGGGATTAGTCTTTGGCTTGGGAGCAGAATCAGATCCAATCTTCTTCTTTCCCTTCCATTTACCTTTCCCTTTAGCCTTACATTTCTTGTTCACCATCAATATGGGAGCAGGTTCGGCCTTTTTCATGTTGGTTTCAGCAGTTCGCAACATAGCCAACAATTCAGTAGGTGTTTTGTCTATCTCATTCATATTGTAGTTCATAACAAAATGAGTGTAGTTGATGTTCACAGATTGTAAGATTAAGTCAATCTGAGCTTCTCGGCCAATCGGGAAACCCAAAGTATCAAGATACTCAATATAACCTATCATCTTTAAAACATGTGGTTGAACAGGTTGATTCTCTCCCTGCTTGTAAGCGTACAGTGTTTTGCTCGTGTCGAACCTTTCTTGACGAGCCTGTCCTTCAAACATCCTTTGAAGGTGTTCAATCATCTCATAAGCATCCATATGTTCATGTTGTTTTTGAAGCTCAGCACTCATGGTTGCTAGCATGAGACACGCCACATCAGTCGCATCATCAATATGCTTTTGATAAGAATTTTGTTGAGCGCAAGTTGCATTCTCAGCAGGAGGAGTAGGAGAAGGAATTTCAATGACGTGGAGCTTACGTTCTTGCCTGAGGACAATCCTCAAATTCCTATACCAATCAAGGAATTAGTTCCTATCAGCTTGTCCTTCTCAAGACTTGCTCAGACGGAGAAAGTATTTGTATTGTTTTCCATTTAAATATCTACAATGTTAAACTGCATAAATTTAGTTAGTCTGCAGAATTTAATTATGTTCAAGTGATTATCATATATATTCATAATATATATCTCCCATTATTTTATTCAAATCAATAGCCCTAACTATTAATTCGGAAAGCATTTCATCAAATCTTTCTAGTGAGCCAAGATCCATATTTTATCCATGTTTCAAGATAGCGTTGGCTAATACATACAAAACACGACTATTTAGGTAGACAACATTTGTCAATTATATCAAATATAACTCTTGGATAGTTTGGTAGAACAACTCTTTGTACACATTTATCCAATAAATCTCACCAAACTCTATGCTTCTAAACCCACAATCCTATTGTGATGATTTAGTTAAGTTAGACCCAACGTTTAATAAACAAAGTACAATTACTTATCCCATTTTCCCATGATTGATGAGAGCACTTCATTTTGGCAAACTCACTCCTTCTCAATCTAGATCTTGATGTGTTTAAAACATTGGAAGGCATCTATATTAACTTAATATTTATTTAGGGATTTATAATTTAACGATCATGATCCCATCATAAAGAGATTCTCAATTTTTCCTTGATTAAATAATCCATTTCAATATTCGTCAATGGTTTGATTTCCAGATCGTTAGAGAAGTCACAAGCGTCTCACTTAAAACCCAACTTTCTTACAGATTAATAATCCGTTGTTGACAAAATCTCCCCATATCAGAAAAATGAAAATTCATATTCAATACCGTGTTTCATAAACACAAGAATCTCATAATCGTTTATTCAATTTTAAAATCTTGAGTCATTACAGATTTTATCTTGTTTAAACAAGCATGGCATGGGTGTCGTATCTAATACACACATACATGATTAATCTAATTAAAGCATGCATCATCAACTATTCTATACTAACATTCATACATCAATATGTAAAGTGCAGTATGTAAACGTGCTTGGTTATGGCCTCTTTCCTATGTGATCCTTTCGAGCTAATGAAAGGATCAAAGACAATCTATGGTGGTAAAATATAAATACAATTACATGTCTTCATTCTTGTTAATCGCCCTTAAGTACACTAAGTTTGGAGAAGGGGGGTTGAATACAAACTTAAGAATTAAGTGAAAATTCTTGCGGATTTAAGTTTGTTCAAAGAGAGTGTTTATTTAAGACTGATGTAACTAAGAACTAGATAATTAAAGTATTGAAGACAAAACTCAGCAAGGTTAAAAATTACTAGTGGATTGATTTTCCACTAGTGTGTTTTTGCTTTCAATAGATCTTAGTAAGAATATCAAGCTGCTTACAAAGTTGAATTTGGAACTCAGAAAAGCATTACAAGTTCTGCCTATATTTCTACTTTGCTTTTCTTGAATTCTTGAAAACTATTGCCTTCACTTTGCTACTGTGTTTTTCTAACTTCTATATAGAAAAACTACATCTCTAGTTTTCTATCGACAGATAACAATATAATATTACAATTTATACTGTTTACATGAAATTAGAAACTAGCTACTTTTCACAGCCTTCCTTTTTGAACTAACTAGTCCTGGAGATATCTTTGTCTTGATATATTCCTTGGATGCTGTGTTGCCTTGAAAGTCTTCACAATCCTGACAGGACTGTCTTCCAATGATTCAGTTTCTGCACAGTTCCTGTAATTCTTGGCTTTAGCTAAATATGGAAACTTTAATCAACTGATAAATGCTGTTAAGCTTATCAGTTGATCCTCCTTTGCTTATCCATCGATGGATAGGATATCTGTTGATCAGTTGATGTGTCGATGGATAATTGAGTTATCCATCGACTCCTTATCCATTGATGGTTCTTTATCAATTGATGATTGGTATCCGTTGATAGCTTTCATCCGTTGAGTAGTGTCTTCATCCATCGACTTCAATATCAGTTGATCACTTCACTTGTGAGAATTCTGACTTGGGATATTAACAGTTGATCAGCCATTCTTCACATCTGTTGAGAAGCTAAAGATTGAAGTCAATAATATCAGTCGACTACTTCATAGCATCCATCGAGGCAATACAATTAATTGATAATGAAACTTGAATCAAATGTTACAATCCAGTTTATCAGTTGATAAACAAGCTTCAACTGATAACTGGTTTTCTAGTCAATGGATATTTATAAGTCATATACATCGACTAGTTACAAAGTAATTTTAAGTCCCTATTGTAATTCTAAGAAATTTATTATCATCAAAACTTATAATTCCTAACAATGTCCCCCTATTTATGACTGTGTAAAACATTCATAAATCTTCTGTTGATGATAACAAAACTTCTAAACAATTTTTATTCTTAGAATGAATTACAATATTGACAAGTATAGTTTGAGATAGAGTAATCAGATACCAGACAAAGATGAATTCTGATAATTTTGATGATTGAGGTTGAATCTTTTATTTTCTCATTCTTCCCCTTGACTCATTCATCTTGTCTTCATTTTCCTTCATCTTCCTGTAAAGGGTTCCCTTCAATATCTTCTCATCTTCAATCCTGTAGTCTAATTGACTTGCCAGATGATTTAATTCCAGATTAGGCAGTTTGTCTATTTCTTGACAAATATCAATGCATTTTTCTCTGCCTTCCCTGTCCTTATATATCATTAAGTAGAATGGCTCATGAAGCACCTTTCTTCCTTCAGGGTTCTAAATCTTTATTCTGTCATCCCTTTCTTCTTGAACAGGTGCCTCCCTCAACTTCTTCATTCTTTCAAGGATGGCCTTTCCTAGCTCTTCAGTTAGATAATACTTCCTGTTGAGCATAGTGTAGATTTTCCTTAAGATGCCATATCCTTGATCTAAGACTTGGTTGAATGTAAAAGTTGAGTGTGATCCATCTTCATACTCAATGTGGAGAAGATCAACATCTTTCTTCCTTTGTCCTTTTGCTGCAATCATTCCCTCAGCTTTGATTGGCACAAAGTCTTTAGATTTGTGTTTGAACACCTCTATTTCTTTGACTTGATTACTCCCAGAAGCTTGACCTTCAGCCTTGACTTGTTTTGGCTTCCTCTCCTTGTCTCCTTTGTCTTCAACAATCAATTGTCTTTTAACTCCAGAGGATTTTGGTGCATCTTTAGGCTTGTTTGCTCTTTGCTTCACTCTTGGCCTCCTTTCACCTTCTTTTATTCTGGCTTCTCTTATTAGCCTATCCTCCTCATCATATTCCCTTTGCAATTGAATGGCTAATTCTTCTTGGGATTTTTCTTGTTGCTCCCTTTCTTTTATGCCAACTACTATGGCTTTGCTCAACAATTTTTCACTTTCCCCTCCACCTGTGACAGCTTTCTTTTTACCATCTTCAATTAGCTTTCCCTTTCCTTTCCTGTCACCAGGTTGTGAGCTACTGGAACTTGTCTCCTTGAATTTGCTATCAATCAAATCAAATTTCCTTACTATATCCTGAGCCAACTCCTTCTTTGGATCTGTAGTCTTTGTCACTACAGCTTCACTTGCTTTCTCCAATTCAGCTTCACTTGCTTGCTTCTCCCCCTTTTTGTTATCAGTAACTTGCACTTGTGCTAATGATTGTGAGATAATAGGGGTCTCTAACAGTTTGCTCAGAAGATTGATCTGAGTGACTTGGTTTTTCAAGATTTGCTGCATGTTGAGCTCCATGGCAGCTACTCTTTTCTCCAATTCAATTACCTTATCCTTGGCTGTAAACTCAGTGTCTAACCTTTGCTTGATTCTAGTTAGCATTGTGAGACTAAGCCTAGAATCAATGGTGGTGTCGAAGTGCATCCTTGAGCTTTCAATGTCCTCTCTTATCTTCTTCAACTCAAATCTGGAGCTTGTGAAATGCATTTTCTGGATCTTCAAATTGTCTCTGTAAAAGTCCAGAATCCTTCTATGCAAGGGATCCACCACATCTACTTCAGCCATTGACCTTCTGTAGAGAGAAATGATGGCCCTTTCTGTTTCAGCCAAATTTGTTTCATCACTAGCCACCTGAGGATCTAGAAGTCCATCATCATCAGAGCTGTCTTCAAAATCTTCAGGATTCATGTGAGATACATCATCAGGTTGATTGGCCAGGAACTCCTTCCCACTCCTGAATTGTTCTTCTGTTTGCAGTAAACCCAGCATCTGCTCAGCTTCTTGATTAGATGTTGCTGCTAGTTCTTGATAATGGGGATCTGCATTTAGAAAGGTTGAAGCATCAAGATTGACATCAATCTCATCCTCCATTATCAAGTTGACATCTGCAACTCCTGCAGGAACTTCATGTTTTCCATCTCCCCCTGACTCTAGCCCCAACTCCTGGGTTAGTTCAGCTGCTACATGCTCAGTTTTAGAAGTTGATGCTTCATTGGATTGAAAAACAAATTTCTCTCTATTCTTTTCTCTCTCACTCTCATCTCTCTGTTCTTGCATCAGGATCTCATCCTGGATTCTCACCTCTCCCTTACTTAGCTCTCCTTTTTCATCACCTTCTAAGGTGGAACTCTCTTTTGTCACACCCTCTCCTTTTGCCACCTCAGAAGAAGTTGAGGGCCCCTCATTCACACATTCTCCTTTTGCCAAGGTATGCAACCCTTGCCTCTCACTCATCTCACCCACTTCACTCAAACCTAAGAGTGTGTTTGCCACAAGTGTTTCAGTGGAAGCTTCAGAAATTGGAATAAATTTCTCAATCGATGGATAAGGAATATCCATCGATGGATGAATATCCGTTGATGGGAGCTCGTTGATGGATGTAAGGATATCCATCGATGGAAGTGAACTAGTCAATGGATGTGGGATATCAGTTGATTGAATATTATCAATTGATTGAATATTATCAGTTGATTGAATATTATCCATTGACTTGAGAGATTTTTCAGCATTTTCCTGATCAACCAAGGTGTTATCCTTATTTGGTGATACAGGTGAGAGTGTTGGCTCCACCCTGAGTTGTAAAGAGGGTGAATTTGAAACAATGAAGTTGTCAATCAACACTGTTTCTGAAGAAAAAGATTTTGAAGGAGATTGAGGAGAAGAAACAGATAAAGAATGGGGTTGTGCCTCAGGAAGATTATGAGACACATCAAAAGAGGAAGGTGAAGGCTCCACCAAATTTGCATTTGGCTTTGCAAGTTGTGTGTGTGTACCCTGTGCAATATGTGTAACCTTCTTTCTCCTTTTGTATGGATGTATTGTTTTGTGACCCTTATCCCCATCTGATGGTCCTGGTTCAGACCTCTTTTCAATAGTTACACCTTTTTGAGAAGATGCACCTAGGGATGTGTTTAAGTCCTTTACTACAGCCTCAATCTGTTGGGAGATTGGGCTGGAGGCTGGCTGGTTTCTCTCAATCTCACTCTCCTTATTCTTCTGGCTTTCTTGATGTTGGCCAGTTCCCTCACCCTCAACCACCACCTTCACACTCCCCTCAGTGGTTTTCCTTTTCTTAGATTTTACAACAGTAGTCTTTTGAGAAATTACTGAGGTGGTTTGTTTAGATTTGGGTTTTGAAGGTTGTGCAACTTGGGTAGAAGGGATGGGGGCATTTTCATCTCCCTCCATTGTTGCAGAAGACAAAGAAATTTGAGATTTTGAAGAAGAATGTAAAAGATTGAGATTTTGAAGATATACCTGCACAAGAGGAGGATAAATGAGGCACAACTTAGGGTGTAAGTTGATTCTCACAAGATCCTTGAAGACCCTCTTATTTTGCATCCATAGCTCCAAGGACTCCATATCTGCACTTATCTCATATTCTCCAATAGAGACATTAATAATCATCATGAAAAATCTAAACAGAAAGGGCCATCATTTCTCTTTACAGAAGGTCAATGGCTGAAATAGATGTGGTGGATCCCCTGCAAAGGAGAATTCTGAACTTTTACAGGGATAATTTGAAGATCCAGAAAATGCATGTCACAAGCTCCAAGTATGAATTGAAGAAAATAAGAGAAGACATTGACAGCTCAAGGATGCATTTTGACACCACCGTTGACTCTAGACTCAGCCTCATAATGCTGACTAGAATCAAGCAAAGGTTGGACACTGAGTTTTCAGCCAAGGACAAGGTAATGGAATTGGAGAAAAGAATAGCCTCCATGGAGCTCAACATGCAGCAAATTTTGAATAATCAAGTCACTCAAATCAAACTTCTGGGTAAACTCTTAGAGACTCCCATACTCTCTCAGTAAGTAGCACAAGTGTCAGTTGCTGATAAAAAAAAGGGGGAGAAGCAAGAAGCTGATGCATTGGAGAAAGCAAGTGGTACTGAAGCTGTGGTGGCAAAGTCTACAGATCCCAAGAAGGAGTTGGCTGTAGATCCAACCTTAAGGGGAGAATGAGTTGACCTCTTATGGGGAACATAGAGAGCTGTATGTTCTAGTTCGAATTGCAAGCTAAACAAGAATGATTGTTCAGAAGTCTTTACTAATGATTTGTTTCTTTATTGAAAGAACCCCATCTTTGAAGAACATTGAAGTGGAGGAAGCTAAAGGAAAATGAAATTCAGAAATTCATCATTCATTTTCAGCAACTCAGGAAATCTGGATTTTAACTGATTATATCTTTCCAGAACCTTTTGCATATTATTTTCATGTCCAGTACTTTAATTGTTTCTTGTATATTAGTTGAGTTATCCTCTAGTAGCTAATTTTATTTAATTGCTTTTTGGGGAAATTGTAAATGGAAATAGTATTTGATTGCTATTCCATATCAACCAAATAGGGGGAGATTGAAAGGGGAGATAGGAGTGAAGGGAAGTAACTCACTGCACTTTCATGTGTACTAAGAATGCAAAATGTAATCTCTATGTAATGGTTGATGATAACTCAACAATAGAATAGGACATGTAATAATATGCAGGTGCACAGAAATCTTGGATCACAGAGTTCAGTTAAGACAAAGTATCAAAGGATCATCTACAGACTTGAAGCTCACTGGAAGAAGTTCATTAACATGTTCATGCCTCAGTGGAGAATAAAAGATATTGACATCTATTCAAGGATGTGGAAGCTACAAAAGATTGTCTTAGTCTATGAAGATTTTAGTGCATTACAATCGAAGCTACAAGTAAGGTTTGCAAAGAATAATGTGGAATCATGTTCAGAATCAAGAGCCCCTATCAAGACTAGTCACTTATGAACCAGACCATTGCATAAAGTGTCAGGACATTGGAGGCAAGCTCTCGTCGGTTAATATGGTTTTAATCATTCTAAAGTTGTTGGTTTTCTTGAGTCATGTGGAGGATCAACAAAGGTGGTAAATCAGTGGTGGAGAAATGCCAGCCTAATGGATAAGGGACAGATGACACAACCTGATTGGATCTTACTATTGTTGGCTCTACCCTGAGTTGCAAAGAGGGTGAATTTGAAACAATGAAGTTGTCAATCAACACTGTTTCTGAAGAAATAGTTTTTGAAGGAGATTGAGGAGAAGATTCAGATAAAGAATGGGGTTGTGCCTCAGGAAGATTCTGAGACACATCAAAAGAAGAAACTGAAGGCTCCACCAAATTTTCATTTGGCTTTGCATGTGTGTGTGTGCCCTGTGCAGTATTTGTAACCTTCTTTCTTCTTTTGTACATCTGGAGTTAAAAGACCATTAGTTGTTGAAGACAAAGGAGACAAGGAGAAGAAGCCAAAACAAGTCAAGACTGAAGGTCAAGCTTCTAGGAGTAATCAAGCCAAAGAAATAGAGGTGTTCAAACACAAATCTGAAAACTTTATGCCAATCAAAGCTGAGGGAATGATTGCAGCAAAAGGACAAAGGAAGAAAGATGTTGATCTTCTTCACATTGAGTATGAAGATGGATCACACTCAACCTTCACATTCAACCAAGTCTCCACTGCTACCACTACTTCCATTGCTACTCAATCCACCACTTTCGCTATCGTCTGACACTACGGAGTATCTGCATCCCCAAATAAGGTTAACACCTTGGTTGATCAGGAAAATACTGTAATTTCTCTCCAGTCAATGGATATTATGCAATCAACTGATAACTTCCAACATCCATTGACTAGTTCACTTTCATCGATGGATATCCTTACACCCATCGACGAGCTCCCATCAACGGATATTCATCCATCGATGGATACTTCTTATCCATCGATTGATCCCTTAACGTCAATTCATGAATCATCCATTGAAACACTTCAGGTGGCCAATACTCTATTAGGATTGAGTGGAGTGGGTGAGGTGTGTGAGAGGCAAGGTTTGCATACCTTGGCAAAAGGAGAGTGTGTGAATGAGGGGCCCTCAAATTCTTCTGAGGTGGCAAAAGGAGAGGGTGTGAGAAAAGAGAGTCCCACCTTAGCAGGTGATGAAAAAGGAGAGGAAAGTAAGGGAGAGGTGAGAATCCAGGATGAGATCCTGATGCAAGAAAATAGAGAAGAGAGTGAGAGAGAAAAGAATAGAGAGAAACCAATTTCACCATCTCATGAAGCATCAACTTCTAAAACTGAGCAGTTTGAAGTAGGACTCACCCAGGAGTTGGGGCTAGAGTCAGGGGGAGTTGTAGACTATGGAGTCCCTGCAGGAGTTGCAGAAGTCAACATGGAGGTGGAGGATGAAATTGATGTCAATCTTGATGCTTCAACCTTTCAACATGAAGATCCTCATTATCAAGAACTAGCAACAGCATCTAATCAAATAGCTGAGCAAATGCTGGGTTTAGTGCAGACAGAAGAGCAATTCAGGAGTGGGAAAGAGTTTTTGGCCAGTCAACTTGCTGATATATCCCACATGAATCCTGAAGATTTTGATGATAATTCAAAATAAATATTATTTTTCCTAGATGACTTGGTTCCTAACTTGGCAGTTAATTCATTTAGGAGTAATGTGCCAAAATCAAAATATTTATCAAATAGGACAGAATAAGCAATTTCTTGCATACTAGTTGTAATTGCATCAAAATTACTTATTTTTCCAGAAAATACTTTAATTATGGCATCAAAGAAATAACTCCATTCTTTCCTAAGATTTTTCCTAACAACTTCTCCTAATCCAGTTTCAGCATTTGCATAATTAACGGATTCTAACATATCCCTAATTTCATTTTCAGTGGGTGGTTTATCACAGTTATTTGCAGGTAATCCTAAACATTCAGATAACGAAGTACTAGTAATTGTATAGGTATTACCTCTTCAAGAGTAAGAAATTACATTCCCATCTGGTGATATTTTTGCAGAGTTCCACAATTCCTCAACAAATGAACACACGATTGTTGGTGCTTCGCTGAGAGCTTTGGACACTTTGCAGTCTCCTAGGAATTGCATCAATGGATGAAAGTCCACAGGAGCATCATTCACCGTTAGACATGCTGTGAAGTTGTTCTGCTTGTAGATGAACCTAGTGGAAGAGACAATCTTCTTTTGTGGTTTCATTTTTCAGTTGATATTCAAGAAATTAAAGAGAACTTGGAAGAAATTAAGAGAATTCGTGAGAATTAGAGAGAATTACCTTTAGAGACAGAGAGACAGAGATGAATAGATTAGAGTTAGAAAGTAAAATAGCATGTAAGAATGAATTTTTAATTGCAACTGCTATTTATATTTTCTGGTATTAAAAAGACTTGAAAAGACCTTTTTAATTAGGGAGATAACCGTTGATGTATAAAAGATTGTAGTTGATTACCCTTGATAGTAATTATCCAACGGCTATAATCTGATCAACGGATAAATAAAACTGTATAAATTCTATTACTATCGACTGATATAATAAAGAGTTAATCATTTATCGATCGATCACTAATTACTGGAGTAATTATCTGTCGATAGATAAATATCCATCGATAGGAATAAAATTTATCAGTTGATCAATAAGTAAAGAATTTATCCATCGATTAAACAATTACTGAGATAATTATCTGTCGATAGACAAATATCCATTGATAGAAATAAATATCCATTGATAATTAACACATTTATCAATTGATTACTTGGTTTCAACAGATAATTGTGAACAATGGCTACAATTTAAAGAAAACTTGACAGACATTTCAAGATTGAGCAAAATTAAGCATACCTAACTCACAGACTAATCTGTTAAAGGTAGATTCATCTAGAGGTTTGGTAAAAATGTCTGCAAGTTGTTGTTCACTAGGGACAAAATGTAACTCAACTGTACCATTCATTACATGTTCCCTAATGAAATGATACCTTATGTCAATATGTTTGGTTCTGGAATGTTGCACAGGATTTTCTGTTATTGCAATGGCACTTGTATTGTCACAGAAAATGGGAATCTTGTTCAAGTTGAACCCATAGTCAAATAGTTGATTCCTCATCCATAATATTTGTGCACAGCAGCTTCCAGCAGCAATGTACTCAGCTTCTGCAGTTGAAGTTGATACTGAGTGTTGCTTTTTACTAAACCATGACACAAGTTTGTTTCCTAAAAATTGACAGGTGCCTGTAGTACTTTTCCTGTCTATTTTGCAACCTGCATAATCTGCATCTGAGTAGCCTATTAGATTAAAACCAGAATCTCTAGGATACCAAATACCTAAATTTGATGTACCCTTAAGATATCTAAAAATTCTTTTAATAGCTACTAAATGAGATTCTCTAGGATCAGCCTGAAATCTAGCACATAAGCATGTAGAGAACATTATCTCTGGTCTGCTAGCAGTTAAATATAAAAGTGAGCCTACCATGCCTCTATAACTTAAAATATCCACCTTAGCTTCTTTGGTGTTTAATTCAAGTTTAGTGGCAGTGGCCATGGGAGTTTTTGCAGAAGAACATTCACTTAACTCAAATTTCTTTAACAAATCATGAATGTACTTTGTTTGATTTATAAAAATACCATCCTTAACCTGTTTGACTTGCAACCCAAGAAAGTAGGTAAGCTCTCCCATCAGGCTCATTTCATATTTACTCTGCATTAAATTGGCAAACTTCTTGCAAAGTTCCTCATTAGTTGATCCAAAAATAATGTCATCCACATAAATTTGTACAAGAATGATAGAGCCATTAACATTCCTACTGAATATAGTTTTATCAACAGTACCTCTTGTGAAGTGATTCTCAATGAGGAACTGAGATAGAGTATCATACCAGGCCCTTGGTGCTTGCTTCAAGCCATAAAGTGCTTTGAGTAAATAGTAGACAAAGTTAGGGAATTTTGGATCTTCAAAACCAGGAGGTTGTTCCACATAGACTTCCTCTTCTAGTACTCCATTCAAAAATGCACTCTTCACATCCATCTGGTAGACTTTGAAATTAGCATGTGCAGCATAAGCCAGAAAGTGTTTTCCCAGTCGTACAAGTAGAAGGGGGGGTTGAATACTTATATGTCTTTTCTGCCCGATTTAAAATCAAATTAAGAACAAACTCAAACACAAAAATATGAATAAGTACTGTTTTGTATTATTGATTTGTGAATACAAAACTCTCCTAGGGTGTACACAAACCCTAGCAGCTTCTCTGTGTTTATCACAGCAACTCTCTCTATTTCTATGCTCTCACAAAATTTCACTCAGATGATTATTGTTTCGACTTCCACACCTTTACAATTAGGTTACATAGAGTTTATATAGAGAGCTGCCTATCAACTAATAACAGAAAGATAAATTATAATAGGAATAGAATTCCTAATTATTAGTTGACAGTTTCCTTCTAGAATTCTCTTTCTTTCCCACAGCATATCTGCAATATATTTATCCTGATCTTCGAAGACTTTCCATTCCTGTGATCTACTTCCAAATTTATCCTCAACTGTATAGACTCTGAAATCTTCAGACTCTGATGATCTTCAGACTCTGATCACATGTAGACTCTGATAGATCACAGACTCTGATAGATCACAGACTCTGATAGTCTATAGACTCTGATCACCTTCCAGACTCTGATCTTCATGCAGACTCTGGTTTCACTTTCTACAGAAATTCTTCTAAGTACAAGTAACATGAATGTTGACCATCTAGACTCTGATTATTCATTTCAGAGACTAGAAAGACTTATTACAGATAAACTAATCTAGACCCTGTTCTAGTATTTTGTACATCATCAAATGAATATATTCCTAACAATCTCCCCCTATTTATGCTTTATAAAATGTAAGCATAAATCAAGGTTTGATGATGTCAAAACTAAAGAATAAAACTAATAATCTAGAACAGTATAAAAGAATTAAAAAAGAATAAGAATTACTTCTTATTTAATCTTCTCAAAGGCTGGATTATTCTTCAAAAATGAGTTCAGCATATTTTCTTCCACAATTGCAAAAGCTTCACCAACAAACTTCTTTAATTTCTTCATTTCTTCATTTGAACATTTGATTTGGCAGTAAGATGCTCTCAGATCATTTGCACTGCTTTCTTGATCTTTTAAGTCCTTCAACATCAGAACACTAACTTTCTCACTCATAGGCTGAAACCCAAAGTAATGACCCACACCTTCTTGAAATTTAATCTGTTTTTCTTCCAATGGCATGACTTGATCATTTCCCTCAATATCAACATATTTTAAAGAAAATTTGCCCATTTGTCGATTTGCATGTCTGTGCAAAGTCAGCTTCCTATCAATCTCCTTGAACCATTTGTGTGTGACAGCTTCTTTGCTCTTGTTAACTTCATAAGCAATTTGAAGTAGGAATCTGATATACTGTAGTTCCTCAGCCTGTTTGAAAAAGATAAAATTTGATTGACTAATCCATCTTACACTTCCACCTTCTAAGAAGTAAACCAGCATCTCATTTTTCACCTTTTATGTACCTCCCTGACCTCCTTGTATCTTCTTTTCAAAAACATTATACACAATTTGAGCAGACACCACTTTATTTAAGTGCTTCTGAGTGATCTTCTCAAACTGCCTATCTGTCAAGGATTGAGGATCCCTGGTTAGAGTAGATGTTCTGTCAATGTCAGATTCTTCAAATCCTCCAAGACCTATCTTCTTTTTAGCTCTAAGTTGCAGATTTGATTAACTGCACTTCTAGTATGAAGGTTCTTGAGTTTGATCAGAGTCTGACTTCTTTCTTTGCTTATCAGAGTTTGACTTAGACTCTGATTTCCCATGTCTAGTCCCTGACTGATGTGTTTGAGTTCTTGCTACTCCAGATTGCTTTTGTTGCACACCATCAGGACCCTTAGAACCATGAGAACTATCTCCATCATCACCATCTCTCCACCTTTTAACTCCCCTTGATTGATTCTTGCATCCCTCATCCTTATGTCTCCTGGAGGACTCACCTTGCTTCACCTTCTCCCCCTTTTTGACATCATCATTACTAGTGACAGCCAAAAGAATCTGTTCAAGAACAGTGGAGATATTTGCCTGGGCTGCAATAACTGAATCAACCTTAGTGGTCAAATCAGAAACTGGAGTTTGAAGAGAGGCTTGAGTGGTAGTGATAGCAGCTAGAGCATCTTTAAAAGCTACTTCTTTGGATAAATGAAGGGAGTGAATTCTGTCAAATCTTGTATTGAGCAGAGAAGTTGTATTATCAACACCAGTGAGCTTGATTTTAATATGAGAAATGTCCTGGACCACACTGGATAATTGAGCAGCAACATCAGGTAACTCAGCTTTAACAGCTCCATCGAAGACTTGATCTTCTTCACCAGGATAGTAACCATGTTCCTGTTGAAAGGATTGTTTCTGAAAAGCTTTAAGTCTCTCAGAATGATGAATATCTAAAATACACTCAAAAGAATCTTTATCATTTATGCCTCTTTGTTGTGCAGACTCCCAAGACTGAGGAAAAACCTGATCAAAATAGATAAAAGAAGGAGTAACGTGATCATCATCTTCAGAAGTGCACTCCTCAGCAACAGGCTCTAGCTTTGTGAATGGAGGTGTAGACTCTGGTGGTGGTGTAGACTCCGAAACTGCAAACGGGACTATAGACCCTGACTCCTCCTGAGAGTGATCAGAGACTGTAGACTCTGGAAGTCTAGCCCTTATAGGCATGATTAAGAGTGGTTCGTCTGACTTCGAATTTGCAGCATCAGTTAGAGTGACAGGATTATCCACCAAAGCCTCCATGACTCTATCTGCTCTCCTTGCTAGAGAATCCATCAGATGAAGATGTGGTCTCTGTGTAAATGATTTCTGAGCAGCAAGAGCCTCCTCATGTTTGCCAATCTACACAATCAGACATAGTGAATTGTCATCCATCCCCTACTCCAACTCATTGGATCAACTCTTTGGAAAATCTTGATCCCAATAAGTAAAGCTAGGTTCAGGATACCCTAATCTCTCATGCTCACAGTGGGGTTGGGCACCCACTTTCTCAATCTCACTCAGGCTCTCTACAGCCTTTTCTACCTCTCCTTTTGCCTGGTCCAGTGCCAGCCTCTCAGATATTTTTTCACTCAATGTGGAGGGTGCACTCAATAATCCTACAGAAGAGGGGTTAAGAGATAATAATGGTGCTTCAATACCTGAACCACCTTGATGGAGGGGAACCCCTTCAAATGTCTGAAGGCTAGGGGTTTCCACCAAGGGATGAGCATCAATAGATTCTGAACCATTACTAGCATCTTCTCTCTTTTCAGAGTCTGTTGGCTCCAGTATTCCACTCTCATGGTCTACTCTAGACTCTGACTGCTTCAGTATGACTTCATTAGAAGTCAGAGTCTGAGTGTTACCATCTTTGACTGTTTGTGCATGAGACTCCCCCTCAAGGTGGATAGACTCTGATAGAATAGATTGGGAAATTTCTTTATGAGCATCCATCAGAGTATGTCCTCCCATATCACTGGGTTCTCATCAGCTCTTTGGTGAGTTGTCAAGGAGGGCCCAACAGCATACTCCCCTGCCCCACTATCACCCAACCTCTGACTAGGTGGTTCTTGTGTGGGTGAGGCAGACTGAGCATCTTTATCACTAGTCACCACAGGTGCACTAGTCCCAACCTCCAACTGCCTTGCATCACCTGCTACCTCCTGTGGTTCAACCATAGTTAATGCATCCAAGTGTCCATTGAGAAACATCCTGGCATGGAGTACATTGATGGCCTGGGCAAGATTCAAGTGAAAGGAATCCTGCAGTTCCCTTGCAATCTTGTGAAAATGTGAGCCTTTGAGTTGATCCAATCTACTTTCATAGGTCGGATAGATGTATTTGTTGGCCACCTCACCTACATTTTGGATAAGAAAATCAACCACCTCCCTTGAAAATGGTTGAATGGTAGAGATCCAAGCAATAGCTGTCCTGTAGGTAATCCCATGATCTCAAATTGCTTTATAGTCAAAAACTGGTTGTTCAATCTCAGTTTCCAACTCAGCAACAGACTCTGATTTTCTCCTTTTGTAGATGCTAAGCTTTTTAGGCTTCTTTGTGATTTGCTGTTCAGAGTCTGGCACACCTAGTGCTTTGAGAACTTCATTTGTTCTGCCTTCTATGAGCCCAGCTACTTGTACTTGGAATGAAGAGTTGAATAGGTAGCTGTAGAGATTTTTGACCACATTCTGTGCAGACATTTATAGCTCCTGTTCCATTCTCTTCCTTAGGGCTTCATAGGTTGAAAGAAGATCCAAGACTTGAGATTTAGTCTGATATTGCCCTGGATCTTCAACTGATTCCACCAAAGGATATAAAAATAGCAGTGCCTCATCACTTGGAATAATGATCTCATCAATTAGACATGAGGCTGCATCCAATGGCATTCCTTCCCAAAATGGTTCATGATCAGAGTCTAAAGGCAGTCTAGACTCTGACTCAACATTAGACTCTGGTTCAGGTGTTTTCTTGCTTTCAGAGTCTGGCATTGCAGGAGCCTTGGGAGCATCTGTTTCCTGTAAAACAGGGTTAGTAATAATAACAAGCTTGTTTGTGTGTGCAGAATAAGCCTTCCTTAACCTTCTGTACTTCTGAGCAAAAGATTTCTCAAGAGACTCAATATGAGAATCCTGAGGTGCTTCCCTAGGTTTACAAAGTCTGTAGCCTTTTGAGAGTCTACAGACTTGGCTTGAAGGTTAGAATCAAGTGTATCATGACCTTCCTTTAGCAAAGAAAGTCCTTCAACAACTTGTTTCTCTAGTGGATTGAGCTCATCATCACTGTGCTCATCTATAAGCCTAGATTGAATCAATTTTCTCCTCTTTACAACTGGTGCCTGTTGAGAGACACCAGAGGTTGGTTTCTTTTTGGATTTTGGTTTGGAAGATTGTGTAATGGAAGGGGATTGGGTGACTGGGGTAGGTGCAGGGGGACTCTCCATTACTTGTTCCTGCACCATGTCACCACCAAAAAATGAAGCATTGTAGATAGAAGGTTTGTAGGATGAGAGTTTTACCTGCATTACCTGTGGATATGTCATTTCAGATAGACTCTTCTTCTGTCATCAATTCTCTTAATGTCAGAGAATATCCTCATTTGCTGTTTGTATGCCTGCACACAGTAATCATCTGCCAACTTGGTTGACATGTCAGGAATGAAGTGATTGAGGAGAATCATAAGAAATCTATGATAGTAGACTTTCTTTCTCCCCTCATGCACATTATTTAATTTTGCTCCCATTTGAGTGAGCAACATATCACCAATGTTGATTATTCTATTAAATAGGACACTGTGACCAATTTGATAAGTAATGGCAGTAATAGCATCAAATCCACTACACTTACCAGTAAAACACTTAGCAATTTGATCGAAGAAAAAGGACCATTCTTTTCTCAAATAAGGCCTAGTTAACTTACTCGTGTTTTTTAAACTACCAGAATAACCTAGTGATTTAAACATATCTTTAATTTCAGCATCAAAAACAGTTTCATCAAAAGATTGTTTAACTGGTAATTTAAACATAGAATTAATAACATCAGCAGTAACATCAAATGTAAAGTTACCAAAGGTAAACATTATTTTACCTGGTTGATCCTGAGAAGGATCAACTACCTTTGCAGTGCTTCATGCTTGTGATACAGCATCCATGTGAATGACTGGTGATGCCTTGAGAATGTAGTGTAGCTCGGATTGCTCCAAGAAATCCATCACAGGGTAGTAGTCAGCGTCTACCCCTTTCCTATCTCCAAGAGCAGCAACATGATTTGTGGTCATGAACTCGAAATCCCCAAATGTGAACGCAATCGCCTTGGGTCCTCTCATGACAGTAGAAACGGCAGCCATTAAAGTTGTTAAGTTGAAAGTGATGGAGAAGCTTGAAGAATTTAGCTAGGGTTCGTAAAAAGCTCTGTGAATATTTTTGCCTTAGAGATCAATTGCAATAAACAAGTGAGTAAATTGTATGAAAAATTCTATTTTGTTTAAGTTGCATACAATACACACGAGTCTACAGCCTGTATCCGGTCAAAAAAATAACTGTTACCGCCTATTTCAAGTCATTTGAACATTTTAAATGCAATCAGAGTCTGCAGGCGCGAATTTTAACTGTTTCAGAGTCTAGGCGATAATTTTCTCAGAGTCTACTGACTTTCAGAGTCTACAGACTCGTCAGAGTCTAGACTCTGTCAAGGTAAAATACCAACCAAAATGTTGCACTAACAATTAATCACAGTGTGTTAAGACAGGGACTATAATTAAAGTACATACCTTGCTTCTTTAATTTTGATTACTTACATATTTAACATACCTAATTCACCTACCAGTTTGAGAAAGGTAGATTCATCAAGTGGTTTTGTCAAAATGTCTGCAATCTGTCTGTCAGTTGGAACATAGTGAAGTGTCACAGTACCATTTTCAACATGTTCTCTAATAAAGTGATACCTGACATCAATGTGCTTTGTTCTGGAGTGTTGGACTGGATTCTCTGCAATTTTAATAGCACTAGTATTATCACAATACATAGGAATATTTGAGAATGTTAGTCCATAATCAAGTAATTGATTTCTCATCCACAGGATTTGAGCACAACAACTTCCAGCTGCAATGTATTCAGCCTCAGCTGTTGAGGTTGATACAGTCTGTTGTTTCTTGCTAAACCAAGAAATTAATCTGTTGCCAAGAAACTGGCATTGTCCTGTTGTGCTTTTCCTGTCTACTTTGCATCCTGCATAGTCAGAATCTGAATAACCAATTAGTGAAAAATCTGACTCTCTAGGATACCAAAGTCCAAGAGTTTGTGCCCCCTTGAGATATCTAAAAATTCTTTTCACAGCTATTAAATGTGATTCTCTAGGGTCAGCTTGAAATCTAGCACATAGACAAGTTGCAAACATTATGTCTGGTCTACTAGCAGTTAAATATAACAATGAGCCAATCATACCTCTGTAGCTAGTGTTGTTAACTTTCTTACCCTTTGGGTCAGAGTCTAGCTTTGTGGCAGTTGACATGGGAGTTTTAGCAGTTGCAGAGTCTTGCATATCAAACTTCTTCAACAGTTCTCTTACATACTTTGTTTGATTGATGAAAATTCCATCATCATTCTATTTGACTTGAAGCCCCAAAAAGAAGTTTAATTCTCCCATCATACTCATTTCATAATTTGACTGCATTAGTTGACTAAACTTTTCACAGAGTTTATCATTAGTAGATCCAAATATAATATCATCAACATAAATTTGGACAAGCAAAATATCACCTTTACATTTTCTAATAAAGAGAGTTTTGTCAATGGTACCTCTTGTGAAATCATTTTCCAGAAGAAATTTTGAAAGAGTTTTATACCATGCTCTAGGTGCTTGCTTCAATCCATATAGTGCCTTGTCTAACCTGTAAACATGATCAGGAAACTTTGGATCAACAAATCCTGGTGGTTGCTCCACATAGACTTCTTCTTCCAATTCTCCATTTAAGAAGGCACTTTTCACATCCATCTGATACACCTTGAATTTTGAATGAGCTGCAAAGTCAAGAAACATTCTGATAGCTTCCAATCTTGCTACTGGTGCAAAAGTTTCATCATAGTCAATTCCTTCCTCCTGTGAGTATCCTTTTGCAACTAGCCTTGCTTTATTTCTTACTACAGTTCCATTCTCATCAAGTTTATTTCTATACACCCATTTTGCACCAACCACTGATCTATTTCTAGGTCTTGGTACAAGTTTCCACACTTTATTTCTCTCAAATTCATTCAATTCTTCTTGCATTGCAATAATCCAATCAGGGTCTTGCAAGGCTTCCTCAATTTTCTTGGGTTCATTCTTTGAGAGAAAACAGCTATAAAGACATTCATTTTGAGTGGTTGTTCTTGTTTGTACACCACTCTCAGGATCACCAATTATTAAATCAGGAGTGTGATTCCTTGTCCATTTTCTAGCAGGTGGAAGATTGGTTCTTGAACTTGAAGCTCCCCCTAAGTCATTTGCATCTTCTGTATTTGAGTGAAATTCAAATGAAGAGGCTCCCCCTAAATTGCTTGACTCTGACAAGGCTTCAGAGTTGCTTGACCCAGACCCTGATGAGTTAGACTCTGTCTGTCTAGACTCTGTCTGGGTAGACCCTGACCTGTTAGACTCTGAATTATTTGGAGTTGAATTTTCTGACTCCCCCTCAGAGTGTGCAGATTCCTGTGTTGGTTCAGGAGTTGTTTGAGGGTCTTCATCCTCTTCTTCTTCATTTATCTCAGAACTTTTTAGATTTTCAAATTCCAGTGTAGTAGACTCTGACTCATCCTGCAATCCTGTAAACTTTTTATCATCAAATGCAACATGAATAGATTCCATAACAATTTTGGTTCTGAGATTAAACACTCTGAATGCTTTTGTGTTTGATGCATATCCAAGAAAGATTGATTCATCTGCCTTGGCTTCGAATTTGCTTAGATTTTCAGGATGTACTTTCAGTACATAACACTTGCATCCAAATATGTGAAAGTGTTTTACACTTGGCTTCTTGTCCTTTATCATTTCATAGGGAGTCTTTCCATGCATGTTTATTAGAGTGCAGTTTTGAGTGAAACATGCTGTATTGACTGCCTCAGCCCAAAAATATACTGGCAGCTTAGACTCTGCCAACATTGTTCTGGCAGCTTCTATGAGTGTCCTATTCTTTCTTTCCACAACTCCATTTTGTTGAGGAGTTCCTGGCGCAGAAAATTGTTGAGTAATTCCCTTTGATGCACAGTGGTTCTCCATGATTGAATTCTTGAATTCAGTACCATTGTCACTCCTCAAAATTCTTACTATTTTCTTTGATTTTCTTTCCAGAAAAGTGATATGATCTATTATGTGTTGAGAAGCTTCATCCTTTGAATGTAGAAAGAAAACCCATGTGAATCTTGTAAAATCATCTACAATAACAAGAGTATATTTATTTTTGTTAATTGACATAACATTTACTGGACCAAATAAATCAAGATGTAGTAAATAAAAGGGTTCAGAAATGGTATTTATTGTCCTGCTCTTGAAGGATGATTTCCTTTGTTTTCCAAGTTGACATGCTTCACAAAGTCCATCTTGTACAAAATCAACATGTGGTAATCCTCTTACAAGATTCTGTTTAACCAACTTGTTGATTGTTTTGAAGTTGATGTGTGACAGTTTCTTGTGCCATTTCCAGCTTTCTTCAGTTGAGGCCTTGCTGTATAGACATGTGACTTCATTGTTTATGCAATCCTCCAAGCTGGCTTCATAAATGTTACCATGTCTGTGTCCTTTGAAAACCACAATGCCTGTTTCTTTGTTAGTCACAAGACACTCTTTGTTGTCAAAGCCAGTATGGTAACCTTTGTCTCCAAGTTGACTTATGCTTATTAAATTATGCCTTAAGCCATCAACTAGAGCTACTTGTTCAATGATGACATTCCTAAGTACAATCTTGCCATATCCCAATGTTTGTCCTTTGTTGCCATCTCCAAATGATACTTCTGGGCCAGCCATTTCCTCAAAGTCTGTAAGCAGGGATTTCTTTCCAGTCATATGTCCTGAGCATCCACTGTCCAGGATTAGGGTTACTTTCTTTACCCTAGCTCCCTGCATACATAAAGCAACTAGTTAGATGTTTTGAGGACCCAAACTGTTTTGGATCCTTTTCTACTATTTTTAGGAGAAACAGGCTTAATAATTTTCACCTTTGGCTTACCTGTCTCTTTTGTTGCTCTAGACTGTGGTGGAGTCTTATCAGTGTCATACCAACTCTTATCAATAGAAGATTTTAGCTCATAAAAATTGTAATACAAATCATGATAGTCCCTACACATATATATAGAATGAAATATGCTACCACAGTGATAACAAGGTTTATGTGGTATGTAGTGACTTTTCAGAGTCTGAGAAGGACTAGACTCTGATTTCTTCTCAATCTTTGCTTTACAATCTATAGCCAAATGGTTGTGGTTGCCACATCTATAACACTTCTTTCTAGGAGCATTAGGATCCTTTTGGTAATTGTTTGTCTTATTAATTCCTTCCTTACCATTCCTATTTCTCCTAGTTTTGGTAGACTCTGATAAGTTCTCTAGCATTTCTTTTAATTTTGACTTAGACAAGTACCCTATATTAATATTTTTCTTAGAGTTATTTGCTTCTGTTTCATCTGTCTTTTTGTTATCAACAGGAGGACTAATGACAGATGAGTTTGTGGTTTCAGATTTTTCTTTAGGTGTCACAAACTTAACAGGAACAAATGTACTTTTGTCTTTAGTCTTATTAACTTGGCTAGCTTCTTCACTGTTATCATTCTCAACAATAGGTCTTTTGTCTTGACTCTTGTCATAGCCTAGACCAGCAGTTTGACACACATTTTGATTATTGAGAATTTCTTGAACTTTTCTACCAGAGTCTGTCCAAACTTTAAACTTAAGCCTTTCTTCTTCTAGTTCTTTCCTAACATAGTCATAGGCTTTCAAAATTTCAGTGTAGTTATGACTATATTTCTCAGAATCCTTTTTGTATTGTTCCATTAATAATAACTCAGATTCTACATGACAATTCCTTTTAGTTAAGGCTAAATTTTCTTCTCTCAACCTTTCACTTTCACTAGTGAGAGACCTACATGTTGTCATAATTTTATTAACCTCACTTTTCACAATCTCTATGCCATCAGAGTCTAAATTAATTAAGGATTCAGGAGTAAAGATTGATACCTGAGTTTTAGGAGATGAGGGTTCTTTGGGAGACTGTGATTTTCTTGAGGAGGATGCCATTAGTGCTAGATTTTCATAATCAATTTCATCCTCTGAGCTTGAGTCTGCCCAGTCCTTTCCTGTTGATAGAAGTGCTTTTCCTTGACTTTTTGATTTTCTGCATTCACTGGCAAAGTGCCCCAATATTCCACAGTTGAAACATTTGACCTCTGCTTTGTCAAGTTTGATAATTGTACTCTTGCTCTTCTCAACCTTTTCATCTTCCTTCTTGAATGATGGCCTTTTGCTAAATTTGCCAGTTCTTTTGTTGAATTTCATTCTTTTGAAATTTTTAGCAAACATAGCCATTATTTGACTAAGATCAACCTCTTCATCAGAATCAGAGTCTGTGTCAGTAGACTCTGACTCCACAGCAGCTTTACCCTTCTTCCTTGAATCCTTGATTCTAGCTTCTGTGGGTTGTTCCTGTTGTTCTTTCTCAGACTCCAGTAAGAGTGCCACAGATTTTGTCTTCACAAACTTCTTATTCTTCCTCTGTTGCATCTCCAAATCATATGTCTTGAGTCTGCCATACAATTCTTCTAGAGTTAGTTCATCCAAATCTCTAGCTTCTCTTATGGCTGTAGTCTTATTGTCCCACTCTTCAGGAAGTGCTCTCAGAAACTTGGCATTCGTATCTTCAGAATCATAAACCTTACCAAGCATAGCCATCTCATTCAAGAGTTTTGTAAACCTATCATACATCTCAGTGATAGATTCTCCAGATTTTGCTTCAAAGTACTCATACTCTTGAATAAGTAAAGACCTAGCATTCTTCTTGACATCTTTAGTCCCTTGACAGTGCACCTCAAGTTTTGTCCACATCTCCTTAGCAGTCTTGCATGATATGACACAGTTAGTTAGAACAGAATCTAAACTGTTAAAGAGAATGTTCTTTACTTTTGCCTCCTTAAGGACATTTTCTTTGTCCTCTTTTGTCCATTCAGCCTTTGGTTTCTCAACGAGGTGTTCTTCAGTTATTTTGCCTTCCTCATTGATTTGAGGCACAATTTTTAAGGGCACAAAGGGTCCTTCATTAATCCTGTCAAGATAGTCAGGGTCTGTTGCTTCCAGATGGTGCAGCATCTTAACCTTCCAGTGGGTGAACTCGTTTCTCTTAAGCATAGGAATCTTAGAATTGCCATCTTTGTTTCCAGACATCTTTGATCGATTTTAAACGTTAGGCTCTGATACCAATTGTTTTCCCAGTCGTACAAGTAGAAGGGGGGGTTGAATACTTGTATGTCTTTTCTGCCCGATTTAAAATCAAATTAAGAACAAACTCAAACACAAAAATATGAATAAGTACTGTTTTGTATTATTGATTTGTGAATACAAAACTCTCCTAGGGTGTACACAAACCCTAGCAGCTTCTCTGTGTTTATCACAGCAACTCTCTCTATTTATATGCTCTCACAAAATTTCACTCAGATGATTATTGTTTCGACTTCCACACCTTTACAATTAGGTTACATAGAGTTTATATAGAGAGCTGCCTATCAACTAATAACAGAAAGATAAATTACAATAGGAATAGAATTCCTAATTATTAGTTGACAGTTTCCTTCTAGAATTCTCTTTCTTTCCGACAGCATATCTGCAATATATTTATCCTGATCTTCGAAGACTTTCCATTCCTGTGATCTTCTTCCAAATTTATCCTCAACTGTATAGACTCTGAAATCTTCAGACTCTGATGATCTTCAGACTCTGATCACATGTAGACTCTGATAGATCACAGACTCTGATAGATCACAGACTCTGATAGTCTATAGACTCTGATCACCTTCCAGACTCTGATCTTCATGCAGACTCTGGTTTCACTTTCTACAGAAATTCTTCTAAGTACAAGTAACATGAATGTTGACCATCTAGACTCTGATTATTCATTTCAGAGACTAGAAAGACTTATTACAGATAAACTAATCTAGACCCTGTTCTAGTATTTTGTACATCATCAAATGAATATATTCCTAACAGAAAGATTCTGATTGCTTCTAACCTTGCAATTGGTGCAAATGTTTCATCAAAATCAATTCCTTCTTCTTGTGAATAACCCTTTGCTACAAGCCTTGCTTTGTTCCTAGTCACAATACCAGTTTCATCCATTTTATTTCTGAATACCCATTTTGTACCAATTACTGCTCTATCTTTTGGTCTGGGCACCAGCTTCCATACTTTATTTCTTTCAAATTGATTCAGTTCTTCCTGCATAGCTAGAACCCAATCAGGATCCATAATAGCATTTTCAATTCTTTTGGGTTCTTCTTGAGATAGAAAACTGCTATACAGACACTCATTTTGAGTAGCACTTCTTGTCTTAACACCTTCTTTTGCATTTCCAACGATCAGTTCAAATGGATGGCTTCTTGTCCATTTTCTTTGAGAAGGCAAATTTTGCCTTGATGATGAAGCTTCATGATCATTTGTATTGAATTCAAATTGATTTGAATTTGTCGATTGCTTCTGAAACCCTCCCCCTGAGTTGGATACCCTTGTTGTAGAGTGTTGATTATCCATTGAAGAGTTACCAGTTGATGCATTATCAGTTGATGGAATTCTTTCAACTGATAAATTATCCATTTATGTAGTAACATCAACTGATATTGGGTTTTTGAAAACTTGAGGTTTTATAATTTCTACCTCTTTATCATCATTTACATCATTTGATTCATTCTCAAAGTGCAGTATGTCATGATTTTTTTCATCAAACAAGCCTTGAATCTTTTTATCATCAAATACTACATGTACAGATTCCATAACAATGTGTAGTCTGAGATTGTAGACTCTATAGGCTATGCCTGATAGTGCCTACCCAACAAATATAGCTTCATCAGCCTTGGCTTCAAACTTTCCTAGGTTTTCACCTTGATTTCTTAGCACATAGCACTTGCAGCCAAAAACATGAAGAAACCCCACTTTTGGCTTTTTGTCTTTCTTGATCAATTGATAAGGTGTCTTCCCTTGAGCTTTATTTACTAGGGAGATGTTTTGAATGAAACATGCTGTGTTTATGGCCTCAGCCCAGAAATATGTTGGAAGTTTGGCATCCTCCAACATGGTTCTAGCTGCTTCAATCAATGTCCTATTTTTCCTTTCAACTACCCCATTTTGTTGAGGTGTTCTAGGTGCAGAGAATGTGTGTATGATTCCTTTTGATTCACAGAACTCTTTCATTGTGGAATTTTTGAATTATGTCCCATTGTCACTCCTTATCTTCTTTACATTCAATTCAAGGTTTTTCTCAATTTCTCTTATGTGCTTGATGATGAGATGACTAGCTTCATCCTTTGAATGTAGAAAATAAGTCCATGAGAATCTTGAAAAATCATCCACAATAACTAGAGCATACTTCTTCTTTGCAATAGACATGATATTTACAGGACCAAACAAATCCATATGTAGTAACTCAAGTGGCTTTTCAATTGATGATTCTAATTTTGACTTAAATGATGCCTTCCTTTGTTTTCCTTTCTGACAGGCATCACAAAGTCCATCCTTGACAAATTCCATTTGTGGTAGGCCTCTCACTTGATTTTTCTTGACCAGTAAATTTATGGCTTTGAAATTCAAGTGAGCTAATTTCTTATGCCACAACCAACTTTCATTTGTACTTGCCTTAGAGAGAATACAAGTCATTGAATCTGCACTTGTTGAATTGAAGTCAGCTATGTATACATTTCCTTTTCTGTTCCCAGTCATAACTAGGCTTCCATCTTCCTTGTTGGAAATTATGCATGCTTCTGTTGTGAAATAAACTTTATTTCCATTGTCACATAGTTGACTTATGTTTAGCAAGTTATGTCTCAAGCCATCAACTAATGCAACTGGTTTAATGATGACATTCTCTTTTAAAATCAAGCCATATCCCATGGTGTACCCTTTGCTGTCATCTCCAAAAGTTACTCCAGGGCCAGCTTTCTCCTCAAACTTTGTGAGCAGGGATTTATCTCCAGTCATGTGTCTTGAACAACCACTGTCCAAGTACCAAAGATTTCTTCTTTTTCCCTACACACAGTCAAAACAGATCAAGTTGATTTTGGTACCCAAGTTGCCTTGGGTCCTTTCTTATTAGTTGCTATCTTTGGCTTGGTTTTCAATTTTTGTACCTTTGGTTTAGGTGGTTTTACTTCCACTTTAACCTTAGGTTTTGGTTTCCTTACCTCAGACTTCTCAGTGCCAATATTTGGAATGCCTATGCTTGCAGAATTGGAAAGATTTGATGTATGAAGATTATTAAGCATATTCCATTGCATGGCAGGCATATTCATGTTGGAAAATGCAAGATATGGATTAAACATATAAGGCATTGAAGCATACTGAGCATGAATAGCATGAGAATCAACTAAATGAGGAAGAACAGAATTGGTATACATATTAGGTACAGCAGGTACATTTGTTGCTGTAGGCATGGTGACTTTACATTGCACAAATAAATGATTTTTACTACCACACTTAGCACATACTTTCCTATGAGCATATTTGTCAGGTATGTAGTTGTTGTGCTTGTTTATGCCTACTTTACCATTTCTATTTTTCTTCTTCTTTTCATTTGGCTGAATGTTAGGTTCTATCTTTTCCAATTTTTCTTTCAACTGATTTTTAGATAAGAATCCTATATTAGCCTGTTCAACTTTGATTTGAGATCCAGAGGAGCTACTTTCTTTGACAAATTTAACAGGTCTGTTAAGCTTGGTTTTGATAACACATTTCTTAGCAGTTGATGATTCCTCAATCGATGGATAATTATCCGTTGGAATAGCATTATCAATCGATGGATAATTCTTATTAGTTGATTCAGAATTAGCAATCGATTGCTTTTTTTCCAAGGATTGATCTTCATCAATGGCTATTTTCTCAAGAGTTTCAGACAACATGGTGAAAGAGTTTGTTCCATGAATGTCATTCATCTTCTTACTGGCTTTACTTGACCTGTTCCACTTATCAATGGTTCTTAGTTCATCTTCTAATTTTTCTTTTAACTTCTCTATTTCCTTTTTACTCTCAACTAGCTCATTTCTAGCATCTTTGTTTTCCATCTTGAGTCTGTCCAATTGCACTAGCTCACTCTCTAGGAAATTGTTTCTTTCAGTGAGAGTTTCTAATGTTAATTTGAGACTAATGTTCTCTTTGTTCAAAGACTTAAGAGTGACATGCAAATTATACAATTCATTAGACATTTCATTAATAGTAATATTGCATTCATCCTTGGACAACTCAGATAGATTTGTAGAAATTACCTGATTGCTAGATGAACTAGCTTCCTGGTCATCTTGATTGGCCATTAGTGCAAGGTTGATGTGCTCTTCTTCTTCTTCAGAATCCTCCTCAGCAGCCCAGTCCTTTTCTTCTGTCACAAAAGCCTTCTCTCTTTGTTTAAACAGGTCAAAGTACTTTTTCTTATAGTCAATACCATCACTGGACTTTGACCTCTTTTCCATTTTAGTCTTTCTGCATTCACTTGAAAAGTGACCAGCCGATCCACAGTTGAAGCATCTGAATTGAGTCCTGTCAACAAGATTTTTGCTTTGTTGAGTGTCTCTCCTGAACTGTGATCCAGGCCTTTGCATTGGATTCCTTTTGAACTTGAGTTTAGAAAATTTTCTTGATAGAAAAGCTAAATGCTCATCTATTTCATCCATTTCATCTTTGATGAGTGACTCATCATTGTCACAAAGTTCTTTTCCTTTACCAGTAGAAGATTCATCATATCTAACATGATTTGCGCCATTGCCATGACCTTCTTTCTTCCCTTCTTTGAAATCAGCATCTTCATCTGTTTCTGCAACTTGCTTATCCTTGACCACCAAAGCAATGGACTTTTCTCTCTTCTGACTTTTCTCAATTTCCTCATCTTGTTGTAGCTCCAACTCATAGGTTTTCAAGATGCCATACAACTTATCCAAAGTATAATCTTTAAAGTCAGGAGATTGTCTTATAGAAACAGTCATTGGTTTCCATTCTTTGGGTAAGGACCTCAAGAATTTGAGGTTGGTGTCCTCAACAGCATAAACTCTTCCATATAGTTTAAGCTCATTTAACAGCTTTTGAAACCTACTATATGAATCATTTATTGTTTCACCACTCTTGAAGTGAAAGGCCTCATACTTTTGAATCAAGAGTTGCATCGTGTTCTTTCTTACTTGCTCAGTGCCTTCACAGAGGGTTTGAAGAGTGTCCCAGACTTCTTTGGAGGTTGTACAACTAATGACATTGTCAAACATGTCATTTTCAAGACCATTAAACAAGATGTTCATAGCCTTTTTGTCCTTGTGCACTTCCTTCTCATCTTCATCTGTATACTCACTCATAGATTTAGGAATGAGTTTGTCTGGTGCTTGAGTACCATCTGCATTTACACTTGTAACTATTTTTATAGGCACATGTGGACCTTTCTCTATGCAATGAACAAAGGAAGGATCAATAGATAGCAGATGCAAGTGCATTTTTACTTTCCAGGGAAAATACTCATCTTTCTCTAGAACTGGAATCTTAACTCCTGTGTCTCTTTGACCCATTCTTGATGTACTTTTAGATCTTGACTTTCTGTTTGTTGAAAGTTTGCTCTGATACCAATTGTTAATCGCCCTTAAGTACACTAAGTTTGGAGAAGGGGGGTTGAATACAAACTTAAGAATTAAGTAAAAATTCTTGCGGATTTAAGTTTGTTCAAAGAGAGTGTCTATTTAAGACTGATGTAACTAAGAACTAGATAATTAAAGTATTGAAGACAAAACTCAACAAGGTTAAAAATTACTAGTGGATTGATTTTCCACTAGTGTGTTTTTGCTTTCAATAGATCTTAGTAAGAATACCAAGCTACTTACAAAGTTGAATTTGGAACTCAGAAAAGCATTACAAGTTCTGCCTATATTTCTACTTTGCTTTTCTTGAGTTCTTGAAAACTATTGCCTTCACTTTGCTACTGTGTTTTTCTAACTTCTATATAGAAAAACTACATCTCTAGTTTTCTATCGACAGATAACAATATAATATTACAATTTATACTGTTTACATGAAAATAGAAACTAGCTACTTTTCACAACCTTCCTTTTTGAACTAACTAGTCCTGGAGATATCTTTGTCTTGATATATTCCTTGGATGCTGTGTTGCCTTGAAAGTCTTCACAATCCTGACAGGACTGTCTTCCAATGATTCAGTTTCTGCACAGTTCTTGTAATTCTTGGCTTTAGCTAAATAGGGAAACTTTAATCAACTGATAAATGATGTTAAGCTTATCAGTTGATCCTCCTTTGCTTATCCATCGATGGATAGGATATCTGTTGATCAGTTGATGTGTCGATGGATAATTGAGTTATCCATCGACTCCTTATCCATTGATGGTTCTTTATCAATTGATGATTGGTATCCGTTGATAGCTTTCATCCGTTGAGTAGTGTCTTCATCCATCGACTTCAATATCAGTTGATCACTTAACTTGTGAGAATTCTGACTTGGGATATTAACAGTTGATCAGCCATTCTTCACATCTGTTGAGAAGCTAAAGATTGAAGTCAATAATATCAGCCGACTACTTCATAGCATCCATCGAGGCAATACAATCAATTGATAATGAAACTTGAATCAAATGTTACAATCCAGTTTATCAGTTGATAAACAAGCTTCAACTGATAACTGGTTTTCTAGTCAATGGATATTTATAAGTCATATCCATCGACTAGTTACAAAGTAATTTTAAGTCCCTATTGTAATTCTAAGAAATTTGTTATCATCAAAACTTATAATTCCTAACAATTCTTCTTGTATCCATGGGCACCTGCTCCTTTTCTTGGATCATCCTTCAATCTTCAAGTACATTACATGGAATAATTGAATACAACCTATACTAATGTACTTACATAAGAAAACTCGAGTTACATTCGAGGTTAAGCAATTACAACAATGAAGAAAACGACATGCAAGTCGTATTTATAAAACCAAAACCAAAACCATTAATCTAAGGGTCTCAAGGCCATAACCAGCACCATGCCCACATAACAATTACTGACATCTCAGAACACATAATCATCTCATCATGCATCATATATATCAAAATCAGAAAATCATAAAAAAATCAGAAATTGATTTCAAAACAGTAAATCGCATTTTTGAGACCCTAAACGATGTCAAATGGCCAAAAAACACCATAGGTCACGGCAAATCCGTGATGTTTGCTCGTGGCGATTTTCCCTTTACAGAAAGAGTAAATTCGACCCATTCTGACTCCGTCGAGAAACACTGTTCATCTACAAATCAATTATTCACAGAACCTGCATCTTATGCAGTTGCGTTTCTTACGGATTCAGAACGATTCCGATGATCTTCTCTGGACTGTCTCTTGTATCACATACATATAGTTCATCACACATATCATGTCATAACATATTATAACATTGCAGATCACATATATTCATCATAACATATCATAATTCGAATATACATGAAAAACGTAGCATGGTAGTAGCGTGGCAGTCATCAAACAGGCACATATGCATCAAATACAGAAAACACGTAGCCAAATCATCCTATTATACACATAGCTCTGATGCCATTGAAGGGTTTCGTGCATGAAAACGCAGCGGAATTAACGTAAAAACAATAAAATTCGAAACCCCATCGCAGGATCCGTGTATAACGTATGAACGATTATGGTGAACGAAAACTGTACCTTAGAAGCTTTTCGAATTGTTTTTTAATAGGAGGTCCTTGCTTGATGAATCACAACAGTCCTTTGCTTCAAGAACTGCTCTCTAACGGTATCCACACGAACGTCGATTCGTCAAACGATCAGCGGAGATGGTACTAGCCAAGAACAGCCACGAATTATCTCTTCTCTCTTGCTAGCCTCTCTTTTGTCTTGAGCTGCTAGGGTTTTATCTTATAAAACGAATTCACAAGTCTGAGTATTGTAAACACATCATAATGTATTTATACGAGCTAGAGATAATGGGTCAAACCCTAATCCATGAGGTTTCTTAAAAACCCATTCTGATTTTGGGTTTATTCATTAATCTGAATTCTAGTATGTTTATAATTAATCAAGTCTTACTTAATTAATTATAAATTTGAATTAATAATAATAACATTATTTAAATTCATAATTTAAATAAAGCTCCGTTTAAACGTTCTTTTTATGTGACCCTTTAGGTTATTATTACGTTGGCAATAATTTTATTTTCTAATAATAAAATTATAAACATTGAGCGGCATCTAGTAATACATCATTGCTACCCAAGTAATAATAATAATTGGTGATTCAATTAAACCTTTCGTGAATAATGTACAATGTAATATAATCCCTTTAACCTTATATTATAGATCAAACTCGAGGCATGTAATGTGTCATCATCTTCAACGTTTAATCCAGGTTTTCTTGATCAATGAGTAGACTATTAATCAAATCAATATTTGAGCATGGCCATGCATTTTATAGTCTCACTCAATCAAGAGGCCAATAATATCACTCCTAAAATAGGAGAGTTAAATTCTATATCTATCATTCCTATTTCTCATACGATTCATAGCATACCCAATGTCCACCTTTATCATTACCCGGTTAAAGATAACTTTGAGTGTAATCAAAGTATATTAATTCTCGTATAGAAATATAATGATTTCAAGTCAGAGGATCATTACATCATTATCACAGTGAGAATATCTTATGGCACTTATTAACATGTAGATTCTCACAACGGATCAGTCCAGTGCCATGCATTGAGACATGCACTTATGTTCTTGACTTTAGTATCACCATACCTATGACTAATGAGATGTGGTCATCAGTCAACAAACATGCTAGTCTTATTGCATTATTATTGTCCTTAAATAATAATACTCGACTAGGGATTTTTAGAAATAAAATACTATTCATATAATCTCATTTTTAAGTCACATACTTAAAGATATATATTACATATTAATATTCCAAGGACATTTATTATTCTTTCAATTTATGACGCAGTAAATAAAGACATAATAAATATTAATTAAATAATCACATAAAACATAATCCTTAATTGTTTTTCAATAAAACATTAAAAGTATTGTCTCTAGGACACCAATACTAACACATAGTACAATCAATTGATAACAAAAGGAATTATAAATCAATGTTGCAATCCATTTTATCAGTTGATCAATAACTTTAACTGATAAATAGTTTCCTAGTCAATGGATATTTATAGATCACATATGCATTGATCAGTTACAAAATTAATATCAAGATTACAATTCTAGGTAATTTGTTATCATTATACAGCATGATTCCTAACAGATCTTGATAGTAAAATCTTCCAGGCTTACAAAGAAACACCATCAGGGATTGGTCATAATACCCTCGCAGATTACGGAGTTGTTGATGTCCTCGTGCTTGATTGTGCCATCGTGGTATTATGGTGTCTTCGGGGTCTCAGAGCTCTATAGAGCCCAGAGAACATGATGGTAATGCTAATGCTATCGGGTTTAGTTGTTAATACCCCCCGAGACTTTTTCTTAAGGCACTTGGAGGATAGTGATGGATTCTGAATGTAAAGATAATGCTCGCAGGGTTTGATAGTGAAAGGCTTGAGGTTTACAAAGAAAAATCCTAAATCCTAAACCCTAGACCCTAGACCCCAGGCCCTAGACCCTAGACCCCAGACCCCAGACTCTAAGACCAAAGATGCCTAATAGTGACACCCTTAGTTTGAGGTCTTAGAGCTCTATGGAGCACGTAAGGCATGATGGTAATGCTCTTGAATTTGATGTTAATGCTTTTGGGTTTGGTTATTAATACCCCTGAGACTTTTTCTTAAGGCACTCAAAGCATAGTGATGGACTCGGAATGTAAAGATAATGCTCGCAGGTCTTGATAGTGAAATGCTCGAGGTTTATAAAGAATAACTTTAAACCCTAAATCCCATGCCCAGACCCCAAGATCCAAGATGCTAGACGCTAGACCCTAAACCCGAACCTTAACCACAACCCATAATCAGAGTATTTAGGGCTTAATTATTATTCCTTCGGGGAAAAAATGATTTTTATTAGCCTTATTAAAGCCCTTAGATATTGGTATTGACGTCATTGGGTTTGGTTGTTAATACCTTCAAGGATGTATTGGCAATTCCCTTAGAGTATAGTATTGTGCTTGGGACAGAGAAATAATTCTAATAGAGCGTGATTATGAAACCCTCGAGGCTTATAAAGAAAAGTCATTAGTCATAACATTCTTAAAAATTTATAGTGATACCAATGGGGTTTGGTAAGGTCCCCCAGGATTGATTATGCTCTCCTAGCATGATGGTGGGCTCGTGCTGAAATAAGAATATTGTGATACTTGTGGTGTGGGATATTGGGTCTTAGCTCTATGGGATAGACGTGTGGGGCCTAGGGTTAGGGATGTAAGTTTTAGGGTTTAATCTTGATAGTGAAATCCTCCAGGCTTAAAAATAAACACCCTCGGGAATTGGTCATAACCCTCACATATTATGGAGTTATTGATGTCATCGGGGATTGATTGTGCTCTTGTGGTATTATGGTACCTTCGAGGTCTAATAGTGGCACACTTAGTCTAGGGTCTCAGAGCTCTATGGAGCTCATAGGGCATGATGTTAATGCTCTCAAATTTAATACTAATGCTATTGGGTTTGGTTATTGATTCCTCCGAGACTTTTTCTTAAGGCACTTAGAGCATGGTGATAGACTCTGAATGTAAAGATAATGCTCATAGGGCTTGATAGTGAAATGCTCGAGTTTTATAAAGAAAATCCCTAAACCCTAAATCCCAAGCCCCAGACCCCAGACCCAAAGACCCAAGATGCAAGACGCTAGACCCTAAACTCGAACCTCAACCCTTAATTGGAGATTTAGGGTTTAATTATTATTCCTTCGGGGATAAACTAATTTTTATGAGCATTATTGAATCCCTTTGAGCTTGGTGTTGACGTCATTGGGTTTGGTTATTACATCTTTAAAAATTTATGGTCATGCCGATAGAGTTTTGGAAGGTCCTTCGGGCTTGATTGTACTCTCCTGACATGATGGTTGGCTCGGGGTGAAATAAGAATACTATAATATGTATGATATGGGGTATTGGGTCTGAGCTCTATTGGGTAGATGCATGGGGCCTAGGGTTAGGGATGTAGGTTTTGGGGTTTGAGCTTGATAGTGAAATCCTCGAGGCTTACAAAGAAACACCCTCAGGGATTTGTCATAATTCCCTCGTAGATTACAAGGTTGTGGATGTTCTCGGTGGTTGATTGTGCCCTTATAGTATTATGGTGTCTTCGAGGCCTAATAGTGACACCCTTAGTCTGGGGTCTCAAAGCTCTATGGAGCCCATAGGGAATGATGGTAATGCTCTCGAACTTGATGCTAATGTTATCGGGGTTGGATGTTAATTCCCTCGAGACTTTTTCTTAAGGCACTCAGAGCATGGTAATGGACTCTGAAAGTAAAGATAATGCCTGCAGGGCTTGATAGTGAAATGTTCAAGGTTTACAAAGAAAAACCCTAAACCCCAAAGCTTAAACCCTAAATCCCAGGTCATAGGCCCCATTGTTAGTAATTGTGCTCTAGAGACAATACTTTTTATATTTTAAGAAAAATATTTATTATTAAGGATTATGTTTTATTGATTATTATTTATTTATTATGTTTTATTTACTGCGTAATAAATTGAAAACATAATAAATGTCCTTGGAATTTTGATACGTATTATATATCTTTAAGTATGTGACTTAAAAATGAGATTATATGAATAGTATCTTATTCCTAAAATTCTCTAGTCGAGTATTATTATTTAAGGACAACAATAATGCACAAAGACTAGTATGTTTCTTGACAGATGACCACATCTCATTGGTCATAGGTATGGTGATACTACAGTCAAGAACACAAGTGCATGTCTCAATGCATGGCACTGGAATGACCCGCCGTGAGATTCTACATGTTAAATAAGTGTCATAAGTAATTCTCACTGTGATAATGGTGTAATGATCCTTAGACCTGAAATCATTATATTTCTATACGAGAATTAATATACTTTGATTACATTAAAAGTTACCTTTGACCGGGTGATGATAAAAGTGGACATTGGGTATATTATGAATTGTATGAGAAATATGAATGATCTAGATGAGATTTAATCCTCCTAATTTTAGAAGTGATATTATTGGCCTCTTGTTTGAGTGAGACTATGAAATGCACGGTCGTGCTCAAATATTGATTTGATTTTAATAGTCTACTCATCGATCAAGAAAATAAAGATTAAATTATGAAGAGGATGACACGAGACATGCCTTGAGTTTAATCTATAATATTAAGATTAAATGGATTATATTACATGAAACATTATTCACGAAAGGCTTATTCGAATCACCGATTTATTATTATTACTTGGGTAGCAATGATGTATTACTAGATGCCGCTCATTGTTTACAATTTTAATTAGATATTAAAATTGTTGTCAACATAATAATAACCTACAGGGTCACACACAAAGAACGCTTGAAGGAGAAATAATTTAAATTGTGAATTTAAATTAAATAAGTAATTTATTTTATTTATGATATTAATTAAGTATGACTTAATTAATTATATAAATAGAATAAATTAATTATTTAAACTAATTCCAAAATTAATAATTAATTAATTAAGTGAGACTTAATTAAATAATTTAGAATTTTGGATTAGTATTAATTATAATTAGATTATAATTAGAAAACTTATTCATCTCTCTATATAATCTCTTTATGGGATGATTTAATGATTGAGACATAATTTTACTAAAACCCTAGCCGTTTTGAAGAAAGAGGAAGATAGAGAGAGAGAGAAGCAGTTTTCGGGTGCTAGTACACATCAATCCTTCATGAAAAGTGTTCGTGTGGATACCGTAGAGCGTAGATCACGAGAGCGGGATACGTGGTGATTAAACAAGCTTTGGACCTCCATTAATCTTCCATTAATGAACTATTAAAGCTTCTAAAGATATTTATTCTTTATCTCCGAATTAAATCTTTTGTTTTCGCATGGATCCTGCAGAGGGTTTCGCTATTTTGATTTATTTTTCGCGTTTATTCCGTTACGTTTGTGCCTCGAAACCCTTCACCCAGACCCTAGACCCAGATATCCAAGATGCTAGACGCTTGACCCTAAACTCAAACCATAACCCCAACCCTTAATCGGATTATTTAGGGTTTAGTTGTTATTCATTCGAGAATAAACTGATTTTTATGAGCCTTATTGAAGCCCTTGGAGTTTTGTGTTGACACCATTGGGTTTTGGTTATTAATAAATTGAGAATTTATTGATAGTGCCCTCGTAGTATGGTATTGTGCTTGGGACATAGAGATAATGCCATCTTATAAAGAAACGTCATCATCAACATCAATATAATCAATTTTTTCCTTTTTTTCTAGAGACAAACTTTGCAAACATTTTATTCGTCATAATATACACAATAAACAAGAAAAACTTGCCAAAAATTACAAATTGATAATGGAACACAAAAATTACAAATTGATCATCTAGGGTTTAACATCTATCCACGTAAATTATCCACGGATTAGTAATTGTCATTTTGTTCTTTTAACGTCATTTTTTAGTGATATACAGTTTTTCCGTTATTTAAATCCTAGTAGTTGGATGATCGATCCAACGTCTATAAAGGTGATTGTTGTTTGAATGCGCCCTGAAATGAGACCAGGACCCTTTTACTTGTAACATTGCATTTACAAGACAAAAAATATAGACTGACACCGCTCCAAAGGTCTTAAAATTGGGTGTAAGAATATAACCAATAAATGGTGAAATATAACGGAATATATAGTTAATACCATAATTTACATTGCTCAGCTCAGACATACAAGAAAATATAGTTAATATCACAATTACCACCACTCGAAGTGGATCTTAAAATTGGGTGTGGATATATAACCAATAAATGGTTGAAATTACAATTGCTCATCAAATAATTAATTTGAACTTTAAGGGAAGAAATACTTGTATAATATTTTTTCTGTCATATATGTTGCAAACTACCTGCCTAAAATTAAATTTTAACTATATCAGCAGTCCCATCAACAGTATTGTTCTGCTGCGCCCAAAGCTGTGCATATCTCCCTGCCCTGGCCAATAGAATGTCATGGTGCCCCTGTTCCACAACCTTTCCATTTTCCAGAACTATAATCTGATAAACAAATTTATGAAAAGCCCAAAATCTGAATTATGATTTACAGCAAAAATAAATATTGACAGTAGAGTAGCAAAAGTCAGGTCTTTCAGGGAAAAAAAAGGTTCCCAATAAGGAAAAAATCATGCTTTTCTTTCCTTAGATTACACAGTAAATTGGTCCAATTTACTTGAATCACAAATAAACATTCTGACTCTCAAGACCATGCTTACAGCTTACCTCATCACATTGCATGGCAGTTGTCAGTCTATGAGCAATAAATACTGAAGTTCGGTTATTTGAGAGGAACTTCAATGCACTTAAAATCTCAGCTTCTGTTGAACTATCGAGAGCGCTTGTTGCTTCATCACAGAGCCTGAGGGAACAGAATGAATATATCTTTTAGAACGGTTAATAAGAATAAAAATGGTAGATAAACAGAGTAAGAGCCAACATGAGCTTGTTTCTATTTGCTTTATATCCATTTTCTTGTCCCCTTTCTTTAAAGAGATATACGATGCAAACAGCCATCTTATTAACTTTTGGGCCTCTGGTCACCATAACACATGGACGAAGCTTTCAGCTATTGTCCACAAGATACATTTTCTTGTCCCCTTTCTTTAAAGAGATATACAATGCACACAGCCATCTCATTAACTTCTGGGACTCTGTTCACCATAATACATGGACGAAGCTTCCAGCTATTGTCCGCAAGATACAACCAGTTGTACCCCAAACATAAAGACCAGCCATAGCTCATTAAATACAAGATCCTTACAAGCATAGCTGTTATGGAGTCCGAGGACACGGCAAATTCGCCATATGCACTAATGTGAATTAACTATAGCATTCAAGAATCATAAGGCATCCAAGGACAAGCCAAATTCGCCATACGCACTAATGTGAATTCACTATAATGTTAAAGTCTATGGAAAACTATTTTTAGCAAGGCAAGGTCCATGGAAGACTTTTTTGCGTTATCGCTTTAATTTTATGCTACGATTTTGACCTAGAGAATTAGATGTATATGATTCTTTGGTAGTAGACACTATCTTTGAAATTGTAAGATTAAGTAAAAATTTGTGTGTTGAATTACATGTTGAGTCCCCGCACTGTGTCCCAATTCCAGATCTATATCCAAGAATCCTAATTTTTCTAATGATGAGAATCTGACATTTGGATCTTTACTTATGTCCGAACCCCATATCTGAGTCCGGTAAAATAGATCATGAGTACTAAGGCTCTCATCATAATTTACATATATTTATAATAATATATAATGTAATACCAAAATTTATAATATGTAAATGTCACGGGCGCCATATGTCCACACGCACCTTGGGTTGCCGCAGCACCATAATGCGAATGTGACAAGTTCTAAAATGAAACCGTTATTAGGCTTACTAAATTAGAAAGTAATTGAACAGCCTAGTGCCCTGTGGTGATACGTGATAGTTCAGTTGGCATATTACTTATCTACAGGTTGAACACAATCGAGAATGCAGATGTTTTATAGTTACATAGACAGATCTCGAATGGGGAAAGCAATATTTGAAACTTAGATCCCAGCAAAAATGAAAGCTTACAGAATTGCAGGCGCTTTCAGGAATGCACGAGCTAGTGCCACTCGTTGCTTCTCACCACCACTTAACTGCAGAAGAAACGAAGAATTACCAAATGTCAAATTACAGGAACTCACATTTATTGAGGATAAACATATACACCCTCCACCAATAGAAATTTGCAAAAGCAAACATATACAAAACAGAGAAAATTCCATATTGAATTACAACACTGGACAACATAAGAACTGATAAAAAACTTATCATACACAAGAAGGCTCCTAAAGCTTCAAGTGTGAGGAAAAGTGTACTGGGTATATCCATTAATTCATATTTGAAAAAATCTAGGGACATGGTGTATGAACCTCTGTTCTCCCTATGTATTTACCTTTTGCATTGACAGGGACAAAAATTTATCATAACAGTATGTGATTTAACACTAAAAATAGACTCTGCAGTATAGTGCTCTGATGCCATAGCAAAGGTTAATATCCCATACCTTCAGCCCTCTCTCTCCGACCACTGTAGCATATTTTTCAGGGAATTTCATTATTGTTTCATGAATAGCAGCACGCCTAGCAGCATCATACACCTAACAAGTTTATTTATAAAGAAATAATGTTAATAATCCATTTATGGAGCATAAGAGCATAATTGACACCAATTTAGTATCAACCTCCTCATGTGCTGCTGAGAGACGGCCATAATGAATGTTGTGAAATATTGTATCGTTGAACAGTACCTGTTAATTAAGTTCAAGTTAGCTCTTGTATCCAAAGAAATATAGTAAAAAAAACATTAATTGGCCTATTAGAAATATTATCACTTTATCAGGATGTAGTGAACAAAACTCTAGTATTGAAAATTATAGTCTACTCACAGTATCTTGAGGAACAACACCAATAGACTTGCGGAGACTTTCCAGCGTTACCCCGCGTATATTTTGGCCATCTATTCTTATCTGCAAATTAAAATGAATATTTTACCCTCCTGCGGTAATCGATATCAGCAAGGATAGCCTCCCAGCATGTGCAATCTCTACGGTTTATACATTAAATAGCGGTCATATGAGGCCAGTATATCTCAACACAATGCCAAGAAGAACAGTTTCGTAAAGCACCCTGAGAATTTCAATTATTTTTTCCAAAATCAAATATGCCAACCAAAAAAACAGACTGATGTCAAAAATTCCACCACTCGGCAGTATTCATCAACAGGCTGACCCCAAAAGATATAGTAGGTAGATTTGTATAGAAATATACAGGACAGTGTCATAAAAAATTAGTGTATCTAAAAATATTGGTACTTTACTCTCATCCTCAATATCATTTCAAGACTTGGCACCTTAGCTTGGATCAAAATTTAAATACTTCATATAGAATATATGTGGCCTTTCTTTAATCCCTTCCCAAGTTCAAATCTTCGGTTTACTGATTGTCATAACTTTGACTTCATAAATCGAAACATACGCACTATTAAAAACATTACCATATGCATAAATTGACAAGAACGATATTACTATAAATTTATGACCAAGGTCATAGAATCTTACTGATCCAGAATGAGTGTTGAAAAATCTAAAAAGCATTCTTAAAATGGTTGATTTACCTGCACATAATACGATGTATATAACTTTTACTTTTACTGGATAAGAGATTTAAATACAACAAAAAACTTTTATAGGGGTACAACAAGAAGAGATCTAGGCTATGGTAAAAAGAAATCAAAAGGTTGTTATCACATTATACTCTGGATTTGTTGATAGCCATGAGTGGCTATCATGCATCACTTAAATCTTACCGCTGCCGCTAGTCCCAACAATAGCCACGCTTTTCCCGGCAGGTACAGAAAAAGATATGCCATCAAGAATCTTTCTTTCCGGAAGATAACTATGTTGATTCGAACAAAAATATGTATCAGCATATATTGAAATAATACAACATAATATTTAAGTCGGACTAATATGATAAGAATATTGATTATTTGATCATTTTGGCTGGATTAAATTTATTAAAAAAACAAGTGAATTTTATATAAGATTTGGATAATAATAATATAAATGGGCAATCCTTTCAGACAGATCAAAATAATTGTATATTATTTGATCATTTGGGCTGGATTAAAATAATTAAAAAACAAGGGAATTTTATATGAGATTTGAATAATAATAATAATATGTATGGGTTATCCTTTTGGCCAGACCAAAATAATAGTATGGGTTTATGTAAATAAAATTTTAATTTTTAAATATAATATCGGGCATACTTCCACCCATATTATAATCATCATTCAATATTACTTAAGATTTAATATCTAATTTTATATGTGTTAACTTCTATTACTTAAGATTTAATATCTGATTTTATATGTGTTAACTTCTATTTATTATTTATCTATATCATATTAATACATAGAAAAACAAAGGCTTTCAGTGATACTAGTTACTCATTATATTCGGTTGCTCGTTTATGCCTCAAATAAATATGGACAATTTTGTGAGAGTTATACTCAATTAAAACACATTCAAATTCGAATAGACTCAAGGAGTAGCTCGTGATTCATTCGAATCAGTCAAATCCGAGTGAGTAATTACGAATCCAAGTAGAATCTGACAAACAATTGTTAAAAAAATCATAGAAATTAGAATCTTAATATTTAATTGTATGTTTTATGTATTATGTAAAACTTATAGAACCAAAAGATATATAAACAAGACATCAAGCACTGGCTAGTTAATTCTAATGACCTAAAGCAGACTGAGAGTACAACAATATCATAATTTTATATAGAAACATGCTCTCTCTCTCTCACACACACAGGCTGATTTAGTAATAAACATTCTATATGGATTTTTGTTGGAGATGACACATATCAAAGTACTAATTGACTAAATGCCAAATTAAATATATATTTTTTACGAGGGGACCAAGAGTCTCTTGGAGAAGTTCTAATACATACCCGTAACAACCCACAACAAGAGACGATATCTGGGTAGGGCAGAAGATGTACCAAAACTTGGTCAATAAACACTTAAAATGGAAATATGTGATCTATAACATGATTATGAGAAATTCGTTCATTCACCGAGTCACACATATAAAAAACAATTTAAATGGCAATACCTTCTATTTCAATGACTACATGTAAAAAAAACTACGAGTACATAAGTGAGACATAAGAATACAAGTGCAGCAACACAATTGGACGGTAGCACCCTTCAAGACTAAAATTAAGACCACATGGTAGTACTTCAGGAGCTATGTTCTAATAAATACAATGTACAAATATGAGACCCTTGCAATAACTCAAAATAAGAATACTAAAAACACATTGGTATCTGTTGTAAACATGCGCTCCATTGGAATATAAATAAAGATGTGGCTCACCTGAAATGAACATTATCAAATTCTATGCATCCCCCGTCTAACTTCAGAGGCTTCGCACCATTTTCATCTCTAATGTCAGCCCTCTCCTGCAAACAATAGCGAAAAGAAACATATATAATTTGTACGCCTGCAATGAAGGAGCACAAAATATCGCCTCGTCTTTTTTAACTAGGCAAGATACGCAGACGCCAGCACTTTACATAACCAATATGTATAAACTAGAAGCTCCAGTAAAGCTGATTCCTTCAAGTGATTGTTCAAGATAAGCAAAAAAATGAAAACTTTTCATTTACCTCCAGCAATTGAAACATGGATTTCATGTCGACTAGACTTTGTACAGTTTCACGATACACACTACCAAGGAAATTGAGAGGAAGAGATAGCTGGAATAGAAGCCCATTTACCATAACCTAAAGATGGCAAGTTAATTCTTATGATCACACTGATAACCCGAAACTTAAAGGAGTATATGAATCACAAACCCTACCAAATCTCCAACTGTCATCTCCCCACTGAGAATCCCATTTGAGCACAAAACCATGGCTGCTGAAAGAGCCGTACTAAATATAACACTTTGTCCAAAATTCAATGAAGCAAGACTACGTTGGGTTTTCAAGGCAGCATCTTCATATCCTAGAAGATGGCACAATTATGGACAATCGAGAGAATTTAAAATATTTATATATCACCGTACAAATTATACGTTCCAGGGAAGTTTAAAAAGACAAAAAACCAGGAAAAATAAAAAGGAAAGTGCAAATATGATTCAGTACAGTTTGAGAAAATTGCATGAAGTCAACAACAATAGAAGTAACAAATTAGGTTTTCTGAATCAAATAATTAAATTATTAGTAAGTTGTATGATAAACCTCCTGAAGAAACCAAAATGTGGCAAAGTACATAGAACAAGTTTATCTTGCCCTGGCAAACCAAGAAACCAACAACACTGACCCTAGGAACAAAAAGTCATGAATTCATGTTGATAATGCAAAGACAGTTTTCCAAACATAGTTCATGTGAATGAATACACTCCATTAAGCAGTGCTCTTTTAAATTTGATTCACATTTCATAAGATAAGATTATAGATGAGGACCCCAGCTAAAAAAACTTACTCTGTAAAAATTCATCATATTTCTCAACTTCAAATCTTTCATTGTTAAAATACTTGACAGTCTGAAAAAACAGAAACAAGATTATTTAAAAAAATACATATGAGAAAAAAACAACACATTAGATTTATATTAATATTAGAAAGAAACATTAAATGCATCAGAGCTCACCTCATAATTAATAAGTGAATCAATTGCCCTTGTACTAGCATCATTGTCAGCTTTGTTCATTATCTTCCTAAATTTAGTCCTCCACTGTAGATGAAAGAAATAAGATGCATTAGGCAAAAAGGCTAATCTTTTACCAGAAAGAAGAAAAAGTAGGGTTCTGAACACACTGCATATATAACTGGACATAAGTGGGGGGGAGTCAATTCCTGGCAATCTCGTGTATAACAGAAGGAGAAAGAAAAGCAAAAAAGCCATAAAACCAAGAGCTTTTCAAGAACCATGCCATATAACTTGATACAGTTAATAGTTTGTTGACCAAAAATTCTACGGGAAGAAAAGAAAAATTGGGCCTTTGTAAGAGATAACTAGCCTGGGTTACAGTCAATGTGAACATGACATATGTTGCGACTGATAGCGAGGTGATCCATGCAAATGGTGCTCCAAATTTGTATGCCAGAATACCTGATACCATGGAGATCTAAAAGAACATGCATCAAATCAGTCAGAATTGTAATTTGTTTCTCATGGGTAAGATTAATATAGAATCATAAAATAGTAGAAGAAATTTGTGCCAATGACTGAAAATTGTGACAGACAGTTTACGCATTTACTAGAATCAGAGGAATTTATTATTTGATGCCTGTTTACAGAAAGAAATGAAAACATTTTCGACAAAAAGTTATACCTCTAAGAGGGTTGGGACAACATTGAATACCATGGATGATAGAATAAAATTAATAGCACGGCTACCACGATCAATAATTCGATTTAAAGCGCCTGTTTCTCGACTGCATACAAAACAACCAATTAGAAAGAGAAGTGTAGCTATAGATGATAAGATTAAACTTTTTAATAAAAAGTACACAATCTTATATGGTAGTTCTAAAATTTTGTAAAATGAAAATTGCACTAGATGCTGAATTACTACACAATCAAGAAATCAAATGCTCTTAAACAAAAAGGATGCAATATATGGTACTTATCATTATATATATTACTCTTTATTAAAAGCCAAAACACACTTCCAATAGTACGCCAGGATAGTACCAAATTTTGGTCATTATAGTACCAAATTTGGTTATCATACCATACTTATAAAGAAATTCATCATCTTTATCTATAATTTCAGGATTAAATTTAAATGTTGATAATCTTAAATTAAGTTAAAAACCCAGGGTTGCGATATTATAATTATAATGTCTTGACGATTATCTAATATATAACAAATAAAACTAAACTATTAATCAAATGAAAAAAAAAATTGACTTTTTTGTACTAGAATTGCAAATTCAATTTTAAAGTTGTTACTCCTTATATTTCAAACCAAGCATATCGTCGACTTCAAATATTTACAATTTTATTAGGTAAGGGGATATACTAAAACCATAGTTACAATCTATTCCTTAATTTCTTATGTGTATTATTATTCATACAAATTCATATACATATACACTTAGAATAAATCCTAAACAATATATAAACATGACAATATATATATATATACCATGTATATAATCATGTTATCAAATAGTTACAAAAATACATGTCATATTCACTAAAAAATAGATATAAAAATTACAATTTCTACAAATCATTATTATATTCAAAACTAATAATAAAAATTATTATCTTTAAAAAACCACAATAATGATTTTAATTTTTGTTAAAAGTAATTACACAATAAACTTTTTCAGCATAAATAAAGTTGTTTTATATTTAAATTTATATTATTATTAACCATGAATATCTTTTATACAATTATAATTTTTTTAAACGAATTCCAAATTTTAGAGGCTTGGCAGCCACCTAGAGGTAAAGCACCGTTCTCCTGGGCCATGAGATTAAATTTTATGTAATTTAACATAATCTATATTTTATTAAAAAGAATGAAAATTTTGGTTCGTCCATTGCACGAGCTGTCTGCTTGGTATATTATATGCCTACACACACACTTGAAACCACTGTTATTGAGTCGACGACTAGTCGGCGAGTCGGTCAAAAATAAAAGTAGAACAGCGACTTGTGTCTCCTGACGTCCATGGGCAAAACCCGATCCGACCCGGTAACGACCCGACCCAAATAGTTAAAAATTAGGCTTTTTAAACTAAAACTTGTGTATACATACAAATGGCTTTATTTCACAAACAAAAGGCTTTGGGCTGCTCCTCCCTTGGCGATTCTCCTCTGATTTGCTCGGACGGCGGCAAGATTTTCATCTCTTCTTTGTTCTTTTCTTCTCTATCTCTTCTTCTTCTTCGCTCTTTTCTTTACTTCATCTCTTCTTCGTTTTTCGATTATGTATATATGTATATAGAGGAGGTTGGAAACGAATTTACCTGTTCTGTACATCTGTCCTCTGTGACTTTGGGTTTATATATACCAATTGTATGTATATAATTTTTTAAAGAAGATGAAGAAGGTGGAGGCTGCAAAGTGGGTTGCTGACTTGCTGTACATGTTTTTTATTTATGTTTTTTTATTGTGCTTGCATATGGGTTCTGTCACTTTATATTACTTTTTTGGGGGTCTAAAAGTTTTTATTTTATTAAATTGTGGGGGACAAAAGATGGTGGGGTTTTTACTCTTGTGGGTGTGTTCTGTGTGGTTAGAATTATGGTGTGAGTGGTGGGGTCCACGAAATTTAAAGCAAATAACAAAGCATAATGTAAATGGAAGTGGTTGCCCAGTGTAAGTGGGTTGAACGTTGAATTATCTTAATATGAATTATCTAAAATCATTTTTTTTTAAATCATTTATCTAAAATCATTTGTATACATATATATATATATATATATATTTAAAAAATAATATATATATATATATAATATTTTAAAATATGTATATCCCGACTTGTCGACTTAATTCGACTAGTCGAACGACTTGTCGACTAGTCGATTCCAAGGTCCCCAAGCGCCTAGGCTCGACTTGTCGACTTAATAACCTTGCTTAAAACAATGATTAAGTAATATGGGTTTAGACATGTTTTATCATTTATGGCACATGAAACCAACAATAATCAATATCTCATGTTATTACATATATAGACAAGAAAAATTTGCTGGGCAGACCTTAAAATTTTTCTTGAACTTCCATTAAATTAATGAAGCCATTTCACATATTGGGTTAACTTAATCTCTTTCACAACTTGTGTATAACCCTGTGCCTTTTAAACCAACGTTGTTTCAAGACGAAATGAGTAAAATGACACTGCATATAAAACTTTTGAACTTTCACGAGATCAACAGTAGGAGCAGTTTACCCAACGAAAACTTATCAGACAAAAAAAAAGACAGGAATTACCTAAGGTGGTAGCTGAGGTCAAGTTCATGCAAATGTGAAAATACCTGCAAATGTAGAAGTTTGATGTATAGTTGTCAAACTCGTATCTATTACATGTATCAGCGACTAATATGCCAAACAAATGCACATAGACTTCCAAATACAATTTAAGAAGCTTAAAAAACATAGAAAAAACAAATGAAGTATGCATGTAATTATCATGTAGTGTTAGTTTGATATATAATGAAGGTTGAACCACATCACTGTTTTTGTTAAAACATCAAACCTGACACAAGTGTGAAAAGTCTATGGTTCAATAAACACTAAACAGTTGACATATACCTTTCTTCCTTTTAAACAACTAACTATAAGGATCACTGGATACTGATCAAGAGTGAGTTATTCAGATTTCAGACGAAAAGGTCTATTCCAAGCAATACTCGTGCCTAAGAAGAGGGTTAACAAAACAAGCACAGACCTTTCGTGAAACAGACCGGATTGTCCGCAATGCCACCTTTGAAAAAACTGCAGTTCTCAGTTCTGAAATCATTTAACACAAGCAAAATTCAGCATCACAAATAAGAAGAAAAGGGTGCACTTCCACAGGTTGTGATGACAAGCAATAGCAATTCACTTCATAGTGAAGTACCGTTGAAAGCAGAAGCCCCCATGCGCGCTAACCCGTATCCCATCAAAACAGCTGCTGGAGTTGCAAAAACAGCAACAGAAGTAGAATTGGCAGTTGTAAAGGCAGCCAGGGAAGTAGCATTCCCTGATGCGGTTGATAACCAATCTACAGCGAGCTTAAAAAGAAACGGCACCTGAACATTCAATACCTAAAAAACAGTAGAAAAGAGAGGGGGTGGAATAAGATGGTGCACTAGTATATAAAGGGAAGGGGGGTGGGGGGAAAGAAGGTATGCATAGTTTAGACACCTACCTTGGCTCCGATTAAGAAAGCCAAGGCAGCAAGAACCCGGAAGCGAAACTCAAAATTGTCTTTCATCCACAGGAACTTGGCAAGGGTGGTAAGGATTTGAGTGTTATTGATTTGGTGTTGCTCAGGTGGCGATGCACGTAAAGCAGTGGTTTTGGCATTTGCATTTGAAATATCAGCATTACTTGCGGAAGCAAAGGAGGCTTTAGGAAGAAGAAAAGCCTGTCGAAAGAAACATAAAGTCAAACAAGTGGAATGCGTAAAATTGGAAAGGGGAGAATAGAGTAGGGACTTGCTCTATATGTTGGGGAATTGAGGCGGTGGTTGAACAAGGCTGAGGAGGAAAGTTGATACCGCGGGGCGGTTGGTTGCTGTTGATGCATCGAAGAGGATGGTAGAAGAAGAGAGGGATTCTTGTTGTTGGAGTCATGGAGGTTGGTGTGGATGATGAGTCTCCCAGCCCTAACATAATAATACCTCATTAAACCAATCCTTGATGCTTGCTGCATAGTCTGCATCCTCTCCCCCTTTTAGTAATATGACCCGATCCCCGCCTTATTTATATACTGGTACGTGTGCTTCAAACCACAAATATATATATATATATATATATATATATATATATATATAACGATAATCAAAACAACGAACCAACAATATACCGTAAAAGATACAAAAAATTTTACGTGGTTCGGTAAATCTACATCCATAAAGATAATACGATTCTGAATTTTATACACAAATTCAGTCTAACATACAAAAAAATTTTTATTGCAGTCTTAAAAAAAAAAAAGGAGTTCCATGATACTCCAGAATAAATCTTAACTTATTATTATATAATTAATAACTTGGGTTTGTGATAATGTGTAAAACACATATGTTTGTGATCACTGAAGTGTTTCCCTCTAAATATCCCCCTATTACTATTTTTCGATAGCCTTTCTTTCTCTCCCTCTACCAATCCGGAGAGTGTCACACAACCCGATAAAACGACCCCTGCAGCACGACCACCTCCGATTGCTGCAATCAAACCCGAACACTCCTAAGGGTAGTTTAGGCACGAGTACCTTCTATCCCGACACTTCCTCAAAACGGGCTAAACCGACTTTACTACTAGATTGACTATCTAGCAGTTATAAAAAAAAGAAATGTGTAATTAGAAATGAGGGGAAAGGTGTTTATTTATAGGGGAGGGAAGTGAGTTTATGGTTGTGGGTTCAACGTGGAACAAAGTGTAAAAGCGAGGAAACTTAGTTTTGACTTAAAACCTCAACAATCTCCCTCTTCCGAACTTCTGACTCTTTCCTTCTTGTTTCTTTCAAAGAAACAAACTCACCTACCACAAACATTTCCAAACCTCCCCCCGAGTCAATTACCTCAAACCTCAGCACATTCATTCTCGAATGCCCACTCGTATACACACAAGTATACCATTGACCTGTTTTGTCCAACTACATACATGTGAAGCAATTTGTTGCATGAACACATACTCACTTGATTCACGTCGGCCAATCAAATATGTAGTCCATCACACACGCAAGTGTGACCACACACGCAAGTGTGACCATCGTCTTTCATTTACCCCAACTGCATATCAAATAAATCAATATGTTGCCTAGTTCCCAACTCACTTGATTCATGTTGATCGATGCGTATATGCAGCTACAGCACACCAACTACTCATTGATGTCATGGAAGTCCTTCGACCAAACTTCCATCCCAACAGTTTTTGCACCATCGTCTAGACTGAAAGGCATTACAACCGCAACATATCCTTCAAATCACTATTCCCTCATGCACGAAATAACCAGATTTTCGAAGTTCTCGTACGTTCTGGCCACGTACTAATCAGACGATATATTCCCCCACATAACTCTCCCTTCATCTGAACCACACGGTCTCTTTCGATATTCATAGCTCCCCCCACTACAAAACATTTATAGCCTTCTGAAGCTAACCGACATATAGATATTAGATTCTTCCTTAACTGAAGAACATATCTTACACCGCCCAAAATGCGAACTGTTTCAACGAACATTTTGATTTTCACAATTCCAACTCCCTTGATCTCACAAGTAGACCCATTAGCCAAAGAAACTGTTTCATTCTTTGTTTCATAGAATTCGTCAAAATGCCCCCTCTCGGAACATATATGGTAAGATGAACCCGAATCTAATATTCATTCCCCTAGAGAACTAGTGTCTCGATTGAAGACGGTGCAAACATCTCCACAATCGAGAGTAACCATAGCCAATGATGCATCTGGGTTCCTCTTATTAAACGGAAAATTCGGCTTAATATGACCTCACTCCTTGCAACCAGAGCACTGCTTGACCCTTTTCACTGTATTTAGATTTACCCCTGCCATTGGTAAATCCTTTCACAACACCCCTTCCTCTATCACTTTGACCACGCAAAGCTAAAGTTGTCATTCCCTCTTTGTCACCATCTTGGTTCTTCATATTGGCATTTGACAAGAGTGCTGACTAAACCTCCTACATCTTTACGGTGTCCTTTCCGTACAATATGGTAGTGACTAAATTCTCGAATGACTCTAGAAGTGAAGTAAGAAGAATAAGGGTCTTATCATCTTCCTCCATATTACATCAACCTTTTGAAGTTGATCAACAATACCATTAAACACATTTATGTGCTCAACAATATTGTTATGGGCTGCCATCTTTAGCCGATTCAATTTGCGTGTCAGATTTAACTTTGTAGTCAAGTTCTTCCCGAGATATAATGTCTCTAACTTTGACCACAAGTCCTTCGACGTGCTTTCGTCTACAACATTATTGATAATGTTTTCAGTAATACATAGTGTGATGATACTCATGCATATCGACTTAGCATCCTCTCAATCTTCATCGCTCATCTATGTTGACTTTCCCTTATTTCTCTTTAAAGCCCTTGCTAGCTTCTGTTGGGTTAGGATATCTTTTATCATTCTCTGCCAAAGAATAAAATTTCCCTTACCATCATATGGATCCACCCTGAATCCTCTGATATTTGTCATCATATCCACTTACACACTTAAAACAAGTTAAACGGTTAAATCAATTGGCTAGGTAAGTAAAGAAACAGTTGGAGCACTTCCGTCAAAATGGTGCCAATTAAATAACCACTTTTCTTAATGACTTCCTTTCGGCACTAATAATTTATGCCCAGTTCAAACCAGCTCTTGATGCCACTTGTTAGGAATTTGACCTGATCCTCAGCATATGCAGAAGTGTATTTATATACTTATATATGTGCTTGGACCCACAAATATATATGATGATAATGAAAATAACAAACCAGTAATATATAGTAAAAGAGCCAAGAGATTTTACGTGGTTCGGCAAGCCTACATCCACAAGGATAATAACATTACTAGAACAAAGAAATTACAATATCCGAGTGTACGACTCTGAATTTTATACACAAATTCAGTCTAACATACCTATTATGTATATCTCTCACTCATTGAAGAATTTCTCTCTAAGCCTCCCATTATTACTATTTCCTGAAAGCCTTTCATTCTCTCTCTCTTCCAAACCGGACAGTGTCACACAACCCGATAGAACGACCCCTGCAGCGGGATCACCTCCGATGGCTGCAGTCAAATCCGAACACTCCTAAGGGTAGTTTAGGCACGAGGATCTCCATCCTGACACTTCCTGAAAGCGGGCTAATCCGGCTTTCCTACTAGATGGACTATCTAACAGTTGTAAAGAAAAGAAAAGAAAGAAAGGTGTAATTAGAAATAAGAGGAAATGGGTTTATTTATAGGGGAAGGGAAGTGGGTTTGTGGTTGTGGGTTCAATGTGGGACAAAGAGTAAAAGTGAGGAAACATAAGTTTGGCTTAAACCTCGATAATCTCCCCCTTCCGAACTTGCGACTCTTTCCCCCATGTTTTTTCTAAAGAAACAAACTCACCTACCACAAACATTTCCAAAGCTCCCCCCGAGTCAAATACTCCAAACCCCAGCATATTCATTCTCAAATGACCACGTATACACACAAGTATACCATTGACCTCTTTTGTCCAACTACATACATGTGAACTAATCTATTACATGAACACATACTCATTTGATTCACATCGGCCAATCCAATATATAGTCCATCACACACGCAAGTTTGACCACACACGCAAGTGTGACCATTGATCTTTCATTTACCCCAACTGCATATCAAATAAATCAATATGTTGCCTGGTTCCGGGCTCACTTGATTCATGTTGATCGATGCCCATATGAAGCTGCAGTATACCAACTACTCGTTAATGTCGTGGAAGTCCTTCGACCAAACTTTCATTCCAGCAGTCTTTGCACCATCGTCTAGACTGGAAGGCAATAAAACCGCAGCAGTATCATTCAAGTCATTATTCCCTCGTGCATGACATAACCAGATTTTCGAAATTCTCGTACGTTCTGGCCACGTACTAAGCAGACAATATATTCCCCCACATAGCTCTCCCTTCATCTGAACCACACGGTCTCTTTCGGTATTCATAGCTCCCCTCACTACAAAACATTTATAGCCTTCTAAAACTAACAGACTGATAGATATTAGATTATTCCTCAACTGAGAAACATATCTTACACCACCCAAAATGTGAACTGCTCCATCGAACATTTTGCTTTTCACAATTCCAACTCCCTTGATCTCACAAGTAGACCCATTAGCCAAAGAAACTGTTTCATTCTTTGTTTCATAGAATTCGTCAAAATGCCCCCTCTCGGAACATATGTGGTAAGATGAACCCGAATCTAATATTCATTCCCCCGGAGAAATAGTGTCTCGATTGAAGACGGTGCAAACATCTTCACAATCGAGAGTAACCATAGCCAATGATGCATCTGGTTCCTCTTATTAAACAGAAAATTCGGCTTAATATGACCTCACTCCTTGTAACCAGAGCATTGTTTAACCCTTTTCACTGTATTTGGATTTACCCCTGCCATTGGTAGATCCTTTCACAGCACCCCTTCCTCTATCACTTTGACCACGCAAGGCTAAAGCTGTCATTCTCTCTTTGTCATCATCTTGGTTCTTCCTGTTGGCATTTGAAAAAAGTGTTGACTAAACCTCCTCCATCTTTACAGTGTCTTTCACGTACAATATGGTAGTGACCAAATTCTCGAATGACTCTAGAAGCGAAGTAAGAAGAATAAGAGCCTTATCTTCTTCCTCCAATATTACATCAACCTTTTTAAGTTGATCAATAATACCATTAAACACATTCATGTGCTCAATAATATTATCATGGGCTGCCATTTTCAGTCGATACAATTCGCGTTTCAGATTTAACTTTGTAGTCAAGTTCTTCCTAATATAACCTAAGTTACAAGTGAACTGCAATTAGCAGTATCACTCTCTCTGCCTCTCTTTGGACCTGAAGGACAAGTTGGGGATTAACACAAACAATTACAGTATTAGTTTTTTTTTATACGTCAATTAGTTAGTCTCTAACGCTGCTACGACCGGGAGGAGGAGCAACCTCGTACGACTCGAGAAAAAATGATTTGAAATTTTATCTGCGTATAACATTTTAATTTGACGCGCATAATTTAACATCAAATCAAACTTCACCACACAACTTGCACCCGCTTTTCAGTAATAACAATTAACAACACCATCCCTTACACGCTAATACAAATTTCATTAATACTGCATTAGATAACTCAAATTATTTATCAAAGTTAATTATAAATTAAAAAATATATACATTTTTTAATTTATAAACAAATTCAATTTTTAATTACATACATAATCGAGCCGGTTTTAATTTACGTAATTAGCAAGTTTTTGAAAATACAGTATATATTATTTCTAAATTTTTAATTTATAAATTATTCAATAAAAATATTGAATATAAAAATATTAGTAAAACATTATAATAAATAAAAATTTAGAGTGCGGTTACCCTCCATTCCCCTTGTATAACTGGATAGCCCTCTGTGGCCATTCGCCAACACCTCCTACTAATGTCCTCTTTGTCTATGGTCGCAACCCTGACTTTGTCAACAACAGACAATTTATTTTGGAAGTCTCCAGTTCACACTCGAATTCGATGCTGCTCTGACTCCAAGCCAAAACGTGGCTTTGGTTCTCAACAAGACCACACAGATGTACGTTTACCGGTTTATATATGTGTATATATATTTTGAAATCGAATCCTACCTCGTCAATAAACGCCCCCCTCCCCTCAATTTTGGGAATAACTTGATCATTTGGGTATGTTCAGGCGAGCAAGGTCTCCGGCGGTGGTTCGCTGTCGCGTCCAAGGTACCCAATCATAGATGTAAGCTGGTGCTTGGTCATCACTGACATAATTCTATTTTATCAAAATTAAAACTGCATCCAGTCTCCAGTTTTCTACTCCATATGGCCTAGGCAACATTATTATATTGTAATATAATATAAATATATTTTATCATGTTTATGTTCTGTACTTTGTTCTGAGTTCTGACCTGGATGAATAGATTATTGATGTTTAATAGTTGCGAATTTTCTTAGAAATTATTAGAAATGTATTATTATTATTATTATTATTATTATTGTAATTTTTGTGCAGGAAATTAACTTCCCAACAATCTGGCACCACATCTGATCGTAAGTGAGCTAATATTCCCTACTCAATTTAATTGAACAATAAATTTAATTATGTGCCTTACCCTGCACAGCTGCACTTAACTGAGAATTCTGTGTTAGTAGATGTCATTATAGTGCTTCAAGCATCGGAAATTATCATTTTATAATTATACATGGTATTATCGTATTGTTATGCTAACTTATATTTTTATTGATATATTTTAAATATTTACATCAGATGGCCATTCCCTTAGGAATGGTTAAACCAATACTCAGAGATTAATATGCCTCCACTTCTTTGTATCAAAGTTTTCCATTTAAATATCCGGTGGTTTTTTGGTCATTTATGAAACTAAATACTCTACCAATGATTTGATTCAATATAGATGCATATATGAGCCCCATTCATCGTGAAATATCATATTTTTACCTAGTTCCTTCAGAATTTCAATATATATATAAATCTTGTCGCTTACTATTTGCCTTGTCTTTTTAGAAGACTGATTTATATCAATTAAGTTTTAAAGAGTAAAATACATAATCTCACCATGGTGATATATTATTGAAGTGGTGTTTTTCCCTTTCTAGGGGCACCTTGGTTGAGTTCTAGATCTAATAGCATCCAAAACAATGTTTCTCGGGACCTGCAATTTGAGGAACGCCTGGATGCAATAAAAAGGTTACATGACTTGTGATTTGTATATCTAGCATGACCTTGTATCATTATGACATTTCGATGTGTTTTTTCTATGTACATTGTTATATAGAAAATTATAGCAATAAATATCTTTTATTCCGTATAGCTGTTTAATCATTTCCCTAAGGAGGAGTGTGCATTTGTCCTGCAGCTCTCGATGTGATTATTCATGTTTACATGAACCTGGATTTAGAAATCACATTCATTTAATATTATACCAGAATATCATAAGACAGTCTGAGCTCTGAAGAGAATGGTTGACAGTTCTTCTAAACTTTCTCATGTTAGAAAGGATGCTGTCTGATGCTTCAAAGCACTGAGATATCTCGCATAGCCTGGTGCCAACCATTGTCATGATACATTAAAAAAGTAAATGCACCAATAGACCAAGTTAAAGTAATTAGTTTAGTACCTCAAAGACATAAGTTCTTATAGTTTGTCTCTAGATATTTCTTTTGTCAAGCAAGAAACTAGCAAGTATTTCAGGTGATGAACAAAAAGAGTCTTGGTTGTTAAATGGTAGATATGTAATGATTAACTTTTGATCCTTATATACACCAAGTGAGGGCATGATAGTAAGATTATAATATCAAGCTTTAGGACATTAGCATCTTGTACAACCATATAGAGTATATTTTTCTTTCTTTTTAAAACAGTGCTCTTTTCAAACAGAGTCCTGTTCTCTATAGTCCACCAGCACCAGCAGATAGCTCGTGCTCGTGCTAAACACGTGTCGAGATAATTGTCAATAAAATATAATTTTATCTTATAAATATTAATATTATTCAATCTTAATATTAAATCTGCTCATAGACTTATATCTGAAAATTAAAAAAATAAGTAAATGAACAATTAACATAAACATAATTATTTGTTATCATACTGGTATATTTATATTATTATTTGTAAATTTTGAACACTTCTAATAGTTGATGCATGGCAAGGGGTAGGAAAGAGATAAATACCTATCTTCGTAAAGAGTCGGTGGAGTCACAAAAGAGAAGGCACAAACGTGTCTAGTTCAAGGAGTAGGATTTGTTCTATATTCATTTATATGCAATAAATGATGAATGGAACCAAAGATTTTGTTCACTTCTTTCTCATGCTTCATAGCTTTCAAAACTTTTCACTTCTTATTCTACTTCCTTGCATTTCTCAACTCCATTGTTGGCCATAATTATTTTATTTTCTTGGCTTTTTTTCTCTGTATCATAACCAATTTTATGGAGTGCAAAGAACACCGACTAACCACCATAATGATGATGATACGTCTAAACTTGAAGTTTCTCATGACGATGATAATGCGTCTAAAATTGAAGTTAGTATCATACCGAAGCATATTGATTTTCTAGGCGAGGAAGTCATATTGGGAACTGTTAGCACATCAAGATATCATATTCTTTTCATTCTTTTCATGTTGCTTCCAAAGATCTTACTTATGGAGTTGGAATTGGATGTCTTGAAGTGCTACTACAAAATACAAATCATCTCTTTGTCCATTGATTTTTATATTGTATAACACTAAATCATTTAGTCTCTTCATTTTTGAAATGTGAAAGGTTTACTTCACTATTTAACCCATTTTTTCTTGTTTTGTATTGTAGAAACATGTAGCAACTTGCTATTAAGATCTTTTAATTACACATATATTTCCATGTTTTTTTCTAAGCGATTTCTGTGTTTTATTTCATTGACTTCCAATGAATGTGTTATAAATGTAATTTACACCACTTAGGTTAGCACTTGACCAGAAGAAGGCCAAACAAATTGAAGAATTCGGAAAAATCGAATATGATGCTCCAGTAAAATCAGCCCGTAGCAAGTCCGAACTTGGTACTAAGGTAGCAATATCACAGTCATTCAAATTGAATCTTTTCATGGTTTGCAAGATTGATATGTTTTATTATTGTATTGGAGATCACTGATTTTAGATTTCATACAGATTGGATTAGGGTTTGCTCTGGTGGTCTTTGGTTTCGTTTTTGCTCTCGGAGACTTTATTCCTACTCAAAGGTATATGTCAATACTGAAATCACTCAATTGCTTTTGTGTTTGTATCAACGAGTGTCAATCTAACTTGTATGTTGAAATACCTCAATTAATCAACGCTAAAACAAATTTTGAATTTTTCTTGGCCTAGCAAATAAGATTGTCTAAGTGAAATTAATGACATATTAATACGGTAATAGTCATGAAAGGATTTGTTCCTCTATTTATTTAATTAGAATGATTGTATGATGAGTATGAGAAAGCCCATCAAACACAACTCTATGATTGTGTGCTGGCTAATTTGACCAAACCTCAGTGTCTTTTGAAGCAGAATATTGTTTTTTAGAAAACCAAAAAACAAAATCAACGAGCCCGATATTTTGAAAGTGAGGATACTCGTGAAGCTTGTTTGGTTGTACAACTTTGATGAAGAACTTGTTTCTCGTCCAATTGATGTTCTTGTTTCTCTAGTATGTAAATGGTACAAGTTGATGATGCAAAGGTTGTACAAGAGGATACCAATGATTATAAGTCTCTAAAGATGACAAAGATCTTATCGTGATGGTCCTGTTAAATTCTGTTGCTACATAATGCACTAAAATTAAGTTAATTTATAATCTCTATTAATGGAGTCTGCATGTCCAAGTCTGTTCTCTTGATTTGACATTTGTAAATTATTCTTACATAATTCGAGGTTTAATCTTTTCCAAATGATGTGTCGAGCCATAGATAACTAAATTTTTTAGACTATTATTATGATGCGAATGAATTATCTATGTATTATATCAAAATTTTTGGTAATAGTTATTTTTTAATTCAAGATAATTATCAGGGTTATTTGTTAATCTAAAAGTTAAGGGAAAATTCCTTGAATATAAGTACCCATTAAACTCCACTAGGATGTGATATTTTTGGATGTGCATGAAAACAAATTTGTGAGTTTGTCCCTAAAGTGGATATTATGGTAATATTGTGGAGTTAAGTTGCACTTGCACCCTGAACAGGTACAATCAATTAGCATAGGTTTACAGCTTGTTGGGTACCTTGTAGTCCAATAATATCATGTTATTATTTTTCTTCATTCATGCCAATATAATATCTACTAGTTTATGTCTTCTTTATCACATATAAGTTAGAGTATAGTAATAGCTATATTAAATTTAAATAAAAAATTGTTAGTAAAACTTTGTACTATTAGCAACAAAGCAAAACTACTTCCCACACATTAGTTGCAAGGGACTAGCTTGAAAAAATAAAGTATTATTAAGCATCTTGTAATCCACAACCATATGCTAGCTTCCATAAATTATTGATGTTACAAATACCAAGAAGATAACATATATATCAAATATGCAATAATAATTCATGCATTGTTTCATTTCAAACTACGTTATTATGTGATAACCATTCTTTTTCCCCTTTGTTTTATTGTTAGCTCGAGTGAGGATGGAGTTAATGTCAAAATGTCTGAAGAAGACAAGGCAAACCTCCAGGTGAAACTTGTTGGACTCTCACGATGAAATTCATATTGTGATACAGTGTTTAGTTAGATTAAGCTTCTGTTGTCAAAAATTTATCATTTGTTGGAATTATATGCATTTAATGATAATTCTTCTGGCTGAATTTTAGTAGTTCAATGTGATATGCATGTTTCCCATGCTTATCATAATAATATCACTTTCGGTCATGAGAGCTAATTAGGGTTTGTGTTCATTCTACCAATATTTAGTTTTTTTGGTTTATTTGTGATTTTAGTTTAGTTGTGATTTTTAGTTTAGTCATGAGAGCTGATTAGCGTTTGTGTTCATTCTACCAATATTTAGTTTTTTTAGTTTATTTGTGATTTTTGGTTATTTTTATCCTTCGTGTAATGAGGAGTGTTGGGTTAGGGGGTCCACCTTGGATGATAAGATATTATACATGTTATTTAGGTTTATAACCAATAAGGATTGATCCCAGCCATAGGGTTAACAATCTAGAGAGCTAACCACTGCAAAAAAAAATCATTAGTATCTTGGTTTTTAAGGTGGCCTCATGTTATATTTTACTAAACTATTAGGTATGGACCAATATTTTATTATCGTGTGATGCCTTAGCATAAATTATGTGAGATGGTATTTGTACACCAAAGTTGATTTATACTAGTTTTTTATGTTTATGTCTACCACTATTTCTTTTATTGTTTATTTGTCTTTTTTGGTTACTTCTATCCCTATCTGTCATGTAATGTATAGTGGCAGACGGGGGGTCCACCAAATGTAGAGCAAGAAATAACTAGTTGTTAATATCATGTATTATGGGTCAGGATTCACTCAGGACCACCTTAGTATTGGAACCTCACAACTAATTTATATATTCTTGTGCGAACGTAATGCTTTTATCATAAAATACATGATGTTATTTTTTTGCAGAATTGGTTTTTTAAGTGTTTTATTAGAGTGAAAAACAAATTGTGTTGTGTAAAAAAACTGATTTACTTTTTAAAAATTAATAGGTGATTTAGGGAAAAATATTATGTACTGTAGAAGTACACCGTATTTTATAATTCACACAAACCATCACATAGGGCAGCAAAACCAACCACATTGTTACTGCAACAAATGAATAAATGTAAGCTGAAACAAGCATCAAAGGCAAATATTGGTTTTTAAGTTTAATTTCCGAATAAAGTTTTAATTTGGCCTGACCCTATGTATTATTATTTAATTATTTGCTTCATTATAACATTTTTAAAATATTTATATACTAAGGTTCAACACAGTTATGACTATTTTTCAACAGATGTGTTGAATCCTAGTTATATATGTGTTGCCACTAGTTATACACAAATTTCACTTATTTACAAAAATGTCATCCTAATGTTTATTAGTAGAGCTGTAGAGGGTCCATTGGTTTTTCACTTTTTCAATTATCTGAGAAATTGGCACTGCTATAACTAAAATGTTAAAAAAAAAATATTGATTATATTTTTAAAAAATTGAACTGGAACACCCCCTATATATTGAGAGAGAGGGACGGTGGGTGGGTGACACTTTTTTTAAACTCGTCCTGCCAAGTGATATGCCAAAAGATCCTGATTCTTTTTTAATTTACCTATCATTTTACCCCGTCCTCTAGCCTCACTTATCCTCGAAGTTTATTATAGAATTTACTTAAGTGAGATGAAAGAACAATCTAAAGCTGGTGTCTTTGTTTAGTTTCAAATAACATGTCTTCTTGTAGAACTCAAAGTTCAAAAATTTTCACTTGATGATTACTCCATCAGCATCCTTAAAGAATCCTGGCCACGTGCTTCCGTCTGTTGAATAGCCAATGATAGATCTAAGATATTGGAGATGAAATGTGACATTATATAACAAACACAAAAGGAAAAGATGCATTAACATAAGATATGGGGGTATTTGTCATACATGCAATGAATCCACGTTAAAGAGAAAATTGAGTACAAATATCTATTTAATATTGTCACGCATGTTGAGAATGCGTTATAGTGAGATAAAAAATTGATTCTAAATTAGATAATGTCGTAACATGGCAAGAAATCATTAAAGGGAAAAGAACTTCATAACTAGTAGTGATGTGGTTAAACAAATGCATTATAAGGGGGAAAGTAATTGCTTTGGAAAACATTACATATAGCAGCCCGCCCTTTTCGGGCCGTTAATCTTACAAAATCTAAAACAATTATATTTATTAATCCAAAAACTCTATTACAAAGGTCACTATTACAAAAGCGCAGCTAACAATGACGAGTGAACAACCAATCTACTCCAATTCTAAGATCCTCGAAATCCGATACACTTCATCTTCCTCATACACCGAACCTGAAAATTGTAAGTAATGAGCTACACAGCCCAGCAAGAAAACAATTCGAACTAACTAGTGGATCAAGTAAGTTTATGAATTTTCATAATTTTCAGAGTTCAAAAATCATAATTTCGTAATTCAAATTTCAGTACGTACGTATAAATTAATTCCACAGTTCGCTAAGGTCACAAATACCCGGTGACACGGTATCATAGGTTCATAGTTGTCAATAATGCGCCCCTTACTAAGGTATCATAAAGTGTGCACCCGAAGGTATCATAAAAAGCACGCCCTAGTAAGGTATCATAAGCTAGTTCCGGAACTATACGCAATTACTAACGGGTTCAAAAAACAGAGCTAGCTGGGAATTTCTTATATCTAAAATAACATTCTTGATCCAAATTTCATAACAAAATATTATAAATATAAGGCTTATTTACAATTTAAACCCTGTGTTATTAATAATATACAATTCAAACCTTCTTTTAATATAATTAGTAAATTTAACCCTATGTTTTTTAACTATTTACAATTGAAACCTTTTTTTAAAATAATACTAAAATTTTAAAATAATTAGTAAATTTAACCCTACATTTTTGAATTATATACAATTTAAACCTTTTTTAAAAATATTTAGTAAATTCGAAAATTAAAAAAACGAACTGCAATTTCACGAATTTTTACATGAAATGAAGCCCATAAACAGATAGAACAACACATGCCATTCAATTTAGTTACTCATATTAAGAAAACTAACTTCGGAATCATCTTCAAAAGTTGCTTTGATTCTCAGAACGTCTCAAAAACACCAAGAACGTTTGAGAATCAAATCAACTTTTGAAGGTGATTCTGAACTTAATTTTCTTAATATGAGTAACCAAATTGAATGGCATGTGTTGTTCTATCTGTTTATGGGCTTCATTTCATGTAAAAATTCGTGGAATTGCAGTTCGTTTTTTTAATTTTCGAATTTACTAAATATTTTTAAAAAAGGTTTAAATTGTATATAGTTCAAAAATGTAGGGTTAAATTTACTAATTATTTTAAAAAGGTTTCAATTGTATATAGTTCAAAAACACAGGGTTAAATTTACTAAATATATTAAAAGAGGGTTTGAATTGTATATTGATGAAAACACAGGGTTAAATTTACATTTAAGCCTAAATATAAAGCATTTAAAATAATCCAGAAAGTACGAAAAGTAAACTTACCTCAACCTCGCAAACCAAGAATTAACAACATCCTAGAACCTATATTCAATTCTTAACACCCAATCGAAAATATCACATCTCAAACGTCTCAAACGTCGAACTTCTTCATAACTCCAATTCTGCCCAGATCTGTATTTCACATTTTTGACCCTCCAAACGATGTTTTCTCGAAAAACTTAAACCACGAAAGTCGTAGAGAATGAAAAGATCTTTCCGAAAAGTCCAGAATCAACGAATTCTGACTAACGGTGAATTGTTTACGAAATTTACAAGATGGCTGAGTTGTGTGTGGGAAATCCTACGAATTTCAATAATAAAGATGAACAAAAAGAATCAAGATTTGTGTCGAGAGAGATTTATAACTGTTTAGTCTTGGTGGCTTGAAAAGATTATAAAAGAACGAGGAGATCTCAATCTATATATAGAGTTTTAAACCCTATAACAAAACCTACTACGATTCAAATTCGACCTATATTCGAAAACTCGTTATTCTAATCCAATTCTAATTCCTGATCTCTATCCAATTTTAATCATTTTTCTATTATTATTAATCTATTTTATTATTCTAAAAAATATGGGATATTACATTACAACAATCTGCGATAAGGGGCAAAAACCCAATTAATTTGCTACTTCAGACATAATTATATTAGTCTTCTAAATTTGGGTCCCTGTATTTGCAAATTTATACAACACTCTTACAGCATTGTGTGTTCTTTTCATTGCAGGCCAGAATGCAAAATTTTGAAGAAACACTAAAGATCTCTCCAAATGATTCAACTGCCTTAGAAGTGAGGGCTGTTCAAGATAGTCATGCTATTTTCTTGTCTCATATCTTTTGTATGCCTTCACTAAAAGCTTATTTAAGTTCATCTATAACTCGTTCTCCATGTAAATATTCAAAATTCCCTCTATCTGAAAGTAGATCTCTGTATCATCTTTATCTTCTTAAATTTTGCAATTTTATCCTCCATGTGTTCAATTGAGCATCTAAGTTGTCCAGTTTACTAATTGGTAAAATTCCATTAGTTGCAGTTTTTAGGATTCAGATTATCTTCACTTTTGTGTCCATGAAAATATAAGCCAACAGAATAATTTCTCTACTTGTATGTAGGAGTCCCTAGTAAATTGGTCTGTGTTTACTGTTTTATTCACATCTTCCATAATAAAATTAAGTCTGTATGCAACAACGTGCAGGCGTGCATAGCCAAAGATGTACTCATAAGTTTAACCTCGTGATAATTTATTCTTATAAAATGCATTGATAGATATAGCAAACACCAGATTTGTTCAATGCTCTTGTAATGAAAACTGTTTTCGCGTATGTTTTTAGGGGAGCTAGATGTTAGCTATCTCTTTAATGTATGCAGTTTGATCAACTACATAAATAAGTCGGTGTTTTTAGCATCCACAACAGACTAAAGGTTGTTACTGACATCTGGTTTTTCCCATTCTTACCAATTGAAGTCTACAATTTTTTTACATAGATTCTTTCATAGCTACCATCAAGAAATCAAGACCAACTGTGGCTCGTCTTCGCCATCAGAACCGAAGTAGGGAATCTTTGTAATACGTTTATTTCCAAACCTTCTTTGTTGTTAATATTCACAATCCTTCCTGGTGTTGGGAGTCAAAAGTGTATTTAGTACTGCTTTTGTTGGTTCATTTCATCCCACAGTGTCACCAACTGATTCATCCATGTTTTCCGTTTAGATACTTGGACATTACACGATTCCTATATTATTAAATTATAGATCGTATTATCATGTAGTTAGGCATCTGTTGAAGAAGTTAAGCATCTATTGAATAATTCTGGCATCAAAGAATTTCCATGCATGAATTGGGGTAATCAACTTTATTAGATGATTTCCCAATGATATACGAAGTAAGCCAAATGCAAAGTTTTCCAACATTATACATATCTAAGATGCTACGAACTTACTCAAGCTGTTCTGATTTATATGCAGGGAGAGGCAGTGATCTTAGCAGAATTAGGAGAGTATAGTCAGGCAGCTTCTCTGCTCGAAGATATTATCAGAGTTGGTTCTTGACTGATCTGATGTGATAAATAAAATTTGACTATGTGAGATATCATAAGTTCAACTGTTACACAGTAAATCATTTTTTTTCCCAACAGAATAAACCTAGTCCTGATGCTTTTCGTATGCTTGGAGAAGTAAAATATAATCTAAAGGATTATGAAGGAAGTGCTACTGCATACAAGAACTCAGCAACAGTAAGCATGGTCAATATATGTGCAAATTTATAGTCTTGCTGAATGTTTCCTGTTCTGTAGTAACTATTGGTTAGATTGTATGAATACCTTCAGTTTTATCATTTACGTGAATAGAAGGATGTGAGCCTTTATGTTTTAAAGAAGATTCACATTTATGATTTAAGTAATATTCTGGTGAATTCTCCTACTTTTAGGATCTGACTTGCATAGGAGCTTTTTAGGGTTAAGTTGGCACCTCCACTCTTCCTTCCGAACACAGCCTCCTTCCTTGCACAAATGACTAGTCTCCAATCACCACAGCAAGTGGAAGCTCTCTTTTATTACCTCCTTAAACCCGCTACTAACTCCACTAATGCCGTCACTTCATTATTCCCAATATCCATTGTTGACACCCTCCTGCACTACATCTCTACTTTGAACTCCACCACTGGCTCCATGACAGTTTGCGAGCTCAACAACATCGCCACTGTACTTCTCAAGTATTGACAGCATGTAAATTCTTTGTCAATCACTCAACAGCAACAGCTATTCTAAATCTTCAACAAGAGTGTGTGATAAGTGTAGTACATTGATTGAAGCTTACAGTCTTCAATTTACAACAGAAGTATATGTATTATGTGATCTTTTGGATTACAAAAAGGAAGCATTTGGGACATCTCAATCCATTATGTAAAGATAATGCTGTCAAGGTTTGATTAAACTTTGAAGGATGGAAAGCCTCAGCTGCAGACAATAGTACATTTCTACGTAGGTTTACTATCAGGGAAAAGGTTATAATCTAAGAATTCTACCTTTTAGGGTTTGGTTTAGGGGGAAGGGGGGTGGCTTGCATGTTCAGGAGTAAATTAAGACTGGCAGGTTTTGTGCATTTGAGCCTCAACTACTGCATGTTTTAATCTAGTTCAATTTCTTAAAATTGTTGAAAATTTTGTTAAGGAATAATTTCCAGCTTCCTACTCTCTTTTCCTGACAGATGGCTAAATCTGTTAATTTTGAAGTGTTGCGTGGCCTCACAAATGCATTGCTTGCAGCTAAAAGACCAGATGAGGTTATTTTCTCCTCTTATTAGGATAAAGAAGTGTAAATGCAATATTACTTGTCAGTTGTTCCATTGCTTGCAGCTAAAAGACCAGATGAGGTTATTTTCTCCTATTATTAGGATAAAGTAGTGTAAATGCAATATTACTCGTCAGTTGTTAATAATCAAAATTTGTCTCACTTATCTTTCTCTGAGCTACTTAACTTTTTTAGTTTGTAGTTAGACACTGGCATTGATAAGAATTGGAAGTAATGCAAGCTAAGCATCTGCATATATCTGACATTAGGAATATATAGTGCTTGTGAATGCTATACCACTTGCTGAATGTGTAACATTCTTGGTTATGACTTCTTAGTTGGTATGGGGTTGTTTTCAATCTTTCTTGCTCCATCCCCACAGACTTATCCATCCTTCCAGGGCACCCTTCTTTGAATACCACCGTTGCTGCCCCCTTCAAGTTATTCCAAAGGATTTTTGGTCAAGCCTTCTTCTCTCTCTTTACTGCCCTCTTTCACATAAATATATACATTGCCAACAACTGGTGTTGCAAATCTGTAATACATCGTGTAGCTGTACAAACTGCATACATGGTGTGCCCCATTGTCTATCTAGTTAGACAAATACCAACACCCTTTAAGACATCCTAATTTGGATTTTGATTAGGATCTATTAGAAACTTAACTAACAAATTTTGTAGTTATTTGATTAGATCACTACATGAAATTATGCAACAATTGGAAGCTATAAAATCTGTTAAATTGATTTTTACGGTTTCACATATTGATTTAAAAAAGATTCCAAATGAGACTATATATTAGAAGGAATAAACTAGTTTCTCCGGACAATTTTTAAATATATTTCTATTAACCTCGTTGAATAGAGTATCTAAAAAAATTTATGATGTGGACATAATTATTGCTTATTTATTGTGCAATTGGTTTGTGAGAAGTTCATGATATTTTGTTTTCGGTCAAAGTTGAAAGTAGCAAAGGACAACACTGTGAATAAATAGATAATTTGTTTGAATCATTAATATAAAGATGCAATACTATATGAACTACTTTGAATAAGTGATTTTTTCACCCCTTGACTTATTTTGAGAATCGTACCTACATACATAGACAGTGTACCTTGTTGCCTTCCCCATAAAGATACAGCTATAGAAACCAGAATCCACAAGTGGGCTGGACGGCTACCTATAATTTATGCTCTTTGCACTTGGAACATCTACATATCTCTGCAGTTATCGAGTCATCAATATTTACATATCTGTGTGTGTGTATCCAGTTAAATTTGATAATAATTATGTACCTAAATGTGCATATATATCTATTAAAGCTACTTACCTATTCCTCATATTTGTACAGTTGTACTTTGCATCATCTTCATCTACAGCTTTAAAAGGATAATAAATATATAAATTACAAGCAAAATTTACGTGCTTACCTTTAATTTCATTTCATAAAACCCTTCTATGCCTCATGCAGGCTGTTCAGATTCTTTTGGTCTTGCGCGAACGTCTTCATTCAGAAAAATCACAAGGTGTTGCTACCAAGGTTGATGATAGTGCAACAGGAGAATTGGTAGAGGTGGATCCTATTCAAGTAAGTTTTAATTAATCAAATATTACCAAAGTAATTCTTTAGTGAACTACATAGAATCAACTTTTATTATGATTGATTATATGCATTTAAACTAGAGTAAAGTGCATTATGCATATCGGCTACCGCACTTTGGCCGACATACCACTTGCAATACTATACTTTTGAAACTATACTTGTGCTACAAAGCTCACATTTTGTTACATTTATGCATATTATGTCTATTTCAAATAATTCTGTGAGAGCTTTTTTGTCCATTTCCTAATTCTACGTCCGTATTTATTGGTTGGGGGCTTGGGGCAAACATCTATAATACAAATAGAATTGTTGAAGTATGAATCAGACGAAAAATCCCTCACAGAATTAGCTGAAGTGGATGTGAACTTGGGATATTGTAAGTGGTAATTTCTAAAATGTAATATTGCAAGTGTTATGTCGGTTAAAGTACAATTACACATAAAACTCTCGCTCTTTGCACTATTAGCAAGAAAGTGGGTCGAATATAGTGCAAAATCTTGTAAAATATGTCAGATTAAATTTTGTGCTAGTTAGATCAATGATAAGCATTTTATAGTAAAATTCACTATTTTAATGATTTTTTTTGTTAATTCTATATAAAAATGAATTCTGGTATAGGTATATATCATGTAGAAGGTTGTAATCAAATAATAATGGTGAACAAGATAAAGATGCTAAAAAATATTATGAAGAGCAACATTTCCTTTTAAATTAAATGAAATTTATGGTAATAAGATATAATATATATATATATATATATTTTGTTAATATCATTTAAAAAATTAAAATTGGTTAATTTTCTCAATTTTGTTCAAAGAAATGGTTAAAGCCGGCATTTACCCACATGGCCACATATGAGCACATATTATAAATACCCTTAAAACAATAAGGTTTGAGCTGCATTATGCCAAAATTCTCTTGCAAGAGAATATTAATTTTATCAATACTATCAACTCTGAGTAATTGCAATGTCTTCATCCTTTGTAATAAAGTCTGAACTATTTTCCTGATTCAAGTGAACGTCTAAAAAGATAACTATTGATTCCAGAGTTAATATTAAAGATTATCTCCTAAATGAAATGTGATAAATATTCTGAAACAAAAGATAATAAATGTATATTAATGAACTGTTTACATAAGTCTTCTTCATTATTACCAGATGGTCTAACGTTTTATTTTATTACATTTAGTCTCTAGGGCTGAAAAAAATACTATTCTGACAAAGGGAAAACGGGACATACTCACTTATCCCGCTTAGTGCGGGCTCTGAGAAGAGAATGATGTTTCTAGAAAATGACCCACAGCAGGATTCAAACCCATGACCTAAAGGTCATGAGTTGGGCACCTAACCACTGGGCCAACTCAAGTCCTTAATAAAAAAATTGAAGGAACATAAACAAACACCCAGGAGTGATGAAAAGTTGATGACATCTGTATAGGTGTGGCACAAAGGTACATCTGCTACCTCTTTCGACAATCATGTATGTATTAGCACTCACAATATTCATAACGTCTACCTCGACTAGCAACTCTAGGACACTCCAATATGATCTGACAAACCTTCAGTGGTAGGACATCATACATAACCGTAACAGTAGCTTCCTGGCTCAAAATGTAACACCTCTAGAAACCCATAGTTCTATTTAATAACTTAATTTTATGACGTAAGGATTTATATGGGCTTCTCTCTTAAACCCATCTTCTGGACACGAGTAAGAGCTAAAGTTTTCTAGAATTTTTATATTATCTTGTTATTAGGAAAGTTGTGTAGTTCTATTTTTATAAATAAAGAATTATTGTACTTTAATTAAATTAGTATGATATTGAAAGCAATCGGTGCAATTATGATATAGAACTTCCTGACAGTTATTCCAAGCAATGGCGGAGCTAGAAATTATAGTGAGGGTAGGCCAAATTTCACTATCAATTTTTTTCTAAATTTATATAATATTAAATCTTTAACCAGAATATGAGTGCAACTTTCCCCATTTTTCCAATAAATTTAGATTTTAAACAGATCAAATAAATTAATTTAGCTACAAGTATTAGTATCAATTTTGAATTTACGATTTTATAAAAATTTAAAAGATTAACTATAAAATTAAAAATTTAATTTAATTATGTGTTTCTAAAATAGAATATAAAACATACTCTTATTTAGTTTATTAAATCTGCATTAAAGTTATATTATTTGATGTGTACGTATATTAATTGCCTACAGTTGGTTAAAAAAATAAAAAAAGGCTAAACCACATGATAGAAAGAAACATTAATAGATATTAAATAGAAATTGCAAATAGTGCAACAACTATTTATCAGCATAAAATAACCTATACTTATATATATATATACTTATATATATATATATATTGATACTTCAAAAATGAGCATGGGCTAAAACCTACTCCACGTGAGAGTATGTTCACCCCTGATTCCATGTCCCTAACCCTCCTACCCCCATCAAGAGCTTTGTTCTAGGTACATGCCAGGATAATGCAAATTTAAAAATTGAAATGTTTGGTTGATCCTGCACTTGGTTCATTGAGAAATGACTCACGAGTAATATTTTATTTGATTTGCCACACAAGCTTAAGATATAATACTCCAAACTTTACAATGGTCTGTCTAGAATTGTAGTTTCTCTTTTATATGTAAATAAATGTCATTGTTCTATATGCTTAACTTTGACTCAAGTAATGATATAATGGGAATAACTTATGTATGGGAAGGTGGGATTTAATTCTACTATATAATCATAATCTAATAATAGTACACTAGTGCACAAAAACATTCATTTGAACAAATGAAAATAACTGGCAACCAGATGTCCCGAACATAACTTATTGTGTTTATATACAGATGTTCTTTATTAAAATGAGGATTAAATTGACTATTGTATATGTTCTCTTTTTTCCCTCCGTGGAATTCTCTCTTGATTTGTTTATATTTTCAGGTTGATTTGCTTTTAGGAAAAGCGTATGCAGATTGGGGTCATGTCAGTGATGCTATTTCTGTCTATGATCATCTCATTTCCAGCCATCCTGATGATTTTCGGGGTTACTTGGCAAAGGTTTATTCTTATTATTATATAATTTCCCATTGTACTTTAGTTCAGTTCTCGCCGGAATTTCAATGGTGCTTTGATTCTGGTGTCAGAATCTGAATTCATCAAAAATAGTGAAACTGGCAGTTGTCTAGTATCAACTGTTTAACAGTGGAGTTAGGGTTTTAAATAAGTCACAGATGTAAGTTAAGACTTAAGAGTGTTGGGGATTGATAACCAAGGAACGCATAGACAACCCTTAGTTTTAAGTATTAATAGCCATAGTTCAGTTATTTTGAAATTGAAGATTATATGCAAACCCCAAACACATTTAGATGCATCGGAGTGAAGCAAAATTCTTGTTTAAAGGCTATATATTAGAAAAAGCATCCCACTACCATGTCCCAGTGGTATAAGCCATGTCATACGAAGTTCTGGTAATGGGGTTTGAAAGGAAAAAAGATAAAAGAATGAATTACGCATACTCTCTTTTTCTCTTCTTAAAAAAATTAGAAATATGTAAGTTTCTTTCCCTTGTCTTTCCTCTCCAAATACAACTGTGGTAACAGGCCATGTTAGATCCTAGTAGTGTTAGATGCTAGTAGTGTGAAGTTTACAATTACTGTGCGACATGCAGTCAGTATTATTAGTTTTATTAATAATATTGCAACAACTTCTAACAAAAGCTATGTCTATATATAAGAGAAACTTGGATATAAGTTCTTAACGTTTGGCTTTCAACAGGGTATTATATCAAAAGAAAGTGGTAATGCTGGAGCAGCTGAGAGGATGTTTATACAAGTAAGTGTGAATGACTGCATCAGGGCCGTTACATTTCGCTTCACATTGGTGCTTTTCAAATGGACATAAAAGAATCAAGTATTTTGTACTTTCCGAAGTGGACAGAGTGAGTAAATTAGAAAGGCTGAGAATTTAAAATTTTAATAACTCTCCATTGTGCAGGCACGATTCTTTGCACCACAAAATGCCAAGGTCCTTGTGGACCGCTATTCAAGACAATGAGTGGTTTTTAAATTGGACCAAGACTTAGTCTGATGGCTCGGTCCGGTATCGTCAATGGTCATACTTCATCTTCCTCTTTCTTATTTCTATAGTGAACTCAAACAGTTGTCATGGTTGTAATATATGTTTCTCATTGTCATTATTCAAAAGTTTAGATTTTAGTTACTAAAATTATAAAGCAAAGTAATAGAATACATTTGATTGGATTGCAGTTTCAAAGTCCACAATAAAAACAATCTACAATGCACCTCAATTTCCAAAAATTAGCGATCAAACTCTACAAATTTTAATATTTTGCAAAAAATAAATGAGATGTGATTTTCTTAGACACCATTGTGATTTATATATTTTCCATAATTGAAATTTGTGCTTGTATTTGATGAATAATGAGATGTGTATATGTATTGTGTGTGTATATATATATAGTGGTTTATATAAATTTTAGGTGTTTCTATACGGTCTCTTGAATTTTTATATAAGACTAGGAATTCACCCAAAAATATTACTTATATATATATATATATATATATATATATATATATATATATATATATATATATATATAGGGTCCTGCTCAAATAGAAAATAACTTAGAATAGAAAATAGAAAATAAGATCTACACCACATATTCAATCTAATTTAATGGCAAGGGGGAGCATCCACACACAAATCAAATACACTCTCATACACCTAATCCCACATAATCTCTCCGTTTTTAATTTGATTTTTCCCGTTAATTACTGAATTTTTTTTCAAATTTAACTTCACCACATTTTTCTCCATCTCCCAACAATCAGTTTGCATACCATATGTGATATTTTTTGTGAACCCAGAATATATATTTTAGTGATTTCTGTAATACAAATTAGTGATTTCTATAATACAAATTAGTGGTTTCTGTAATATAATTTAGTGATTGAAGTTTGAATCTGATAAGTGACGAATTTATTTTATTTATAAATTATATTTGCCGAAATATAGCACATATGGTATGAAAACTGATCGTTGGGAGATGAAAAAAAATGTGGTGAAGTTAGATTTGAAAAAAACTTTGCCAATTGACGGGAAAAATCAAATTAAAAACGGAGGAGAATAGATGGGATTGTGTGTGTGAGGGTGTATATAATTTGTGTGTGGGTGCGGCAGGTATAATGATAAGGTTTTCTATTTCTCATTTAAGCTATTTTCTATTTGAGCAGGACCCTATATATATATATATATCAAATAAAATATACTAGATTTGTTGTTGATATTGTATGCATACAAAAATTAAACTTAATTACGTTTTAATATATGTACTAGGACATGCTTATGTAGAATCCACAAGTTGATATAAGATATAATTACAACAGTTAGCCAATTTTTGAATTATTAGAATTCATAATATATATTGTAGTTTAATAAGTTAAAATTTTAATAATTTATTAGAGCATCTTCAACTCAGGGTTTTTATGAGCTATATCGATATGTGATATTAAATAGCATGAATTATATATTTATTTTAAAATATTTCGTACCCTAAAGGGAGCATAATAACTAGAGATTCAACAAAATATAGAACACTAATTCAAAATATAATTAAAAGATATGCTTAACCAATTCATGAGACCCATAAGAAAGAAATTATTTCGGAAATTTAGATAATAAAAAATTTTTATATCCGACAGGACCTCGTTAAAACCTTATTTAAGTAAAACCCTACGGGAAAAATTTCAAGGGGAAAACTAGCCACATTTGAGTAAAAATATCAATTTACATAGAGACTCCTAACACAAAGACATGAGATTCTTAAAGTTTTGTGAGTCCCAATGCTAACAAACTAACCGCATCTTGTTGCTTCTGCCATTAAATCTTAGTGATTGTCTCCATCCACCTTTTATTTACCCTTTTTCTCATCCAAGTGAGTCTGAAAAATCACCAAATCAACCACAAAAACTGAGTCAAGGTAACATTACCAAAATATTAATTAATATCTATTATGTTCAATATACTTAATAAATAGAATTTTATATATATCTAACCAAAGGGGTCCCCTTTGGTTAGACACATAAAACTCTGAATACTCATAAACAAATAAAAATGTACTTCCCTTTTATTGCTCCTTCCAAGCATCCTATATTTCTTCTTATTTTTATCAATTACCAATTTCTCATAATATATAAAGAAGTCATCTAAAATGACACAAATTCGTCAACTGAAGACAGATAATACACACCAATAAATGGTCCGAAAAGTCAACATTTATAGCACACTATTAATAAGCACAAAACTTCCATATAAAATGGCACAATCTACAATTTATGAAAACTTTAAAAACCTTAAAAACAATATAAAACATAACCATTCAATATTTATGACATATTTAATTAAGGAATAATGTTACAAATCAACACAATTATATGAACGGTTTTAAAAAGACCAATCACATTTAACCAAGAAAATTTTATTTTCTCAAAAAGACACCATATCTGCCACAATATCCAGTTATTGTCTAAATACATTCAAGTCATTTTCCGCTCAAATCTCTTCCACTTTCTTTCTCCACTTTCTTTGCATAGAAATATGTATTGATCTCTATCTCCTTTAATTTTATTATAAATTAAAGTTATTTTTAAAATAGCAAACTGTTATAATTAATTGCATTGGAGTAATTTACATATTTAACAAATTTTAATTAAGCATTATTTTAGTAAATAATTTTAACTATTTCCTTCGAATGTGCTCTTAATTGGATAATTTGAGAACTTATTATCAAAAAAATTAATTTTCTCAATTTTAGAAGGTTTACTTCATTAAATTAAATATTTATTAAGAATTAACACATGTGAGTAGTTATTGAAATATATTAAAATATTTTTTGTAAAATTATATAGAAGATTACTTATGTGTAAAATTATATAGAACATTACTTATGTATTTGTTGATTGGAGTATAATTTGTATTCTCTTCGATTTTATTATCTAAATTTTCTGGATGCAAGAAATTCATTCCATTTGTAACATCCCATTTTTTTATTTATATATTTAGTTATATTATTTAATATTTAGTATAATATTAGTGAGTCATTATTGATTTATTAGATATTTTTATATTTAGTTTATTATTATAATATTTTAGAAAATTTATTATCAACAAGAGAAAAAGATAATAGAAAAAAGAAAAGGAGAATTAGAATTAGTGTGAGTATTAGGATTTTGTAAGTTACGTAAATTTTATTGGAGCAGCCACACAGAGAGAGAGAGGGGGAGGAAAAAGAGAGGAAGAAGGAGAAAAAAAAAAAGAACACGAGAGGTTGGTTTATGATTTTGAATTAGGGTTCATGTGATTGGGAATCTGAATTTTTTGATTCATGTATTTGGAGGTTTAAGGTACGGATATCTTCGTTACACTCTCTTTGTATATCGTATGTATATTGTGTATAGATTGTATCCATTCTGATTCAATATCATATGTATATTGTGTATAGATTGTATCCATTCTGATTCTTGTTAAATTCGTATCTCCTTCGTTATTTATCGGATTGTTATGATCTTATTGTTCCTAGAAAAGTATTTCAATTGTCTACAACTTTCATTCTTTGTATTGTTTAAAATTCTGTCTAGAAGTGTGTCGAAATCTACCTTTTGTGCAATCTGATGGAAATATTTGAGTTATCTTGTAACTTCAGAAATTCATAGTAAATTGAATATTTGTTCAATAATTATGAGTAATAGCATTCCTGAAAAATCGTTTCGAGCTCTGTGTTCTTGGTTTACATTCCGCTGATAAATTTTGTGGTTTCAATGTTTGAAATATCAAAATGCTACTGTGAGCATAGCCTGATTCTGTTATGGCAATCTGCATTTTAATTATTTCTGAATTCGTTATTTCTCTGTTTTAACGAGTCTTACCATTCTAAAAAGGTATCGAAATTCTCTACGAATTCTGTATTTTATACTTTTTCATTTGAGTTCATCCTGATAGAGTAAACTGCCTTTTTCTGAACTGGGTAGATCTGATTTTATTATTATTAGACTATTTTTGTAAGATATTTGGGTATATGATCTTTAACTGGTGTATTTTCAGTATATTTGATATATATGATTGATTTGGGAGATTTTGTAAGACTCCGTCATGAGTGGATAATCTCATGTTTTGGCACCTCCTATGCGGTGTATTTAAATAGTATGGCCGTGTCGTTGGAGTTAAGGGACACGTATAGTCATGACTACTTTGTATGTGTGTTTTGGCCATTTGGATAGCATTGTGTTTCGTGTCGTGCAAGCCTCTGTAAGATTTTGGGTAGCATTTGATTTGTTCTATGCAAGCCCCTATAAGTTTTGATGACTACATATTCTGGAGAACCGAAATGTAGGACATCCTGTAAGTGTAAGATTACCTTCCATATCCGTAAGTAAGTTCACTTTTGATCTATTTGATATTATTTTCAGTAAGTGATAAGAGTATGGGTGAATACGATTTCTTTGATTTTAAGTACGTATGTTTGTATTTTGAGTTAAGTATTTATAGTACTCTGTCTCGTTCAATTTTCTTTATCATCGATCATCATTTTGATATTCAGTTTGAATTATATATTGTCATCATCTAATCTTTGTTCACCTTGTCCATTGTTTTATATATCCGTATATGAGCTTTTCGCTCACTACCGCTCTATGTTTTTTGATTTCCCCCGATAGGTATTCATTATTAGGTGGGCTACCTTTTGAGATAATGCAAGTTATTAATTTTGAGGAACTTGTTTAATTCTTAGTTTTTATCCGTCAGAGTTAATAAATATGGATTTGAATTCGGAGAATTTAGTTATTTTTTATTTTTGGATTATAAGTTGTTGGATATTGTGAAGTTGTAACTTTATATTGGATTTTTTGAAAAATTTCATTTAAGTGAATAATTCGAGATTTTAAACCATTGATATTGTATCGTTATACAATTTATCTACGAGTAAATATATCCAGTCAAATTTTTTTTAGAAAAATGTTTAATTTCAAATAAGATAAATTGGAAATAATTAATTTTACATTAATATTAATAAAAATACTTATCGAAGAATATTAAAGGAGCACACTAAGGAATATATAAAAACTGAAAATTTATATTAATTAAGTATAAAATATTTGATTTGAGATATTAAAATTCTTTCCATTCTAAAGAAATAGAAATTTTAACAAATGTCGTTTTGATTTGAAAAATATACTTTTACTATTTTCTTAACTCACAGTACATATTCATAATCTTAGTTATATTTTTATAAAAGAAAATGTTTAAAATTAAATATGATTAGTTTAGAGTGAAAGACTTTTCATTAGTTCAAAAATAAATATTATATATAATATTTTATATAATAATTTAAAATTTATATGCAATTTTATACATTTTACATATAATTTACATTTTTATTTAAAAAAGAACAATATAAGGTAAGAGTTTTAATATTCTGATTTGGCACTTGTAATTATTAGGGTATGTTAGTTTATATATATTAATTTCATAATTTTTAAAGATTGTTTTTATACTCCGAAATGTTATCTGTTTGCCGGATTTTTGGGTTTAGATGACTGTATTTCTCGTTTCCGGTAATTTTATGTGTATAAGTATAATTTTTTTTGTGGGTTAGATTTGTTTACTTTATTTTAGTATAGTTGAATTGTATTGTTTGGGACTGATTTTGAGGGGTTGTGTCCCCGGAAAAAGTTCATTTTACAAAGATCTTATTTCGAAAAGTTTTCTTGTAATAAAGTATTTATTTTAGATTTCAATAATTATTTAATTAAAAATATTAATTAGTTAATTATTTTGAACAATAATTTATTTAAAAATAATTAATTATTAATTAATTTGAATAATAAATTTATTTAATTATTAATTACTTTATTCTTATTAATTGATTTATTTATTCGTTTTAAACGAAAGAAATATTTTTATAATCAGAAAAATAATCCGGAGGTTATAAGAATAGTTTTAAATTTTAAATTTCTTTATGAACCCGAATTAAATATTTTACTAGACTTTTTAGTAATCCATTTTGAGTCTAGAAATTTTTAAAAATAATTAATGTTATGTTTAATTGTTTAATTGTTTAATTTGATAACGTCATCGAGAATAGACGTTATAAGTTTTAAAGTATGAATTAGAATTGTTAGTTTTTATTCCTTGTGTTCGAGGATTAATTGTTATTTTATATTTGAGTCTCAAGAATTAATTGTTTATTCATATTCGAGTCTCGAGGATTAATTGTTGTTTTATATTCGAGTCTCGGGGATTAATTATGGTTTTATATTCGAGTCTCGAGGATTTATTGTTATTTTATATTCGAGTCTCGAGGGTTAATTGGTTGTTTGGGGATTGGTTGATAATTGAGTTTATATTTTTATTTATTGGTTTGTTGGCTTTGATGTGTCTGAGATAAATATATAAGTATAGTTATGTTTGACTATAGAAGTAAACGCGCTGACTCGATCTCGATAGTTCAGACTCGTAGCAACCGCAAAAGCGTCAGATCAAAAAATTATTAAATGGTGATACTGTGAGACGGAAGAAGAAATAGTTATGTTAGTTCAACCGTACGTTCTTAACTAAAGACAAGTATTTTCTCCTTGATCATCTAAACACTTTTATTTTCTGTTTCACTTATTCATATCATGATAAATAGTTATAGTTCAGATGTATTTGTGAATCTTAAATATTTTTATTGTGACATAAATATTATAATATCCGAAAATATTTATTTCTATATTTTATCCCATAAAATTTATTTTTGGGTCTTTTCTTTTAATTATTGTTTAAAAATACATTAAAACAAATTTGAGCCCCTAATTTTTTCAAAAATATAAATAATTTGAAAATATAAAAAAAATCATAAAAATACTAAAAATAGAAATCAGCTGGGTTTGGAATTGGGGAAGAACATGGGTAATTAGGGTTTGAATCTTTTGAGGATCAAGGAGCAATTGACTGTGATAGAAACCTCCGTTTGTCGCGCGTGAATTGCCGAATCAAAGCCTATAACGAGTACTATTCGTTTATAGTATTAATTTCATGTGATAGTTATTTAAATTCAAGCTCGTTTGGACTATTTTAGTATTCATATTTACAAACTGAATTGTGTTGATTGTTTGTTTAATTGATTTATATGGGTGTATAGATCGTAGAACAAGCATGCTATTGGTAATTTTCATGTAATTTTTTGAGCTTGTTTGGGCCTTCATCGGAAAAATGACCTTCGATCATCATATTTGATTTTACGATGTGTATGTTGATTGGTTGGCGTGTATAATATACATGGCTAGATCCCGGATTTGTAGGGCGTCACAATTGGTATCAGAGCTACATGTTGGTAGTCACTGAAATAAGCAGAGATATAGTCCGTTAAAGATTTGGTAAATCACATGAGATATGTTTACATTTATATGAGTTAAGTTTACATTCATTTGAGTTAGATTTATGTTTGACTTTAGCTTTAAGCCTATGTCGTGAGTAGTGTTGTGATACTATGTTACTCGGTTACAACATGTTCTTGGCAGAGAGGCCGTTTGATCCGCACAAATCCTAACCCTTTTCTGAAAACTGTTTTTGGGATTTAAATTTACTTTTATTTCCAAAAATTAGTTTTAATTCTGAAAATTATTTTAAATTCGAAAATTGTTTTGAAAATTAAAATAAATTATTTTTAATTTGAAATTAATTTTATTTAATTATTTTAATTTATTTAGATAATAATTTAATTAATTAAATATTATTTAAATATAATTAAAGATAATTGGATTTAATTATTTTGAGAAATAAAAATTATTTAATTGTTTGAAATGAAACAAATTTGGTTGAGACCCTAAAAATAATCCAGAAGTGATAAAAATAGTCTGAGATTCCCTAAATTATTTATAAACCCGGATTAATATTTTATAAAATATTTTAGGGATCTAATAATTATCTGGAGTGGATAATAATGATCCATTTTGACTCAAATAATATTTTAGAGTCTACTTTTATTTATTTAACTGCTTTTTAATTTATAAGTCTTATCTGCTATATGATTTATGTGATTCATCGCCTGCTAATTGATGTTACTTATTTAATAATTAATTTTTGGTGTTCATTATTAATAGAACGCATGGGTAGACACTAGAATTTAAATTAGAATATTTTATTGGTAGATACGAGCGATGTGGTAGATAGACGAGCAGTGTAGTTGTCTCATTCCAACTTAGGACAGTTTCTACATCAGGCAAATATGTTCTCTTTGATCATCCTAAACACTTTTATTTTACTATTTCGATTATTTATATCATGATTAATAGGTATTGTTCAGAGCTATTTATGATTCATATTTTATTCTGTGCATCAGAGTTACTTTTTATTCGTACTCTGAATATTGGAAGTTGATTATAATAAACACATCATATCCAGTGTTATCGTAGTAAATAACTAGGATATGGTCTGTATTTGAAACTAAGCATACATTATTTTATTTTGGGTTGCTTTATTGGATTGGAATTTATGTAGCATAAGTGGCCAAGCAGTAGGTCCGGTAGAGTTAAGGTGGATATGATAATCAATCCATCTTCCTATAGGCAAACATTATTTGTCTATTTTGGTACCTATATTTTGAAATCCTTATTATATCTATGAGTATAGAAATGTACCGATGAGCTATAAATGGATCCTATTGCTTTTGAAATCTGAATAGTGGGCAATAGTGTTTATTTGTGTGTATCCAATCCATATTGTTTATGTGACTATTATATATTGATTTTGAGCAGTTGGTTCATTTTGATGATATACTGCATTGTTTCAGTTGAGCTACAATGTGATTTATTTACTGTTCAGTTTTTATAATAAACTGTTTTATATTCCGTTCTCTATACAGATCTCATATATTGACTACATTTCAATTGTTCATATACTTGCTGATCATTTCTTTGGCTGACTCTTGCTTTTTATCTAAATCCTGCCAGACTGTCAGTTCGGGCGTAGCGAGAGACATGTGTCGGGACCGATCGATTCTCAGGCCTTCTAGGTATTTAGTTGTTTTAGTATGTATGTATATAGTGCTTGTAATAAAACTGAACTTAGACTTAAAACATATCTAGACTTATGGATTTGAGTTTGTGGATTAGTAGTGGGCTTGTAATAAAGTATTTGGATTTACTTTTAGTTTCAGCTGCTTAATTTCATATTATAACCTGTTAGCGATCCTTAGTTGTTGGCGGAGTCGGTGCGCACCTGATTTATATTATTTTATTGCGCCTCTGATTTATATTATTTTATTATTGTTATTATTGGTTGGTGACCCCCAAATCTAGACCTCAGATTTGGAGGGCGTCACATGATCTGTATTTAAAACTAAGCATACCTTTGATTTCGAATGCTCTGTTGGATTGGAAAAAGATTGCATATGAGGCCACCTAGTTGGTCCAGCATCGAGGAGGATATGATAATTGAGGAGGATGCTCTGTTGGATTGGAAAAAGATTGCATATGAGGTACCCATTATAGAGAATACTTGTTATAACTATGAGTATAGAAATATACCGATAGGCTATAAAGAGGTCCTATTACTTTTGAACTGATCAGGTGGCAATAGTGTTTATTATATGTTGTATCAAATCCATATTGTCAGCAATATGACATACTGCTTGTTTTCGGCTTTGATATAAACTGTGTTACATTTACTAGTTCAGTTTTCATTATAAACTGATTTACATTTTTGTTCTTTACTCTAATTCATAAATCCCGGTTTTATTTAAAATGTTTTATATATATTTGATGAGCATTTTTTTGGCCCCTCTTACTTTTCATCGTACACTTTTTCAGACAGGATGAGAAAATATTAGCCTTTCAGAAAAAATAGACCGACGAGATTTATCCGCGTAGCTCGGAAGAAAAAAATAAGATGTCCTTACGAAGACATTTTCGATCCGGAAAGTCTATATCTGGTATAAATTTTATTTATATATTAGTATATTATATATTATATATATTTCTTGTCGAATTTAAAACTTATAACGGGAAGAGCAAACCCTAAAAGGTAAAGAAGCAGAGGTTGGCAAGTGGCAAGTAAATATATCGACAGTTTGAAAAGGACAGCCCACAAAGCTATGAAAGAAATATCTATAGAAGCAATAAAGGAAACGTTTTGGTTCAATTTATAAAACTAGCAAAAACAAAATGAGCCAAAAATCTCGTCCAGACTCCAAGGTAAGCTCGTTACGGTACATTATATACTCGTCTATCTCTCTCTCATTTGCATAATTGCATTCGACTGCATAATACTGGAATCTGAAAATGACTGCAGCACAAGATTATTAATGTCCCAAAAGAAGAGTTGGAGCTTGCTGACCTCAAATACCACCACTCTTCCACTCAGACCCTTCCTTGGCAATTACCTGACATCGGACGACCTATCAAAGTAACTTACCCCCACACACACTTGTATATTTTACATTCTAAATTTGATCCAACTAATTAAATGTTTTAATTCCCTGTAGCAATTTCTGAGGACAAGAGAAGTAGGTGAGTTTTTCAGTGGTGCTCTGGCAGGAGCCATGACCAAAGCTGTTCTGGCTCCTCTCGAAACCATCAGGTTCACTTTCACTTATCCTTTTATCTTTTATCACTCTATTCACATATATATTTATATTTTGAATTTCTACATTGTTATATATACTTAGTTTGATTGTTATGGCATTATGAGCTGACATTTCTGTTAATATAGCTGGTAGGTACTTGTGATATATACATGAGATCAATGAGAATGGTATCCAAGCAAGGGTTGCTTGCTTTATGTTTGATCTAAGTTCTTAACGAGCTGCTTGAAATCATTTGTCATATTCATGTTATTCTCCTTCAGTTTGTTTTCTGATTACTTGGAAAACTAAGAAACAAAACAACTTCAAGGAGTATTTGTGAAGCTGAATACAAAGGCATTAATCATACTACTAGTCTATAGTCTACTAGTGAAATTATCCAATCTAAAGATTTACTATCAGATTCCAAGATTCATGTTCCTTTGCCTATTGAATTTTTTTGTGACAACCTTGCTGCAAAATGCTTAAGTAAGAGAATCATGCATTTCAAAAAAGAATTTGAGGGCTGATTGGTATTTCATTAGGGATTGTGTGGATCTGAATTTTATGAAAAAATTTCATGTCAAGACTTTTACACAGTTAGCTGATCTTCTCGCCAAGTCTGTTCCTCCTGCACAACACAATTTGCTATCTTCCAAGCTTCGCATTGTCGAGCTCCGAGTCCAGCTGAGGGGAGACTTCTATATTTTTTAAGTATATTGCTTTTTACATAACCAAATATAGTGTTCGGGCTGATGTGGCATTATGATTTTTCATTTTTGTGTTGTGTATATGTATATTCAGTTAGATTAGATCAATGAGAATGAAGCATTTTATTTCAGTTTTCTCCTTTTTCATCATCGTTAGATAAGCTTAAGATCACCATTCATGCTAATCTTCTCAGTCATCTTATTTCCACTAATCATTTCAGCCTTATGATTGAATACATTGCTTTTCTATGATATAACAGTTGGTGTCATTTTCTTGCTCTTTGTTATGAGTACACTGGAGTTTGGACTGGCTGTATGACTAACTATCAGAGTATTATGTTTAAATATTGTCTTTTTTGCAAATTCTAGGCTAATAAGATTCCTAGAAAATTTGTTGCGTCTTGAATGCTTTTGTTAAATTTGTTGAACCGGCGCTCTTGGGCTCAGTGGCGGATCTAGAATAAATTTTCAATGGGGTCACTATAAAATTTTAAAAAATAAAAAATAATTGATAAATTATAAAAAATATTAATAATTAATAACATATAATTTATATTTTTCCTAATGTTAGAACTTAGAAATAAATCAGAACATTATATATTACTTTCTCTTCTTTTTAAGTAAGGGTTTTATCATTTTTTTTTGGATATAATTTTAGTGGGGGCACTAGATAAATTTTTCATATTTCAAATGCTTGCTCAAGAAATTGAGTGGGGGCATCTCCCCCCATGCATCCGCCCCTGCTTGGGCTGTTGGGACTTGCAACCAAGGTCTATGATATTAGCTCAATTTCTCAGTTCCGGACAGTGTTGTTAGGCGCGATTAATTGCGCGATTAATGGCGCTTCGCGATTAGGCGCAAGGTGTGCGATTCGAAATTAAGCGATTTAGCGCGATTCTGAAATCGTCCAAAAGGCGCTCAAAAGGCGCTACTAAATGTAAAAAAGCGCTGATAACAAAAAAGACGATAATACCTTTAAAAAAAGGGGTAAAAGGAGAAAACTCTAAAGTGTTTCATAAGACCCAGTCTCATCTAAACATCACAGCTTCCATCTAAACGTAAGTCTTTCTCAGTATATACACACAGATATATACGTATATTTGCAGATTTCTCTTCTCAATTTTCTTCGCTGTCTCTCTTAATCTCTCTTCATCTCTGTCTCTGTCTCTTCTCAATTTTCTTCTCTGTCTCTCTTAATCTCTCTTCATCTCTTCTGATTCTTCTCTGATAATGACTCGTACTCCTGATATCGGATGGAAGTATGAAACTCTAGTAGAGAATGATAAAAACAAAGTTCTATGTTCATTCTGCAAGAATATTTATAAAGGTGGAATTTGTCGATTCAAGAAGCACCTTGCTGGTGGATATAGTCGAGATGCAATATCTTGTGATAAGGTACCAACCCCTGTTAGAGATGAAATCAAAGAGTTTATGGGAAAGAAAAAGGAATTGAAGAGTACGAAAAATATGGAGTATGTAAACATCGAGGATCAAGAATCTGAAGATGCAGTGAGTACACAATTCAGTCAATTCAATTCGAGTTTTGCAAGCAATAAAAAACGACACAGCAGAGGACCTATTGATTCTTTTTTTATGCCTAATCCAGAAGCTACATCAAAGAAAAGGAAACTGGTCACGAGTGAAGATTCAAAGAAAGTAATGGAACACTTTCGAAATCAAGCTTTCAAGATGTTCACAAGGTGGATGTACGATGCAGGAATATCGTTCAATGCCGTTAATTATGAGAGCTTTGGTCCGGCGATTGAAGCTATTGGGCAACATGGCCCAGGAATGAAACCACCTACCTACCACGAGGTTAGAGTCCCTTTGCTTAATAATGAGGTTGAAGAAACAAATAAGATCGTAGAAGAGCACAAAAAAGAATGGGAGAAAGTTGGATGTTCAATTATGTGATGGCTGGAAAGACAAAAGAGAAAGAACCCTGATTAATTTTCTGGTAAATTCTCCAAAAGGGAGCATTTTTCTTGAATCAATTGATGCTTCAGATTATTCAAAAACAGGTGAAAAGATGCTTGAGTTGATAGAGAATTGTGTTAAATCTGTTGGAGAAAGTAGAGTTATACAAGTTGTCACCGATAGTGCTGCAAATAATGTAAAGGCTGGAAAACTTCTAATGCGAATGTATCCACATATCTATTGGACACCATGTGCAGCGCATTGTATTGATCTAATGTTAGAGGACATATTTAAGATCAGAAAACTAAAAGATACATGCTCAAGTGCCATGGCTTTGTGTGGATTCATTTATGCTAGGCCTGGAACCGTCAACATGCTCCGCTACTTCACAAAATTGCAGATCCACCTCTAATACAACTCACGGAGCATCTTCTTCAACTCTAATAGATGAAGATGATGAAGAGGAAGAGCGAGAATTTGAGGGGCCAGAAATCGAGTTTAATGACACCAAAGCTTTTGAACTAGAGAACCTTATCGATTAAGCCTTAATTATTGACACTATTATCATGTTATTTATGTTTTTTATTATGTTTGAATGTTAAGATTATGTTAAGTACTAGTTTTTTGTTAAATTTGTGAATTTTTTTTTGGTCAAAAGGCGCGCGATTAATGGCGCCTCGCGCCTCACGCTTCAAACTTAGGTCTTGCGCTTTTTTATAATTTGCGCCTTAAACAACACTGGTTCTGGATGTTTCTTTTGTCTCTTTCCATTCACCTAGTCATTATAAACTTATTTTAATATCCAGTTCTAATCAATTTGGTCCAATCTCACTATATTAGCGTTTTTCTCTGTTTGTTGCAAAAGCTTTGTATTTCCCAGCTTGGAATGCCCTCTTAACTATTCTTAATATTGTATTATGTGGCTATTTTTAGTAACAATACTCTACACATACATTGTTGCTGTTTCTATCTATTGTTGCTATGTTATATATCCTGTAGTTATGTATCCTCCTACAATATCATCATTCACATTTCTTTTTGACAAGTCTGGTTGTCAACATACATGACACTAGCTGCTCAGTTTCCTTATACTGCTGAGTTTTTTCTATCTTTCATTATGCTTCTTTTTTCCCTTCCCAAGTGGTATATGGTATCAGAAATAAAATGAAGAAGTGCTCCTTGCGGTTAACAAGCAAATTGAGTAAAATGGAACCTTTTCTAAGTTTTTTAATCAGAAGAAAAAGATCTGAAAAGAAAACAATGATCGGGCAAATGAGTGATATTTCTATTTGAAGTAACTCAAGATGATAGTGACCTGTAGTTTACGCAAATAGAGTACTGGGAAAGAAACAGTAAAGTATCAGACCAGACGGAATATCAACTATGTACTCGTAGGTCACAAGTAGGAAATCACTTTCTGCCGTAGTTCAGTTCACTAGTCATAAAGTTGTAAATTATGTACTTTATTTGGAAATGACCTATAGTCAAACTGCTTTCTACTAACTTTCTTCAGTGCTTGAATCCTGTGAATAAGGTAGTCATCAATTTTCAATTTGCTATTTACTTAGAAATGTCAAGCTATCAAGAATAATATAGAGATCTTTAGTTTGTAATGAAACAGATTTACATAATATGATGTATTATTAGTCCAAATATTTTTAATTAGGCGCACCTTATCCTCAAATCAGATTGTGTTGGATTATGTAGGACAAGAATGATCGTTGGTGTGGGTTCCAAACATATTTATGGTAGCTTCCTTGAGGTCATCGAACATCAGGGTTGGCGAGGACTATGGGCCGGTAATGCAGTCAACATGCTGCGCATAGTCCCTACACAGGCTATCGAACTGGCAACATTTGAATATGTCAAGCGGGCAATGACTTCAGCACAAGAGAATTGGAACCATTCTGATCGACCAAAAATACAGATTGGTCATGTTAGTCTGAATATTTCTCTCTCTTGGTTATCTCCTATCGCTTTGGCTGGTGCAGCTGCTGGAGTAGTTAGCACGCTTGTCTGCCATCCACTCGAAGTCCTAAAGGTTTATTCATCTATCAAGTGCAGTTTGTTAGGGTCTAAAGTATCGTGGCAAAATTTTTGAACATGATTTTAATTTTCAAGCATCAGGGAAACCTCTACTCTGTTTTACACACTACTCTTGCTTTGTAGGACTTGCGTATTGGGTTTTAACTATATATGGTGGAAAGTTGTCATGTAGATTAATAAGTTATAACATTTAGCTCTCTGCCACAGGACCGCTTGACTATAAGTCCTGATGCATACCCGTGTCTGAGCCTTGCAATTGACAAGATTTACAATAGTGGTGGAGTTGGTGGCTTTTATGCTGGTTTATCACCTACATTAATTGGTATGCTCCCATATAGTACTTGCTACTATTTTATGTATGAGACATTGAAGCAATCATATTGCCGTAGTCAAAGGAAACATTCTTTGAGCCGTGCGGAGATGCTACTACTTGGTGCTCTATCAGGTGGGATTTCGGTCTTTATTATGTGCTTCCTATGCTTCATAGTTGACTTTCTCTAGGGTTTCTGGTTCCAATCCATTAACCAGCAACAGTTATAAATTCATTGGATAGCATTTTCCGTCTGTGGAATTCATTGGTGGGGGTGCACATACTATTGAATATGAAGTACTTAGTTTAAAATTTGATACTTAAAACTGCTCCCTTCATCTCACATAAAGATATTTTGAAGTTATTTTTTTAATGTTGGTAAATTCTTGTTTATTATACAAATTAAAACAAAACATATATTGTATCTCTAATTTGCAACGCACATCTTACTAGAGGCTGTGAAGGCCCTTGACTTTCTAGAGGATTAGGGAAGTTTAGAAATTTTGATAAAATTTATGAAATAAATTTAGAATTTATAAAGGATTTTTTTTGTTTAAATTTTCTTGAAAAGTTTTGAGGCGCTGATAAGAAACATAATTGAAGACCGAATAAATGGTAAGATAAACATTTGATAAGGCAAAGGCAATATGTACATCAGCTTTTGCAGTAATAGAAAGTAACTTTATTAACAATATTTGAACTTTAGGATTTTCCACATTCTGTTGGGACAATTTTCTTGTTGAACGGATAAAAGTAATGAGCTTGTACTCTGTCTGGAGGTTTGTTTGTCAATTAAATAATGCTAAAAGTTATTAAATTAAAGTAATTCCTTTGTAAATATGTCTGAGTTATCCTTCTTTTTGTTTCCGTCGTACCAGGTTTTACAGCTAGCACCATCAGTTTCCCTTTGGAGGTAGCCAGAAAACGATTGATGGTAGGAACTCTGCAGGGTCGGTGCCCACCCAACATGGCAGCTGCACTTTCTGAAATCATTAGAAATGAGGGAATACTGGGACTTTACAGAGGGTGGGGTGCCAGTTGTATGAAAGTTATGCCATCCTCGGGCATCACTTGGATGTTTTATGAAGCATGGAAAGATATTCTGCTTGCTGGGAGACATTCCCAATGATAATTAATTTGAAGTTGACTGTTCGAGTGCAAAGAGCTTAGTGTCAAAACTTGCAACTTCATAGGAAGCCTCAGTTACATTGATCCTTAATTTTGGTGCTACATGTGCCAACTGAATTTTGTTAGCTAGAGGAACTGGAAAAATGAACGAAGGTGGAATCGCTGATTATATAGAAAGACGGAACTTGGGTAAAATTTACGTACATCTACTAGTACGCACGTTTGTGCACCCCATGTGTTTTGAATTTTGATATAAATTTTTCTATAGTAAATTTTGGGGTGAAGTTTACATAACGTGCAATACTTTGTGCACGCAGGGCCGGTCCGGAGAAACAGTTAAAATTTTGTACCAACAATTATATAAATTAAATATATACTCCCTCTGTCCCGACTAGTTTTTATATTTTTCTTTTTGAGACGTCCCACCCAATTCTTTATATTATTAAAAATAGTAACTTTCAACAATAAAATACATTATTACATCCACTACTTCACTCCACTTTTTCAACACACCTACTACTTCATTTATTTTAACAATAAAATCACTATTACACCCACTATTTCATTTATTTTAACAATATTACACTCACTATTTTGATCTCCGTGCTTGGACCAAATGTAAACATTTGGCCGGGACGGAAGGAGTATAATTTATTATTTTTAAAAAATTATTTTTTAATAACTTTGTTAGTAAAATCATTCACGAGTTTTTCATATATATTTGTGGTTTTTTGTGCTCCTAATTTTGTAATAACAAAAGAAAAAATGTGCCCCTAACCACATTCGAGAGCATGTGTGCACGCCATGTATTTTAATATACTTTTTTACCTTTCATTTGATGTACTTGTAGATATTTTTTCAAATATAAACTAAGTTGTCTCGTATTTGGAAGTTGAATTAATGGTGTTTCTCATGCTTGTGATATAGGTACTCCGTTTTTTTAGTCAATTTTTTGAGTATGTATGTAGATGAAGGGATATATTTAATCTCGATTTTACAGTTTTTTTTAGATTTTAAAATTTTATGGGTATTCAATTAGGATATTTTTAATTTTTTTTCAATTTCTTCATTTTTATATAGTATATTTCTCAATATCATAGGATGACTACGCACACATAAAATGGTCCTTCATAATTATTTATAAAAAAATATCAATTAATTATCCGACCATTAATAATGAGAACTAATCTCCCTATTAGTTTGGGGGCATGTTGTTTTACATGTAATAACACTTATAATCTTACACGCATCAGACCTATAATTAGTTTGTGGAAGCAAGGGTTGACCCTTGAATAAGACGATCAAGACAATTGTCTAGGCACCGTCAGACATCAAAAAATTTATATACATGTATTATATATGTGTTTTAAATTAATTTTTTAGAAACTTACAAAAAAGAACACCATTTCGAATTTTCGTTTAGTGCACACAAATCTACAGGAGAGGCCCTGTATTGAGCTGACATGTTTACATCAAAATTTGTTGATTGTCATTTTGAATAAACAATTTTTCCAAGAGAGTGAATATAATTTTCCTGAAATTATGGAGAAAATAATTTTCCCTGTGATATAGAATACATCATTGAATAAATTTGATTCTCGTAAAAGTTGGTATGAATTAGAAATTTCGAAGATAATTCATTTCTAAAGTATAGAAAATCAGTCGTGTGATACATTTATCAAACATACTTTAGTTGTGAATGCTCCTGCAAAAATATAAATTTTGAAGGATAAATTATCATATAAAGCGAGTCAATCTCGTTTAAAATGTGATAGACCAATCGATTTCAAAAATAAAGATCTTCAGAAAAAAAAAGGAACAAACAAGATTTCTTTCGGAATTTGAAATGAAAAATAAATTCAAATGTCTGAAAACAATCTTAAATAAATTTTTATATAAATAAATATTATTCGTTTTAGTATCTCATATCTGGTATAAATCCGAAGATCTCAACTCGAATACCCGAAGATCTTTACTCAATTTTTTAAAATCCAAAATATCTTTTTATGTTAATTTACGTTGAATGTATATAGTTTAGGACCATTGACATACGAAGACTTATGTCAATATTTACAGAACAAAGAGAAGAGTTCTCAACTTTTGTATGTTTTGATCAGCATGCCAGGCATCGATATCTCTTTGTTCCTCAACTTTTAGTTCTTAATTTGTGTATCATATCCGTTTAGGGTTTTCCTGTATTACACCAATTCTGTTTGTGTTTGTGTGTGTGTACATATATATATATATATATAGAGAGAGAGAGAGAGTGTGTGTGTGTGTGAGAGAGAGGGGAATGGCTAGGAGCAGATCTTTGCCGACCAATAGATGGAGGTATATCAATCCAGCTTACTATTTGAAGCGACCTAAGCGGCTAGCATTTCTCTTCATCGCCTTCGTCTGTCTCTCTTTCTTCGTTTGGGATCGACAAACTCTCGTCCGAGAGCATGAGGTATTTATTATTATTATTATTATTATTATTTTAAATTTAAATTTATTTATTTATCCGGCATTTCTATAGGATCTATCTTTATCAAGTGAGTTGGGCATTTTCCTGGGAAGCTATTTCCCATTGCTTCAATAAAAAAATATAAAGTGATTGCATCGATTTAATCTACCTATATTTTTATATTATGATTAGACCTGCCTACCTCATCAGCCTAATATTCTAGATAACTCAACAACTTGTTTTTTCCCCCAGTCATTATCACTTGTTCATTTTTGTTTGATTAACACTTAGATTAGATTTAGAGTACATCAGTACGACTGTTAATTATGTCATAGTTCTGCAATGCCATGGACACTTTATGTGGGTCAAGATCTTATAGACTTAGATTGTGGAAATTGAGGTTTCCACTGAAGTATACCGGGAGATCCTCTGGAGTCAGAATGGTAGCGCTTTATTGTGCATATTACATTAAGGGAACAAGGTTGCTTACCCCCCCTTAAATCACGAGATTCAATGTTAATTGCTGTCAAACAGCCATGAGTGTCACCTCGTGTTCAATGCATGTTTTAGAATCGTAGTTAGACTTCCTTGCAAGTGAACAACTAATTTGCAGGCTACTATTTGGAGTTGGGAAGTAGTCGTTGTAGTTTTTCCTTGTATTGTTCAATTTGCATGGCAATGTGTCAGGCTGAGTATGATAGGACTAAGGATTTTTGGATGTCCTTGAATAGGTAGGTGTATATTGGAGCTAGTTAAGGTTTTTACAGTGCTAGATCATGCAACCATCCACATTATATCGTCTCCTAAGGGCTATGCATCAAATTCTAGATGGTCACATTAAATTAGAGGGCTTTAATTACTGTCCCGTTATTGAGTTTCAACAATTTGCTATATCCATCTTTCCTAAGGAGATGATAAACACTACTTATATCCTCTTTTTTCATTGAGCAGTTATACCTTGTGGGCAGGAAGTATCAACATTTGAAATAATATATTCTTATATAATATTTTTATGGGACTAATTAAAAAATTATAATACCTGATAATTTCTTCGTGAGGTGTAATATCAATTTTGCATCGTTTTGGAAATTAGTGGCTATTCAAATTATTTGTTAGAGACTCTGAGCAATTTTACATAATTTGGTTGTTCTGGGGAAAACGAGAAGACATGCAAGGGAAGAGTGTGAGTGGGATTGTATTGATTCACATACAAGACGGAGATGTGGAATTAGAGGGGCTTGATGGGATGCCACCAATACATATGGAGGTGTTGGAATGTTTATATTTGATGTTGATCCTTCCAAAAGATGAGAACTTAGGGAGGGAGGATGTCAATCTAAATCTTGGCATTTCAGCTGCTTTGCACCTTCAATGGATTTCTCTAGGGGCTCTCATACCATGTTTAGTCATTAATACGATAAATATCAGTGGCTAAGTGGCTAACAAATAATGCTTGAGCAGCACGGAACACATACACTAGAAAGGCGTAATGGACATTTTTGCAGCCGTCAATGTTGTATGTAGAAAGTCACAATATTATACTAAATTCAGTCTTAGACTCATTTTGATGTGTATTTAACTTTCAAGCTATTGTTGCTGCCATATGGATGCAGGAAAGAGCCAACTGCTTTCTTTGGGATCAGCGCTTAGGGTACAATCTATTTCTTATAATTCGAACAACCGAGCCTATGACTAATTTCCCCTTACAGGTCTGAAAGGTCTCAGATGCCTGTGCAAGCCATCCAGCTGACTCAGATCTCAGGGACATGGTCTAATCATGAGGGTAGTATTTTATCATGGTGTCGGATCCCGATTAAAAAAAAAGAAGCTATAGGAAAACAAAGGGTCAACTTCTAGGGTTTTACAGAGAAGACGACGGAAAAACAGAAGGGGATATTGGTTTTCTAAACTCAAAGGAGGACGGGCATGACAGAGTTTGGCAAGATTCGTCATTCTAGTAAAAGAAATGTATGAAACATTTGTTATAGATGTTTGATTATCGATTCCAGCTAACCGAAACAAAATATTCGGGTTGCGGATCTTAAAAAGCATAGGTGGGTAGTGATCTTATTCCCCACATAGCCTTATTGCCTCTCTGCAGAGTTTCTGTTCCTCTGGATTGTGAAGACCCCGGCATATTAGGCCTTACTTGATCTGACAACCTTACTATCTATATAGGGCTAGACCGCTAATTATTGAAATAAGTTATAACATATATCAGTACTAATTATTCTAGTTCTACACTTTTACATGGAGTGTATAGTAGATAAATGGTACATGTGATTTGGCACCTCTACCACGTTTTTATTACCGTCCCATCAAGAGCCTTTATTTCTTATACTATAATCCTTAACCAGGGCGATCTATATTTATTGATTATTATGTACTTACCTGTAGCAAAATTTCTGGTTTGCAGGTGGAGGTTGCTCAACTGAACGAGATAGTGCTTAAATTACAAAATCTGGTACTCGTAGTTTATCCTTGACTTACTCTCAATATATTGATCGTCTACATCCTATACTAGCATGTTGGCATATTTTCCTCTGCTGCATATCTTTCTGCTTTTTTAATATTTTATAATTCTTGTTCTGATGTCTGGTATTCTGAATGACTCATTTCAACTGCAATTGACCACACCTTAAACAATGAAGTGTTATTTTTTGGCTACATTATTGGGGCTGTTTGGCAACAGCTTTTTTTCCAGAAATAAGCCCTTATTTCCGGAAAAAAGTAGGGATGTATGTACTTTTTCTGAAAATAAGTAACTTATTTTTTATTTTGAAAATAATATTTGGTTTTAAAATTCTAAAATAAATATTTATCTTTAAAAAAAAATGAAAATATGTAAAAAATAAAAATAAAATAAGTTACTTATTTTAAGTTTAAGGAACCCCAAACGGCCACATTATCTTCCTTTTGAAGAACACTCTATTCTAGTTATGTCAACCGAAATTGTTTTATAGCTATATTTACAAAGTTTGATCATTAATCAAACTTTTCTCAGAAGAAGTGGAAGATAAAAATATGCATGCTGAGTTTAAAAGTGAAGACAAAAGATTACAAACAATCTACAAACTATGTGAGAACGATAGATGATTAGTGTAATGAAACTGTAAGCATGTCTTATGATATAGGAGTCCACAGAAATAATGTTGCCATATATCAGAGACCAATGTTGCTTAAGGCGCAAGCGTCTTCCAGGATAAGTTGTGCGAGATTCTTAGACCTTTTAAAGGCCAGGATGCCCCATTTCAAGGAGAGGCGCAAGAGTGCAGTTAACTAAAATATATGTTATAATAAAATATAAACGCAATAAGTATTAAAAAATCATGTTAAAAAGTTACATGTAAACTAAATACACAATTTACAAGAGGAACATACATGTTTGAACTTATATTACCAAGTAATTAATCTTTTTTGATCATAATAATTGTATAAGAATAATAATCGATCAATATGTCACCATTTGGAAATGGGAGAGAATCTAAACCTCTTCAGTGTGTGGGAAAAGGACAGACCCCCCGTCGATAGTTTAAAGAATCCTTACTGCTCCTTGATGCCATTTTCAATGGCCTGAAAGTTAATCTCCTTCGGGCTCAACAAATTATGAAGAAGGCAACAGATAAACATCACAGGGAAGAGGGGTTAGAACTTGGAGATAGGGCGTATTTGAAGCTCCAACCGTATCGCCAGAGATCCATGGCCAGATGCCTGTTTGAGAAGTTAGCTGCACGCTTCTATGGGCCTTTCGCTGTCCTGGAAAAGATTGGTCAAGTAGCATATAAACTCGACTTTCAGCCACGAGCAAGATACACCCGTTTTTTCGCATATCCCAACCAGTGTTATCAAAAGCATTAAGCCCACCAAAGCGCAAACCATGACTTGGAATTACTGGTGGAGCCAGAGGAATTATTCGACGTTCATACTCAGACAGGAGAACAAAATGTTTAAACAGAGGTGCTACTGAAATGGAGGAATCTGCCAGAATCTGAGGTGTCTTTGGGCTTTCACCTTTAGGACAAGGTAAAACTTTGGGCGCAGGGTAATGCAATGAAGGCTTATGAAGCCAAATACAACAGTTAAGGTCCTGTGTTGTTAAACTATAAATGACACTGTTCCAAGGGCAAAAGATGAAATACAGCTGGAATTATTAGAAATGAGTGAGTTGGCAGAATTAGTGGATGAGTAGGTGAGAGAAGGACTTATTCAGAATTTTATTCTGTGAACCATTTGGGAGTGTTGGGAGTCTGAGGATACTCGAAAGCTCTGTTTATCATTTACATCAATATAATCTCTGTTATTGCTTCATTTTTAAACTCTCTTTTATTATAATTCTAGTTCTGGTAGTAATTTAGTTTACAAGCATCATAGTACATAACATAATCATTACAAACGCTTAATATCTGTTTTACCTTGTGTACGTTTGTACATGCATACTGAATCTGAACTTGTAAGTACTTTATTAGTATGACTATGTATTTTTTTCATTTGTCTAATGGTCTAAAGTCTAATTTTAACTTGCAGTTGGAAGATTCGAAGAATGTTAAAGATGCTCTAGGTGAAAAGAGTAAGTTTGGTGGAGAAGATACCGTTGCTAGTAAAAAGATAGGCATCGATGATGACCCTATTAGTGTTCAACGAAGGGAGAAAGTAAAAGGTGCTATGCTTCATGCATGGACATCGTATGAGAAATATGCATGGGGTAAAGATGAGCTTCAGGTATGCATACAAGAAAATATGTCACATCCACCTTTTTTCTCATAATGAATTTCCGTTTTTAATTTTTTTCCGGAATAGAAGAAAATTAGTATAATTATGTGTTTGTTTTTAGTATTCTTCGTTTTTTAGTTATTTTGCTAACATTACATCACATGTTTCTCCTTTGGACCTGAGATTTATCTTGTAAAGTAGTCTTTGTTAACCTTACAGTTCCCTATTTTTTGATTGATTGCTTAGTCATACAAATTGTTTTTGCTAACATGCTAGCATGTTTTTCAGCCGCAATCAAAGAATGGTGTTGATAGCTTTGGTGGTCTTGGTGCAACTCTTATAGACTCTCTTGACACTTTATATATAATGGGTCTAGATGAACAGTTTCAAAGAGCTAGAGAGTGAGTTCAGATTTTCATATGCTTCTTACTGTTCAGCTATAATTGATATTTTAGTTCTCTGCTGTTTATAAACGGGGGCATATGAGTTATTAGTTTATTACCATAGTTACCAAGGGTAATATAGAACCTGCCATGGAAGAAGACAAGTATGTATACCCGCTCCCCTTTTTGGTAGTTCATTATACTTGTGGCACACATTTCGAGGTGTATAATGAAACATTTATATTTTGTATTAATTTTGAACTTCTTAAATAAAAATATAGATTCTGCATATTTATTTGATATATACATTAAAGTTGAATGTTCAATATAAGTATTTATTTTATACACCCAAAATGAGTGATATAAGTCAAAAGCACTATTAAAAGGGTTTAATTATCCCTCAAGGAAAACAACTCCTTTTAACAATGATGTCTTTCTCAGTCAGTTCATGACTAACATAGTAGATATCTGATATTCTAATTGTATTACCGCACTAATCAATGAACGTAATAGGCCTTGGATGCATCTTTTCCCATTCCCTAAGTCGTGCAAAGTTACTCCACGTACACATACTGTGTTCTTTCTCTTGGGCTTATTTTTTACATGCGACTTGTTTTACAAATAAAGCATGCAAACTGTCTTTTTGTTTCTTTCTTAGTAGGTGTCCATCTTTTTACCTTCTACAAAGTAAAAGTGATTGCTGTAATATTTTTTATTCAGAAGATGTCCTTTTCATTGTTTGCTTCTAAAAGTGTACACTAAAAAATTTTGTTGGGCTGGCGATTTTTCTTCATGATATACATTTTTTAATGTTCAAGGTTTTTTTGTTTTTCGTTTTTATCTTCTTGTCTGTAAACGATGCATAGATTCCTAGAGATGCCCAAAAAGCCAGGGGACGAAATCCCCGCCCAGTCTGGAAAAAGCCCAGAAAAGCCTAGCCTGACAACTTTTTAAGACCCCCGGATAAGCCCAGCCTGGATAAAATCAGATTATTATAATATATATATGTGTGTGTGTGTGTTTTCACTTGCTACAAACTAAATATACTTTACACACATATATTTAAATATTCACGACTAAAAACAAATAATGTTTTACCTATATTTGTCATACATGAATAAATATATATGAAGTATATGAGCAATTAATTAATTTTTCAATAAATCAAATATTTCTCGGAAGCCTGGCCCATCCTGGTCAAAGTTAAAGCCGGGGGGGGGGGGGGGTTGTGCCCATCATAGATTCCCAGTGACTCCCCAAATTTGTCAGCACTGTGCTGGGCCAAATAATATCTCGAGCAAGCTGTATGCTATTCAGATACACACAAGAAACAATTTACAAATCTTTTTCTCTTCTCTTATTAAAAGACTTGTGAATAGACCATTAAGGGATTGGCTTAATATACCAGTGTATTATTTTATTTTATATGTTTCTAACTAGTTTAGATTTGTGATGATTCCCAGTACTTGATATCTGTATTGGCTAGTACCATTTTTATAATGGTGCAATAGCATATCATTTTCTTTTGTAACTTGTCTTATCAACGATATACATTCCAACTAATTTAATCTATATTCTCCCATTGCAGTTGCTTTCATTTACAGTAATGGATTACTATGCACCTGTTAATATTGCTCCTGTTTTTATTAATACTAATATATGTTAACTTCAATTTCCCTTCTCCATCTTTCCCAGCAATATTATATTTTTTATAAATTCATATATAATAATGAGAATTAAGTAATGTAAGTTTGCAGATTTGTAACTTTTTTGGCTGACAAGCATATTCTCTTTGTTGCAGTTGGGTTGCAAACTCTTTAGATTTCAACAAGAATTATGATGCTAGTGTTTTCGAGACAACCATAAGGTTACTTCATAGGTTTACAGTGTCGAATTTCCATTTTTATTATGTCATAACTTACCCATTCTTGCAAATATACTTGCAGGCCAGTGGTACATGCATGTCATGTACTAATATCGCATAGATGAAATAGCTAAAAAAAAAGTACTGATTTATCATTTGTGTCTTCACAGAGTTGTAGGAGGACTTCTTAGTTCATTTGATCTCTCCGGGGATAAAATCTTCCTTGAAAAGGCTACAGACATTGCTAACAGACTCCTGCCTGCATGGGATACCGCTTCCGGCATCCCCTTTAACATTATTAACTTGGCTCATGGAAACGCACACAATCCTAGTTGGACTGGGGTATGTCCTAATTATCTATATCAATTTATCTGTGCTTGTGATTGAATATGGTGATCTCTACTTAATTCTTTGATCAGTTTAAATTTGGTTTTAGGGTCCTTCCAGTTATTTAAAAATACTAGCAGATTACTTATAGTTATGTTCTGTATTTCATTTTGTTGTCGAGTATTTTGGAGGGTATCGTTCGCAGGGAAGGACTGTTATCAATATCAATTTCAAGTATATTATCTCTTATAATCTAGAAGTGTAGAAGAATAAGTTTGGGTTTTTATTTATAAACTAGATTAAACTAATAAGCAAATAAAATTGGTAAATTAACGATTATAAAAAGTAATCCAGGAAATAGGGTTCTTCATTGGCATTGATGAATGTCTATCAATTGCGACATATAAGTCTCTTACTCTGCTAAAAACAATCCTTCTAAAGTTTATAATGTTCTATCCCAAGATACAATATAATACTTACAATTATGCCTTAACCGTCACTCCCATGATCAATTAATGTACAATTATAAGTTATCAAGACCCAATGATTTTCAGTCTCATATTAATCTCCCAATTAAATATTTGACTTATGTCTATCATATCATGAACTAGAATTACAACTCCTCTCCCGATTTGTTAATAACCCCTACAGATACAATTAAAGGTTTGCTACTCCCATAACTGTGTTAAGCACAGTATGACAGATTAGCAAAGCAGAGAAATCACAATACAATATTAAACAAACATCTCAAACCAATGAATACTACCTAATCCCCAGATTAGAGAATTAGTTAATCATAACGAAGAAAGAAAACAAACATATATTAATAATGAAAACCATGGTTACAAGAGGAAGATACAACTTGACAAAATCTCTTGAACTCGGAGTGAATCCCTTCGATCCTTGCTCAAGTTCTCTCTCCAAGTTTTCTCTCTGATTCTCACTCTAGGTAATCCACGGCCGCCACTAATTATTTTACAAAACCTAATATATAAGTGTTTTTAATGGTTTCCAAGAAAAATAAGACTCACTTTCCTAAACGAGATAGAATTGTAATACAAAATTCGTAGTCAGCTGTCCAGGCCTGTTTCTGGGCTGCTCCACTTGAAATATGTGTATTGGGCCACTTCTGAATTATAGATTTTTCTATTATCTTCGCGTGGGCTGTAAAATCACCCAATTCTGACTTCTAGAATTCAAGTTATGGCCCAATTAGTGGACCGTGTGTGCGCAGCCCATCAATTCCGAATTTAATTCTAATTTATCTCCAAATTGGACTCTTTAATCTCCAATTCTTCCAAGTTTAGGATTATCTTGCTTCCTACAATAAAACATTAAAATCTAATTAATAAACCTCCAATTAATGCAAAATATAATAAATATGAGGAATATATTTATATAAAATATATATAAATATATACTCTATCACATTTATATTTATAATAGCTGCATGTGTTTAATGTATGTTTATGACATTAACCAACATATATAAATAGGTAAGGCCTATGTTCTACATATATACATCTTAATAGATTTATGACGTTTTATATATTTTTTATTTGATCTTTACTCAATAGTGACTAAGAACTAATATAATTTGTTTTATTATGTTATTGTATATATGGTGCCTTTTATATAGAATAGTTGGTACTTTTGTTGGGAGCATAATCATGGAAAAAAATCTGTGGTGTGTAGTGGTGAATGCAATTTTTAAGAGTAAATACCTATAGAATTGTAATGTTTATATAACTTGCTTTTTCTAGTGAGGCAACGATTAAGGTTCATTATACTTTGGAAGTGTTTGAGTTGGAATATGGAAACTGTTTTTCTTTCTACCTTGGTTTCTTGTTTTGATTGGAAATTAATTCATTGGGTCCCGTGTCTTTTGTCAAATTATCATATTTTTAGGCTATAACAGTATTAAGTCTCTGTAAAATGTAAAATACTTACATAAATACTTTAATAGCCTTGGGACCATGAATATTTCTAATGAATTGTAAATTACTTGAATAATTAAAATTATTTCATATGATAAAATTGTTTTTAGATGATTTATGTTCCCGTAATTAATCTCTAATTCTCTGCCAATGCAGCATCATTATGAGACGAGAGATTGAGTGTTTGAGAGGATGTGTGTACCTGTATTGTGATATACATATTCACATGTTAGAATGTAGATGGACGTATTGTTGTCTTCCCTCTACAGATATAAGAAAAATATTCTGAATATATATATATATGGGATACTCTTAAATTTTAAGATTCTTATTGAATTTTCTTAAATTAAATTTCATATTTATTTCTTTTGAGAAAAAGATGCTTATAATAATTATAATTGTGGGTGAAGGCCCTATATAATCAAATACGGGAAGCAGGTGCCCAAAATACCTAAAGGCGGAGAGAAGGTCCAAATTACCGATGGAATACGCAACAACATACACCGTATTAGCTATATACGCAGGAATGTGAACCGTATTAGGAAGAAATTTTCTCATAGATTACGTATTAGGCGGATACGCTTTGGATGCTTACGTATTAGACGGATACGTTCCAAAGGCTTAGAGATAAAAAAAAGTTGTTATATTGTAGTATGATTGTAAATTAGAAATTGGAAGTGATGTATGTTAATTTGGGTGTTGGGTTGCTGAAGGAGTCACTGGAGGGGAGAGAAAAACACAGCAAGAGAGTCGCAGGGTATGGTAAGGAGATTGTGGTGTATGCATACGTGTATATAAATATATGTGTGTATTGGTCTGGGTGTGTATGTGTTTCAGTGTGGGAGGATGGGCTGTAGGAAGAGAAGGGAGAACCGGAGAAGGGTGAGGCGGATGGAGAGTGTGACAGTGGTGGAGGGAGAGAGACAGCAGACAGCAGAGAAAAAAAGAGAAATAGGTTACGTAGTACCTAATATTGTATTATATCGGTAAATCGGGCCAAGGTATTTAGAATATCGGTAAAAAAGACATTTTCTCTATTATTGTTAGGATAGCATTTTGCCATTTTATCATTTGAACTTTTATCTATACTGTGGAGTTTGTGCTTTGCACAGACATGAATAATTAAAATTGTTTTTTATGATAAAATTATTGTTCGATGATTTATATTCCCGTTCTTATTATAATAATTTGGTCCAAATGACTAAATACTCTATATTTACAAAATTAAATATAAAATTTTAAACGAACTGCCCAATGCCCAAATACCGACTAACCAAAACTTTTAGGGTGGGTTTGATTAGGGGTAACTAACAAAGGGTGAGGGGAACAGCTAGGCTCATTCCCTTTGTTATTATTTGTCTTATAAAAAAATGTTATTCCGTTGGACCCTTTTAACCCAAAACTCTTTTGCTCTCATTCCCCACCTTGCCAAAAGTATTTCCTTTCTCTTTCCCACTAAATCTACAGTGCTAATTAGACAAAACAATCCCATAACAATAATGATTTTCTCATTTAAGTGACTGTTCATTCCATTTCTAGATCAAAACCAAACAGGGAAAAATAAGTCAAAGTCATTTTTTCCCTTGCATTTCTTTCTTTTAATCCCCATTCCATGTCATGATGTAAATGAAACACCCCTTTAATTTTTTTGGCTCTAATAATATAGTGATGTGCAAAACAGACTTGAATGATAAACTTATTTCATATGAAAAAAATGTTTTTAAGTGATTTATATTCCCATATATATTATGATAATCGGGTCAAAAAACTAAATAATCTGTATTTTTTGTAATTTTAAAAGTACATGTCCAATGGCCCAAATACAACCGACCAAAACTTTTATTATTTTAGCTTCAATATTATAGTATACTTTATTAATTAATCGAATAAATTATATTTTCTGTAAAAGCTTGAAGTCTTATATTATAATTACACAAATAATGCACAAGTAAAATCAAAATAATAATTTAATAAACTTGAATCTATATATTCATAGTAAGTAACAGTTACATTTAATATATATATATATATATAGACTGCCCATAATTAATCAACTGTATAAAAATTTAAAGAGAAGTTCAATAATGTCGCAAATACAATCGTGTCTTTAGGGGCGGTCACAGGTTGGGTTTTGATCCAACTTAATTTCTCCTTTGGCGGTTGGGGAATTCCTTGGGGTAATGGATTTTTTGCGGTTAATCCACCCAAACGTATATTTTATATCATTTATATTTCATATATCATTGTGTTTACAAGTTGTCATGCATCACTTATGGTATATCTTTTTTCTAACTAGTAATTTCTAATCTCACTTAACTAACTAAAAGGCGGAGGCTCTACGAACCTATTATATTTTAATAATAGTCACACTAATTATCTCAGAAAATAATCCATAAATAACCTTCTACCATATAATCATCCATTCTATTTATTCAAATAAATTATCACTTTTCCACTTCAATTCCATCTCTATTTTCACCACATCTCAAATGTACAATCCAAAACTATATAATCCATCCACTAATTTCCTTCAAAATAAATAAACTCGATATCTCTTCATAAAGCTCAAATTTATTACTCGCATTAAGTCCCACCATTATAAAAATGTTTTATCTTTTCAAATAAAGTAGCTTCACCGCCGGCCTTCGTTGCCACCAGGGTGGGCTCCCCCCTTGCTACCCGACTACTCCCAAACAAAATACCAAAAATTAAAGAGGTGTATCCTGGGAGACAAAGTAAAAGTGTTTGATCCTTTTCCCCATACTTTGATGAGATACTCACATAATTTCTATACTTTAAAAAGAATAAAAACCAATACATTTTTCACATAAAACATGGTCCATATAATAAAAATGATTTTTTAAGTTATAATAAAGTGTTGATCATCTTACCCTTTCGCTAAAATCCAAAATATGATAGAAAAAACTTGATCTCCTTGAAAGTACTCGAAAATATTTCTTCTTCGAAACCCAAAGATAATTATACGCTTTCGTAGAGAAAATTCCAAGCTTCCTAAATATCTCAATGCATGCACGATCAATAATCACCTTCCTTGTGAAATAATTTTCCAAAGCTTTTCTATTTTTCTTTCTTTCTCAAATATGGAGAGCTCAAGTAGTTTCTAGAGTCCAGGAGATGTAAAAATGATTTATAAACTAATAACATTGATTTATATATATTACTAGTTGGGCTTGTAAATAATAAAGGTCCATTTCTATAATTTATGCCCAAAATAATTCTAGTCCACTTGCATAATCCAAAAATATAAATGGAGCCGAATAAAATATTTCCGTAACTAATAGATACTAAAGTACCAAAATTTTACACTTGCTCCAAATTTAATAATTCTATTCTTTTCCGAATAATATAATTCCAAAAATATAATAATCTCCATTTTTATAAATATAATAATTTTAGTGCCATCTCCGGATTTTATTTCTTAAAAATAAATCAACTACGAAAATATTTTGTATATTCACTAAAATTCTAAAATATTTATTCTCACTTAAAAAAATCATTTAATCCAAATTCCATTGGCATTTAAGAAAATTTCTATATTTGAATATCCACTTTCTCCGAAAATTATTAATAAAGAGAATTAAGTACCTTAAAAGTTACGGATTTCAAAATACACTTCCCGAATCTCTGTTTTTTTTAATATATGTATTTTACGAAGAAACCATTAGAAATAAAAAAATCCAAGGAGGAATGAGATAGATCGTGAAACACTTAAAAGTACATATATGAGTGGCTTTGGAACACCACATGTACAAAGTAAGTAGAGGTGAGTAGATGATCGATTACTTCATTATTGGTAAAAAAAATTATTTGTATAATATTTATAGTTATTTTTCATAAAAATCTATCTATGAGTATATTATTGACGAGTAGGATTTGTGGAGGACCGAGAACCAAAGGTTTTGCACTTTCTATATGTACAGATTTTGCAAAATTTGTTGAGCAATGCCTTTAGATCTCAGTGTTTTCCGGTATTATTTGAACCAGAGCCTAGTAGTATTTGTTATATTATGTTGTTAAAAACTTCTATTAGAATAATTATCTTGATAATAATTATATAAAAACATATTTAAAGTACAAATTATAGTAGTATTTTATTATTGATATAAATACATAACATCCCTATCCCTATGTATATTATACTATCATGTGATTATTATGCAAATATATAATTAATATATTAATAGACTAATAGTATATATGAGTGTTATAATAATTATTTATATCAAAACGAATCACTATCGCATTATATCACATGATAGTGTCATGTATAATTTCTTTAATAATCACACAAAATCAAAATAATATATACCTTATAATAAATATTTCTGCATGGAATTGATTGATGTTTCCAGAATAGGAATATAGGATCTTGGACCATATTTTGTGTAGCTTAAAAAAGGTACTTATTTAATTAATGCTCTTTTAGGCAGAACAATTTTCTTCTTTTTGTTTATGGTCAATTGAGGAAGTTAAAATAAATTCATATGCGTACATTCCTCCATTGAAACACCCCCGACCTCTTATTGCCAAGAGGAGAGGGCTATTAGTTGGGCTAAAGCCATGCAGATTAGGTATATACAAAAATTACATTAGTGGATAAATTACAAAATGAATAAATTAGAAGAGAGAGGATGCGTGTATATCTATTACAATAGCTTAACCTAATGGCTTGTAAACCAGTTGGGGGAGGAGATCGCTTTCTTTAGGCTTGTAATTATAAGATAAACCCTTACTTATACTGACATTTGACCATATGTCTAATTTTTTTTAAAAAGGATTTAAGCAGATCTAACCGGCTAATAAGCTAAAGCAAACCTGGTCCTATCTACGCTTGCATGTAACTAGGATTGGTATGTCCTATATAATAGCTTTGTTGTAATAGGAATATGTTTTTGTAGTTCGAATGGAGTTATACTGGAATAGTTTTATAATAATAAGTGTAGATGTGTTATGAAAGGTCTATTGTGTGTATATATGTATTTTATAAGCTGTATGCTGGTCAATTTAAATCATGTAGCTAGTCAATTTATGTGCAACCCAAACCTAGGTAGTTCTATCTTACGTGTATATAAGGTAACTCGTAGCAAAAGAAAGGTTGACATTACCCTAATTGATTCCTCTTGGTGATCCAATAATTAGGGCTAAGAGTACACCGTAAATGGAATGAGCATTTTTAGCTATAAAATACTTTTCTTTTCATTTTACACAATATACCATGCTACTAAGTCCTGAGATTCTCGTCCAAAACTAGTGATGCTGAGTAAGACCTCGATAGTATGGTCGTTCTCAAGTGTGAGAACTATTAACTTCAATAATATTTATGGTAAAGCTACAAATGGAATGAGAATACTCTCTTTACTGTGTACTTTCAGCCCTGTTCTTAGGTTTTCCCAAAGGAGTCGATTAGGTAAAATTACCTTTCTTCGGGTACAAGTTGTCTTTCTTAATGCCTGAATTACTTTTTTTAGAATTTCCCTTGATATCATTATTAATGGTTTAGTGGATATCAGCCTCGAAGTCAACCCTATCCCACCTTGGGCCCAAACTAAATTGGACCCGTAATGGCTCCGAAAGAGTTGGGCAATAATTAGACCATATAACCCTAGTTGGGGGCTAACAGTACTACAGTCGGGGCCTCGGGGGTATTGGATCGGGTACTGTATCTACATGTCTCTTATATCAATATCATAAAATGTAACTGAAGTCTATTTGTCTTTTTACAAGGGAGACAGTATCCTGGCAGATTCCGGCACAGAGCAGCTGGAATTTATTGCTCTCTCTCAGAGGACGGGAGATCCAAAGTATCAGCAAAAGGTATGCATATTTTTCTCTTAAAATTATATATGGGTTCTTTTTAACATTCCTGATGATAGAATAGATAAATATCTACCACCATTGTCCACCAATGTGGATAATTCGCAGTGAGTAGTTCAGTAGTCTATACCGAGAATTTGTTAGTTCTAATTGTAAATGTATACTCGGGCATTTTCTTTTACTTTAAGATTTAATATCTTTCCACTGAATTGCTTCATAATGTGATTTACAGGCAGAGAATGTTATTTTACAGTTAAGTAAGACCTTTCCCTCTGATGGTTTGCTGCCCATATATATTAATCCACATAAAGGAACAACATCCTACTCAACTATAACTTTCGGGGCCATGGGAGACAGGTACTAACAGAAGCTTAAATCTGATGCATTTGGATTAGCTTTCATATCTATTTGTAATTTTTTTTTTCTAAGTCTTGTTTCTGTCGGATACCACACAAGTCATTCTTGTGTATTCATTGGTGATCTAATTCTACTTGCAGCTTTTATGAGTATCTACTCAAAGTTTGGATACAGGGAAACAGAACTGCTGCTGTAAAGCATTATAGGTGAGAAGCTACATTTAGTTATTAAGTTATATATAGATTTTACAATGTACTAGATTTTAACCCGTGCGATGCACGGATATTTTTCATATATTTTAATTATTTATTTTAAAATTATTAATATTTTTGTAATTTTAAGAAGTTTTAATATCAATTATATATTATTATAATTTATTTTATTTCAAATTTCTTAACAATTATACTTTATTTTATTTAAATTTCTTGGTCAGTATTAGATTTTTAATAATATAATCTAACTATAAAGTTATGTTATATAAGTAAGATTATAAAATTTATCAAATTATTAAATAATTATTACAAAAAAAATAAAAAATTAATAATTCCAAATAAGATCTGTACATCACAACTAATAAAGTAGTATATATAATAAAATATTACAATATTAAAGACCGGTGCATCATATGAATTATAAAATTATGTGTGTGCATATATATATATAAATTATTCAATTATTTTCCTATTCTTTATTATATAATATATTTATATTATCTGTTAATATTCGAATTCATATAAATATATAAACACGTATACGTGTAAAAATTGTAACATTCAAATAAAGGGGTATGAAGAAGTTAGGTAGATTATTTAATTTAAGAATAAATGTATTTATATGATATATATGAAATTTTTTATTATTATATACAAATATTAATAGAGAAATTTTGAATATATTAAATTGATCTCGATTAATGATCCGACTAATCATTCCGATTAATTCCCGATTATTCTATTAATCCATGTTCGGTGCCGGTGCCTTTATAGACTAATTCCGATTTTCAATTTTTATAACACTGTTTTTAATATATTTTACTATGATAATAGTATTTTGTGCGCGTCTAAAGAGATTTAGTTATAATGGTTGGTTTTCATGGTACACTACTACACCTGCATTGCAATTTGCAACACCCATATTAATACATATATATACACAGGTCACATATAGACACAAATTGCAAATACACCATACAAAATCCTGTAAATATACGTGCGCAACATTGTTTAACTTTCTCTTTTTATCGAAAAGTAATTTTACAGATCCCTACATCAACATGTATACATGTCAATTTTGTAAGTTAGCATAAATTAGTTTTAAATTTTAATAATTTAAATATAAATATTTTATTTAAATATAAATATTAAATTTTAATATATTATTATTTAGATTCGAATATTTAACTTATATAGGTATTATTAAAATTATAAACATTAAAATTTAAATATGTTATTAACGGGTATCGAACTCTTGACCTTTGGTAGTATTTGGATAAGATCCTCCTTGCTCTTTATTATATATAGGATATAATATCTCCCTATTAATATTGTACACTTCCGTGGCTGAAAGTTTACGAAAAACTGATTATAACAATTAACAAATGTTTAGTTTGTTTAAGATGCCTTTGATAGGATACTGTCTGGTGTTGTCACTATTTTATTATCTCATATATTAAAGCTCTTTTTCAACTTGCTATAATTCCAAATGAGTTGCGGATAACAACCCATTTTTTAAGATTATGCTGATAAGAAAATATGTATTGTGATTTTGGAAACAGAGAAATGTGGGAGACATCGATGACGGGCTTACTGAGCTTGGTGAGGAGAACTACACCATCATCTTTTGCATATATTGCAGAGAAGATGGGAAATTCTCTTACTGACAAGGTAATACATGAGAGAGAAATAATATATAGCTTTATTTCAAACTTAATTGTGTGATATTCAGTTTTCTATCTTTCATTCTATTACATGTGCAGATGGATGAATTAGCATGTTTTGCTCCGGGGATGATAGCATTAGGGTCGTCTGGTTATGATCCTGACAACTCTCAGAAATTCCTATCACTGGCGGAAGAGGTAAATATAATTTCTTACCGTTACGGATTAAAAACTAGGTCGTCTTTAATGTGTAATTAATGCTAGGGTTTGGGGAGCTTCAAGCTTTAATGGCCGCGCTAACGTTTCGTGACTATCTCAGGTCCTCGTTAACTGCCTACGTATCTCAACGTGTGTGAGAATCAAGCCAATAACGTAGTTCTAATGTTGAGGGGTTAGGCCCTTTATATAGGCGCACGAGGGTCTTGGAGTTAGATTAGGGTTAGGAGACTTGGTGGCCAAGTCTTCTAGTGACGTAAGGTTGTTGTAACCTTCCAGGAACGAGGGTCCTCATTGGACTCTTCCCACACTAGGGTTTCCAGATTCTTCTATGATGAGGGCCCTCAACGGGCTTCTTGGGCCTTTACTAAGCCTTTATTAACTAATTATGAAATTAATTAATAACAAAGGCTTAATGGGCCTATGGCTTCAACAGAGCTTGTGGGCTGGACTTACAAATCCAGTTGATCCTAGGATTTATTTTCCTTGTTCGTTTCAAGGGCCCAAACCTTTGGACCATGGTAGGTCTAATAAATGAAATAATAAATGCTATATTTATTATTTCCTTAGGGTTATTTTTTACCCATATCTTTTGCCCCTCAACTTATGGGAAAACTTCATGAATTTTCGTAAAAGTTTCACAAAGGGTTTTCAGTGCCTTATTGGGCTTTTGACTCATTTCAGTCAATTTTATCTCGACTTTTGGGCTTAGGCCTTTTCATTACTAATCCCTTTAAAAGAATTAATATTATATAAATTGGCCCCTCAAGGACTTTATTTTTAGCAATTTATAAAGGGGAATTTTTTGTGGGCTTGACCAATTCGACCTGGAATGAGGTTGAATTGGGGCTCATTTCCACCCTCAGGTCGATTCTGGGATTGAGCCCCTTGTTGACCTGGGTCGAGGTTGAATTAGACCTCAATTCCACATCCAGGTCCATGGGACTTGAGGTCGAACAAGCCTTCTTGGCTTATTTTCCTGTTGACCTGGAATGAGGTCGAATTAGACCTTAATTCCCTATCCAGGTCGATGGGATTTGAGGCCGAGTAGGACTTCTTGGCTTATTTTCCTGTCGACCTGGAATGAGGTCGAACTAGACCTCAATTATCCATCCAGGTCGATGGGATTTGAGGTCGAATAGGCCTTCATGACTTATTTTCCTGTCGACCTGGAATGAGGTCGAATTAGACCTCAATTCCCCATCCAAGTCGATGGGATTTGAAGGAGCAGGCCTTCTTGGCTTATTTTCCTGTCGACCTGGAATGAGGTCGAATTAGACCTCAATTCCCCATCCAGGTCGATGGGATTTGAGGTCGAGTAGGCCTTCTTGGCTTATTTTCCTGTTGACCTGAATGAGGTCGAACTAGACCTCAATTATCCATCCATGTCGATGGGATTTGTGGTCGAATAGGCCTTCTTGACTTACTTTCCTGTCGACCTGGAATGAGATCGAATTAGACCTCAATTCCCCATCCAGGTCGATGGGATTTGAGGTCGAGTAGGCCTTCTTGGCTTATTTTCCTGTTGACCTGGAATGAAGTCGATGAAAACTTTATTCGTTGCATTCCAATTGAGGCTGATGTTTGTGTTGGTTTGAATGCTTGTCGTTCTGGTTTGAGGTCGAATTAGACCTCATTTTACCATCCAGGTCGATTTCTTTTAGGGCCTCATGGATTTGTAACTTTCGACTTGGAATGAGGTCGAATTAACACTCATTTCACCTCCCAAGTCGAAATGTTTTGAGGCCTCATGGCTTTATAATTTTTGACTTGGAATGAGGTCGAATTAACAATCATTTCACCACCCAAGTCGAAATGTTTTGGGGCTTCATGGCTTTGTAATTTTTGACTTGGAATGAGGTTGAATTAACAATTATTTCTCCATCCAGGTCGATTTCTTTTAGGGTCACCTGGCTTTATTATTTTCGACTTGGATTGAGGCCTAGTTAAGAATTATTTACCCATTTAAGTCGAAATTTCTTTGTTTCTTCAGGATGGAAACGGGTTGAGCCCTGTGGGTTTTGGGCCCTCGACAATATGGGCCTTAGTTGCACCTTTTTGTAGAAGGTTTGAGGCTTCAATTTCGTCCTTGAGTTTAAGTGGTTCATGGGCCTTCATTAGTAGATTCATGGGCCTTCGTCCCTTTGAATGGTTTTAAAGTCTGGGCCTTCAAGGCTTTTTGATTTGTGTGGTGGGCCTTCACGTCTAGTGGGCCTTGTACTTCACAGGCTCAAGTTCTAGATCCTTCCTCAGGGTTCCAGAATTTATATTTATATTTATTCTTTTTTTAGTCACTCATGGGCCTTCGATTATGAGCCTAGTCAATTGAGCCCACTCACCGGTTGTACCGGTTGTCTTGTTCCTCAACGGTCATGTGACCTGGAATCGTCCGTTCATTGGGGATTCTAACGGTCGTGTGACCGGCTGGGTCACCTATATATGAGTGGTGTGAGGACACTCACTATTCACACTTTCACTACTCGCTTCTAAACTTCTCAAGCATTCTCGAGCTCTCAAGCATTTTCAGAAAACCAGCTTTTAGTTTCTTCAAAGGTATTGAGTAGATCGAAGAAAGCGATGGCTGACAAGAAGGCATCAAGGTTGGCTGCCATGACTGCGGGGTCTGCAAAGAGAGGTAAACCCCTTCACCGTATTCCCATTTTTTCCTCATACATGTCCTTGATAGATATGATAAACCAAAGGGGGGATGAACACCCTAGTCTATCACACCTCGATTCTCATAGCCATAGCAGTAAGTTTTTTGATACTGACCGGGTAGATGATTACAACAGGCTATTTAACTTTCCCCCTGGTTTCATCATTTCTCTGGTTGGGCCTGGTGACAGAACATGTCACTGGAAACCCGATCAACTATTTGTCTACGTAGATGCCATGTTAGCGGGGATTAGGTTTCCTGTGCATGATTTCATCCCTATTCTCTTATCGTGCTCTCTGAGGCGGAGGAAGCCGCATACGCTGCGCTTATTCAGGTTGAGTCCTTGGAAGTGTCTTGGGCTATCCTGGACGAGTGCAGGCTAAAGGCCGCCGGCCTTTCCAAAGCCTCTAACAAAGGTACTAACTTTTAACTTAGCTTTCCTTCACACTCTTTATGCTGTCACGTTACTAACCTTTTCCGTGTTTTATTTTCAGCCGCGATGCAGATCAATGAGTGGACGATTCCACCAGTTGATGAGACTAGCCGTATGAAGCGGCTTAAGATGAAACAGGATCCTAGGTAGGTCAAGGATCCGTGGGCGTTTTTGCTGCCTCACATTGAGCCTACAGAGGCTAAGGGCAGCGGGACTGCCAAAGTTCCACGATCTCAATCCTACAGGCCATGATGGGGATTTAGAAAATCTGATACAGTTGTCGGGTGCACAGACCATGCAAAAGACTGGTCCCTCCACTCTATTACTCCTTGTGATTACAAGGAAATAGTGGTGGGACGCGATGAAGAGAGCACCTAGGCTCTCGGTGCACAAGCATTGGCATCGGCAAGTCTTCTTGACTGTCTTCAATTTTACACACTTAGTACACATACGTCTTGGTTTTTCCCTGGTTTGTAGGCTTTCCTTCAACTCACTCCTAGTTTGGTGGTGTTTCAGGCTAATGTTTACTTCCAGTTTTCTCTGCATCAGACCGAGTCGTGGAAGACTCAGGCAGGGAAGCATATGAAGGAACTCACTGTGGCGAATGCCAAAATTAAACATTTGGAGGAGAAGCTGGCCGAGGAGGAGCTTTTGAAGCAGGCTCAGGCCGAGGTGATTGAACTCCATGCTGACAAGAACACCATTATTGATAAATATATGGTCTCGGAGGAGTATCAGGATTTGATAAAGGCTCACGACGACCTTATCTACCCGGTCGACTACACCATCGGGTGGAATGAGGCTCTTAAGGCTGTATTGGAGAAGCATCCGGGTTTGTTTGACCCGAGGTGGATTTTAAAAGTCCTCAGTCAGCCGAGGTTTTGAAAAGATTGATCGATGCGCAGGAGGAGGAAACTGAAGGGGACAACAACCCTGATGTTAGACAGAAGAGAACCCGCGAGCCAACTTTTACTCCTCGCCGTGTTGTGCCAAAGAAGATTGTTCCTGAGGTAACCCCTCAGAAATCGGCTGAGGAGAGTTCTTCTGATTCTAGCTCATCGGAGGAGGACAAATCTAGTGATTCGAGAGAGTCTTCGGGGAGTGAGGAGGCCGAAGATACTGAGGGTGCCAAGTAGTTTAGGATTTTCATCTTGGTAGTTTTTTTTTATCTCAGCCTTACAGGGCTTCTTTGTAAACTTTTGGCCTTCGAGTCTTTGTATTTATGCACTTTAAGCCTTTATTTGATTTTCGTGTTTAATTCAAACATAAATAATAAACTCCCGCATGACTTGTAAAAGTTTATCGAAACTTAATATTGTCATGAAGATAACGGGAAACAATTCCTTTATATAATAGAAAGAACCAAGTTCACCAACTTAAACAAGTCTAGCCCCCAAGGCTTACAAATAAATAGGTAAATATTTAAAATGCTTAGGCCTCAAGGCTTTCAATCAAATGTGATAAATCCTCAAGTTGGTAGCATTCCAGCTTCTTGGGATTTCAACCCCTTCAAGGGTTTGGTGCTTGTATGCACCTTGCCCTGTGACTTCCTTCACTTGGTATGGTCCTTCCCAATTTGGAGCTAGCTTGCCTTTGGGTCCAGCTCCAGATGTCTCGATATTTCGCAGGACTAAGTCTCCTTCGCGGAAGAACCTTCCCTTGACTCTGAGGTTGTAGTAGAACGAAGCTTTCTTTTGGTTCTCTACAATTCTGGCATTGGCTTCATCTCGTAGCTCATCTATGAAGTCTAGAGCCAATTTCATGCCTTCTTCATTGGTGTCAATCTGAAACTCCTGCACTCTTGGCGACGTCTGAGTAATTTCGACGGGCACCACTGCCTCAGCCCCGTAGGCTAGTTGAAAAGGTGTTGCCTCTGTTGAAACCTTACACGTAGTTTTGTATGCCCATAGGATTGGGAGTATTTCGTCAACCCAAGTCCCTTGAGAGCGTTCAATCCTCTTTTTGAGTCCGTATAGGATAATTTTGTTGGCAACCTCAGCTTGCCTATTGGACTGTGGATGAGCTACTGAAGTGAAGCGTAGTTAAATGATATAGTTTTCATAGTACTCTACGAAGTCCTTGTTGTTAAAAGGGAAAATTAAATAATAGGTCCCTAAATTATTCATGTTTTATTGTCTCGGTCCCTGAACAAAAGATTCCGTATTTTAGGTCCCTCAACTATTTTATTTTCTGGTTCAAATCCCTCCGTTAAAAAGATTCAAATAGACGTCATAATCTTGATGACGTGTCACTGATGTGACATGAAAATTTCTAGTTTAGGTCCCTGAACTTTTCTATTTCATGGTTTGTATTTGGCTTGAACATATGATACACATATCAGATTTGTTTTATTCTTAGATTAAATGGTTATTTACATAATTCAAATAAAAAATAATACTTAATGTTAGTGAATTATATTTGATTCATATTCGATGGAACACAATATAAACACGATAAAAGTAAAATGATATGATACATGAGTAAATGGATATCCACAAATTCTCAAAACTAGAGTTACACCCAAAAAAAACTTACCCTCGTACATTTTGACATGCTAATTGTAATTGGCATTAAAAGTGGCATGAGAACGGTAAATTTAGATGTTTAGAGTTGTGTATGGTTTTAAAATTTTATTTTTAAAATAAACGATAAACATAAAAAAATTTATGTTCAGATTTTTATGTTTAAAATTTATAAATATTCAATTATTTTTTAAAAATTTTATGTTTAAGGACCTAAACCAGGAAATGGAATAATTCAGGGACCTAAACCAGAAATTTTTATGTCATATCAGTGACATGTCATCAAGATTCTAAAGTCCGTTAGAATCTTTTTAACGGAGGGATTTGAACCAGAAAATAAAATAGTTGAAGGACCTGAAATACAGAATCTTTTGTTCAGGGACCTAGATAATAAAACACGAATAATTCAGGGACCTAATATTTAATTTTCCCTTGTTAAAATGAGTTCTGTTGTCCGTCACTAGGATTCTGGGTAACCCATACCTGCATATAACGTTTTCCCAGAAAAATTGGGTCACATTCTTAGTGTCAATCTTGGCCAAGGGCTTGGCCTTTGGCAACGATCACACTGTTTAACATAAGCTTTAGCATCTTTGAGCATCTCAGGCCAATAAAATCCTAGCCTCATGACTTTATGAGTAAGAGCTCTACTTCCAAGGTGCTGGCCACATACACCTTCATGAACTTCCCTTAGGACAGCTTCAGCCTCATGGGGTCTCAGACACTTCAAGTAGGGTATCACAAACGACTTCTTGTAAAGTATTCCTTCTATGAGTGTATACTTCAAGGCTCTCATTGATAGCTTGCGTGCCTCCATGGGGTCAATTGGTGTTTTTCCCGTTTCCAAGTAGAGTTTGATGTTATCCATCCAACATGCTCTCACCCCAATCGGGGCTACTAGTTTAGCATCAATGCTCGGGGTCTTCAAGACTTGGAAATAAACACTGCCAGAGTAATTCTCAATCTCTAATGATGCAAATTTAGACAAGACATCAGCCTTCACATTCTCCTCTCTCAGGATATACTCAAAGTGACATTCTTTAAACTATGAACAATTCTCAAATATTTCATCATAGTCTCTTCACGGGCCTCAAACTCCCCATTCACTTGAGAGATTACTAGCCTTGAGTCGTCACATACTTTCATGTTTTTCACCCTCAGGGCTCTGGCCAGGCCGAGCCCAGCTATCAAAGCTTCGTATTCTGCCTCGTTGTTTGTAGTTGGAAAATCTTGATTGCATATTCGACAATAAACCCATCCGGGCTTTGCAAAACTAGGCCAGCTCGACTAGTTTTTGTTTTTGAAGCTCCGTCAAAAAAGAGCACCCAATATTCTTTGAGTTCTTCCTCTTTTTCTTTTTCTTTTCCATTTTATATACTCTCTTCTTGCCCCCCGACTTCTTGGTTGGGAATGGTACATTCAACCACGAAGTCAGCTAGAGCTTGGGCCTTGATGGCCGTTCTTGGCTTGTATATGATTTCGAACTCTCCAAGCTCAATGGCCCATTTGATTAGCCTTCCACTAGGCTTGGGGCTGTGCAGTATGTTTCTCAGGGGCTGGTATGTCAAGACTTCAATAACATACGCCTGGAAGTACGGACGTAGCTTCCTTGAAGCCATTATCAATGCTAAGGCAAACTTCTCAACCTTTGAGTAGTTCAGCTCTGCACCATGCAGAATCTTACTGACATAATATATGGGTTTATGAACCTTGGCTTCCTCTTTCACTAGACTAGCGCTCAGAGCTGAGCTAGAGACGGCAAGGTACAGGTACAACACTTCTTCGGGTGTTGGCTTGACAAGCAGTGGTGGCTCAACCATGTACTTCTTCAGTTCCTTAAATGTTGCTTGGCTCTCGTTATTCCACACGAAGTCCTTGACCTTCTTTAGGGTCTTGAAGAATGGTAGACACTTTCCTCCAGACTTTGATATGAAGCGCCTCAGGGCTGCTACCCTTCCTGTGAGCTTTTGGACATCTTTTACTGTCTTAGGGGGCTCCATGTCCAAGATTGCTTGAATCTTATCAGGATTGACCTCAATGCCTCTTTTGGAGACCATCAAGCCTAGAAATTTTCCAGACCCCACCCCAAAGGCACACTTGGCTGGGTTTAACATCATCTTATGGGTTCTCAGAACTTCAAATGCCTCTCTTAGGTGTTCGAGGTGATCGGCCTTGTCTAAGCTTTTAGCTAACATGTTGTCAATGCAGACCTCCATGGTCTTACCAATGAGGTGCTTGAAAATTTTGTTTACAAGCCTTTAATATGTGGCTCCTGCATTCTCAAGTCCAAAAGCCATAACCAAATAACAGAAAACACCAAAATCAGTTATGAATAATACCTTAGGGATGCCATCGGGATGCATTTTGATCTGGTTGTTGCCACTGAAGCCATCCATGAAGCTAAACATCTCGTGCTAGGCTGTGTCATCAATCGACGTGTCTATCCTTGGCAAGGGAAACAGTCCTTTGGGCAAACATCATTCAAGTCTGTGAAGTCCACACACATCCTCCACTTTCCATTGGCCTTCTTGACCATCACAGGGTTTGCTAGTCACTCAGGGAACTAGATTTCTTCAATAAACTCGGCCTCCAACAGCTTCTCCACCTCTTGCTTAATGGCCTCGTGCCTCTCAGGAGCAAAGTTTCTCTTCTTCTACTTGACTACTGTCCTTTTAGGATCCACATTCAACTGATGCGTTATGAGTTTGGGGTCTATCCCTGGCATGTCGGTGGCTGTCCAAGCGAAGACATCTTTGTTGTCTTGCAAGAATTGAACCAACTTTTGTTTCAGGTCCTTGGGGAGTGAAGTCCCAACATAAGTCACTTTCTCATGATCTAGAGGATCCAGGGGAATGGGCTCCAAGTCCTCCGCAGGCTTCCCCCTTCTTTCTTCTTGATCTCTGACATCCATGTCTTCGATGGGGAGGACCTGCCCCCCAGTGCCATCAGGCTTCAAGGCAGCCACGTAACAACTTATGTCTCCTCTCTCTTCTCCCACTCCATTCCTAGTTGGGAATTTGAGTTTCAGATGGTATGTAGAAGTATCGCCTTGAAGGCATGCAACCCAGTCCTCCCAAGGATTGCATTGTAGGTAGTGCTTGCCTTGATAACTAGGAAATTCAACATTTGAGTAGACTGTCGAGGTTCTTTACCCATAGTCATAGGTAGTTGTATAATCCCCTCAATCCGAGATTCCACTTCATTGAAACCATAGACAGACATGTTGGAGGGGGTCAGTTGCGAATCGTTGTATCCCATTTTCACAAAAGCATCATAAAACAGGATGTCTACAGATGACCCATTGTCTACCAAGACTCTTTTCACATGAGAGTTTCCTATGAAGGGGCTGATCACCAAGGGGTCATCGTGGGGGAACCTCACCCCTTCCAAGTCAGAATCATCAAAGGACAAAGAGACCTCAGTCCTTGTTCTCTTAGGAGGCTCTCCTATAATGCTCATCGGTTGGTAAGACCGATGAGCTTTTGATTATCAGCTATTATATCTCCTATAACCAAGTCAGAATTTCGGGAGTTACCTGCATCGGTTGGTCCCCCTGAAATTACATTGATCACAGGCCCACGGGGCTGATTATTTCTTTCTTTGGGGTCTGAGTCCCTTCATTTGTCATTGTAATCTCTGTCATTTCTAGCACCATCCTTGGTGTATTTGTTCAACTTTCCTCTTCTAATCAGAAACTCAATCTCATCTTTTAACTGACGACAATCATCAGTATCGTGTCCCACATCTCTATGGAACCGGCAGCAAGCGTTCTTATTTCTCTTTTCAGGATCAGTCCTTAATGGCTTCGGCCATCGAAGGTCCTTGTCCTTCTCAATATCCATCAATATTTGGCTCCGGGCGGTGTTTAGCCTTGCATACTCAGTGAACCTTGATCCTCCTTTCTTCTTGGAGTCATTAGCATCATCACTCTTCGCATACTTGGCATCAACCGTATACTCGGTATCACTGGTTCGCTTCTTAGAGTAGGTGTTCGAGGCTTGAAACCCTTGGGCTTTCCTCATACTCTCTTTAGCCTTGATGTACTTTCCAGCTCTCTCCTGAAGCTCATTCATACTCTCGGGGGCCCTCTTGGCTAACGATCTCCTGAAATTCTCGTCTGAAGTCCCTTATTGTAAGGCTATCATAGCTACCTTCTGGTCTAGATCGGGTGGTCTAGATCGGGGACCTTTAAGGCTTCCTTAGTGAATCTGTTCATATGTCCCTCAGGGACTCATTTTTCCCCTGATGCATATTCATGAGCGAAGCTGAGCTCTTCTCATGAGTTTTGCTGCTGATAAACTGACTAATGAAGGCCCTGCTCAGATCTTTGAATGACCCAACGGAGTTGGGGGTAGACGACTAAACTATCTTTGTGTCATACCACTCAGGGTTTGAGGGAACGCCCTACATTTGACAGCGTCATTAACAGGTTGCAACAACAGCGCATTTGAGAACGTGAGAACATGGTTTGAGGGATCTCCAGTCCCATCATAGGCCTTGATAGTGGGCACCTTCCACTTTCTTGAGATTTTTTCGTTCATAATCTCCTCCGTGAAGGGAGGTACTGGATCATTAGGATCTTCAAGTGGTAACAAGTCTTGGGGATCAGCCCTAGCATGACTTGACCTTACTCGTCTTCTGATTGGGGGCTCATCCAGATCTATCACAGGTGCATTCCTTGTTGACCCTCCAGCCCCCTCAACTCTGCGGCGCTGTCGCCTTGCTAATGCCCTTTCCAGGTGTCAATATGTCTATTCGGCTGTGTCTTCCCTCTCCGGTCATTCACATAAAATCTTCTAAGGTTTAGATGATGCATCTTTTTTACTCTTATCCTATTGTCTTTTATCCATATCTGACTTGTCATGTATTAATGACACTATGAGTTGTGTTTTTGGAATTCCAAACACAGAAATATGCTCAGGTTTCTAAATATTCGAGAATCCTTCATTTATGGTCTTGTATATTTTGATCTTCCTCGATGTTTGAACAAAATAAAGATTAGACTACTTCTATTATGTTAGGTTGATTTTACCAAGGCACCAAAAATCGGACGGTGTATGGGGAGCTTCATTTGTGTGGAAACGGATATACACATTAATGTTATTGCTTGAAAATAGCCAAGTAGAACTTGGATATCTAGTTGTGAACCTGATTAATCAAGATAGATATTTATCAAGTTTTACCATCTTTCCAGAGTACCAAGTATAGTGCAGTGGCATTGATCCTTCTAAATTGCTGGTCCTAATTTTTGTAGTCCAAATGGCATGTTCCTTGCAAAACACTTATACATATGCTCTTGACTTCTCTTTCTTTGGCTTCTATGTGTAGCTAGCTTGGACTTGCTATAACTTTTACCAGTCAACACCAACAAAATTGGCTGGAGAGAATTATTTTTTTCATGCAGGGCAGGTTGGTAGTTCTGTACTGCAAAATTGATATATCTTATTTTGATTATAATCAAAATAAATATTGTGGAACATATGTCAATTGCTTCGAATTGCAAGTTTTTTTCGGGGATCATGGTCAATTGTAGAAATTTAAATACTCATGCACACGTGCCTCCACTAAGGCTAGTTTCACTTTCAAATAGGTCACAAAAACTTTAAATTCATAAGCTTTCATATACGAAAGTTAAATCATGTATAAGGTAAACCGAGAGCTAAAGGCCTCAATAATTTGTTAAATTTCAGGACATGAGCGTCGGTACATCGTGGAACATATTGAGACCAGAGACAGTTGAATCTCTCTTTTACCTCTGGCGTTTGACTGGAAACAAGACATACCAAGAGTGGGGTTGGAATATTTTTGAAGCGTTTGAAAAGAACTCGCGTATAGAGTCGGGATATGTTGGATTGAAGGATGTAAGCACTTTAAACTATAATTCAAGATTGCATTACTATCATGATCTGCATATAAATTTTGGGTTTTTTTTGCTAAAATATTAATGTTGGGGTTTTTTTGGCTTCATTAGAATTATTGTCTAATCTGTCCACTAAAGCTTGTGGGACTACATCTCCATTTCTTTGCTAGTGGACTAGTGGGTTTATAAACCATTGTTTTTTCCCTGAAGATTTCAGGGGCTTGCTCATTTTATTCTTTGGCTAAGATGTGTATGTCAAGTTATTATTATGCACAAACAAACAAGAGCTGTTAATTCTGTATAAAAGTATAGGGTGTTGGCCCTATGTGACAAATTCTATACAGAATGCCCAAAATGGCACGGGCGGAAGATGACCCGAAATAGCACCCAGAAACGCTAGATCGTCTAGCATTTCGGCGAAACGCCAGATCGTCTAGTGTTTTGGCCTAATTATTTTTTTAAAAAAAATCAAACGCTAGACAATCCAGGGTCTGGCACCCTAAACGCCAGATCGTCTGGGGATCTAAACGCGGGATAATGTCATGTTTTTGTCAAAAACAAATTTAAAAAATAAAAGCAAAAACGCTAGTTGATGTTGAGTTTTAAATAAATTTAAGCTTAATATTTCTAAAACCTAAACCCAATTAGGGAATTAATGAACCCTAAAATATTAAAAACGGTTAAATTAGGGTCTTAACTTTAATTAGGGTTTAGCCCTAAACCCTAAACCCTAAAATGTTGAACATTCTATTACATGTTTATAAATTCAGTACTTAACTTTTAATTTAAGCTTAATATTTCTAAAACCTAAACCCAATTAAGAAATTAATGAACCCTAAAATATTAAAAATGGTTAAATTAAGTGTATTTGGTTTTGGGGTTATGTTATTATTATTATTTTATTAGGAGTAAAAGCAAAAATAAAATAAAATTTATAAACGCTACACGATGTAGCGTGTGGTAGTTAAAAACAAAACGTGAGATTATCTCGCGTGTAGGAGTGCTATTTTGGGCCATTCCCTAGCTTAGTGCCATTTTGGGCATTCTGTTATTGAAGGGTGCCATATTGGGCCTTTTCTCAAAAGTATATCACTGTCACTCTTTAGAACAAAATTCATCTAGAAACTTTGTTAGAAATCCGGTTTGATTTTGTGATCTCCCCCCCCCCCCTCCCTTTAAAATTATAATATTTCCCATCACCTAATTTAAAAAACACCATGACCTTCAATCTGTTTCCAAACTATTTTAGTTTGTTCAGAATTCGGGGGATCTTCACGGAGGCAACTTCCCTACTACTCTATATTTGAGTAGGGGGTAAGGTTTGTGCACATCCTACCCCTCCCTAGACCTTGTTTTCGACTAGGATATAGTGGATACGTTTGGTTTGTTTTCTAGTATTATTTTGATGAGGAAATGGTTCTTAGGAGCGTTCCTATTTATCCAGTGTGCCACTTGTATTCTGCTACGTAGTTTCATCTCTCTTATCTCCCCTGTATTTAATCACTCTGTCTTTAGATGTTCCATCTCTCCCCTAGTTTTCCTCTGACCCTCACATGGACGTACTAAATATCATTTTACTCACCACCTATACATAAACCCCCCTTCAGCCCCTTCCAATATAAATTTATCCCCCTTATATTAATGCTATCCAGGATATTTAATCATTCTTTCTCTTGAGCTAATGTGTGTACCCCCATCCCCACCCCCACCCCCCACACACACATGTTAGTATATTACACATAAGTTGATGTAAATTTGTGCTTAAACTGAACAGAAATAAAAGAGTTGCAAATAGAAGTATTTAGCATCAACTTTCAAGCATCGCGTCTCCTTTTTTTTAATTTATGATCGGTGGCCAATGAATGAGAAATGATTGTCTTAAGGTTTTTTGCTTTCTGATAGAGCTCGTTGGTCTGCTCTCGCCCTTTGGTGAACTGGGCCACTAGGGATTGGCTCAAAGTATCTTTAAGTTTTATATTGTAAAGCATTAACTGTTTATATACTAGACTATCTAACTGATAGTTTTCCACTACTATTAGGTTAATAGCGGCGTGAAAGACAATATGATGCAGAGCTTCTTTCTTGCAGAGACACTCAAATATCTGTATCTACTGTTTTCACCTACTAAAGTTATTTCCTTGGATGAGTGGGTTTTCAACACAGAAGCCCATCCCCTAAGAATTGTCACCCGCCATGGTCAAGGAGTTATCAATGAAGCATCAAATGAGCAACACAAACTGAGGTTGCATTCTAGAAAACAAGGTCGATCCGGTCATCTATAAATAATTAGTTGGTGACTTATTTTTATAATGTTGCACAGAGGTGAGGGATCCAATGCGATAGTGTGCTTGAGAGCAATATAGCTTTATGCGACTAATTGGTTCAATTGTAGAGTTATATATTCCTATATAGTTGGCGGGATTATTGGATATTTCACTGACGTCAATGTAATCACTTGCACTTGTACCATGCATACAAGGAGTGCGGCCATAAAGTCAGTGTAATCATTTGTACTGTGGTTGCCATGCATACAATACAAGGATTGCGGCCATGAAGCCGGTGTAACATAGAATGTATAGTGGCCTATCTACTAATTTCTGTGTTGGATAGGGATGTTTTCCATAATCACTCTTTTTCTATTTTCACAACCACCCGTGAGGTGGCCTCATATCCGTTAAAATATATATTTCTACTTTGGGACTCTTATACAGTTGTACTCAAATAATACTCCTTCCGTCTACTGGCATGATCTGATTTTTAAAAGTCAAATTGATCAAATTTTGATTATAAATCAACTAATATTAAATATAAAATTCTAAAAACTATATTATTAGAAACTATATTTGATTTATTATTAGATTTAATTTTTAAAACTTTATATTTTCTGAATAGTAACTGATTTTGGAGTGGATGACTCATTTCACTAGAGATGCCCAACAAAAAAAACCAAGGCCGGATTTGAAAAATTAGGGTTTTTTTGTCAAATTCTTGGTATGAATTTTACACGTAAAAATATAAATTCAGATTGGCTTTTAAGTTTTGGAGTGATAAATTACTCAAACTCAATCAAAAAATTAATAATATATGATATATACATTTATAATAAATGATTATATATTCTACCTCATAATTTTTGTTCAAGTTGGTTTTTTGCCCATATATCATTATTTTAAAGAAATACTATTTAGATGATATATTTTTAGAATTTTATATATATATATAAATTTTGAATCTTAAACATTTATATAAAAATACTAAATACAAACATGTTATATACTTTAAAATGCATGAACAAATCAATCGCAATAAAAATTATAGCTCAAAGCAAATATATATATATATATATATATATATATATATATATATATATATATATATATATATATATAAATTCAAACTGACCTGAAAACAGGACTAGGTGTACCTGACTGATGTGAACTGGGAGATACGAAGACGACTTTCTTTTTAGGATCCTGAGATGGAAAGAAGAGTTAAAAGGTAAGAAAAGATAAGAAATAAAAAAGAAATAGGACAATAGGACATGACATGTGTATAAACTTACGACTCACTCATATTCCCTTTAGTAAACATGATAAGGCTTGAGAAATTAATAACTAAATTTAACATTTTATCGGTTAACTCTAATATGCAATATTATATGTATGTAATGCACTATATTTAGTGCGGTAAACGAACCGAGTTGATCGTTAGACTCGACTCGACTCGTTTAACTCGACTCGACTCGTGAACCCGAAAAAAAACTCGTTAAGTTTAACGAGTCGATCCGAGTTTTGTAAGTGTCTGACTCGAACTCGACTTGTTAAACTCGACTCGAACTCGACTCGTTAAGCCATATACATAAAAATTTGTAAAAATAATAAAATATACATGAATTCTGCATTACTAGATTGTGTGTAATTATGTTAGTGTAAGCGTAAGACACTTGAGCTTAAGATTTTATTTGTATTTGAGTCTCATTTGGTCCGTTAAAAATAAGTCCAAATCAAAAAAATAAATAACCAACTCGAACTCGACTCGAGTTCGATCCGACTCGAAAAGTTCGTGAACAACTCGAACTCGACTTGGTTCTTAACGAACTCGAGTTCGAACAACAAAATCTAATCGTTAAGATAATCGAGTTTGGCTCGACTCGTTAAGAAAAAACTCAAACTCGAACTTGTTAAGAAAAAACTCGACTCGACTCGGCTCTAACTATGTTGAAAGCAAATGGAGTATAATGTCAGTAGTGCACTATATTCCGTTGTTGTAGTTATTGTAATTTAAAACAAGAGAAAGGAAAAGAATCAATCAAGTTGTAGTTATGATGCAGGTAATGCTTTGTACAATATAATATAATACTGCTAGTTGCTACTTGCTACTACCACTGCTAGCAAGGACATATACATATACATATACATGGATATAATTAAAGTGGGTTTGATTAGGAAACCACCAAGAGAGGTTCTCCTTTACTTTTCTTTCTTTCCCTTTAATTATTAATTACAGAAAAGTTAAGATCCATCCGCGTACATTACACGCGCACTATCTCTCCAAGTCCCATCTCTGATCTCTCTTCATACAAATATAAATAAATGGCTACTCTATTTCAGAACAAACGTATAATACTATAAATATTACGTATGTATATAATCTGTTGTTATTCCAACCATACAAATTACAAAGTCTACCTGCTACTAGTTTACCGCACCTAGCTCAGCCGCCCGAAAGTAAACGTTTCTTTTTTATATATAAATAAATAAATGATCAAAATTGTCAACATCCCCAACACCCACTACTGTCTATCCAGTCTTCTCTCTGTTAATGGGTGTAAAGTCTGCCGCACAAACTCATATTTGATGATATGATAATAATAATAATAATAATAATAATAATAATAAATAGCAGGAAATAAAATTTATATACCTGGGCAGCCAAATCCTTGAACAGTTTTTATTTTTGGGTTAGTTGATTTGTTAGTTGTATATCCCATCCCCACAACTCCACAAGTGTGTAGTGCAATACTAATGATTCAAGATTCTTGTAAATGCATAGATACTACTAGTGTAATAAACAGACTCATTGCCCAACCACAACACAATCATCAATCAGGTGTTTGGTCTCTCTCAATCTGACCCCACAACAACAACAACAACATCATCGTCTTCTTCTTCTTCTTCTTGTTCTAACAGCAGTCATGCTGTCTATTCATTCTGGCTGCCTATTCATCAAACCATCTGCTGCTGCTGCTGCTGCTGCTGCTTGTTACAGATTCATCCCTGCTGTAGTTATAATCCTCCTCTTTCCTTCCTTTCTCGGTTCTTGTCATGCTGCTACTTGCAATCAGCTGGATCGAAACTCTCTTGTCGTCTTCTCCCAAGCAATCAGTTTCTTCAACTGGTCTACCTCTACAGATTGCTGCCTCTGGCAAGGGATTACTTGCGATAATAATGGTCGGGTAACTAGTTTATTACTTGCCTCTAAACAGCTCCGAGGATCCATCAATCCCTCATTAGCAAACCTCACTAATCTTATTCAACTCAATCTCTCCCACAACTTGATTTCTGGCTCTCTTCCACCTAGTTTTTTCACGTCCTTGAATCAACTTGAGATGATTGACTTGAGCTCAAACCGTCTGTCCGGACAACTACCCGGGGGAGGACTGCCTCTTACTGTCAAAACACTGGATATATCCAACAACTACTTCAACGGAACTGTCCAATCTTCATTCCTATCAAAAGCCCTCAATTTGGAAACTTTCAATGTAAGTAACAACATCTTTGCTGGTTTAATTCCTTCCTCAATCTGCACATATTCACCCTCCCTCTTGCGCCTTGATTTATCCTTCAATGACTTTCATGGCGAGATTCCCCTCCAACCAGAGGATTGTCCTAAACTAGAGGCTCTAAGAGCAGGTTTCAATAATCTTTCAGGACAGCTTCCTCGTGTCATATACAGCGCTTTAACACTGCAAGAGATTTTTCTAGCTGGCAATAAGCTGAGTGGATCAATTGAAGAAGGCATTACTAAACTTAGTAACCTCACAATCCTATCTCTCTATAGTAACCAATTGACAGGAATTATTCCTCCGAGTATCGGAAATCTGTCATCATTGCAACAGTTACAGCTTCACATCAACAGCCTAAATGGGACTCTGCCTCCATCTATGATGAATTGCATAAGCCTCCGGATGCTGATTTTACGTGTCAACTCCTTAACTGGTGAGCTGTCCTCTCTTGATTTCTCCAAGCTCCTTCAGCTTAGCATAATTGACCTTGGGAACAACAACTTCTCTGGTAAATTACCATCAAGCCTTTACTTGTGCAAGTCGCTGATTGCAATTCGACTAGGAGTTAATCGATTACATGGACAGATCTTGCCTGACATCCGCACATTACCATCCCTATCGTTCCTTTCGATTTCCAACAACAGCCTGTCCAATATCACAGGCGCAATTAAAGTCTTGATGGGCTGTAAGAACCTTAGAGTCATCATTTTCTCAATGAATTTCTATAATGAGGCAATACCAGAGGCTGTAGAAACAATAGACTCTGATGGATTTCAAAACCTCCAGGTTCTTAGTCTGGGTGGTTGTAACTTCACAGGTGGCATTCCCAAATGGCTGGCTAACCTGAGGAAACTACAGGTTCTTGACCTTTCTTTTAATAGAATGAAGGGCTCAGTTCCGGGTTGGTTTGGAAATATGTCATACCTGTTTTACTTGGACTTATCTGATAACCTCCTTTTGGGAGATTTCCCCAAACAGCTAATTCAACTGCAAGCACTGACATCAAGAGATGGTGCAGACCAGGTAGATAGTAGTAACTTAGAGTTGCCCATTTATGTAGCAGCTGATAATCAATACAACCAGCTTGCCAGCCTGCCACCAGCAATATACTTGAAAAACAACTGCTTCAGCGGAAATATCCCTATCGAGATAGGCCTATTAAAATATATACAGGTCCTTGATCTCAGTTGCAACAAATTCAGCGGCTCTATTCCTGACCAACTATCTAATCTTACCAAGTTGGAGAAGCTGGACCTTTCTGGAAACAATCTTACTGGCGAAATTCCTGCATCACTCAGACAACTTAATTTCTTGTCTTCTTTTAGTGTTGCAAACAACAGTCTTCATGGTCCAATACCAACAGGAGGACAGTTTGATACCTTTACCAATTCCAGCTATGAAGGGAATATAGGGTTGTGCGGTCCAATGACTCCACGAAATTGTACCAGTAGCTCAAGACCAATGCCTCCTGTGCACAAAAGACCAAATAAGAAACTCATTATTGGGCTTATCCTTGGGATTTGTTTTGGCATTGGTTTCACTCTCACTGTTGTAGCATTATGGATGTTGTCAAAAAGGAAAATCCTTCCACGCAGTGACCCTGATAAGATTGATCTGGACACAGTCTCCTTTAATTCTCATTCAGTAATATCTACAGAACTTGGGAAGGATACCAGCCTTGTACTTCTGTTTCCAAATAATACAAATGAGATCAAAGATCTTACAATATCTGAGATTTTGAAGGCCACTGATAATTTCAGCCAAGCCAACATTGTTGGTTGTGGAGGTTTTGGTTTGGTATATAAAGCGACTTTAGCTAATGGTACCAATCTAGCCGTTAAAAAACTTTCTGGAGATATGGGTTTGATGGAGAGGGAATTTAAAGCAGAAGTAGAAGCTCTATCCACAGCTCAGCACAAAAATTTGGTTTCCTTGCAAGGTTATTGTGTACATGAGGGTTTCCGGTTACTTATATATTCCTACATGAAAAATGGGAGTCTGGACTACTGGTTGCATGAGAAGACTGACGGAGCATCCCAACTTGATTGGCCCACTCGACTGCATATTGCACGAGGGGCAAGTTGTGGGCTGGCTTATATGCACTTGATCTGTGAACCGCATATTGTGCATCGTGACATAAAGTCCAGTAATATCCTTCTTGATGATAAGTTTGAAGCTCATGTGGCAGATTTTGGATTGTCCAGATTGATTCTTCCCTATCATACTCATGTCACTACAGAGTTGGTAGGTACCCTGGGTTATATTCCCCCTGAGTATGGCCAAGCATGGATAGCTACCCTGAGAGGCGACATGTACAGTTTTGGTGTGGTCATGCTTGAATTGCTCACTGGGAAAAGGCCTGTTGAAATATTCAAGCCGAAGGTGTCAAGGGAATTAGTAGTGTGGGTGCAACAACTGAGAAGTGAAGATAGACAGGAAGAAATATTTGATCCTGTCCTTAGAGGCAAGGGCTTTGAAGAAGAGATGCTTCAGGTGCTTGATATGGCCTGCATGTGTGTAAATAGAAATCCTTTTAAGAGACCTACCATTAGAGAAGTAGTTGACTTCCTCAAGTATGTAGGATCCAATTCACTGACGAGACAATGACAGCAACAGCATCCGTGCATATACTTAAATCTAAATTGTTGTTATTGCGGCTTATAAAGTAAATACACTGGTAAAATTCATTTTGTTTGCTGAAGATGATACATGAACAATAATAACTGCATTAACAATGTTAATTTGATATCTGATACTTGTTAGATGTTAAAGCAGGAACTCCATTCTCCCTGCATAAAGCCAAGCTTTTAGATACTGCAAATTTTCAGGGGTTTTATATCAAACTGGTCACCCATCTCATAAAAAAATATCAAGTAGCTACAAAAGTGTCAAAATATATTATTTCATTATTTTTTCAGGGATTTTATATCAGACTTCCAACATAATAATATAGGACCTTGCGTGGTGCCTGTACTCAAAATTTTGGTTATATTCAATTATATTTTAAATTATAGTTTAAATTTTCACATACGACAAAAATTATATAGTAGTTGATAAAGATGAGGTAGACAAAAATTATATAGGGTGAGACTTATATGTCATGTATCATATTTTGTTTACAATATATTTTTTAACCAACAATAAAATTACAATTAAAACCAAGCTTTTAGATACATGTCTCCAATTAAAACTCATTAATTAATATTACTATATAATTATTATTTTATTTATATTAAATTTTATTAAAATTAAAAATGTTTTAATGAATATAAAATATTTAACGATAAAAAAATACTTTCGTATGTATCCTACTCACCGGCGGAACAGCAACAACAAGAGCATTCGTCCATATACTAATAGAACTGTAATTGTTGATTTGTTGTTGTAGATTATAAAGTCAAATCCCAACAGTAATCGGAGAAATGAAATGAATGTTTAACTTTATCTTCTTTAGTTTAATTTTAATGTCAAGATCATGACAGAGACTAATTCGTTGCTGATATATGATGATGCATGACCAAGAAATAATTGCATGATAATAATTTTATTCAATTCAATCAAATATCCATTTCAATTTTTAGATATCCAAATCAAATGCTCATTCCAGTCTAATACATGCTAATCTTATATCCATGCTTAACTTTGATATTTATCATATTATTACTTCTATTTTACAATTAGTTTATGCCCGTACAAAGTATGGGTTTTTTGATATTTATTTATTTATTTAATATTAATACAAATATAAATTTTTGTATATTCATTTTTTTAGTTGTGCAAAAAGAAACCCTCGACCATAGAATATCTTCAATTGTAATAATTAAAATAATATTAAATAATAATTATTTAAAATTTTACTTAAAGAAAATGAGTACTCCAATGATGGTCACTATTGTTGAATAAATATAGTCAATAAAATATAATTATCTAAAATTTTGTTAATGAAAATGACGGGTTATATACGTGAAGTTTTACATTTTTTATATATTCTTTTTAACTTGTGTCACATAAATATCATACTTAAAAGTTCTCATCCCTTAGAAATGGTCTTAGTATTTTAATAAAATTTTAAAATTGGAGTTAAAAAAGAATAAATATCTATGAATAAATATATTTTTATAGTATTTTTGTCTTAGTGGGGTCTAAATTTCTTTGATATAAAGAACTTATATGTAAAAAAAATTCATTATAGTGGGAGTTTTAGAGGCCACTAAACCCCGTGCAACTCCGCGATTTTACAAATAATAATATAAATATATTATTTTAACATGTTATTAATGAAATTTGAATGTTATATATATAATTAAATTCGAACCATGGATTTAAGTTAGTATTTTTAAAGTTATATAAGTGCTAGTATTTTTTTGAATATAAAATTTATAATTCGTGTACTGCACGAATATTATATAAATGTTTTGTTAAAATTTTCATTAATTTTAATATTTATGAAAAATTACGAATCTCAACACAGTATCGTTCCTCTTTTTAAAATTTATTTACATGTGATATTAACTATGTAATATATTATAATCCGGATGAAAAAATAATTACCCATTTTTTATAAAAAGTTGATGAAAATACCATATCTTGAATATATGGCCATATATACTATTACGCTTTTTCGAAAACGTATTACATATTACGTATTTGAGGAGAGGGTATCATGCTTAATATTATTATTATTTTTTATTTTTCAAAACACTAATACGTATTTGTAAATTGAGTAACACATGTTACCCATTTGTAATATGGATACTCAAATATTGATCAATTCCTACTTCTCACACCAATTCAACTACACGCCGGAAGCGGATGTTGATGAAGCAATTTGATAACAACAAAAATTTGAGTTTCATCGTTATAATCAAAATTTAGGGTGGTGTTTTTTACCTAAAAAGTCGTCGGAATGTGGTGGTTATTGAATGTTGGAGGCTGAGATTGTTAGGATTTTTTAATTGGTGGAGCTATTAACTTCCAACAACTAACAATATGCCTACGTACCCCTATTTACAGGAAATCAAGCCCACGTAGTTCTTACAAAGCAAATGCCCGATAGAAAAAGGTTTCCTTATTCGAATCAAAGTAGGCAGAGAATCGACAAGAGAAACATACTTGGAAGAGGTCTGTACATTAAGGCTTGTTTGGATAGGTCAAAACCCAGTATAAGCCTCAAGGACTTCATGTATCTGACATTGACCCGGAAACCGTGGCCTCTAGTTGGTCCACTACAACTATTTCCCGGATACCTTGATTGTAGGCCAACACTAGATCTACCGTAAATGTAGGACACGTCCTAATCCCCCAGACGAGAACAACCCGCATGAGTACAGGGAAACGATCTTCTAAGTTGATGCAAGTAGTATCCCATAGCTCCCCGCCGATGATAACTCGTGGAGTACAGAGCAAAGGTTTTCAACATGTAATGACTAGTAGAGAACCTTCAAATTAACCGTAAAGGCGGAAGGCCTTCAATAATTAACCACGGAGGCGGAGTGCCTTCAATAATTAACCCCGGAGGCATAGGGCCTTCAATAACAGCAATAATAATCCACCCGGACAACTATAAATTCAGCTCAATAAATATTAGCTCATCACAAATAACACATGTAAAAATTTGGGCATATCAATTGCCCCCAATTCCTTGCAATATTGTAAATATAAGAGGAATTAAATATTCAACTTCTTCATCACTAAATTTCAGGCTAGAGCGCGACGTAATAATGTAACCATAAACATACATATTTCTACATTTTTCATTCATTTCCTCCAAAATTATGTACTCCACACTCTTCAAATATTTCACGCATAATAATAACTTGACATGCCATGTAAAAACAACCACCCTTATAACTCATTTGCATCATCATATAATATGTTCATGCCTAATAAGGTCGCACTATGAGATTTAGGCACATCATGTGCCTACATGCTTTTTTATACCATCATAATTACCCCCCATTATCAAATCAAATCTCCACATTGATATTTAAGATACACCAAGATAATAATCGAAACAATTAAAACAAACCCATTGAGAAAACATACCTCCATTTTTCTTTTTATTAGGCGCGCCTTATGTAACTCCATCAACAAGTATAGTTCCTCAGACCTCCCAGTCGTTAATCAAATTTTAAACAATGAAAGACCATTAGTAAAATGTTAACTCATGAATGGTTTTCAATAAAATTTCAACTCATGAAAGACCGCCAATAAAATTTTAATCCATGAAAGGCCTTCAATAAAATTTTACCCAAGAAGGTTCTTCAACAAAATTTTAACTCATGAAAGACTTTTAATAAAATCCTTCGATAAAATTTTATCCCATAAAGGGCTTTCAACAAAATTTTAAACCTCGAAGGGCCTTTAATAAAATTTTACCTTCCAAATGGCCTTCAATAAAATTTTACCCATGAAGGGTCTTCAACAAAATTTTAACCCTCGAAAGGCATTAAATAAAATTCCTCCAAAAGGATTTCAATAAAATTTACCCACCATCAAGGGCCTTCAAAAAAATTTTACTCATGAAGGCCTTCAAAAAAAATTAAATCCATGAAAGGCCTTCAAGAAAAATTAAACCTATGACCTTCAATAAAATTTTACACATCAAGGATCTTTGATAAAATTTACCAATGAAGGGCTTTGAATAAAATTTACCCACAAATGGTCTTTAATAAAATTTTACCTCAAAAGTCCTTCAATAAAATTTTACCCCATGAAAGGTGTTCGATAATATTATTACCACATGACATTAAGGACCTTCAATAAAATTTTACCACACGAAGGGTCTTCAATAATATTTTACCCCATGACACGAAGGGCTTTCACTAAAAAATTTATCTCATGAAGGATCTTCAATAATATTTACCCAATGAAGGGCTTTCAATAAAATTTACCAATGAATAGTCTTCAATAAAATTTTAACCCATGAAGGGCCTTCAATAAAATTTACTAATGAAGAGTCTTCAATAAAATTTTACCTCATGAAGCATTGAGCGTTTTTCAATCATATTATTACCAATGAAGAGTCTTCAATAAAATTTTACCCCATGAAGCGTTGAGGACTTTCACTAAAATTTTACCAATAAAGAGTCTTCAATAAATTTTTACCTCCATGAAGTGTTGAGGGCATTCACTAAAATTTTACCAATGAAGAGTCTTCGATAAAAAATTTACCACCATGAAGCGTTTGAGGGTTTTCACTAAAATTTTATCAATGAAGAATCTTCAATAAAAACTTTACCCCCATGAAGCGTTGAGGGTCTTCAATAAAATTTTAATAATGAAGAGTTTTCAATAAAATTTTACCCACATGAAGCGTCTTCAATAAAATTTATTAATGAAAAGTATTCAATAAAATTTCACCCCCAAGAAGCGTCGATGGCCTTTTCTAAAATTTTACCAATGAAAAATCCTCAGTAAAAATTTCCCCCATGAAGCATTGAGGGTCTTCAATAATATTTACCCCATGGCATGAAGAGCCTTCAATAAAAAATTTACCCTATGAAGGGTCTTCAATAATATTTTTTTTACTTGCAAAATTCAACCAACAACAAAAATATATCAAGAAAGTTAGATTTTTATCTCCAAGTTGAAAATAGAATATTGGAATATCCCCAAGTTGTAGGAATTTCTGTTATCTTCGCATGGGCGATAAAATCATCCAATTCTTACTTCTAAAACTCAAGTTACAGCTGAAACAGTGATTGTAGCGTAAACTCTCCCACAAATCTGAATTTTCTTCTGACTTAAGCCAAAATAAGCTCAATTCTTTCCTCCATCTAATGATCTTCAGATATTTGTCTTCATGTGATTTTCTACCTGCAAAACTCCAATCAACAATAGAAAATATTAAAACGTTGTGCGTTTTGCGATATGGAGATGCAGTTCCTGATAATTGCATCACATCTGTGCAAGTCTCTCCCTCCATGTGCTTGCATCACATCTGTGCAAGTCTCTACTATTAACCTTAATTTTCTCCCCATATATGGATTTCGTCTGAACGTTTTAAACCAATTACCAGCAGGTTTTCTAAACCGAGTAGAATTATTTGATGAAAATTCGCAGCTGTCTTTCCTCTCCAGTTTTGGACTGATCTTAGGTGGATTCTTCTTATTTTACTACCTCTGAATTAAAGAGAATTCAATAAGTTTCGAGTGGACTGTAAAATCGTCCAAATCCGACTTCTAGAACTCAAGATATGACTCAAACAGTGTACGTAACACATGTAGCACAATACATACGAATTTTCTTCAATTTTGACTCCAAAATCGATACTCATCCGCCATTAAGCCATACTCGAGACCATGTTCTTCAAATCATGATCATAATTATAACATGTTGAATGCCAACAACCCATTACCAATTTTGTTCAACATCTCCTCCTTCGATATCTACCATGGCCGCCTTTAATGTCCACCATGAAAACCTTTAAAACCCTAGATTTGATGTAACATCTTTCCTCTTGAGATGTGGATTTTCCCCTCCTTCTAGCGCCAATTTTTTGATGGATGAATTTGATAACAACAAAATTTGAGATCCATAGTTATAATCAAGATCTAGGGTGGTGTTTTTTACCTGAAAAATCGTCGGAGTGTGGTGGTTGTTGAATATTGGAGGCCGAGATTGTTAGGGTTTTTAGTTGGTGGGGCTCTCAACTTCCAACCCCTAACAATATGCCTACATACCCCTATTTATAGAGGATCAAACTCACGTAATTCTTGCAAAGCAATGGCCCGATAGGAAAAGGTTTCCTTCTTCGGAATCAAAGTAGGCAGAGAATCGGCAAGAGGATATGCAAGAGAAACCTACTTGGAAGAGGTCTCTACATTAGGGTTTGTTTGAATAGGTCAAAATTCAGTATAAGCCCCCAAGGACTTCATAAATCCGACATTGACCCGGAAACCGTGGGCTCTAGTCGGTCCACTGCAACTATTTCCCGGATACCTTGATTAGAGGCCAGCACTTGATTTGCCGCAAATGTAGGACACGTCCTAAGCCCTCAGACGAGAACAACCCGCCTGAATATAAGAAAATGATCTTCCAAGTTGAGGCAAGTAGTATCTCATAGCTCCCCGTCGAGGATAACTCGTGAAGTACAGAGCAATGGTCTTCAATAATTAACCCCGAAGGTAGAGGGTCTTCAAATTAAACCTGGAGGAGGCGGAAGGCCTTTAATAATTAACCGCGGAAGCGGAGGGCCTTTAATAATTAACCCCGGAAGTGACTAGTTTCTTATGCAAAACTTGTACCTCTTATTGTACCTCAATCAACTTCTCAACCATAGTGACATCACAATAATTCATGTAACTGTAAATTTTTTATAAGATATTTCCTTAATTCTAAAATATTTGATTTTTTACACATGTTTTAAAGTATATAAAATTATTTATGTATTTCATTTTTTTATTTTCTTTTTTTAAATAAAAATATATCATTTAAATTTTTATGCAAAAAAAAAAATAAAATTATGAAAGTAACTTTTGTTTACATCTTTAAATGCATGTAAAATTTTAAAACGACAATTATTTTAAAATAGAGGGATTAATAATTTATGTGCTTAATGCAATTTTAAATAAATGAAAAAATTCAATGGATACCACTTTGTAATTCAATAAATAAAATGTTGCAAAATAATATATATTGCAATATTCAACAAACAGTAATATCCAAGATCTCTAATTAAAATGAACCAGATAAATTACATAATTATAAGTCTATAATCATTGCACTAATGTTGTGTTCAGGGGCGGACGCAGACAGGAATGAACCATATGGCACATCGGACTTTGATAAAAAGCTCCTAACGGGATTTTTTTTAAAGGGGGGGCAGACAATTTTACAGGGGCAAACATTTTCATAATAATATTCTCCTGGTTTTCATCTCTTGAAATTGCTTAATAATGTCTTTTGTTGATACATTTTCAAATATTTCACTCTCAATGTATGTTAATAAGCAATCGTTCATCCAACAATCTCCCATTCGATTTTGCAATGACTGTTTGACAATCTTCATAGCTGAAAAGACTCTCTCGACTGTAGCGGTGGCAACTAAAGTTAATGCCAACTTCACCAAATGAAACACTAAAGGATACACAATATCTTTTCTGATTTCAACCATTTTTTGAGAAAGTTCACTAATACCATTCACCTCAAGAAAATCGATGTGATCTTTTACATCAATAATATAATTTCACAGCTGATTGTCTAGCAACAAGAGGTCTGATGGAAAAAATTAATAGGATAGAACTCGGCAAATCGAATGAGTTTGCTCTTATCAAAGGCAGAAAAATAATGAGATGGATTTAGACAAGACATGTACAAAAGTAACTCGGTGTTTACCTCATTGAATCGAACATTTAACTCAACAATTTGTGCATCAACTACTGTGTAGAACATACTTGTTCGATAGTAGATTTTATTTGTAATTTGTGCATCAACTACTGTGTAATTTATAATTTGTTCAGCTCCACTATAGCAATATCAATGTGTTGTTTTCTGTTCATAAGATCATCACAAGCTTTTTGGCATTGATTATGAATGCTATTGTGGTTTCCAATGTGCAATTTGAATCCATATACAGCATTCTTCCAGTTTTTAAATCTCTCATTGACAAATGTCTCATTATTTCCCCGAACACCACACTCGTCTTTGAATAGGTAACAATATAAGCAATATGCAGCATCCTTACTTATGCTATATTCCAACAACTAGCATACTGTTTAATAAACTAAGAAACTCTAAATCTCCGATTTTTATTTCCGAATTTTGTAAAAGGAAATTCATGGTTAAGTGGTTTAAAAGGGCCTCTCAATCATCGAATTCTATCTTTCTCATTCGGAGATATTTCACATAAATATTTTCTCAACCCCGGATCAACTTCAATGTCATATATATTTTTAACTGCTACTTGACTAACTGGAGGAATAACATCAGGGGCAGAGCTAGTAGATGGCCTAAGTTTCTTGTAAAATCTTTCCATGAGTGGAGTCTAGACATAGAATGACAAAAATTGAAAAGATGTCATGAATTTTAAAACTACCAGACAACTAACTAAGCAAAAATTAAGGATTGAATAATTTAATTTAGGGATCTTAATTTTCTAATTACAAGAATTATATGAATTACATGTGAACTTGTAGAACTGTAGAAGTACAAAACATATAAAATTAGGATTTGTAAACAAACTTACATGTTTATGTTCTTTGCCGCTTTGTTCCCTGACTTTGCCGAATACTCTTATCTCCTCTTTAGTGTTTGAGTCAAACCCTTAATTCCCAAATGAGTTTGAGGGTATTATCCTCATATTGTATTGTAATACACTATTTCATTTTCTCTAATAATAGAGGGGCACATAGAAAAATTACTATATTTTTTTTAAAATTATTTATAGGGCACGTGCCCTGTTGGGCCTGTGAGTACATCCGCCTCTGGTTGTGTTCACTTGGTGAGAATGTAATGGGGAAAGAATTGAATGAAAAATTATAAACAAATTGTATGAAAAAAGAAGGATGTGTGAGTGAAATTTTAAATGAACATGAGAAAGTCTAAATTTTTTATGATAAGGATTGCAGGGAAAATAGTGAAAAAATGGAATGAAACATTCCTTCCAAAACATGAGGTTATAATTTTGGTATAAATAATTTAGAATGGAATGAAAGGAAGAATGAAAATTATGAACATTTTTCCTAATCTCACTCAAACAAGAGTAGAAATTTCATTTCATTCTCCCATCATTCCATTCAAGTGAAGTGAACACAGCCTAACTACCGTAATCTGGTGTTAGAATAGTAGTGGGAAGAGTATTTTAATTTACAACACGAAGGCAATATTTATGTGTTTAGCTTGGTTCTAGTAAACGCTTTAATACCATCATCAACAAAAAAAACCATATTTCTTCCTTTAAACTGTGCTGAATCTATTTCTTCCCTTGCTAATTCAATTGAACTTTTGGTGGGAATTGATGAAATTACTTCGACTCGATCAACCCTTTACTGATTGCTAAGAGAACTTGCATCATCTTTAATTGTTATAGTTAGACGACGCTTGCCTCAGACAGCACCTGCTTCCTGCGGGATAGCAGTGACTCATGATCCTGCATGATTTAATACATGAGGCATGAATATAGGACAAAGGTGACCATGCTACATCTTCAATTTAGTTTCTAATGTACTTTGGAGTTCAGATTCTCTTCGCAATAATTAATCACTAAATTATACAGGATTTTTTGTTCAAGTCCCTGAACAAAGAAAAACCAGTTGGGTCCTAATTATTAAATAAAATTCTGGTTGAGGTCCTTCCGGTAGTCGACATTTTTTCACTGGCATTGGCATGTGAGTGATAGCTGAGTAGGATATCATTTAAAACTGAATATTACTTAGACTTTGAAAACGAGATAATTAATTCAGTAGTCACTAAACTATTCGTGATTTTGTTTCAAGCCCCTAAAGAAACTGAAATAACAGGCACTATAGTCAGAAAATCATGAATTTTTGGCCCGTATCCACCATTAAATTAAGAGATCAGAATTTTTTGGTCAGAAAACCTAACTAGCAAGTCACTCGAGCCTTGCAATTGCATTTTTAAAAAAAAACTATCTGATGCTGGCGCAATAGATACTTTAAATTCATGTAATCGAAGTGGGAATAAGACTGTAATTAATGAGATTGTCCGTGATTTCGAGGTGGGTGACTGAAAGATCAGATTTTGAGGGTGGGTTTTGTGGAAAGAGGAGAGTTAGAGTGCTTAGTTTAGGGCTGGGGTTTGAAGGAAGAGGATGGTTTGTCAAGGATAGTTTGGAGGGAAAAAATGGTCAAAGAGAGTGTGATGGAAAAACGCAATTTTGATTCTAATGCTGGATTCCGGCCAATACCCCACCAAAAATATATGCTTTTCCATTTTCTGGCCAAATCCCACTCAGATGCCACCTCAAATCTTTTAACGCCCATTAAGTTTTTGACTAACGGAAGGACTTCAACCTGAAATTTATAAAAATTTATGACGAATGACCAGGTTTTTTTGTTCAAAGTCTTGAACCAAAAGATCTGAACTGATGAAATAACCCCTTAATATTACCGACAAGAGATGAAAATGTGGAATGTATCTGTTAGTTGGTAACCATAATTTTTTACCTGTAATATAGTTTGAGCACAAAGCTTTCCCGAGAGGACGGCACCCTCCATTGAGGCTAGATACCTCTGTTTTGTGTAATCACCGGCTAAATAAAATCCTTCTATGGGAGATTTTTGCAAAGGACGGCAGGGTTCACAGTCTGGAATAGTTTTATAAACAGACCTGATTCACAAGAATCACAAATGGTAATGCAACAACTGATAGCAGCAGATTTATTCTTTAGAGGTTTATAATTAATCATCAGACAAGATTATGAAAGTATGCATATCAGTACAACTGAAGGAGATTGAATATACCACGCCAGCCAGTTAATTATTTTTAACTTAAATTTGGTGCACACCAATATATCTTTGCCATCCACATTATAGCACTATGTGACTATGAGAATAAAAAATTGTGGGGTCTGACCTTGGTGTTTTAACAACATGGTACTTTAATATTTTTGCTTTGCTCTGATCGGCAGCAATCTCGTCAGGAAATAGTCTGGCCAGTTCAGTCATTGTTGCATCAATAATATCAGAGTCACTGCGTGAAATCCATTCTTCTGCAGGTGCAAAAATCAACTCCAACATGGATTTATTTGGGTCATAATATTCCTGTGTAAATAAAATACACACTTATCAAGGTACATTATAGTCAGTTTAAAATTTTGATCACTCTTTTTCAGAACCAGTCATATTTTTTATTTCTTGATTTAAATTATATAATCCTAAAATTCAAATGATGTGAATCCATTTCGGTTCTTTATTTTTAGCATCCCAAAGGGAACGATTAGTTCTGTACTATAAGGAACAGTGGCAAGGTAAATAGGATTTGAACCTACACTGGCAAATCCTAGAGTAATATTTGCTTATTTGAGATAAAACACAATATGGTAAATAGTAATAATTTCTGTGGATATAAAGCAGGAAACTGCGAAGATTAAATGTTTATATTACCTTGCAAGTTACAGACATATCAGCATATACACTAAGAAGGGAGCTTCTGCAAAAAATAGAGAACTTTATATTCTTAGCAACTAATCAAACTATCAACTCGGGCAAATATTTTGCAAAGACAAAAAAGCCTTTTACCTTCTTACACCCCCCATCCAAAAAAATACCAAAAGCATCTCACACATGCATTTATATATAATGATGCAAAATGGAAACTATAAGTAACAGTATAACACTACTATAGTAAGAACCATCATATATGATCATTATTATTCTTCATTAAAATATTTGAGATTAAATCCTTATATCTGCACAGAGATACCTCGAAGAACATTACATAAGCTGTAGATATAATGGCGAAAGAGTTTACGACTTTACGCTTTTAAGACATGGGTATCTCAAAGATGACATAGAAAAATATATGTTTATGTGATAAAGGGCACCTGCTGAAAAGTAGATGATCATATGTGTTCTTCAGTTTCCTGTCAAACCTGAAAGTAATATTCATTCATGTCAATAAGACAATGTTAGCATAGAAAATTTGGTTCATTGACTACACAATATCAGTAAGCAATTGTTCGCACTTTATTCACGCAAGAGAACGTGGTCACAAGTAATACAGTAATAAATAAGATACGTTCCACAGAGACTCGATTTGCTTACGCTTAGTTCACTTATGCACCAGAATATGGTTATGTTTCACTGCTAAGAAAATAAACAATTGGAATTTTGATTACACTAATAATTGAAACTTAACGAATTACTTATATGAAATAAACATGGGATTTTAACTTCATTAACTATCTCATCTAGAATCTTATGCCTTCTCAACCTAGCATGTGAAAGTGATGATAACTGATCAGACCCTCTAAACTGATAAACGCCAACTTTTGTTGTGCGCATACCATCCTAATGAATATCCACAAATGATATCAGCATACCATGGTTCTTCTTGTATTCCAAACAGCTGTTCATCCGGAAAGGATTCATTGATGAGAGTACTGTCTTGAGATGGTTTACCAAGATCTTCCAATCGTGAGAGGTTATCAGCTACTTGATTTTCTGTCCCTTTTTTATCTTTGATCTCCACGTCGAATTCTTGTAGTAGAAGAACCCGTCGAATCAAACGGGGTTTAGAATCCTTCTTGGAGAGCAGATATCTAATAGCTGCGTGGTCAGTATATACCGTCACTTTCGTACCAAGCAAGTATGATCTGAATTTTTCAAAGCCATATACAATGGCTAACAGCTCCTTCTCCGTGGTTGTGTAATTCAATTGCGCATCATTGAGTGTCTTGCTCGCATAGTAGATAACATGAAAAATCTTATCTTTCTTTTGGCCAAGAACAGCCCCCACTGCAAAATCGCTAGCATCACACATCATAGCAAATGGTTCAGTCCAATCTGGAGCAATGATCACTGGCGTTGAAATCAACTTCTTCTTCAATGTCTCAAAAGCTGTCAAACAATCATCATCAAAATGGAAGGGAATATCCTTCTCCAATAGCTTACAAAAAGGTTTGAAAATTTTGGAGAAGTCCTTGATGAATCTTCTGTAGAAACCTGCGTGACCGAGGAAACTACGAATTCCTCTCACTGAATTGGGAGGTGGAAGGTTTTCAATGGTCTCTATTTTGGCTTTATCCACTTCCAAGCCTCGATGTGACACCTTGTGTCCAAGAATAGTGCCCTCTTGTACCATGAAATGGCACTTCTCCCAGTTGAGGACCAGATTAGTTTCAACGCATCTTTTCAGAACCATGCCAAGATTGTGTAGACACTCGTCGAAAGAAGAACCAAATACAGAAAAGTCATCCATGAAGACTTCCACTGTCTTACCAATCATGTTTGAAAAAATTGCCATCATGCACCTCTGAAAAGTGCCCGGTGCACCACATAACCCAAAAGAAACCCTTCGAAAAGCGAAGGTACCAAACGGACATGTAAATGTCATCTTTTCCTGATCCTCTGGAGCAATACAGATCTGATTGTATCCCGAATATCCATCCAGAAGGCAATAGTACTCATGGCCGGCGAGTCGGTCTAACATCTGATCAATGAAAGGAAGAGGAAAATGATCCTTTCTAGTAGCTTTGTTCAACTTCCGGTAGTCAATGCAAATTCTCCAACCATTAACTATCCGTGTATGAATGAGTTCATTCTTCTCATTAGTTACTACAGTCATGCCTCCTTTCTTCGGCACACATTGAACTGGACTCACCCAAGCACTGTCAGAAATAGGATAGATAATCCCTGCGTCCAACCACTTGATAATTTCCTTCTTCATTACTTCCTTCATGAGTGGATTTAGCCGTCTCTGATGTTCCACAGTTGGCTTACTTCCTTCCTCCAGCGGAATCTTATGCTGGCAATAGGCAGGGCTGATTCCCTTGATGTCTGCAATAGTCCACCCAATGGCTGATTTGAATTCCCTGAGAACCCTCAACAGCTTTTCTTCTTCAGGACCTGTAAGGTTAGCAACAATAATCACAGGCAAAGTAGATGATTCCCCAAGAGAAGCATACCTTAAGTGATCAGGTAATGGTTTGAGCTCTAGCTTCGGTGCTTCCTCGATAGATGGTTTCAACCGCTGATGTGATTCTCTCAACTCAGATAAACCCAAAGATTCCACTGGTCTCTCAAATTTTTGTTGCCAAGGGGAAGCATTCAGAAACTGTACTTGTTCTTCAACCTCATCCTCTTCACATGTAGGGTCCCCACTTAAAGCCTTTTCCAGCGTATCATTCATGAGCAAGTGTTCAATTTTTTCTTGCACGGCAGATTCTACTACGTCTACTTTAAAGCATTGTTCTTCTTCCGCTGGTAATTGCATTGCCTTGAACACATTGAATGTGACATTCTGATCGTGCACCCTCATGGTGAGTTCTCCCTTCTGCACGTCAATCAACGTCTTTCCCGTTGCCAAGAATGGTCTACCAAGAATGATAGGGATCTTCTTGTCTTCTTCAAAATCAAGGATGACAAAATCTGCTGGAAAGATTAGTTTGTCGACTTTCACCAAAACATCTTCGACAATTCCTCGCGGATAAGTGATTGAACGATCCGCCAACTGTAGTGACATGTTGGTCGGCTTTGGCTCAGGAAGGCCTAGTTGTAAGAATACAGAGTATGGCATGAGGTTGATGCTTGCTCCCAAATCGCACAAACATTTGTCGAACGACAAATTCCCAATTATGCATGGTATAGTGAAACTACCCGGATCCTTCAACTTTGGCGGCAACTTCTGTTGCAATACTGCACTACACTCTTCCGTCAAAGCAACGGTGTTTAACTCCTCTAGCTTCAGTTTCCTTGACAGAATGCCTTTCATGAATTTGGCGTAGCTTGGCATTTGTTCCAGCGCTTCAGCAAACGGTAAGTTGATGTGTAGTTTCTTGAAAACTTCCAAGAATTTAGCAAACTGTTTGTCCGATTTTTGTTTCTGAAGCCTTTTAGGGAATGGAGGAGGAAATACTTCCTCGTCATCACTCTCTTTCTCTGCACTGCTTTTCTCCTCTGAATTACTCATTTTTTTCTTGATCGGCTCCTCCTGTACAACATTTTCTGCAGAATTTTCCATCTCGGCAGTGAGGGGAGGCGCGCCCGCGCCTGTGGAAGCAAGCCCGCTCTCCACATCCTGCCCAGAATGCAAACGTTCTTCGTTTTGTGGAATTTCGACCTCTTGATTGTTCGTAACCCTTCCAGAACGCAACGTAATAACGTGTATATGTTCCTTGCTTTCGTTCTTGCCTGGATTAGCCTCTGTGTCACTTGGTAACTGTCCTTGAGGTCTGTTTAGAAGAGCACTTGCTAGTTGACCAATTTGGTTTTCCAACGTTTTCAGAGTTACAGCTTGACTCTTATACATCATTCTCAATTCCTCCATCTCTGACTTTTCATTTGAGTGCCCTTGTCCTCCTTGAGGTTGTTGATGGAAACCAGAAGGGTTGTATGATTGCCTTGGTGCATAAGATTGTTGAGGACCAGAATTGTTGAAAGGCCTTGGTCCGAATTGCTGACCTTGCGATGGTTGCGGTATGGTATTCTGATTGTTGCTCCAATTGAAGTTAGGATGGTTCCTGTTATTGGGGTGATATGTATTAGGTGCCGGTTGTGTAGGCCTCTGAAAGTTGCTGACAAAATGCGTCGAATCGCTAGAAATAGCACACTGAGCTGTCTCATGAGCACCTGCACACAAGTCGCAAACCATAGCGACTTGATGAATCCCTGTCTTGGATAATGCATCCACCTTCATAGATAAAGCCTGTAGCTGAGCTGTTATAGCCGTGGCAGCGTCCACTTCAAAAACACCTGCAGTTTTACTCTGTGGCAATCGCTGAGTAGGATTTTGATACTCGTTAGCAGCCATCATTTCAATCAAGTCATAAGCTTCTTCATAGCTTTTGGCCCAAAGAGCTCCTCCCGATGCTGCATCAAGCATAGATCGTGAATGATTCAACCCATTATAGAAACCGTTAATGACCATCCAATCTGGCATCCCATGATGGGGACACTTTCGAAGCATTTCATTATACCTTTCTCAAGCTTCACACAACGTTTCTCCAGAATGTTGATTGAATTGTGTAAGAGCGTTCCTCATGGCTGCCGTCTTAGCCATAGGAAAGAATTTAGTCAGAAACTTTTGTGCGAGATCCTCCCAAGTAGTTATAGAACTTGCTGGCAGCGAGTGCAACCAGCTCTTTGCCTTGTCTCGTAGAGAGAATGGAAACAACCTCAGCTTTATAGCATCTTCAGAAACCCCGTTAGTTTTGAAGGTATTACAGATCTCGATGAAGTCTCTGATATGCATATTAGGGTCCTCAGCAGGTGAACCCCCAAACTGCACAGAATTCTGAACCATTTGAATCGTGCCCGGCTTGATTTCGAAATTATTAGCCGCAATAGCCGGCCTAACAATGCTTGACTGAATGTCATTGATCTTTGGCTGGGAATAATCCCGTAGAGCTTTCACTGGATCCCCCATCACTAATTCTGGCTCAATTTCTGGAACTGCAATTCCCCTCTCTTCGTCTAAGTGTTCTTCCAGTTTTTCCTTACTCGATTGAGAACGAGTACGCATACACGATCAATTATCTGAAATCACAGAATAAAAAAGAATGATTAGTAACAATTCTCAGTCAGTGATATCTAACGACCACTGATGATAAACACATTAACTAAACAAAACAATGAACCGAGTCCCCGGCAGCGGCGCCAAAAACTTGTTCGCACTTTATTCACGCAAGAGAACGTGGTCACAAGTAATACAGTAATAAGTAAGATATGTTCCACAGAGACTCGACTTGCTTACGCTTAGTTCACTTATGCACCAGAATATGGTTATGTTTCACTGCTAAGAAAATAAACAATTGGAATTTTGATTACACTAATAATTGAAACTTAACGAATTACTTATATGAAATAAACATGGGATTTTAACTTCATTAACTATCTCATCTAGAATCTTATGCCTTTTTAACCTAGCATGTGAAAGTGATGATAACTGATCAGACCCTCTAAACTGATAAACGCCAACTTTCATTGTGCGCATACCATCCTAATGAACATCCACAAATGATAGAAGTCAATTAGTCAACCACTATACTTAGTCCCTATATGTCTATAGAGATTGAAAATATAATGGCTTAAGCACAAGCATCCATAAAATCACATAGTCAATGCAAGACGGTTAGAATTACATCATAAATTAATACATGCATCTCAACATGCAAAAACCTATGCTAGCATGGCATGTTCTAAACCCTAGATCCACTTTCGCATTCACGAGGGCTCAACAAACAATTATAAATGTTCGCGACGCATTTACAATGAATAAGCTTAACCATACTAGGATATCATAACAATCACACACTTAGGCATAAAAACAATCAATATCTAGAATCAATAGAAAAATCCATTAAAATCCCATGACACCGATTAGCCCATAATTGGGCTAGCCACCATCAGGGGTTCAATTGAAAACATGATAGACAACCAATTATAAATAAACTCCTAATATTAATTGCAAGAGTAAAAGAAACAACCTATCGTCCACGTGGTAGAAAATTACAAAAGAAATAGTTCGAACTAAATCACCCACGGAAGCTTGATGACCTAATTCTCTTCCTTGGTGGCTCACAAAGTAATACTACTTCCTAAGATACGATTCTATTATGATAATAAAAATCCCTGATGTTTTTATACTAGGTTACATAAAAACCAAAAATCCATGGGCCTGCTTCTGACTGGGCCTTAAAAGCTAAATAACTGCAACTACAAAATATTGATTTCGGCTGGGGGCGGGCGCTCCTTATGAGGGGCGGGCGCGCTTGTGCTTTTCTGTCTAAGCGCGGGCGCGCTTGGAGATGAGCGGGCGCGCCTGCAGCTTCTGCCCGGCAGTTGATTTTCTTGCATCGTTGCTCTTTTCACGATTCGTCTCGCTCTTTCTTGATCTCAACTCAAGCCTTGACTCTCTTTCCTTGAATTCCCAGCTCATATGCCACCAATTATGCAATTATTCCTCAATCCTGCTTCGACCTGTGATCTGCACAGAAAAGACACAAAACACATCAAAAGACACTACATACTTGGGCAAAAGCGATCAATTTAAGCCGAATTGGAACGTATATAGTGGACGAAAAGTCCACTAACAGCAATCAACTTTACAATTAAAAGGAGAATGTGAAAAAATGCATGGAAATAATATTTATGCACTGGAATCAAATGTACAGCACCAATAACAAAAAGATGCAGCCAACTGAAAATACAGGATAATAAAAAACTCAAGAATTAGTGATAACTAACCATATGTGAACGTTGATTACTGGAACGCCAACTAATTTGTCCAACTTCTTGAAGTATAAAATCTTTTTCCACTCTTCAGGCACAAGTAGCTTTAGGATATCAACTGATTTAAAAAAAATACAATCAACAAATTAGAAAATATGAAGTTATCTATACATGAAAGTGAATAAAGTGGAAATCACCTGGAGCAGCGATTACATATGCATCTGCTTCAATAACCTTCCCATTAGTTAGTAATAGACTCTTAACAGTTTGATCTTTATTTAAAGAGATCTTCTGTGCTCGTGAATTGAGGTGAACTTCACCACCCAGTGACTGTATGTGATCGACTATAGGCATGCAAAGTCTTTCTGGAGGACTTCCATCTAGGAAAGCCATCTTTGAACCGTGCTTCTCCTGTTATGTTTCTATTATATTTATCAAACCAATTCAATGCAAAAGTAACATCTTGCGCATTCATCGATTTGAACATCACACAATCCTACTAAATTATCCACAACTTTTTCGAGTATCATTCTCGTCAGATATATCTTTATATACTAAGCTTGTAAATCTCAGTTACTACTGAAAATGAATTTTCTAAAGGTTTTTTCTTAATGAATTGAGTATTTTCAATTGTGTATTTGTGATTACAACATAAATATATATATAGTTGAAGAATGCGTGAAGCCACAGGTACCAACATAGTGATTGGAAATTTATAAGAGAAATCGGCATTCATAGCAAACAGAATCCATAAAGTTGATCAGAAAAGTACCTAGTCTATTCCGTTAAGAACTAATAAACAGTTCCTCCTAAAAAATAACGACGTTTCTATTACATGTCGAAAGAAAAGTGAAAGATACTGCTTAACTGAATTTTACAATTCATACCACACGAATAAAGATAAAAGTGTCCTAGGATCTGACCTCTTTCAATTAAAAGATGTTGTGGAAAAAAAAAATAACAATAGACTACTTATCCATATACTCAACAACCACCTGTACGTACGGTGCCAGAACTTACTTCTCCGATCAATCGCCGACGGCGTTCATATTGCTTTACACAGACTACACACACGACCAAGCCGTGATACAACCGAAAGGAGTACGGAATATGAAGAAAATGACCGGAGAAAACTCCAGCGACACCCAAAATAATAACTAAACTTAAAATAATTACTACCCACATATTGGTTATCTCCAGAGCTACACAGTCATGCCACCAGAGATCAGAACCAAGTCATGTAGCCAAACTCAGGCCACCTCGGCATAGTTCCGGTCAAAATCCGGTCAAGAACAAAATGGACACAAACATTAATATAAAAATTGCTACAGACTCCCACTATAGCAACTAATACAATCACAACATCAATTTCTACTAACAATCAGCAAAACTCATGCTCAACAACTCAAAACGAAATTAGTTGAAAACAAAACAGAAATCAAATAATTTTTCATTCAAACCAAACATATAATCATGTTACCCAATGAGAGATATTCAAATCGGTTACTCATATGCGAGGAGCGGATTAGACAATCACCTTGACTTGATCAAATGATTCCAAGAACCCTAAGCTTGCTATGTTCTTCCCCAAACACAAAAACCTAGCTGCTAGTTTCTATTTTTGGCAACTTTTAGTAAAAATTTATTAATCAAAACTATTTATATTTTTAAGGAAATTAGGGCCTTAAATTTGATTAAAAGATAATTTACCCCATAATCAAAATAAAAAGCCCAAAAATCTTTTTTTATGGGATAAAATATAAAAACAAATATTTTTGAATAAATACAATATATATGTCAAAATTCCCCAAAAATTATGAATGATCCAAAAATAATAAAATAATTTTATTTGGAGTATTTTACCATTTCCCTAAAAATAAAGGAACAAAATAAGGTCTCTAGTCCTCTACAGGGGATGGGTCCGATAATCATAAATCGAAATAATTTATTCTAACGAAACAATAATTACAGTAAAATAGAATAAAATATTTTAAGCTACACAGAAGTCACATAACACATAACAGATAATTTTCCTATTTATTAAAATACCTAACACAAATAAATGCATATATATATATAATAATAATAATAAATCTGACATCCTAAAAATTATATTAAAAACATATTTAAATATTATAAAATACATTTAATTTTCTCGGTCGTTACAACCTTCCCCCCTTATAAGGATTCTGCCCCCATAATCCACTTTAAGACAACAAGTGCGGGTATTGAGCTAACATTTCACTTTCTCACTTCTATGTTGATTTCTCAACAAGTGAATTTCTCCACAACTCACAGCATAGGCTTAAAACTAAATTCAACCTAAACCTATCTCATGTGAATGTAAACCTATATCAAATGAATATAAACTTATCTCATGTGATCTATCAAATCTTTCACGGCCTATATCTATGCTTATTTCAGTGACTACCAACCTGTAACTCTGATACCAACTATGACGCCCTCCAAATCCGGGGTCTAGATCTGGGGTCACCAACTAATCAACAATAAAATATAATAAAATAATAAATCAGAGGCGCATTGACTCCGCCAACAACTAAGGATCGCTAACAGGTTATAGTGTGAAATTAAGCAGCTGAAACTAAAAGTAAACCAAATCATTTATTACAAACTAGAAACTAAATCCAAAACTCAAAACCATAAGTTTCGATAACTTTTAAGTCTAAATTCCTTTTATTACACATTCTATCTACAGCAAAACTGTAAACAACTAAATACTTGGGAAGCCCGAGAAGCGAGCCACCCTAACACTTGAGGCTCTATATGCCCGCTAGAGCTACCGTTGTGACTCATACTGGATATCTGGCAGAATTTAATAAAAAGCAAGAGTGAGCCAAAGAAATACTCAGCAAGTATATGAACAATAGAAATAAAATCAGAATAAAAATCTGTATCGCGAATGGAATATAAAACAGTTTATTATAAAAACTGAACAGTAAATAAATCACCGTTTATCTCAAACTGAAACAATGCAGTATGTCATCAAAATAAATCAACTGCAGAATCACAATATATAATAGCCACACAGGCAATATGGATTGGATAACACAAATAAACACTATTGCCCACTGATCAGGTTTTAAAGGCAATAGGACCCCTTTATAGCTCATCGGTACATTTCTATACCCATAGATATAACAAGGATTTCAAAATATAGGTACCAAAATAGGCATGTAATGTTAGCCTATAGGAAGATGGATTGGTTACCATATCCCCCTTAAAAATGTTGGACCCCATACATCGGGCTTCCTATGCAATTGCTGGACCCCATACATCGGGCCTCCTACGCGATACATTCCAATCCAATAGAGCAACCCAAACAAAATAAAGGTATGCTTAATTTTAAATACAGGTCATATCCCCATTATTTACTACGATAACACCAGATATGACGTGTTTATTATAATCAAATTCCAATATTCAGAGTACGAATAATAAGTAACTCTGATGCACAGAATAAAACATGAATCATAAATAGTTCTGAACAATAACTATTTATCATGATATGAATAATCGAAATAATAAAGCAAAAGTGTTTAAGATTATCAAGAAGAAAATACTTGCTTACCAATATCAAGTAACTCTGTTTGCATGACAAAACATTTAAGAATCACAAATAGCTCTGAATAATAACTATTTGTCATGATACGAATAAATGAAAACATAAACAACAATGTTTAAGATGATCAAAGAGGAAATACTTGCCTGGTATGGACGTTGTCCTAAGCTGGAATGGGTCGACTACACTTCTCTTCTAGCTACTAACTCTCTCGGATCTACAAATAAAATAATCTAATTTAGATTCTAGTGTCTACCCATGCGGTCTAACAATAACGAATCTCAAATAATAATTAATAAACAAGTAGTATCAATTAGCAAGCAAGTAAGTATATAAATCATATAACAAATAAGACTCACAAATTAAATAGTAGCGAAATAAATAAAAGTAGACTCTAATATATTATTTGAGTCAAAGTGGATCATTGTTATCCATTCCGGATAATTATTGGATCCATAATATATTTAATAAAATATTAATCCGGCTTTATAATAAATTAGGGAATTGAAACTATTTTTATCCATTTTGGATTATTTTTAGGGTCTAAAACAAAATAGTTTAATTTAAAACGGATAAAGGGATTATCAGATAAATAAAAATAAATAAATCATTTTTATTTCTCAAAATAATTAAATCCAATTATTTTTAATTATATTTAATTAATATTTAATTAAATTAATTAATTGATTAAAATAATTTAACCAATCAATTTAGATTAATTAAATTATTATCTAAATAAATTAAAATAATTGAACTAAATCAATTTTGAAATAAAACTAATTTTAGAAGATGAAATTGATTTTTACTCTAAAAACACTTTAAAGAATATAGGTCCGGAATTTTAAAGATTAAAATCCCATTATCATTACCAAGCAAACAACCAACCTTTAATTAGATTCTTTTACACCATCGGGCTGTAGTATACTCGAAAGCATTCTGACTTTTAGTACCTAATTTACTAGGGCTCAAAAATTGATTTGCAGTAAGCAGCTCTAACAAAATTGCATTTTGCATAAAAGGAACTCAGGGCATTATCAACTGTCGTATCCTCAAACAGACCAGGATGTACGCACCTTCAAATTACCTAAATGGGAACAAGCAGGAAGAATGCTAACTATAGTTATTTGGTCAGGTTTTAATGCAGCAACAGATATAAAATCACGAAACAACTCGAGCGCTTTCAGTGACTCTCCATTTGAGGAATATCCAACAATAACTGAATTCCATGAGACTGGATCTCTTGATTTCATTCTTTCAAAAAGGAACTCGGCTTTATCCATTCGCCGAATTCTCGAATAGAAACCAATCAAAGCATTGGTTACAAAAAATTTCTCCATCAAGTCTGGCCGATGTAACACATAACAATGGATCTCTTTGCCGAAACGATGAGCAACATTCTCTTTTAAACCAGCACAAATAGGAAATATATTGGCAATAGTTGCCTAATTTGGTACCGTCGACTCTTTTAACATCCAACAGAACAGTTTAAATGCCTCTTCTGTTAATTTGTTTTCAGCAAACCCTGCAATCATAGCATTCCATGAAACAAAATCTTTCTCAACGATCATATGAAACACAACATTTGCTTCATCACAGATACAACCAGATTTGGCATACATAGAGACCAGGGAATTTCCTACCAAGGTATCTGATTCTAATCCAGTTTTTATCGCATACGAGTGTACACCCCTCCCTGCACCCAAAGCTCTTGCACGAGCACAAACAGGAAGAACGATAACAATAGTGACAGAAGTAGGTTTAGGGCCCTCAGCAGTATGCATTTTGTAAAATAACTTCATCGCCTCACTGTCATGAATCTGGGACCTTGAAAACCCAGATAAAACAATGTTCCATGCGACTGCATCATTGTTTCTACTTTCCCTAGCTTAGCAACCTGACCGTGAAGAGTTTTCCCTAGTTTAATGTCTGAAATAGCAGCACATGATTTAAGCAGGGTGGCAAGGATATGATGTTCTGTATTATACCCAGTGAGTATCGTATCATCTGCCGAAGGAAGGAAACACCATCATTCATCGCCTTTTGTTCACTTAGTTGCTCCACTGATGCGTGTGTATCCATATACTCAACAACCACCTGTACGTACGGTGCCAGAACTTACTTCTCCGATCAATCGCCGACGGCGTTCATATTGCTTTACACAGACTACACACACGACCAAACCGTGATACAACCGAAAGGAGTACGGAATACAAAGAAAATGACCGGAGAAAACTCCAGCGACACCCAAAATAACAACTAAACTTAAAATAATTACTACCCACATATTGGTTATCTCCAGAGCTACACAGCCATGCCACCAGAGATCAGAACCAAGTCATGTAGCCAAACTCCGGCAACCTTGGCATAGTTCCGGTCAAAATTCGATCAAGAACAAAATGGACACAAACATTAATATAAAAATTGCTACAGACTCCCACTATAGCAACTAATACAATCACAACATCAATTTCTACTAACAATCAGCAAAACTCATGCTCAACAACTCAAAACGAAATTAGTTGAAAACAAAACAGAAATCAAATAATTTTTCATTCAAACCAAACATATAATCATGTTACCCAATGAGAGATATTCAAATCGGTTACTCATATGCGAGGAGCGGATTAGACAATCACCTTGACTTGATCAAATGATTCCAAGAACCATAAGCTTGCTATATTCTTCCCCAAACACAAAAACCCAGCTGCTAGTTTCTATTTTTGGCAACTTTTAATAAAAATTTATTAATCAAAATTATTTATATTTTTAAGGAAATTAGGGTCTTAAATTTGATTAAAAGATAATTTACCCCATAATCAAAATAAAAAGCCTAAAAATCTTTTTTTATGTGATAAAATATAAAAACAATTTTTTTTGAATAAATACAATATATATGTCAAAATTCTCCAAAAATTATGAATAATCCAAAAATAATAAAATAATTTTATTTGGAGTATTTTACCATTTCCATAAAAATAAAGGAACAAAACAAGGTCTCTAGTCCTCTACAGAGGATGGGTTTGATAATCATAAATCGAAATAATTTATTCTAACGAAACAAAAATTACAGTAAAATAGAATAAAATATTTTAAACAACACAGAAGTCACATAACACATAACAGATAATTTTCCTATTTATTAAAATTCCTAACACAAATAAATGCATATATATATATAATAATAAAAAAATTCTGACACCCTAAAAATTATATTAAAAACATATTTAAATATTATAAAATACATTTAATTTTCTCGATCGTTACAAGTTTACATTATAATTATAATAACAATATGGGTTATATATATTTGAATAATATCAATAAGTTTCATGTAAACACAGCCGCCTTATCATTCTTGTTTTTAGCGATAAGGTGGACAAATATTTTCGTAATTGTTTTTTACCATTAGAAATAGACCGAGTAAAAAAGTTATTATTTTTTAATTTGAATCTGAAACCCTTTAGATTTTGATGATCACACTGTTAGCAAGCTGAAAGCTTGTATATGATATAAAATAGCAAGCTGTTATACATGTACTAACTTGATTTTGCAGGTATTACTGATATGGTTATCAGTACAATATATATTGACAGCAAGCTGAAAGTAGGAAAACAAAGTGTTTCAGCAAGCTGACAGCATGGTAACAGGTTGTATCAGCAAGCTGGCACTGGAACGCAGAAACTGTTTGGATAAGCAAGGAAGTCCGAATTTCATGGAGAATTTATAGGATCTTTACTTGTACGAGTCTATCTAATATATATATGGTTATATATTATATTAGAGCTCAGTTTTATCAAATTCAAACAGATTTTAATATTCAAATTAATTTTCCTATTTAATAGGAGTTGGAGTTTGACTAAAACTTATCTTCTAAAAACCAACTCTTATCTATACTATATTGAGGCTGATTTCAAACGATTCTATCATCTTATTTATCCTCAATATACGTATTTTTAAATATATATACGTACCTTATCTTAACTAATTCAAACGTTGTAATTTCAACGTTAGTTTTGGTTTGATAAAATCAAATATATATATACAAGTGTGTATAGTTTTTCTAAGAAGAGAAAAGGAAGTGAAGCTAAACTGATTTGAAACATATATACACACTTCTTCTCAAACTCAAAACGTTCTTAGCAAATATCTTTGAGCTCTAGTATTATATATACTTATATATATACGTTAGAGAGCTTATAGTTTGAGTTGTATCTTTATTCACTTGTATTTGTTCAAGGTGTAATTGGTTGTGGCTGGATATTGAGCTTGTGAAACAGGGTTTGGGAACTAGAAAGCTAGAGAAGGCTGTACTAGGGTAGTATAGTGCTTAGAGAGCTAGAGAGTTCGATAGAACAGGGTTTCAGCAAGCTAGTATCAGTTGCAAGGGAATATGGGAGGAATATTATTGTAATCTTGTAATCGTGGTTGATTTTGATTAATAATATTCTCTCTTACCAGTTGGTAGGGGACCAGGACGTAGACCATAGGAGATTAGGGGTCGAACCTGGCTAAAAGTCTTGGTGTTATTTACTTTTTCTGTACTGCATTGCATATAGCAGCTAGCTGACAGTGTCTGTTAATCAATCTTAGCTAGCTGACAGGCTTAATAACTCGGTAAAATTAAAATTGGTCATTGTTAGCCATAACACCTATTCACCCCCCCTCTAGGTGTGCATTTTCATTTGGTATCAGAGCAGGCTATACTAATATCTTCTGTAACAGGAAAGTATAGAACAGATGGCTGACAAATATCCAATGGGAAGTTCAGGCTCGAGGGCACCTCTTCTACTTGGCACAGAAAACTACAACTGGTGGAAAGGTAGAATGAAGCAGCACCTGGCCAAAGAACCCATGGAGTGGAGAGTTACAGAAAAAGGTCCTTTCAAGTTTCTCACTACAGATGGTAAAGAAAAGGATATAGATGAACTCACTGCTGATGAGCTGATCAAGCTTGCTTACAACAACCGCGCTATCAACACTATCATGACTGGCTTATGTCCTGAAGAAAGTGACAAAGTTTCTTCATGTACTTCTGCAAAGGAGATGTGGGACACTCTTGAATTGTGTCATGAAGGTTCAAAATCCTTAAAGAAGGTTAAACTCAGCAAGCTGATGAATGAGTATGGTAATTTCAAGCTCAATGAAGGTGAATCTATTAAGGATGCTCAAGCAAGGTTCCAAGTCACTATGAATGGTCTCACTTTACTTGGCAAGAAAATTCCACAAGAAGAGATCAACATGAAAATCATTAGTGCTGTTCCATGGATCTATGAACCTAAGGTCACTGCCTTAGAATCTTCTCCAACAATTGATACAATGGACACTCTAAGTGTTTTTGCTGAATTGGAGCAGTTTGAAGGCAAGATAAATGCTAGCCATGCAAATTCTACTTCTGATCTCACATCAAAGATGAAGAATTTGGCACTTCATGGTGATGACAGCAAGCTGAAATCTGATGATGAATCAGATGAGGAAATAGCACTCATGTCCAGAAAAATCAGAAAGATGATTGAACAGAAAAACAAGATGAAGAGAGATAGAAGGAGTTCAGATTTCTCTAAAACCAAAAAGTTCTCCAAAGATTCCAAAGGAGATTCAACATGTTTTGAATGTGGCAAAACTGGCCATTTCAAGAAGGACTGTTACAAGCTAAAAGGAAAACAGCAAGCTGAATACAAAGACAAGAAGAAATTTAAAGCTTTGCTAACCTGGAGTGATGATGAAGAAGACATCTCACCAAGTGACAGTGACAACAATGATGATATGGTCAACCTTGCACTAGTTGGAATGGAGGATGATATTGTTCGAGGCTTAACTGAGGAGATCATTGCTGAAAGTGATTCTGATGATGACAAAAGTGAGGTAAATTCATTCAGATTTGATATTTCTTCTGATAATATTATTCTAGATGAACTAACCATGCAGGATCAAGATAGTATTTCTATAGAGGAATATAATTCAGTAAAGACAGAAAACAGCAAGCTGTCAGAGAAGAATTCATATCTTAGACAGATGGTTCAAGATTTAATGGCAAAGGTGGAATCACTAATTGAAAGCAAGGAACCTGTCCAAGCAACAAATGAAGTCAAAATCAAAGAGCTTGAATCAAAAATTGAAGATCTAGAAGGTTTCAACAAGATTCTGTTAAAAAGGAACAATGCTCTAGCTGATGAGATTTCTGATCTAAAGGCTGACATAGAGGCAAGAGATGCATGTCTTGAAACATTTAAACTCAGAGAATCTTCCAAGAAAGAATCATCTCAGCCTGATGAAACATCATCTCAGCCTGCTGAAACATCATCTCAGCCTGCTGACAGTACATCTCAGCCTGCTGCCACTTCATCAAAGCAAGCAGAAAGAATTATTTCCTTGGAAAAAGAAGTCATTAAGCTCAGAAAAGGCATGGGTACTTTTGTTCAAGGAGAAGAAGGTCTCAAATCAATGATGAAAAGCATCAAGGTACCTTTGGACAAGGAAGGAGTTGGTTTGAACTTCAACAAGAGGGCTACTGCACTAAAGTATGAAGGCAGACAAGGAAAGCCATACAAATATGCTATGCCCTGGACAAGCTGCAAGAAATGTGGTGGTAAAGGTCATCTAGCTCAAAATTGCAGATCTCAGCGAGCTACCAGAATTTACCAGAAAGAAGCTGACAGGAAGCCAGCTTGCTGGAACAAACAGTCAGCTAGCCGAAATGGTTCTGGCAGGAAGAAAAGAACAAAGAATTCCTTTCCCAAAGTGGTTCAAATGTGGATCAAGAAATCTGAATTAAATGTTCTTTATATACTTGCTACTAACCAATCAGGACCCAAACCAATATGGGTACCAAAAGGTTAAGTGTTGTTTTTGTGTGTTTTGTAGATATGTCTTGCTGCTAAGATCAAATCGAAATCATGGATCATCGATAGTGGATGTACAAGACATATGTGTGGAGACAAAGCTCAATTTATTAATCTTAAATTTAAGAAAGGTGGAGGTGTCACAATTGGTGATAGTAAGACTCTTCCTATTCTAGGTAAAGGTAAAGTAGGTAATGACACAACTTTTATTGATAATGTTCGTTATGTTAAAGGCTTAAAATATAATTTGCTTAGTGTAAGTCAGTTGCATGATGATGGTCATTCAGTTGTTTTTGATAAAGATAAATGTGTTATTACTGTTGCTACTAACCAGATTCCTCTAGTTGCTAGAAGGGAAGGCAATGTGTATGTGTTAGACTTTGAATTGCAGGAAACAGCTTGCTGCTTAGCTGCTGTTGACAATGATCCAACAATCTGGCATAGAAGATTGGGTCATGCTCACATGGACTTGCTCAACAGACTATCTAGCAAGAAGTTAGTGAAGGGTTTGCCAAAATTGAAGTATGTCAAGACACAAGTTTGTGATGCATGTCAATTGGGCAAACAGATTCAAAGTTCTCACAAGGCCAAAAAGGTTGTATCTACTACAAAATCCTTAGAATTATTACATCTAGATTTGTTTGGTCCAGAATGTTATAAAAGTATTGGAGGTAAACAATATGGTTTTGTTATTGTTGATGATTATACACGTTTTACTTGGGTTTTATTTCTTCGTACTAAAGATTCTGCTTTTGAAGAATTTGAGAAGCTAATTAAGGTTCTTGAGAACAAGCTGGACACAAGACTTGTAGGTATAAGAAGTGATCGAGGTGGTGAATTCAAGAAAGATTTTGTCACTTACTGTGAAGCAAGGGGCATCACTCATGAATTCTCTGCACCTAGAACTCCACAACAGAATGGAGTAGTGGAAAGAAAGAACAGGTCTTTGGAGGAAACTGCTAGAACTTTATTGCAGGAAAGCAAGCTGCCAAGGAGCTTTTGGGCAGAAGCAGTGAACACAGCCTGCTATGTTCTTAACAGAGTGGTGATCAGACCTATTCTTGAGAAAATTCACTATGAGCTGTTGAGGAACAAAAGGCCTAACATCAGTTACTTTAAAGTGTTTGGTTCAAAGTGTTTTGTCCTCAAGAAAATCGACAGGGATGGTAAATTCGATGCTAAATCTTATGAGGCAATATTTCTTGGTTATTCTTTAACTAGTAGAGCATATAGAGTCTTTAATTTAAAGAAACGCATTGTTGAGGAGTCTATTGATGTTATATTTCATGAACCTAACAATGATCTGTCAAGAGATGAGGAAGATGATGCAGGTGATGAAGCTGGAAGCAATAAAGCTACTGCAACGTCGGGTAGTCAGCAAGCTGATAAGACAAAGGAGCAAGCTGCTACAATATATACTGCTCAACAGTCAGACAGTCAGCAAGCTGAAACATCAAATCAGCCAGCTGACACTGCAATCTCAGTAGATGATACTATTGAACAGTTGTCTAAACTCAATCTAGGAGGGTCACAAACTCCTATAGCAAGGACTACAACTTCGGTTAGAACTGTTCATGAAGAGATATCCCAACATTCTCTCCCTAAAGCTACAAGAACTGTGAAGAATCATCCACCAACTCAAATCATTGGTGATGCTTCTGAGGGTGTCAAGACTAGAAGAGGGAAAGCAAACTTCTGTGCTTTTGCAGCTTTCCTAGCTCAAGAGGAACCCAAAAATGTTCAAGAGGCTTTAGAAGATGAAAATTGGATCATGGCAATGCAAGAGGAGCTGAATCAATTCAAAAGATGTGATGTGTGGGAACTTGTGGAAAAGCCTAAAGATGTTTCAGTCATTGGTACTAAATGGGTCTTCAAGAACAAAGCTGATGAATTTGGTACAGTTACAAGGAACAAGGCACGGCTAGTTGCACAAGGCTACAATCAACAAGAAGGAATTGATTTTGATCAAACTTATGCACCTGTTGCAAGGCTGGAGTCTATAAGAATGCTACTTTCATTTGCATGTTACAAGAAATTCAAGCTTCATCAAATGGATGTCAAAAGTGCATTTCTTAATGGCTATCTCAAAGAAGAAGTTTATGTCAAGCAACTTCCGGGCTTCGAGCATGAAAAGTTTCCAAATCATGTCTACAAACTAAAGAAGGCATTGTATGGACTAAGGCAAGCTCCTAGGTCTTGGTATGAACGATTAAGTGAATTTCTACTTAAAAATGGCTTTATTCGAGGTAAAATTGATCCAACTTTATTTCTTAAATTTGATGGTAAGGATATTCTTGTTGTTCAAATTTATGTGGATGATATTGTTTTTGGATCAACTAATGATGCCATGTGTGAGTGGTTTTCAAAGTGTATGCACAGTGAGTTTGACATGAGCATGATGGGTGAACTCAATTATTTTTTGGGTCTTCAAGTCAAGCAAACAAAAGATGGAATCTTTGTGCATCAATCCAAATACATCAAGAATCTACTCAAGAGATTTGGATTTGAAACTGTCAAGGCAAAATCAACACCAATGAGTCAAGCTAGCAAGCTGACAACAGATGAAAAAGGTGTAGATGTTGATATTCGTAAGTATAGAGGTATGATTGGTAGTTTACTGTATCTTACTGCTTCTAGACCTGATATTATGTATGCAGTTTGTGTATGTGCTAGATTTCAATGCAAGCCTAAAGAGTCTCATTATAATGCTGTTAAGAGAATCTTTAAGTATTTAAGTGGTACTATCAATTTGGCTTTATTTTATCCTATCACAAATGCATTTGATCTTGTTGGGTTTAGTGATGCAGATTATGCAGGTTGTCACACTGATCGAAAAAGTACAAGTGGTGTTTGTGCATTTTTAGGCCAGAGTTTGGTCACTCTGTTGCTTTATCAACAGCTGAGGGGGAGTATTTGGCAGCTGGCAGCTGTTGCTCTCAAATGTTGTGGATGATACAAACACTAAGGGATTTTGGAATCAAATGTGGAAGGATTCCAATATATTGTGACAATACAAGCGCTATCAACATTTCAGAAAATCCGGTCAATCACTCAAGAACAAAGCATATTGATGTGAGACATCATTTCTTGAGAGACAATGTGGCAAAAGGGAAGATCAAGCTGATTTTTGTGCCCACAGAGTATCAGCTAGCTGACATCTTTACAAAGCCACTGGCAGAAGAGAGATTTTCTATTATTAGAAGGGAACTTGGCATGTGTAACATCTAGTCAGCAAGCTGACACCAGGTTTTTCTAAATCTCAGCTTACTGATTGAATAAGTACATATATAATTTTATTGTCAATCATTTTTAATTGTTATGTGTTCCATGGTAAGTTTGGCAGATTCCACTATCTTGTTATCTGTGTACGACTATTCGGTTTTCTAGGCTAAGTAATTAGTGTAACTTTCAAATTTTAAACTAATTGCTATTTCATGATATATAATGATTATCTGTTAACATGATTAATTATCTGTTTAATCATTGTGGAGTTTTTTTTATAAAATGTTTAGTATTTTAAAGGGTGGGATAATTTCTAGTATTTCTCCGAAAAATACTCCTTTTAAATCAATTAAAATAGGATTAGTTGAGCTTATTCACTCAAGACTCTTTGGCTCCCTATATTATCGGCCAAATCTGCGGATACGAGCTCTAGGGTTTCTTTTTAACAAATACACTATATCTCTTGCTTTATCAATCTCAATCGTCAAAGTCATGCGGCAGACAAGGAAAATGAAGGCATCTGCAAGTGTTAAAGAGAACAAATTGAAGCGCAAGCTTATCGATGAGAATGATGATTTTATTGAACCACTGAACATTGATAGTGGAGATGATGTGTCAGAAGTTAATCGATCAGATCGTGAGGGTTCAGAATCGAAGAAAGTTAAGCGAAGTTTGCAGTTTGTCTCGGCTGATTTGGAAGCAAGGTCATTGTCTCTTGATTTGCTCAATCGTAAAGTTATTTTCGGCCGCCCTATTGCTGGTAAGGTTTTCTTTACTTGTGGCGCAGTAAAGTATTTTACTGATTTAGGTTTTGAGTCGTTTTTGGTTGACATGCCTAAGGATTGTTATGTGGATTATGTTCAAGAGTTTTATGCAAATTTGGTGCCTGATCAGTATGGTAACTTTATATCTATGGTTAGAGACACCAAAATTACTCTGAACAATGCTGTTTTGAACTCTGTCTTGAGGATTGAAAACCCATCTAAACTATCTGTGTTCACTAAAAAGGGTCCTGTGTTATTGGATGATTTTAGCCCTTTAGTTCAACTGAATACAGTTAGGGGTTTGCATGGTATTTTGGAGTTCAATTGCCCTACTACATCGAATGTTACTCCAATGGCTCATGTTCTGTTTAAGATTTGTTTGGCAAATATCTGTCCTAGGGTTGGAAGTAGGTCAAATTTCAACTGTCAAGATGTGTGTGTTGTTGGTATGTTACTAGCTGGTAAGAAGTTTGATTTAGCTGATTTGATTTTGAAGAACATGTTGGCTGTTTTTGAGGGAAACCAGAGTACAGGGTTACCATATGGTTGTTTATTGACTAGAATTTTTGATTGGTATGGTGTCAAACTGAGGGATGTTGACAAATCTGTGGCTAAGGAGTTCTTGGACAACAAAAGCTTAGCTCAGTCTCATCTCAAAGTGGACAAGGATGGGAGTTTGGTGCAAGTTGAAGTTCAAACTCCAAGTACCGCTGTTGGTGAACAATCTACTGGATATTTTGAGAAAAAGTTTGAAGTTCTTGCTAAAGAGTTGAAAAATGATAATGCCACTATGACTCTTGACATTGCTCACTTGGCTTCAAAAATTGAAAGTTTAACTGATGAGGTTAAGTTTTTTAGAGAAGTTGTGGTAAGTAAGTTGTTGACAGCTTATAAAAAGGAGCTCAAAATATCAGATGATGGCAATGCTACAGAGTGTAACTTGGCTGGTCTGGCAAATGCTGCAGTAAGTAGTGCTGAGAAAAGTGGAAAAGCTGGTGGATCAACTACTCCAGATGACAAAGTGCTAGAGACAGATGCTGAAGATGACAAGTTTGCAGATCCAGAGGATGCTGTGAGCCCAGAATATTCTTGAATATTCCTTTTTAATGATTAAGGGGGAGTATTTTAGGAGAATTAGGCTGGGTTGGGGTCAGTAGTTGTCAGTTTTAAGTTTTAATTTCAAGCATGATAGACTTGTTAATTTTTGCTGGTATTTGTGGTACTTGAATATTTGCTGGTTTTTGGTACTTGGTTATTTTGGATAATTTGCTGGTTGCATGCTAGTATGCATGTGTTTTTATGATATGCTATGGATTTGGTTTTAAATCTTATCTGTTAAATGCCTAGTGTATTTTATTTGCAATTTTATATCTGTGTTTACAAGATTGCAGGTATTTAGGGGGAGTAATTATTCTCCTAAATTATTTTGGTGTTAATCATCAAAAAGGGGGAGATTGAAACCTTTTAGATTTTGATGATCACACTGTTAGCAAGCTGAAAGCTTGTATATGATATAAAATAGCAAGCTGTTATACATGTACTAACTTGATTTTGCAGGTATTACTGATATGGTTATCAGTACAATATATATTGACAGCAAGCTAAAAGTAGGAAAACAAAGTGTTTCAGCAAGCTGACAGCATGGTAACAGGTTGTATCAGCAAGCTGGCACTGGAACGCAGAAACTGTTTGGATAAGCAAGGAAGTCCGAATTTCATGGAGAATTTATAGGATCTTTACTTGTATGAGTCTATCTAATATATATATGGTTATATATTATATTAGAGCTCAGTTTTATCAAATTCAAACAGATTTTAATATTCAAATTAATTTTCCTATTTAATAGGAGTTGGAGTTTGACTAAAACTTATCTTCTAAAAACCAACTCTTATCTATACTATATTGAGGCTGATTTCAAACGATTCTATCATCTTATTTATCCTCAATATACGTATTTTTAAATATATATACGTACCTTATCTTAACTAATTCAAACGTTGTAATTTCAACGTTAGTTTTGGTTTGATAAAATCGAATATATATATACAAGTGTGTATAGTTTTTCTAAGAAGAGAAAAGGAAGTGAAGCTAAACTGATTTGAAACATATATACACACTTCTTCTCAAACTCAAAACGTTCTTAGCAAATATCTTTGAGCTCTAGTATTATATATACTTATATATATACATTAGAGAGCTTATAGTTTGAGTTGTATCTTTATTCACTTGTATTTGTTCAAGGTGTAATTGGTTGTGGCTGGATATTGAGCTTGTGAAACAGGGTTTGGGAACTAGAAAGCTAGAGAAGGCTGTACTAGGGTAGTATAGTGCTTAGAGAGCTAGAGAGTTCGATAGAACAGGGTTTCAGCAAGCTAGTATCAGTTGCAAGGGAATATGGGAGAAATATTATTGTAATCTTGTAATCGTGGTTGATTTTGATTAATAATATTCTCTCTTACCAGTTGGTAGGGGACCAGGACGTAGACCATAGGAGATTAGGGGTCGAACCTGGCTAAAAGTCTTGGTGTTATTTACTTTTTCTGTACTGCATTGCATATAGCAGCTAGCTAACAGTGTCTGTTAATCAATCTTAGCTAGCTGACAGGCTTAATAACTCGGTAAAATTAAAATTGGTCATTGTTAGCCATAACACCTATTCACCCCCCCTCTAGGTGTGCATTTTCAGAATCACCCCTGTACAACGACTCTAAATTTTATGCATCATTTTTATTGTGTCGTTTTATATTTTATTATTAGTTGACTAAAATTCCAAATTCCACTTTTTAAATGAACTATACAAATTGATTAGATTTTACTATTCCACTTTTTTAACAAATTATTATATCAAAATCTTCTTATATTATCATATAATATAATGATTTTTTAAATAATACATATTTGTACATAAAATTATTTTTTCAATAAAATAATTAATATTTTATCTTTTCAAAATATTTTATTTTTTTAATTTAATATATTAATATATATATATATATTTAAAATATAATATATTAATTATATATAAATATATTTTAATTTAATTATAATTATAATAATATATATTATATTTTAATACGTTGTTGATGAAATTTTAACCTTAAATCTATATTACATGTTAATATCTTTAGAATTCCTAATTTGTAATTACATACACAAGTATGAATTTATAAATATATCTTCTTATTTTTCATATCAAAATTGTCCCAGACTCAAGGTAAATTGCTCATATTAATTTCATGAACATTATTTTTATCTAAAATATTATATATAATGATCTAAGAATTACAATATTATACTATAACTATATATAATATGATATATATTGCGGACAGTAGACTACTTAGATTTTAGTGAAAATTGTCTTGACTTTGAAGTCTCTTGAAAGACAGAAGCATGGTTTTATGAGAGAATTATGAAAACAACTCAATTTTCTAATTTGTACAATGTAAAAGAAATAGTCATGTGAAATAATTTTTTAGTTTAAGATAATTTTGTTTTATCTTTTGACTAGAAAAATTGTAAATACTTGTAATATATATAAACAAGTGTAGTAGTACATATTATAGAAAATATCTGATTATCTTCTTGTAGAACCTGTACTCGAGTTTTAGATAGAAAATTTGTAAAGAGCATAAGTTCATTGTGGGTAAAAGAAACTTAGTTTTCTTAGAGAATTTCTCATAAACAAATATATACACTAGTAAATTTAACCATACCACTTTGATTGTTATTAGTTTTAAATTTATCATATTATTAGTTTATATTTTCAAGTATCAAGTTTCTTGAATATAAATACTTTAAAATTTAAATTAATTGAAATTTTAAAGAATTCGTATTCAGCTCCCACCTCTACAAATTCATTGTGGTTAGAGAAAGTTAACAAATAAACAAATGTAAATAAAATGCTTAAATAAACTCATTAAAATATGTTATGCCTAAATTTCAGTATGTGTTATTTTGGATGGTCTAGTATTTATTAAGTTGAAATGTTGAATTTATAGTTATTCAGGTGGTTTATTGTTACTATTATTGAAGTCATCCGCCTCTGGGGTTAATCATTCAACGCCCTCCGCTTCCAGGGTTAATTATTGAAGGTCTTCCGCCTGCAAGGTTAATTGTTGAAGACTCTTACTCTGTACTCCACGAGTTATCCTCGGCGGGGAGTTATGAGATACTACTTGACTCAACTTGGAAGATCCTTTTTCTCTCTGTATTCAGGCGGGTTATCCTCGTCTGGGAGCTTAGCACGCGTCCTGCATTCGAAGTAGGTCTAGTGCTGGCCTCTGGTCAAGATATTCGGAAAATAGCTGTAGTGGACCGACTAGAGTCCACGGTTTTCGGGTCAATGTCGGATTCATAAAGTTCTTGGGCCTTATACTGGGTTTTGGACTAGCCAAACAAGCCTCAATGTTGAGACATCTTCCAAGTCAGTATCTCTTCCATTTTGCCTATTCTCTTGCCTCTTGCCCGTTCTCTTTCCTATCGGTCATCTACTTCAACAAGAATTACATGAGCTTGATCCTCCATAAATAGAGATACGTAGACACATTGTTAGGCTTTGGACGTTGAGAGCCCCCATTAATCACCACACTCCGATGACTTTTCTAGTGAAAAACACAACCCTAAATTTTGACTATGGCGATGAACCTCAAATTTTGTTGTTATCAAATTCCTTCATTAACAAAATCGAAAATTAACGTTGGATCCCAGTTATCCGAAAAACACAGACGGGTGAAATAAAAATGTCTCGACTTAGGAGTTTGAGCTCTTACTTTTCGTTGCAAAAATAAAAATGTCAAGTTGACGTGATCATTTACTCTTCTTTTTTATCAATCGAACCGTTATCCCTCTGTTTGTTGCGAGAGAGTGGGAAGACTCCCACTCCCTCTCGAACAAGACTCACATAGTCACATGGAAGCTCATCCTTGTAATCCTAAAATTCTATTTTAGATGGGATATTCTCTATTTAAGCGAATAATACTTGAATAAGAGAATGATGAGATATTTTTTATTTCTGCTATTTTAAGATATAATATATGTAAAAAAATTAATATTAAAATCTATCATTACTTCTTATAATTAAAAAACAATTTTTAAAAAAATATTAGGGATTTATTTTCTTAGAAAACAGTTTGTATATAAAAAAAATTCCAAAAAATGCTTTCGACTTGCCTTTAGCCAGCTCAACCTGGTCCGGGACTCGTGACCAGGGTAAAAATCTATCCGCCCAAAGCTTACAAACCCCTGTAAAGAGTAAAAAAACAAAAAAAAAACCAATCATCGTCCTGTTATTCACCAATTAACTCCATTGATTACTCTCCAATAATAATAATAATAATAATAATAATAATACAACTTTCAACATCCACAGCCAGCTAGGTGTGTGATGTTAGAAAACCGTGTTCTTTTTATCATACTCCTATACATACATACATACAGGAGGTGTATGTGTGTAACATCTCACCCTAGTAATAATATTATAAGAGTGGCAGCAATAATTTTATGTGGCTTTGGATTCTTGTATCAGATCGTGGGTGCCAACTTTTGTTAGAAACTTAGAATAGAAAGGGGGTTGCGATTCCTGAGAGTATGTTATAATGTTATGTCCCCAGAAGCACTAGCTAGTGCCTAGTAGTATATTCAAATCAATTTCCCTACCCTACTACTAGTGTCCTAGAGTTTTTATTTATTTACTCGGGGTTGGTTAATGGTTGTGTTCTTGACTAGCAAAATGTTCATGGCGACGATGGACAAGACATTGCTGCTGCTGCTCATTCTTCATCTGCTATTATGTTCAAGTTTTATCAAAGCCGATACAGATCCGGAAGATGGTTTGTATTTTCAACTTTTCTTATCCACATTTAAACATCCATATACATACATTATCACTCTTCTACAATCTTATATGCAAGAATATACTGTCTTTTCTGCTAACAATCCCCTTTAGCTTTAACATTATTTCTTTTGAATTATCTAATTACTTGTTCTTTGGATGTAGATCTCTTATCCATATATATATAAAGAATGAACCTCTAGCTTTTACACAATTTGAGGTTTATGTCTGTCCCTTTTCATTCTAATTCTCACCCCTGCTGCTTTGCATAACCTTTAAGCCCCACCATTTATTTATTTACTTTGCTCCTGTGAATTTCATTATTCAGAAATTTCTGTTCTGTCCACCTACAGAGAACGAGTCATTCAAATTACATTTTCTGCCCCTCATCTTGCGCTTTGCTGATTGTGTCATTAGATGGACTTTGCTTTCGTGTTTGGGAGAATGTTTTGGTCTTATACAACTCCTTGTACAAATGGTTTTTAAAAAAGTGGCAGCCTAGAGATCCCCCAAGTTAGATTTTGTAGAACAATGGTCATGGGATTGAATGGGTTGAAACCATTGTACTTGTCCATGTTATTAAAAGATATTAGTTGCATGCTTTATATATCATTTTACTATACTTTTTTAGTAACTTTTGTGAGAAGAGTGTATTTGAATTGAGTATTGTCTTACTGCAATGTGTTGGTGTACAGTTTCTGCTCTGGGGGTCTTGTATACAAGTCTGAATTCACCGCAACAGCTCACAAAGTGGACAGCAAATGGCGGTGATCCCTGTGGAGAGTCATGGAAAGGCATCTCTTGCTCGGGCTCAAAAGTCACAGAAATGTAAGCTATCTTATGCTCACACTTTATCAGTGTCTTGTCTTGGGGTCACATAGCTGATATCTTTTCATTTGTTTATATATTTAAAACAGAAAATTACCAGGTCTTGGGCTCACTGGATTACTGGGTTACCAGCTTACAAATTTGAAATCAGTAACCACCTTGTAATAGCATGACCTCAACTATTTGGCAGTTCTTATATTATTAAGGCCTTTCTAGTTATATTGATTGGTGATATGATTATATTGCAGTGACCTGAGCAATAATAATCTTGGGAACCAGATACCTTACGGGCTTCCACAAAATTTGCAACGGCTGTAGGATTTCCCCTTGTTTTTTTATTGTCTAAATATTTTATTTTCTAGATAAAAGTTTAACATGTTTCTTACAACTTTATCAATGCAGAAATCTTGCTGGATGTGGTTTCAGCGGTGGTGTCCCATATTCCATATCACTAATGACTAAGATTGAGTACATGTTAGTTTCGTCTTTATTCTTCTCCAGTTCTGTTTAAAGGCCAAATATAAATGTTGATTTTTTTCTTATTTACCTGTGTAGAAATCTTAGTCACAACCAACTACAAGGCCAGCTGAATGACATGTTTGGATCCCTTTCAGCTTTGTCTACTCTGTGAGATTACCCCGTCCATTTTTCATACACGTTCATATTTTTTCAGTTAAATGTCTGACTGTTTTTGCTGGATTTACTTTTTTGAACAATTGAGATTTTTTTATTAATTTATAAATTTCAAATCGGGTACCCTTTTCTCAAAAGTACAGCACACTGGCTACCTTTCTCTCATGGAGTTTGCTTTTATGTGCTTTGACATATGTAATCTTCCTTGTACCAGGGATATCTCTTTTAATTCCATGACAGGTGATCTTCCTCAAAGTTTCAGTGCCCTTTCAAGTATGGCCAATATGTAAGTATATAAAAATCGTTCCATGGTTTTGGTTGTTAAATTTACAAGATTCTTTTTTGGGTTGAAAGATAATTGTTTTGCAGGTATTTGCAAAACAACCAGTTTACAGGCACTATTGATGTCCTTGCTAATCTTCCCCTGCATAATTTGTGAGTAATACAAGTCTATTACTTTAAAAGGGCTTTCAAATGCAAATTAATAACTTGATTCTACCTACAATCTCAGGAATATTGGAAATAACCGTTTTAGTGGTTGGATTCCTGATAGACTAAAAAACATAAACATTCAGTAAGCATTTCTCACATTATTTTCTGGTAATATTCTTAGTCAAGCAGGGAATTTTATGTTTGAGCAGTATTTACATGATTATTATAACAGGAGAGAGGGTAACTCATGGAATTCAGGTCCTGCACCACCCCCTCCACCAGGCACTCCTCCATCCACCAGTGGCAACCGAAATAGAAAACCAACTGATGATAAAAACTCATCAGATGGTGGTGGGGGAAGCAAGAAATCAGGTTTAGGCGGGGGTGGTGTGGCAGGAATTGTCATATCCATTTTAGTTGTTGGAGCCGTGGTTGCATTCTTTTTAGTCAAGAGAAGGACCAAAAGATCATCTGCAGATATAGAGAAAGCTGATAGTCAGCCTTTCACTTCTTACGCGTCACAAGAAGCCCAAGGTACCAACCTTCTCCATTCAAAAAAACCTTGCTTAATATCTTTTATCAACAAATCTCGTCACCTTTCTCAGAATCTCTCCGAAAATTATAGACCTACAAATAACACTCTGAACATTTATGACATTATATAAATATATCAAGACCACTCCTAATATTTCAAGTATATTTGTAGTCATTTAGATGTTGCCATTATGGCTACAAGTTTTGGCTACTGACAACTTCATATGTCATAAATGTCTACTGACAACTTCATATGCAAAAAAAAGGTAAAAAGGCATTTTTGATGTCCGAACTTGACTCGTTTTGTCAACTGTTAATTTGGTGTCTGAAACAAGCAAAATTTTCAAATAAGTTTCAATCCTGATATTATAATTGACACCTCAATACTAGGTCGCTTGCATGGAATATTCTGGTGACATGTAACATGATTGCCAATTTTTTTTTAAAATTTTGTATTTGATGTGTGAACTTGTCACATTTTAACGATATGGTATTTGAACTGAAAACATTTTAACAATTTTGTATTTTAAAAGGCATTTTTGGTGTCCAAACTTGACTCATTTTGACAGTTTGGTGTTTGTATTTTCAAATAACTTTCAATCCCGATTTTGTAATTGACACCGGTCGCTTACATGGGATATTCTGGCGACATGTAACATGATGTGTCAATTCTTTTTGAGAAATTTTGTATTTGATGCGTGGATTTGTCACATTGTAACAATATGGTGTTTAAACTGAAAATATTTTAACAAATAAATATGAATGCACTAAAAAATAATTATAATGTTAATGATACTAAAACTTTAACAACAAAATAAGTCATGCATATTAAATTTAAAGAATAAAAAAACATATATAATGTAGAAGTTCGACCAATTTTGGATTCACTCTAAAATATTTCTATGTTGGATTAGAAGAAGAAAACTTGGAAACTTTTTAAATCTAACTATGGCAAACCTTTATAAATTAATATTATCGGGACTGTGTGATGTTATAAATTTAGAGATATATCAATTAATCGATAAATTAATATTTATAATTTCAAAAGTAAATTGTAATTATATTTGTTTATAATTTAGGTAAGAATTTAAGTACAACATTTATTAATTATTCTTCGTTCTTGTAATACATTTATCAATAAAAAAAATTATGTATAATATTTTAGAAATACTCAATATTCACAATGTTACTGTAAAAGATTGAATGGTAATTTTGTATTATTTTATTGGATCTTGGCAACCGATCATCGGGACTAGTTATATAACATTTGATCTATAAATCATTGGATCTACCATCCAACGGTCCAAATTATAAAAACATATCCTCCTTATTTACGCTACAAGAGCATTTATTCTTTTTTAGATATTTCAAAAAAAAATTAGTTCTATTAAAAAACAATACCTCTTAAAATTAGATGTCGCGAGTAAATTCAGAGATAAGTTTCAACAAAATCCAAATTTTATGAAAAACAAACATAAACTCACTTCTTTTATAAATTATCATTTATAAATTCAAAATTTTGAAGAATCATATATTTATAGTATTAGATGGATTATATATTTGTGTAAGGATCTTTCAAAAAAAATTATTATCTTATTAACATTTTTATATTTTAACTTGTTTTTTCAATTTCAATTACAAAATTAATATATTTTGTTGAATTATTAAGACGTATCAAGTTTAAACACCAGTTGTTAAAATGTGATAAACTAAGATACTAAATAGAACATTTTCGACAACAAACATGACACGTCGTGTGATATGTCATCAGAATAATTCATGTGAGATGCATAGTACTGGGCTGCCAGTTATAAAACCGGGATTGACACTTGTTTGAAATTTTTGCCGGTTTCAAACACCAAATTGATAATTTTCAAGGTACATACACCAAACTGTCAATACGAGTCAAATTTAAACAACAAAAATATCTTTTTACCATGAAAAAAGTGCGCTGTGTGGTTTGGTGCCATTGAAGGTTTTACACTTTATTTAGTAAAATTTATGTTGCATTATATATCCAGAGTCTTCTTGACTGTTGGTTATGTACTTGACTGAACCTACTCATTGCTATTCAACTTTGTCCTGAACTGTACCAGAGACCACAATTTTACAAATATGTTTCCTCTTGCTAGATCTTGTAATTTCTGTGAAAACAGATTTTTTTGAGTTGTGCTCACAAGCTCAACTCTCTTTGGTAATAAGAATTTTTGTAAAGGAAACAGAAAATTATATTAACCTAGATACAGAATGTGCCTGCTAATACATAGTCAAATTTCTTAATTCAACCATCTCTGTGATCAGCATTTTGTCAAACTGCTACTGTAGAGCAATTTTTATTCGGTTTCCTTTTATTTATCTTGTCCCTAGGGTACAGAAACAGAGACACTACTTATTATAGTTAATAATGATTTTGTTGAGTTGTGATTGAATGTTGATTATCTATAATGTTACGTTAGTTTAAACATGTAACTTTGCCTTGATGTTAGCGGTACATGTTAATGTGTGCTTTATTTTATGCAGAGACAAAACCTAATCAGGCTTCCTCCATGGCAAGTACAAAAACATTTGAAAATTCTGTGTCATTTAATCTGAGACCTCCACCAGTAGATCGCCACAAATCATTTGATGAAGATGATCTATCATTGAGGCCTATTGTTACAAAGAAAGTAAACACAGCTTCAATTAATGCCATATCATATTCAATAGCAGATCTGCAAATTGCAACAAATAGCTTTAACGTTGAGGATCTTATTGGCGAAGGATCCACTGGACGTGTTTATAGGGCCCAATTTGATGATGGCAGGGTATACTCTGTTTCATGTTTTAAAATATGATTTTTGTCCTCTATGCCAGCTTTTGTTTGCTTTCTCAGTTAAGTTCTATGTGTTATTACTCAACTTATTTCAATATTTCCTGATATTATAGGTTCTGGCTGTTAAGAAAATAAGTTCATCAGCTCTGTCAAGTCATTTGTCTGAAGATTTTATAAATATGGTTTCAGACATATCCCAATTAAAGCATCCTAACGTGGCCGAACTGGTAGGATATTGTTCAGAGCATGGGCAACATTTGCTAATTTACGAGTTCTATAAAAATGGTTCTTTGCATGATTTCTTGCACGTCTCCGATGAATACAGCAAGCCCTTGACATGGAACACTCGTGTCAAGATTGCTCTGGGAACTGCACGTGCATTGGAGTAAGTCGCACTGTGATTTATTAATTCTTTTCATTATATATAATTTAATTATCATATACTGCTTGACAATAAAGTGTTTTGTTTTGCTATTGTGCATTTAATTATCATATACTGTTATTGATTAAGTCGACACATGTGTACTTCTTTGCATAGAATTGCTGTAATACCTATTCTAGAATAGACATTTGCAACTCTGTAATTTACAGTTGAGTTAAGAAACCAAATTGTTGATTGGTATGTCCCTCAGGATATGGTTTGCATTGGTTTAAAGTTGAGGGTTTTTAATGGTCTTGGTGAATATATTTTTTTGTCTAGGCCAAACAAATAGAGACTTTAAAGCAATGCAGGTTCTGAGTTATGACTGAAGTTTCAACAGTATCAGGCACCTCTTTATATTTCCATTCATTATTGTATTTCACGGATATGGTCTCTAGTTTAAGCAGGGTTTATTACGTCTTTATGTAATATCAAATTGAATCAGGACATAATTTCATCAATTTAAGTTAACAGGTGGGTGGGTTGGTAATGTGCTGGGAAATATTAATGAACGACTGATTTGATATTTAATGCATCGAACTCGAGGCAATGCTTTTTTTGTTAATAATCTGCTTTTAGGTATCTGCATGAAGTTTGCTCGCCATCTGTTGTCCACAAGAACTTCAAATCAGCCAATATATTATTAGACACAGAGCTCAATCCTCATCTTTCAGATTGTGGGTTAGCAAGCCTTGTCCTGGATGCAGACCAGGTATACATATTTAATAATAACACCCCCCACCCCCCAGTTTGGATCTGCAGGACGCCAAATATACACAAGTAGTTGATATGTTTATCATTTGTTGCAAAGAATGCTTTAAGTTGTATTCCTTTGAGCCATACTGTTTCACCATTTTTGCAGGCTTTGAACCACAATGCAGGTTCTGGATACAGCGCACCTGAGGTTGCAATGTCTGCTCAATACACTATAAAAAGTGATGTATACAGTTTTGGAGTTGCCATGTTGGAGCTTCTTAGTGGACGAAAACCATTTGATAGGTTTTTGTTTGTGCTGATTTCTGTAAATATTGAAAAAGTTTGTAAGTTGCTTGATTCTGATGCAAGTTTCTGATTTTGATGTAGCTCAAGGCCAAGGTCAGAGCAGTCTCTTGTCCGGTGGGCGACACCCCAGCTCCATGATATTGATGCTTTGGCTAAGATGGTTGATCCGGCACTAAATGGGCTCTACCCAGTTAAATCCCTATCCCGGTTTGCAGATGTAATTGCTCTCTGTGTCCAGGTAATGTGTTAAATCTGAACAAAGTGGCCATTTATTTTTGGTGCATTATAATCTGACAAGGACTAGTTATTCTAAATCGTTGTTTTCTAAATTATATTCTCTCTAATATGTCTGATGAACAGCCGGAGCCTGAATTTCGGCCACCTATGTCAGAAGTGGTTGAGGCATTGGTTCGACTGGTGCAACGTACAAACATGAGCAAGAGAACAGTGGGGAATGAACAAGGCTTATCTCCCAGGGCTGACAATGACCGTGAATTCTAGACGAGCAACAGGAAATTTGGTTCTCATTTGCCTGGAAGATGAATGTGAAAAGTTGTGTATGGTTTTGGATTGCCATTCTTATTATCTTTTACAGGAGATGGCGTGTTGCTGATTAATTATTTGCATGTCCTTAGTTGTAATATAAACTACAGAGTACAGAACATACACAAGATTTGTTTATACTAATAATTCTTTCTGCCCTGAATCTTTTGCCTTCACGATTCAATATCTTGTTCACGCTCATTACAGGAAGTTCCCCAGAAAAGAAATATCTAAAATCATTAGGAACTTTCCTGTACAAATTATAAATCAATTCGATCCCCGATTGTGCATTTTATAGTTGAAGGGGCACTTACTGTGGAAGTACCTTGTGATGACTCTGTTCAAATGTCTTTTTTGTAGTTACGGTTCCAATGGCAAGCATACCAGCATTTGCTCATACACATTTTATATCGGCTCCTGAACAAAAAGATGTATTAATCAATATATATTTACATATCTGCTCAATCCGATTCTACGTTAAAGTTCAGATGCTTTTTGTTGCATGGTACAAGCTCTGCAATCTTTTGTTATTGATTAAAGAAGAAAGACACAGAAACTATATCAGGAGGAAGAAGAAGAATGCAGAGAAATATAGAGAGATAGAGATAATAAAAAAAAGGGAAAAGTTATTCATTTCATAAACAAGAGCTCTCCACCCTTGGTATTTATACAGATTGGATTGTGCTAATTTCATTGTGAAATACATTTATGAGAATCTAGAATATACCACCTAAGAAGCATCTGGTGCCAACTCAATTGATTTAACACTTTCACTCATCTTCCTTTTTATTATACTAATTCAGTAATTCTCAGCTGTATTGTATTCATACCACTCCCCTTTGAAAGGACTTGACCCCAAGTCCGATGATCAAATTTTAGGAAACTGGGGAAAGTTTTGAACAAATTGGTCTGCCGCCTTCCAAGAAGCTGCATTGACATCTTGGCCTCCCGATTGTATCAAATACTGAACCTGAGCTCTATTTTGAAACTTCACACTCCTTTTATCCAAGATAGCTACAGGATTTGACTTGCTGTGATGCAATGTTTGTTGGTCTAAAAACCAATCTGGCACTTGAGATATCTAAGGAGTATCCCCATGAACTTTTTCAATTGGGAAACATGAAACACATGGTAGCTTTGAGCATTGCCAGTTAACTGCAGTTAATATGCAACCTTCCCTATGGCATATGTAATAAAGAAAAGAGCCATAGTATTTGTAGGCCAACTTCTTATTTGGCCTGGCTGGAACATTCTCTCAATTCTATGCAGGTCTACCAAAGCCTTCATCCTATCCTGGGCCCTTGTCAAGTGGAATCTAACTTATCTATCATAGCTTCTCTTTGTTGCATTGACCCCTCCACCTTACTATTGAATTCACCAGGCAAGTAGGGCAAATGTAATGGAGGAGAGCCTGGTTGTAGACGATTTCATATAGAGTTAAGCCGGTCGCAGATTGTACCACCATTCTGCTAATGGTAACCACTTGCACCATTCCTTAGGACAATCCCCATTCATACATCTTAGATAAGTTTCCAAACATCGATTGACGACCTCAGATTGCCCATCTGTTTGAAGGTGATAAGAAGATAACAACAAGAGATCTGTTCCATGTAATGCAGATATATGCTGCCAGAACTGACTTAAATATATTGCACCTAGATCACTCACTATAGACCTCGGCCAACCATGGAGGTTAAAAACGTGAACAAGATAAGCTTGAGCTACTTGCAGGGCACTGAACGGATGAAATAAAGCAATGAAATGAGTATATTTACTCATTTGGTCAGAATCTATTATTATATATATCAATTTATTCCGCGTAATCAGCCACGTCAGCCTCCACGTAGTCAGCCACGTAAGTCCTAATATATATACATATAACTGCTCTAACCTCTCCATCGATTCTAACCTTGAATCCATTGCAGGTTATGTATTTCTTCTTTCCCCGGTTGGGATCGATATACATGTATATCATGTTTTTAGTGATATGGTTCAATTGCTGATGATTTATATAGTTATAATCGATTATGTAGTTCTTAGTTTTTTTCTTTTCTATGAATGTTTTATATAATATAATCAGGTAATTAAATTTGGTGGGTTTGATTGCGATGGTATTGTGTTGCTTGGAAACATCAAACATATAACTGTAAACTTGTATGATAATTTTGTTTTTATGTTTGCTTGATAACGACGTCTACCGCCTAAACAAATAATCAAATAATCAGATGTATCAAATATGAGGTTATGCTTACTACCTGTTTGATGAAATGTTAAGATGGACTGAATTTTTGCCACATTGATTACTCTTTAAATTTCATGTGGGCTCATGGAATGCTTTTACTGGTTAGCGCGATGATAATCTCTCTTGTCATGTATGCATATATGTGCATACATTATACATTATACATGCAACATTTCTCCTGATTCTAAAATCTAACCATTTCCGTTAGACAATTACTCTTAAGGGCAATATGTGGAGATCATTTGATAGATTACGAGACAAGAAGAAGCGAGTAGTCTTGTATCTCTCTATCATTTTTGGTTTCAATTACGTTACAGACAATTTATTTTGGGATATACACTATTCAAGCCAAGAAAAATTGGTATTTAAGTTGTTCGATGGAATGATGAAGACCTTCATCAGTCCACATATATAGAGACGGAGTTAGTGGAACCTATGAGCTTATTAAGGGATAACTAATATCTGTGAAGTTTATATCTCTTGTATGGATCACAATTTGGTCTCAAATATTATGGTATGGGTTTCGTAGTATTATTAATCTATAATAATTTCCTAATTAGAATGTAAAGTATTGGAAACTATTTGTAATTTCAATTCACAATTTGCTTCCCTCATTAATTTGTGCTATGAGACCTTGACTCTTTGATGTTGTTGAATTCCAGGTACTTGTGCTTATTTTGTTTACTATGACCGTTCCTTGTGCATTTACCATGTGGCTATTAGAGTATATTTTTATTGATGATGTAGATGCATGAAATTTTGATTTGATAGAGCTATTTCTACACAATCAATGTTTCCATATAGATTCGGAATAATGGGTTATCTTCTCAATTTTTTGTGTTAGCGTGCATAGTAACTGGTGTTAACTAAAATAAATAAATTACATTTATCTATCTTGTTGCTTCTTGTCAAAATGTAGGAATATATTGTGTATATGTTTGTTTTCTTTAATTTTCTAATTTTCACAAGTAAAATAATGCTTGTAGTTGGTATAGTCACTGCTATGCAGCACATACACTAACCCTTACGTTTATTTCTTGTTGCAGTCTAGATACATGCTGCATAACATGATTTTAAGGCCTGCTAAGTTGAGTTGATGGCTGACCAGAATGAAAGCTCTGAAATATATAAGAATTAATATCCTATTTCTTATTTACAGTTTCTTGGCATTGCATTCTGAATTATAGCTTTTGTGTTGCCTGAATTTAATTGATTTGATCTGGTTTTAAAGTTTGCATAGGATCTGTAACATGTGCATTCATAATTCATTTTTTGTTGAAATAGTTTTTAAATGAAACGCCAAAGGTTTGTCAGTGCTAAAACTTAATATATTGTAATAAAACATGAATTCCTATATACTTTCTGATTTATTGTATTGACCACATCTATTATATATATCTAATAGGTCAAAGTGAACCAATTAAATCAGTATTAATTTACAATCTTACCCCATATTATAGCTCCTATTTACCATGTTATAACTCCTGCACCCATGTTGTAACTGCTGTTGTCCCTTGGAATTTACTGTCTAAGCGTTGCTCCAGCAGATACATGTTTTTTTACCATCACTATACACCTTGTTTTTCTACTAAGATGCCTTTGAAGTCTGTTTTTCTTGCCCTGAAAGGAGCTGAGACTGATAAGGTTCAAGATGCACTGAGGGTGCTTGATATCATATTGAGACAGCAAGCAGCTAATAGGTATCCAGAACTCGCCACTTTTAATAATGCTTTAGCCTTTGAGACAATGTTATGCTTACTCTTGTGAGTGTTGCGTGTGTAGGGGCTGCTTTCTGGTCAGGCAGTAGTTCTTCCATGATGCCTCATGGATGTTAACTGATGTAAGAGATATTATATTTATCTTTGTAATTTTCACCTTACACTGAATCGATCGTTTACATTATTGTACAACAGAGAAGTCGTATTGATTGTTTGGTAGGGAGTTGTCTTGACTTGTCTTCAATTATAAGCTGAGTGATGTTTAAGATTTTCATCCGGACTGCTTTTTGTTTCTGCCCTGATCATATACTTAAAATAATTTATTAATACTTTGAATTGAAGTAAAGGTTTTGTTTTTTTCAGGCTGATGTTCTAGAATATTATGATCAGACTGTCAATTCTCCTAGTGGATCCTTCTATATACCTGCCGTTTTAAGGGTATGCAACTAGGAGGTGTTATTTGTTGTATTACTCTCTCTTATTGCAGATGACTTTAGGCTGTCGGGAAGATTGTTCAGTTGATTGTCATCTAATACTACTACACCACCACAAAATATTTTTATTCACTCTGATATCTAAATTTATGTGTCTAATCTTTAAGGCTGCAGTAATAATGAATTAATGATTAATATTTTAAATGGTATTGTTTGGTTTTTTCTTCCAGGTACCACATTTGCTGCAGGTTGTCAAGAGAAGAAGAATAAGAAGTACCCTCAGTCATAAAAATGTACTTGCTCGGGACAGTTCAACTTGTCAGTAAGTATCTTCATGTACTTTCCTATCCAGTTATTTGTTATGGAAATTTCCATTTTGTTATTGGGTAATGAGTGGAAATACGTTTTATTCTTTGCTTTATAGATTGCGCTTGCATAGCACCAACTTGGAGAATTTTAAAAGTGTAATAATTCTAATATATATTTATAAAAAAACTGTATAAAAATTCTAAAATATATTATAACATTATTTTAGGTAAATACTTGCAATATTGCGTTATTGTAGAGATTGTAATAGAATGACGACAGGATACTATATAGCTTGCTTGTATGTCTGTCGTAACTACCTTTGTATTGATCTGTTTTTGTATCTTTTAGTCTTTTCTACTTAACCTATAGCAGATTTCAGAATTTATATGGTTAATCTGAAATTGCATATGACTTTAGAGCAAATCTCTGTAATCTAGAATGTGTGAGAAACTTCCTGTACTAGGATTTCCTTTACTTAATCGATTGTCAAGATTTATTTCTTTGCACTAGCCTCTCTTGAACAAATCCGCTTCTTGTATATAAGTTAAAACTTGTTGTATTGAGAGAGTAAATTTTGCAAACAAGTGGTACTTTGACCACGTGTTTAATATCACATACTCTTCCTATTTGTATGGCTGAACCGTGATGCTTTTCTTTCCTTGATTTGCCTTGTTCTTGTCCGCTTATATTTCCTTGGTACAATAAGTTGATTGTAAATTGTGCAAAGATGTGCTCTGCTCTGGTATCACATACTATATCTATTTGTAGGAGCCACTAAAATTTTCTTTCCTTGATTTCCCTCTTTTTAATATTGTTTTTTTTTATTTTGTTGTTACTTTTATTTGGCAGATTTTGGTATTTGGAATTAGGTGAATATAAAAGAGAAAAATAGTATGTAGAGATAAGAAATCGAGAGATGTTAACTGAGATCAGGCAATTTACGGAGAGATTAAGAGGGAGTTGATAGATGAAATTCTTGGAGAGAGATATTTCAAAACCTCATTACTTGAGATTACCATGAAATGGCTAATATAAAATAGTTGAAAGGCTGTAATTCTTCCTACCAGATAAGGACACCATTTCTTCTATCATAGCTGATTAGCTGTAGTAATGTAGCTTGGTCTGACAGAATTTTTGCTCAGTGAAGTTTGTAATCAGTGTTCTAAAAAGCGGATGCCTAGGCAGAATCAGATCATAAAGCACTTTGATTTTGCACTAGGCGGGTGATTAAGCATTTTTTAGCTCAAGCGGCCAAATAAGCAGTCAAAGAGGTGTTGACTGCTGATTTTTTATACATCTCTATACAAACACACAAACATTATCCTATTAAAATATAAATACAGATAAATTATATAAAAACATATACATATAATATTAAATAAAGTTTAAATTATTATTATATAAATAAAAAAAAATCAAACATATAAAAAATATTAAATAACTAAAAAATTTCATCCGTGCATCGCACAGGGTATTGTATATAAAACAGTTATTGATAGTAATCTTTCATCAAATCTCAATAACACTATTGCTTTTAAATAAGAAGACATACATTTGGAATAAATAATCATGCCCTTAGAGAGTTCAGAAGCTACTTCCTACACTATGCAACATTTGGAATAAATAATCATGCTGCTGAAGAGTTCAGAAGCTACTTCGTACACTATGCAACATAGGAAGTTCGCACTTGCACCACAACAAATATTTCATTTTCCATGTCTTGAAATAATTGAAACATATCTAGAGTATGTGTGCCTCACATGAATCTGAAGTGGTGGTGAGAGCTAATAATGTTTTCGTATATTTGCTAATAATGTTTTCGTGTACTTGTTTCTAAATTCTCTATTTGATTTTGCAGGACTCTAACGGGAACTTTTACTAAGAATCTGGTAGTGACAAAGCGGAAGAAAGTAGCAATATAGAGTGTTGAGGGGGTGAAACTTGAAGTTCAAGAAGGTACTCTATCTGCTGGTTTGGATAATGTGATTGCAAAGGAAGAATGTCGTAGTGAAATAAGAGTTTAAGATGGTATTTACTTAATAGTAAATATCAGCTTCGTAGTATATCAGAAGCAGTGGCAAACGAAGAAATTCAGAATGAATCTGAAGTGGCGGTGAGAGCTAATGATGTTTTCGTATATTTGTTATAAGAGTTTAAGATGGTATTTACTTGTTTCTAAATTCTCTATTTGATTTTGCAGGACTATAACGCTAACTTGGACTAGGAATCTGGTAATAACAATGTGGATACTGCCAAGTAAACCCGAGGCAGAAGCATTTGCTAGGGGATTGCAGGTTTGTTTAGTGTCACATATATATTTGTTTGACATTTATATAAAGGAATCCAATTTAAACTTCACATTGTACTTTATCCTTGTCCTCTTATTTTCACTTTATTTAGACAGTTAGATACTATGATCTGGAGGAGATTCAAGAGTTAGGCTCTTGCACATATGGATCTGTTTATCACGGGAAGTGGAAAGGTTCAGATGTGGGAATAAAGAGAATTGAAGCTAGCTGTTTTGATGGGAGACCATCTGAAAGGGAACGTCTGGTACATTACTCCCATTAGCGTACCTTTTTCTACTTAATGAGTTGCTTGATTTTACCTTTCTGTAGATATTTTTACTATATTTCACGGTTCAATAATTTCTATATATATTTGAGTTAATTGCATTTTGGTGGCCAAAGTTTGCATTGAGTTTCAAAATGATGAACATAGTTTAAAATTTTCAAATCGGTGGCTAAACTTTTAATTGAGTTTCAAAATATCGATGGCTAAAGTTTTAAATTTTGTGGAAATTCGATCTATTCGTTCTGGACCGAAATAAAAACTGGTTCGGTCCGGTTTTTAATTTGTTTTTAAAATTCTAACTTATTATTTTCCACATAATATTATATGTATGATTTTAATTTTTCATATTTGTCAAACTATTAAAGTACATTCACCTTTTTGAAATTCGGTGAAAATAACGGCCACCGATTTGTAAATATTAAACTAGAGCCAATATTTTGAAACTCAATTAAAACTTTAACCACTGATTTGAAAATTTAAAACTATATATTAACTCTATATATTTTCACTTTACAAGGTTTTCATCATGCTTTTTCCGGTCATTTACTTGTTTCTATGATGAATTGTTTGTTTGACAGAGGATTCCTGATGCACCCCAGATGTATACTTGTTCTTGATCACACACCCACACACATAGATACATTCGTATATAGCTGCATAAGTTTCAGTATGGAAGCTATGTGATTTTATTTCCTTAAATCAGTTTTAATTTTAGCAACAGTTACCTAAACCTAACTATCTAACTCATTATAGCTGCATAATTGATGAAAACTGTTTTTAGAAATTGTAGGTTTGACACTCAACACTCTAGGGGATCTGGCAATCAGTCTTGGTACTATTGATACTGTAAGTTAATGTGTATGTAGATGGCAGTCTTGACATCGTAACTTGGTAGTTTTTCACTTGACTTTTCATATTATTACATGATAAATAATTTTATTTAGGTAATAATTAGTCTGTAATGTAAAATAGTAGTATTGTTCTATGTTCTGTGTGTTTACATATGGAGAAGGGGCATATGAGTACACCATTATCCGTACTTGATAAATAATGATATTATCCGTATAATTAACATCCAAGATTCCAAGATATACCTACAACTTGAGCCATGAGTGCATCGTTCAATGTTTCTAACTATGCGAGAACCCAGTATATAATCATTTCATTATGCATATATGTGCAGTGTGCCAGTGTGGTTTAGAAGATGTAGAATATTGATGAAGAAGTATAGAAAAAAGGGAAGTAAACCTGTTTTTGCAGAGACTGATATAACCTCTATTAAATATCTCAGTTTGGTTTGAATAATGCTTTTCAATTCATTATAATAAACATGAATATAATTCAGGCACTTGGGATTACCAACAGACATCAACTATAGATGAACACATGAGACCTTTACCACTTTAACTTTCTTATAATTTGGGATCACCTTGTTTACACTGGTATGGAAAAACTATTTACACCTTCCAATTTTTGTTTTCAATAATATATACATTGATGCAGAGTAGTTCCATTTCTGCCTCTATTTCTGCATCCGTGGGGAGAATGGTTAAACTGCAAACACTTGATCTCATGGATACAGTTTATGGTCTCCTCTCTGCTACAATTATGGTAAACAAGATGATTGTATGAAATGCGCAGATGGAGCTACTAAAGATGCCGTAAACCTTCGTGGAAATTCAAAGCAAACAAGTATGGAGAGAATACTGTCAATTGCGCTACTCCAACCAAAGTTTCTTTGGCCATTTGGATATTGCTGGAAACGTAAACCAAACCAAACCAAATCCATTTTCAGATCCACGACGACTTCAATCAACCCTGAACCTCATTTTACTCAATAGAGCAATCTAGCAGCTTCTTAAACATATATGGTTGCCACTGAAGATGTATTTTTTCCAGGTGATAATCCAATTTATGCATTTGGCAGTGTACTAAAGACTTGTCTCCAGATGACTGCAATACATGCCTTGAAACAGCAATATCAACCATTTCAAATTGCTGCTATAATTATCGAGGAGCAAGAATTTTCAGTCGTAGTTGTTACTTGAGATAAGAGTTTTATGGTTTTACTAAACAAGACAATAACGGTGTTCCAACATCTGAAATGCCAAGTAAGTCATGCATTTGCTTCAAATTGTGAATTAAGTTTCTTATTTCTGCTAATTTTATGTTATATGATTGGTTAACTGGTGCTTTATGTACTGATTTAGTTTTGTTATCTTGTCACCCATCTTTAGAACACAGTGCTCTGAAAAACAACTGGATTATTGTAGTTCTCTCAGTTGGAGCTACGGCTTTACTTATAGCACTGATTGGTTTCTACTTTTATTGTCTTGCACTGAGGAATCAAATGAGCAATGGTAATGCTCCTAATTGAAAAAGTCTTTCGTTTTTTTCATTCCACCTGCATTTGTTTTGAATACTCTTCAAACATTGTTTTGTACTTCTTATAATTTAGGGAAGGACATATTTTCTGGTCAGCAAGTTCAATTACCTGAAACTAACGAGCAGAGTGACCCTTTATCCCTATGGAATCTGTCAGAGTTGTAACAAATGATTTCTCTGATTCTAACAACCTTGGGCAACGAGGCTTTGGTCATGTTTACAAATTAATAGCATATACTTTAAGTATAAATTATTTTTAAAACATTAATATCAAGTGAATTGACATACAGCTTTTCTCTGTGTTTTTCTTTTCAAATAGGGCACTCTACCTACTGGCGAGAACATAGCAGTCAAGAGGCTTTTAGCCACCTCAACTCAAGGTTCAGGTGAATTTATAAATGAGGTTCTACTGATCTTTAAGGCTATAGACAGAGACGAAAGAATACTCGTTTACGGAATATATGAGCAACAACAGTCTGGATTTGTTTCTTAATGGTTTGTCATGATCGGTATTTGATCCTACACTAATTTGAATTTATCATTTATCGGCAAGTCTCACTCGCTAATATGTACTTACAATAAAGTGTCAATTAAGAAACAATATAACGAACTTTTAACACACATGTACAGCAAAAATTGATGATAATTTATGATTAGTTTGAGGCCCTGTGCAGGCTTAATTGGTTTTTACAACTATTTTCTATGTTGAGTGGAGTGCTTCAAATAAACTTGCTTTATTCCTATCATTATTTTGTGGTCATTTGAAGATGGGTGTGATGTGTTTAAAATTTCGTTCATAGTATACTAATACAATTAATTTGTTAAGTGTACTTAATTTTTCTTTACAAGTAATGCTTTGGCAGGTTTTATATTTCACCATCATTTTATAATATTTAAGTAGGGAAATTTATGAATAACTTTTAAAAGTCTTCATATATCCCATATTTATATTTCAGCCATTTTTTTGTAGCATCAATCACATTGGAGACACGATACAGTATTGTCCACGTGTCATGGTACTTTTACTTCGTGATGTTGATAAGAATTTTTCTTATTAATTTATTTAATCCTCCTAATTATATAAAACAATTATTTATGGTATTCTTACCAGATTTCAGTAACATTATTATTTTTTAGTTGTCTGGAAAAACCAATTTAAGGATGTCATGCAAATGTAAATGCAAATAAATTGACACTTTTCATGGGACACACTGTTAGAATATAAATTCAAGGATGCAGTTAAGAATGCAAAGTTCAATAGATATCACGTATAGAAATTAGAAATCAAGCGAATAAATGATGACGATATTGAGGAGACAAGAAATTACTTCTTTTATGAGAAAAGTATGAACATTATAGGAGCAAACAATATTCTTTAGTTATCAGCTATTGAAAGAGATGACACTAAATAACATCAAAAACTCGTACTCACGCCATAATGAATTTTGTATTTTTCTTACCCTGAAACAATTGATACATATTTAGATTACTCACATTTATTTTTAAGTCACATTTATACCATGATCAAAATATTGTATTTCTAGAATATGTTTGTGCCGAGTTTTAGGGCTAGTTTAAAATAATAATTCAAATTTCTTATTTAAAATTCATTATTTAAAGAACTAAAAAGGGAAATAGATATAATATTTATAGCATAGAAGCATACCGTGTAAGTTCATAAGTTCGTTATTTTATTTATTAGAATGCTCTTTATACAAAACTCATGCATTGTTAGTATCATGTTAATAGCATAATCAATTACAAATCTTTTACCATCAAGTAACATTAAAACATAATCATATAATTAATCAGTTACAATTTTGAATCAAAGATTCTAAGTATTTTTTCAAATACAAAAGAGATATTATAGTTTCAACTAGGAATACAGAACTAGGAATACAGTCGAGTGTCGACTAATATCCATATAAAACCTAGATATTATATTTTCAACTAAAAATACAATCTATAAATATACCGGGTTAACCCACAAAACCAATAAAATTATAATAAAGTGTTCACCTTAATCGCCACAAAATCAATAAAATTATAATAAAGTGTTCACCTGATCGATCGTCGACCAATATCCATACGAGATGCTGCCTATATTTTTTTTAAAAAACTCCCAATGATGCTTTACAGAGTTTATTTTCTCTTTTTATGAAAAAAGACCGACCAAACACACCTGCCTTTCTGATGTACTCTACTCTCCAATTAACAAGATGATGTAAACTGTAGGTCTGTAGCACTACTAACAAGTTTCGTACCTGATTGAATCAAATATTGGACTTTATAAATCCAGATCCATCTCTACACAAAAATATTTAGACTGCAAAGTTTATATCACCAAACAATAATGTATTATAAGCACATCAACAAGTAACAGTCCTGGACAAGTATTTAACCACATGTAACAGTCATGGACAACCCAACCACTGTTGTGCTAAAATACGACCCAAGTACATGTATTGTACTACAGCATATATGATGTTCTTTTCGACATGTATAAAAGTAATAAGATGAAAACAACTACACTAATTCCTTAGATCATTAAACCGGTGATTGTTGGTGGATCAGCACATGTACAACTCTTTAGATGCCATAATTTTACCAACTGAATTTGACTAAAACCTGCCTGCCTGGGTACAAAGCAGTCTGCTATTCTCTAACCTTCCTCCCCACTTCAACCAGCTTTCCTCAAACCCACTTTTTGATTGTGTTCATTGATTTAGATAGTTTCTCTTCCCTTGTTGATTTAGGAGGTCTCTCTTTTTCCCAATATTCAGACTTTGCTCCATTGCGCACCAAGTTCCCATGCTTAACGCTACTACCATTGGGTGTCAAATGATCCAATTGATGGGTGAAGCTGGATGGCTCTATCTTTTTCTGAATTGGTTCAAACTGAGACAAATTGGTGCCTTTGATAAGAACCTCTTTCAAGTACTCTTTATCATTCATAAAATCTACATCATAGGAACTGTTTGATAGAAGTTTATCCTCGCTGTTCAGTAATTCCTGCAAATTAATCTTCTCGAAAGCAGAGTCTGAAATGTCATCAAAACTTGACAGTAAGGCTTGGGATCCATTTATTTCTGTCAGATTCTTTATGAGCAAACCATCAGATTTAATGTCAATCTCCTTCTCAACATTGCTAACTGTTTGGCTTGAAAGAATGTTTCTGTCATTCTCATCAAAAAACCCCTCTATGGATTCAATGGACTGAATTGCCTCAGCTATGAGCTTCCTAGTTTCGATGAGGGAAGCGTGAGCAAGGGGGCTCTTGGTTGCAGCTAACTCAAGGGCCCTTGCTGCCTTCTCTGCTTCAGCAATTAAAAGCCTGCATAATAACAATCATACTTGCCTCTATTATGTTCTAGAGTAAAAAAAAAAAAAGGCCACAAAAGTGCTTTGGGGGCAAAGAGTAGATTAAGGGATTCATAGACAACTTGGTACCTAAGAAGTAAGAACCAAAAGAACCAAACTTAATGGTTCAGTTTCAAAATGTAAGGCGGAAGAAAAAGTATGGAAAAGCCTTTTTTTTCTAATTGGAAACATTCTGTTTGGATAAATATAAGAGGATGAGAAGTGTAAAGAAAATATATAAATATAATATTGTTCAAGGGAGAAGATATATGAAATAGAAAATTGGCACCCACTGCTTGATCACAACCAAACACATGATCAACACGACTCCAACCCCTTTGGATGTAAATCCCCCTGTTCAACCAGGGACCCTTTTCACACCCTCGTCTTAAAAATAACACAACAAAAAAACTGACAGAGGGGAGAGAACATAATCACTCAGTTAACTATGCATAAAGAAGGTCGGACAGTCATATAGGCGACGAATGGGTTCATTTACTGTACATCACAACATCACTTGCCATCAAATTAGTAATATCCAACAATGAAGCTTATTGATTGGGTTACTCTCTGATTTGAACTTTCCATCATAGCAAGAATCCATTCATAGCAGAGGACCAGGGATGATAAGCCCAATAGGCGTGTCCTCATCGGACCCTTTCCTTGTAAATATTTTACAAAATTCATTTTATTCGTTGTTAGCACATATATCGCAAACCAAACTCTCCCCTTTCTCAAGTTACTTATCCCCTAAACCAATATATAGACATGGCAGTGAATTAACATTGCATATATTTCAGAAAAAGAATGTAAGGTCAGAAGTAGGATTTATTTTTTAGTATATAATGTGAGTAAGAGACTTGCTTTTTTGATCCACAGAGATTATAAACTTCAATGGCAGAAACTATATATGGGTTTTATTGGATGGGGTATCCTCAAATGGAGTATTAATTGGAGACTTATATGTCTTGCATTATGTTCTGCAGTAGTTTTGTAATATATTATGAGCAGAATATGATGTGTATAAATAAAATATTAAAATAAAAATAATAAAATATTAAAAATAATTTGTGCATAGCACGGGATGCAAACTAGTACGTGTGTGTATCTATATATATATTTATTTATTTATTTCCCTTTTAACTTTTTTCCTTAATTTATTGTTGATTAGAATCATATTCATTTTTTTCCCAAAACTTTTAGTGTTTGTAAGCATGATTTATCTTGTCAAGTCATATTCATCCTGAAAATTTATAAAAAAGAAATTTCAAACACATATAGTTTTTAAAAGTAAAATATATCTTTATTTAAGCAGATTTAATGTAATATTTCTTTAAAAAAATTAAATAACAAATTTCAAACACATTATTTTATAAAACAAAATATAAGATAATATCAAAAAAATTGGAATTAAAATTAAATTTTCTGAATATTTTAATATATTAAAAGACAATATCAGTAGACCATGATATCCATAATGTTAGAACTCTACAAATTTAATACATATCTATACTTTTTAACAAAAGTTGATTTTTTACGGGTATTTCATTATTTATACTCTTTATTTGAAGTCAACTTTTTTTACACTAGAATCCTATTACCATACTATATTTGTTTCACCCATTTTAATTCATATATTTAACCCTATAAGTATATATTCACTATAATCCCACTACTACAGTCCTCAAGGACTAAAGATATAATTAGAATCTTACAAGAAGTTTTAAGTTTTAACAATTCATAAATATAGTGTAAACTTTATATAGTTATACAAGTATGTTCACGTTCAACTATTTATCTATTTTAAATTTGTAAATAAGTATATGCCCACATTCAATATTAAGAGCAATTAGTATTAATATTAATCTTAATAAAATTTATATCTTAATAAAAATCTTTATTTAGCCTTGTGCGAATATATTTAACTTACAGGATCAACCCATTTAGCTGCAATTGCCTCGGAGATTTTTCTTTTCTGTTCTGCCGATTTGGGTGCTCTCTTGCTTCCTTTGGGTCTGGGGTTTCTCTTCCTTTGCTCAACACTTTCTAACCACTCCCGCTCAAGCTGTTCATCCAAAATCTTGTAGGAGTCCCATTCTAGTTCTTCCTCACCAGCCAAGCCCCTTCTTGAGGCCTCGGCTATTAAGTTTTGCCAATCAAAGTGGCAAGTTTCCTGCAGCATCAGCTTCTCACGACGTTTATTCCAGCCCATTCGTACCCCAAACCCTATTTTTATCCTTGTTTCATTGCTGCACAATAGATAAAGTAATATTTGTATAAGCTCGTAGATGAATTTATTAGTGTATGACTGTGTGTCTGTTGAAAAAATTATTAGACAATCTCAAAAGTGGCACTGACAAAAGGAATCAATTTGGTGTATATTGTTTCTACTCTTCAGTAGTTCAGAAATCTATTCACACAATTAACACATGGTAACAGTGGTATAAACTGAAAGGAAACATAAGCAAAGAGGTAAAATTAACAATTAGTTAAAAAAAAGAGGGAAAATTAACACTGCAAAAATACAACATAAAATGAGACTCTACCTCTGAGCATGCCCAGATTCACCAACTTCATCTTGACCTGCGCAATCAATGCATGGTATATGAGAATTTCAAATCATATGCATAACTTGAAACAATGAACATGTTTTCCAACTACAAATGCATAATCCCCAATTCCATAGGTGATCCGTTAAAATGGTCAAACAGAAACTCATATATAGTTTTTAAGTTTTACTTCTCATAGTTGTCAATCACTAATTTTGTGTTTGGTTGGGGGTGAATGAGATTGCTAGGAATGAATGGAGGAAGGAACGATAACTATGAACACTGACTCATTAACTATTTAACTAGTACAAATACCACTCCATCCCATCCTTCCCGGTCAATTTCCTTGCAAACTTCAAGACAGAAAATTTGCACTCCCTCATTTGTTTTCACTCTTCTCATTTACATCCTTTCTTACTTCTAGAATTTTGTTCGCAATTTTGCCATTCTATCCGACCAAACAGAGCATAAGTGTACTTGTAACATAGCAAATGGACTAGCAAGTCCATGTACAAAGAACAAGCTCGTTCTTTAGGACACCGGAGAACTGTCACTTTAAAGTAGGTTATCCAAAATAGTTCAGGTAATCAATGTGAAGCATAATTACAAGTAAAAATGGTCAGTCTGAAAATCCTAGATGGAAGATCTTTATTGCAAATGTAATACATAAATATATGGCCATGGCAGAAACCACTGAATAGTAATTACATCAACTATTATACAAACATTAATCTGTAAATTTGATGGTAAATATTTTATATGCCATTTCATTAAGTAGACACTATGTTACTCAAGGATGCAGGACATGGGTACCAAGACTGATTTCTTCTTTTGAGCCGATAACCCCACACAACCACATTCATACCATGTCCTATTCTGACGTGGGTACACCAGCAAAATTGAAACGTCCAGGTAACAAATAGTATTATATCAAGATATGGCAAATTGGTGGTACTCGGTAATTTCATTTTTTATATATGATTTCCATGTAATTTGCAGTTAACATGTAACATTATTCTTACATGGCATCACCTTAGGATCCTGCATTGCAAGCCTAGTCTTCTCTCTGATCCTCCGCAGGGTTTCTACAAATGTAACAAGTTCAGGATATGTTGAAAAATGACTAGAAGCATAATAATTCTCATATGCTCTCATTTTGATCGCTAATTTATTAATGTTGTTAGCTACCTGGAGTATGTTTCCTGCCTTTATTCCGTGGTGTATTTCCTTTATTTGCTTTGGAGATCCTCATCCTTCTTAATTTTTCTCTATCGTCTACATCAAAAAATTCTTCACTTGAAGATTGATGTTCAACTCCTGGAGTTTTTTCTGAACCAATATCAATGTGCATTCTGTGGTGATCATCATGTGCAATGCTCTCAACTGAAATCTTGGGTTCAAGGGTAGCGCCTGCATTAAGCAGTACTCCCCTGGGTTGCACCTTGATATGACTGACACTGAGCTCCCTTTTTTGTGTGGGGATCTTGAAAGATCTCGACAAATATGACAATCTCATCTCATTTACATGATACAAGTTGGGAGCCCAAAAGGGAAGCAGATGATTTTGAAAGGAATGCTGGGAAGAAGTAAGCTCTGCGACATAGGTGTATAAACAATGTGAGGGAGTGTCTCATAGGTTAAATGCAGCAGGGCACTAGTTGTTGTTAATAACAAGACGAAAATATAGATATGGAGTAGGCACATTTGTGAATTTATACCTACACAGCTACACTACACAAAGATGGAGGGATGGTAATTGCACCTAAAAAAAATGTGTAAATTAGATGTATATGTTGAGATAAAATTTATACTAGTAAGGGCATTTAATTAATGTATAAATTACAAAACAAAAAATCAATGGAAAAAAGAAAAGAGAAACAGACAACAGGCAGTGGCAGAGGAGAGAATGAGACATGGGAAGTGAGATAGATACTCCTGCTAGGGATGAGATGTAATAATAAATAAATAAATAAAAGCAGCATAATGAGTAAGTTAGCAGCAACTGTAAAGGTAGAAAGGAACACAATAACAGTATTATTCAATCCAAGTAAATATGTATATCAACAAGTAGAAGTAGAGGAAAATGAAAAAAGAATCGAAGAATAAAGGGGAGAATGAGAGAGCTGACCTAGTAAAGGCATGGATGGGTCAATCATGCATTCAGTGAAGAGCCCAATTGAGCTTCCTCCATATATAGAGTATTTAACTACTACAACTGCTGCCAAAATACTGGTTAAAGACTGCAATGGAAGAAACAGCGAGTGACTGACTGACTGACTGAGGCTGCAACAAGATAAAGATAACGAATTAACGATATCGAGGGTTTGCTGTCAGTGTTAGACTTCTATCTATGGACTATGTTTCTCACTGGCTCTCCTCAGTTTTGGTGGTGCTACTCTTTTGTAGGAGTACCTAATTATGATGATGGACAAATGTTTTTCGCCTTTCTTAATAAAATTACAAACATATCCGTATCTGTATTATACAATTTGTTAAAATTCACGCTTGCATTATGAAAAGCGCGGTTTGTGCGATTTAGGGTTTTGACACTAATAACGCAACTTAGAACATTAAATGCCAAAAACATCAGAGTCCATGAAAATGGAAACGCAATTTTATGTTGCGTTATTGGAAAACGCATGTTGAAAGCTCGTTTTCTGCTTCAAGACTCGTAACAACGCAAGATAAAGAGACTGTAACCTACAAATGCAACTTGAAATTCCTTTTTTATCAACTATCAACAAACAAATCACTCCTACATATACACACACCTATACATACATGTTTATCGTCAATTCACCATCATCATTCACTAACTAAGTAATCAAATCACAATCACAATGAAGCAACAACACCACCACCACTCCGAAGCAGTCTCCTCCGACGCAGCTAATTAGGGTTTTGTCATCGTCGTCATCGGAAAAGCCGTCTCCGTCAATCGACGACTCTTCTCCGGCGACGTCGCGCGACACCTTCCAATCGCGTACCAAGCATTGGTTACGATAGGCGAGAAGGCGGAGGCGGCGCGGTGTGCAAGTGGAGTATTGCGAACTTTTCTTGGGTTAAAGCAGGTATTGTAATTCATCACCAAAATCGCAACTAAATTTATAAACGCGTCTTTATCCGCTGTTTATATGTGATAGTGAGGCCAGCTTTTTCAACTGTGATATTTGGGTTCATTTCATGTAAAATTGTGATACTTGGGCTCATAATTCTACGATTTATAATGTACTACTACTGACATTGGGATGTAATATGATCTGGATAACCTTGTTCAGATCTTGGATTATTTTATTTTAATGTGTTCAACCGACTAGTTCATGAATCATTGAATTTTATTAAAATTAAGTATCTTTTTTATTTGAACTATATAAATGAACATACATTTTAAAATAAATATAATAATCACAAATTAAAGATATAAATATATTAATTATAATGTATTATATATATATGATGATGAATAAATAAAATTTAAACTTATGAAAGATATTAAGCAATTATATAATGATTATTTATTATAACACCGATCTAAATTATAACATATTTATATTAAATAAAATAATTTTATATAAAATAAGAGAACATAAATATTAACCTAAGTTCTTGATATTATACAATTTTATATTAAATATTAATATAAATATAAATAAAAAATTAATTTATTTAAATATTAGTTATCATGTACTTGACACCCGACACCTGTTATAAATTTGTATAATTTATATGTAAACGACTAAAAATTGCTAATATATAGACTCATTTTGACTAATATATTTAAATTGGTAGAATTTCGAATGTCACATACCTATTTTATTATCAAACGTAGTTATGTATTTTATAAAATATAACTTTTCGATTTCTGTCTTTTTAAATTTTTATATAAATATATATTGAATTGTTTTATATACTATATATATTTCATGCAATTTATAAAATTAAAATGTAATTAATTGCATATTATATCTAGAACCATTTTAAAAATGATATTATTTTTATTAATCCAACAATATATTTAAAATAAATTATGTTTATATGGTCATAAATAAATTGACTAAATTACCAACAAGAATAATTCTTTATTAATAATTATTAATTAATGACATAAATTATAATATATAATGATAAATTAGAAAAATTATTATAAAACATAATTAATATAAATGTTAATGGCAGAAGTATAATTTGAAGTCATTTTATTGTAATGACAAGTATGTATACATCTAAAATTTAAACTGAATATACTCCTATATATATATATATATTAGCAGTCGAATGGCAACGACAACGAGAATCACATGTAATAAAGATGAAATGAAGAAGAAATTACAAAGCAGCTGCAGCAGCATCACCATAGTCAACGACTTTGAACTTTCCAATATCAAGATTTTCATTACTCCGTAAGCAGCAGCCGTTGAAGAGTCTTCAACTTGTTCTCTTGGTTATCGACTTTTGACTAGTATTTTTTTCATTCATTCATTCATAAACTAGTACTCATTTCTTCTTACATTCTTGCATTTGATTTCTTCGCCGCCACGCCTAAGGCCTAACCACAATTCTCATCTCATCTCTTATAATTAAACAATTCCGTTATTTACTTGATCCATCTTTTCTCCAAGTCTAGCCACTAGCCACCCCCCTTTGAGCTCAGTTGTACGTTCCAGAATATTCCAAAGATTCAAGATTAACAAAGCTAGCTTCTAGCTAGGGTCGCTTTAGTTTAAAATAATTCTTCAAACTAGGAATCCCAAAATGGGTGATTCTAACGAGACGAGTCAGAAACTGGAAGAATCAGCTGCAGTTGAGTTAACAGGCAGGATCATGGTAGTAGCTATGATAGTTCTCTTTGTGGTCATAGCATTTGTGGTCTTTCTTCACCTCTACGCTAAATGGTACTGGCGTCATGTAGCACAAGCTGGTGGCACCACCATCACTGGTCAACGACAACGACGCCGCATGGATTTTGCTGGTGATCACCACCAAGTGACTGCTGCCCTACGTGGTCACGGTCTAGACCCCTCCTTCCTCAAAACCATGCCAATCATTCTCTTCTCTCCCCAAGACTTTAACGATGGATTGGAATGCTCTGTTTGTCTCTCCGAGGTCACCCAAGGAGAAAAAACTAGACTTTTACCTAAATGTAACCATGGGTTTCATGTTCAATGCATTGATATGTGGTTCCAGTCTCATTCTACCTGTCCAATTTGCAGAAACCCGGTTCTCGATTCCAATTCTGATCAGTTATCACAACAGGGGATTACACATAACACACCTGAAGCAGCAGACTATTCATTTAATGCTGTTGCTACTGCAGTTCCTACAGAAGCCCTGAGCTTTCCTACTAATGTATTATATTGGGGAAACGAGGTTCAGGTCAGCACATTGCCTTCTTGTCTACAAGATGATGATGATGTTGTTGCTGTTACTTCTTCCCAACACCTTTCTTCATCATCATCGTCGTCTCCTAATAGTGCTAGAACTACTAGTAGTGATAATATGAGAGATGGTCATTATTTGGTAATCGAAATACCAAGGCAGACAAACGAGGAGGAAGGTCAGAAGTCACCTGTGCTGTCGCGGTTAAGGTCACTAAAGAGACTTTTGAGCAGGGATAGAAAGATCAATCCTTTCATTCCCAGCACTAGTGCTGATGTAGAACAAGCTGCAAGATCTCCGAATAATTAGTAGGCCTGTTGTGTGTGTGTATATGCAATTCGTGGTGGATCAGTCCTTGTGTAATTTCAACACAGGATTCTACATTTTAGTTAGTGTTCTTTCATTTTTTACCGCAGCCAATAGCACGTGAATAATTTTATCTGCATTTGAATTTTAAAGATCAAGTAGTTCGTTTCAGGTGGGGTTAAAACGGGATTTTTTTTTATTTGTTCAGTGTAAAAAAATAGGCGTCTCCCTTGGAGAGTTAAAATACAATCCCCTCCCACATAGTAGAGTGTTTCGGATTTCTATAACCATCAAATGGCTTGATAGAAGAATTGAATTAGGAATAAGTTTTAGTACGTAATAAAAGAACACGCTAATTCAGTAAATTTAAAAATACGAGAATACGGATGTTGGAGTGCAGTATACATCGTACTATATAAATTAAATTTTCAAATACTTTACGTTACATATATTGAAACGAAAGAACAAAACCAAAAAATTTATGCAAACTAATCAAATATATCATTTATTCGTTTAAAACACAAAATAATATTTTCATCTATCTAAAAATAAATATGAGCATCAATACTGTACTTTTGCAAAGCCAATCACTGAATTCAACCAATAACCTCTCAATCCTAAATTCCTAATGAACTCACAGTCACAGCCATCGAACTATATACCTATTTGATTAATTTCTTGAATTCAGTAGATACATGCAGCTTTCCCACATATTTGGGACCGCCTTGAAATAAGGATGTGCATTCAACCCGTCCCGTCAGATCCCGGTTCAATTTCCATCCCGCTTGGATCAGAGAATCAAGGAATTTTTCGGATTCAAGGCGGGGAACGATGAATAATTTATAAAAATTTCGAGGATCGGGTTACGGATTAGGATCTCCTCGCCCCGATCCTCCATCCTCGTTTCAAATATTTAATATTTAATATATATTTATATGTATCAAATAATTATTAACAATATATATATATATTATTTTAATTTTTAATTTCATATTATTATTTTAAAATTTTCATACTATAATATAATATTAATAATTTAATTTTATTCTTTTATATATATATTGTAATGAATGTTAATTTGAATTTGGGATTAAAATATAGTAGAGTTAAGGAGCGAAAAAACCCTTGTGATTTAGGCGTAGGAGCGGATAAGCCTGTGTGGTTTAATAAGGCTCAAATAAGCCCTTCAAATTAAAATTAATGGTTCAATATAGCCCATCTAGTTAGTTTTTCTTAACTATGGTTAGAAATATTATTAAATATCTAATTATATTAATATAAATATATATACATACATATATATCTTATATTATTAATTTTTTATTAATAACATTATTATTTATAAATTAATATGTTTTTTTATATAATTGATTTTTATTAAATAATTCTATAAAATAATAAATAAGTTGTTAACCAATATTAATGTATGTATATACTTTTTTTATTACTTAACTATTAATTTTTAATCTTTAAACATTTACACGTTAGTTTGTATTTTACTTTTAAATTCTACTTATTCGACGAATATTTACATTTTTTTAATAATTAACTAAATATGAGTGACATTTTAATATTAAATTATAACACATACAAACACACACACACTTACTTACATACATATATAGATATATATAGACAAATATGCATAATTTATTACATTTCGTATAATATACGAATTTGTTTTTAATATTTATTATTTTTATTTTAATATTGTATTTATATGATTAGAATTTATTTTTATTTTTATGTATATGATTTTAATTTATTTATAATCTTGTGTAGAAATATTTTTATATAATTTTTCACATATTTTATATGTGCTCGTGTTTAAAAGAGATAAAATTTATATATTTTATTTAAAGATACATTTTAATTAGAATATAAATTTTTTATATACTTTTTCGTGTAATAATATTGTTACGATATACATGAATATTAACGTCATAATATTAAAATTAGAATATTTTGATATATTTTTAAAATATTAATGTCACAATATACATTAATATAGTAATTTTCTAACCATAATTAAGAAAACTAACTAGAGGGGCTACATTGAACCAGTGTTGCACGGTTCACGGGTCGTTCGGGTACGTGGCACGAGATCGAGTACGTGAAACGTTAATTTTTATGAATCAGGTACGATGACCCGCGAATCGGATACGCGGGTCGATATGAGTATCCCTTTTATAGTTTTTTTAGAAAACATTATATATATTTGCTATTGTATTTATGGTTTAGTTTTTGTTTTATAACTAAAATATTAATTTTAACCTAAAATATATAAGTAAATTAATCGGAAAATCTAATATCTTAAAGTTACTGGTAAAGTGGTGGGGACATCCTACACATAATTTTCAGGGGTTTCAAATATGTTCATGTAATTGAGACATGTTTTGTGTGTCTTCTCTTCCATTTGCATCATCTTTCCGACTCCTTTGTTATTCCATTTAAAATTTACGTTTAATTTCAATTTAGATGCTATCAAGTTATCTTCCTTTTTTTATTTTTTCTCCTTATCACCTAATGATTGCCAGAGTTAAAGGGGAATCGCCAAAGTTGGCGAACTGGAGCGTGATCCCTAGCGATTCAGGTCGAAAAGGAATCGTATTCCGCAACGAGGGAATTGGATCGCGGTTCTATAAGCTGACCCACGAACCATGCAATACTGTATTGAACCATTAGTTTTAATTTGAAGGGCTTATTTGAGACTTATTAAATCACATGGCCTTATCCACTCCTGCGCCTAAACAATAAAGATTTTTTCGCTCCTTAACCCAATATAGTATTAAATTAAAAATACATATAAAATATTATAATTTATCATGTTAATATTTGTTTTGAAAATATATTTTATATTTTATAAAAAAAATAAAAATTTCCCGATTTACCGTGAGAATCCCCGCTCCCCTTTCGGGACGGGGATCAGAGAGCAAAACAATCCCCGTTCGGGGTTCGGGGATGGCGGGATGGGAGTGTCCTCGACCCCGAATTAACCTGATGTTCATCCGTACTTGGAAGCAATATTCGAGAACAGTGGTTATGCAATCATGAATCATCCATAACTAATGTTATCAACCCGGATGGGTGGTTCCCTTGGGACGGAAACTTTGCGCTGGACACATTGTACAATGGTGAGTACCACAATACTGGTGCAGGGGCTGCAACTTCTGGGAGGGTAAATTGGAAAGGATACAAAGTGAGTAATAACAAGTTGGACCGAGGCTCAAGCCTTTACTCCAGGAAGTTTTATTGCTGGTGAGTGGTGGCAGTTGGCTCAGTTCAACTACCTTCCCATTTTCTCTTGGCCTATGAAGATCATTTTGGCTCCGTTTATTTTCCCTTAAACGTAGCTTATAAGTTATAAAATATATACATTTTTTAGCTTATAAATTACTTATAAAAATTCTCAAACGGTCCTTTGTTTTGTTCATCTAATAAACTAGTATTATCTATTCAAATGTACGTTTGTATTTGGGCAGGAAAAAGTCTGAGTTAGACAAGTTCATCATCTTTGACTTTTTCACGGTCAAATTCATTAAATTTTTATCGAAGATTGGTAATTTTTTTATAATTTTTAAAAATTAAAAATTATATTTTAAAGTAGATTAAATATAAATTTTAATATATATAATTTTCAATCAAAATTGAGTTCAATTTGACTCTTAAAAAATCAAATAAATCACTTGAATTGAAATTTTAGGGAGTACTATCTTTATCTCGATGAAGATAAAAACGATAACAATTAATATTATTATCATCATCTTTTCATTTCATTTATTATTTGTAATTTGGATCTCATACATATACATATATTCTAAGATATAGAGATATTATGAGAGTAATACTGCACGTACAAATTATTTCCTAAGGTCACTTGGCACTGATAATTAACTTATTATTATGAAATGTTTTTATAATAAAGGAGTCTCAAATTTGATTCCTGTTATTTTTAACATTTTTATAATTTATTACCAACATAAAAGATATATTATTACTCCCAAAAAATAAGTATTTGTTATGGATTAAAAACTAGGGTGTAGTTATTGCGATGCGTGTCGGAGTTTGTCGAGTTTTAATGGCTGAGCTTGTGTTTCGTAACTTAATATTGTCATCACAAGATGCCTATGTATCTCAAGCGTGTTGAGAATCAAGCCAAAACGTAGTTTTAATAATGATGGGTTATACCCTTTATATAGACGTAGAGAGTCTAAGAATTAGAGTAAGTTTAGGAATATTGATGGGTAAGTAACTTCCTAAAAGGATTCTGGATCCTTCTTGTGATAGATGTGGTTTCCATGTAGGAATATGTTTCCTTGTTGATTGAAGTATCTCGGGGCTACTCCTTAGAGTAGTTTCCATGTAGTTGGATTATTCCCTTGTTAGAGTTTCTAGATCCTTCTAGAATGAGGGTTTTCAACAGGCTTCTTGGGCCCTTACCGAGCCTCTATTAATTAATTACGAAATTAATTAATAACAAAGGCTTAATGGGCCTAAGGTTTCAACAGAGTTTGTAGGCTGAACTTACAAATCCAGTTGATCATTGGATTATAAATCCAGTTGATCCTAGGATTTATTTCTCTAGTTCATTTCAAGGGCCCAAGCATTTGGATCATACTAGGTCTAATTAATGTTACATTAATTGTGTCTTTATGGCTTATTTTTAGCCCATACCAGTATTGGCGATTGAATTTGCAACTCAAAAATAAAATTTTAAGTGAACAATTTTTTAGAATATATAATATATTATTAAAGTCAAAGTAAAAGTTTGATCGGTTGATTATCAACTCTCTTCCGACAATTATAATATAATTATAATCTAATTTTAATACATATATATTTTACATACAATTTCACATCAAATTCTCTTTTTGTACAATGGTTTAATAAGTAATAACATATATCACTTTTATTACCGCACAAATCTTCGATTTATTTGAAATTATAATTTATTATTTAAATTTCATGAACACTAAAATAACAATATTAGTTTATCTATATTAAATAATAATTATTATAACTGACATATGTTAAATTGGATGCTGAGAATCGTGGGAATGCGGAGATTTGTAGCACACAAACTAATCAAAACAGCAGCAGGAGCTAGGACCACTATTCTCTCCTCCAACAAAACCAGCGGCGGCGGCAGCGGCGGCGGCGGCAGCAGCAGCTGCTTTACAAACCACAGTCAATCTCTTTCTAATATCAATAATACCTCTACTACTAGCAGTGTTTCTAGACCTCTTCTTTCTCGTTTCTTCACATCCGGTGTTCAATCCCCACCCATCATGCCTTCTCACCCTATCAATCTTGATTTCATCAATCCCAAGGTATGCTATCTCTCCCTGTCAGGGCCTCCTCCTTTATCTTTCTTACCTGCTTAACTACGTACGTACGTACGTATGTATGTATTTGATGATTCTTTCAGGTGATTGAATGTGAATATGCTGTCCGTGGCGAGATTGTTAATCTCGCTCAGGTATATATATATATATATATATTACTCATCCAACCTAATATTATTATTATTTCTATTATTCATCACAACTTCAAAACCATTAACCATTATTTTTTGATATTTTCTCTCAGAATTTACAGCAAGAACTAGTTGATAAGCCGGGTTCCCACCCTTTTGATGAGGTATTCGCTGTTCCCCATTCTCTCTATCTCTTTACTAGATTTGCAAAATTACTTACAACTAATTATGCTATATCGTAACTCTAATTATGCTCCTCTCTGTTGGATGCCAGATACTTTACTGCAATATCGGAAACCCTCAGTCTCTTAATCAGCAGCCTATCACCTTCTTCCGAGAGGTTTCAGTTTTCCTCCCCCCACACTTTATTCTATACACAATTTTTGTTACTAACTTATTCATCTCATAATTTTACCAAATCCACTTCAGGTTCTTGCACTATGTGATCACCCTGCCATCTTAGACAAGAGTGAAACACAAGGTTTGTTCAGGTGGGTATCTGCGACTTCTCCAATTATCCATTATGTGAATAATGAATTTTCTATAAACTGCACTGCAAAATAACCATATTAAAACGATGTTAGAAGGATTTATGTCGAATGCAACATTTTGATTCCGAGGTCCATACTGGTATTTTATGTTCCAAGCTTTGATAGCCACTGATCATTCTAGGGAACTCACCGTCTACTTTAGAGAACGTAACTAGTATGAGAATATGGTTAAAATCTGATATCCCAATTCTAGTGTCTCACCTCTCAGCTATCACACTCAACACCTTTCTATTATGACCATTGACCAGGAACATATAGCTAAAACATTATGGAGAAGAGTAAAATTGGACAATAGGCTGAAAGCAAATATCTCTACATCATGAAAATTGTTCAAATAGATGGAAACTATCTATTGACGACCTTGTCTTTCCCTAATAACTTATGGCAGCGCTGATGCTATTGAAAGAGCTTGGCAGATACTTGATCAAATTCCTGGAAGAGCCACTGGTGCATATAGTCATAGCCAGGTACCACACTCAATTTTGTATAGAACAGTGGATTGAATAAATAGGCATTCATATATTTGTATATAATTTTCAACGTTATGTACTCTTTTGTTTTGCCATTATAATTTTTAAACTTTATTCTTGTTCTATACAACAGGGTATTAAGGGGTTGCGTGATACAATTGCTGCTGGGATTGAAGCTCGTGACGGTTTTCCTGCAGATCCCAATGATCTTTTCTTGACAGATGGTGCAAGTCCAGCTGTAATTTTAGTTTAACATCTTTCTTCGTGTTGTTAGAAATTTCTAGAGATTTCTGATGATAATGAAAATCGGGCTTTCCTTTTTTTTTTTGGTCAGGTTCATATGATGATGCAATTATTAATATCATCAAAGAATGATGGAATCCTGTGTCCAATCCCCCAGTACCCTTTGTACTCCGCTTCAATAGCACTCCATGGTGGCACTCTAGTATGGTTTTTTCTTTTTTATATGTAATCAATAGAATATTGTTAGGAGTTCGATTTACTAATAAATGCATCTGGTGACATGCTTCTCCAAGCATCATAGATATCTGATCCCAATTACTTTGGACCTATACTTTATATTTTTTCAGGTTCCTTATTATCTTGATGAAGCAACAGGATGGGGATTGGAGATTTCTGAACTTAAAAGGCAGTTAGAAGATGCAAAATCCAAGGGAGTTACTGTCAAGGCATTGGTGGTTATAAACCCAGGGAACCCAACAGGACAGGTGAGACTCGCTATACTTATATGATTGGTAGAAGGAAATGCACAGATCCTATAAAATGTATACTGCTATACTGTTCTTTTGCCCTCCTACAATAGGATGATGAATTATTATAGACGTCCCATTTTAAACATTTTTTAGGTACTTGCCGAGGTAAACCAACGAGATATTGTGGAGTTCTGCAAGGCAGAAGGTCTAGTACTTCTGGCTGACGAGGTGTGTGCTGGAAACCTTTTGCATGTTATTTCTTTGAAAGAATTTTGGGAATCTGCTTTGGCTTTTGTCAAGAAAGCACACTTTCGATATTTTCTGTAAGATATTTTCTGTGTTGTCCTTGATAATCTTAATAATTTAGGTGTACCAAGAAAATGTTTATGTTCCTGAAAAGAAGTTTCACTCCTTCAAGAAAGTTTCCCGGTCCATGGGATATGGCGAGAAGGATATTCCATTAGTATCTTTCCAATCCGTCTCTAAAGGTATGCGAGTTGGATTGGTGTGATCAAGGCACTCACAGACTCATATTATCATTAAATTATGGATAACATCAAGTTTAGAGATGAATAAATTCAAAATGATTCGATTTTACCATCTCCAGGGTATCATGGAGAATGTGGGAAAAGAGGTGGTTACATGGAAGTGACTGGTTTTAGTCCTGAGATAAGGGAACAAATCTACAAGTTGGCTTCTGTGAATCTTTGTTCCAATATTTCTGGTCAAATTCTTGCAAGTCTGGTCATGAGCCCTCCCAAGGTTGCTCTCTATGTGTGTGTGCATGTGTGAGTGTGTGTGGAGCTCTGGAGTTCCATTCATTACTTAAACATTGTCATGAGTTAATAGGCGTTATTCGTTAGAAGTGATTTCCAATCAAAATTATTGATGTGTGCAGGTTGGAGATGAATCTTATGAGTTCTATACTGCGGAGAAAGACGGAATTCTTTCATCTTTGGCTAGACGTGCAAAGGTCAGTTTAAAAATTGTCATTAAAGAGAATGAAAGTAAGTCTAGAACTGGATCCATGATTCTTACCTGTTAGTACTTAATACTACAAGTGGTCACTTCAAACCAAGAAGTTTCTATCGCTGTTATTGCAACTAGTTCAGGTTTAAAAGTTCCATGGAAGAGAATGACTATATGTCTAGAACTGAATCCATGATGTCTTATCTGTTAATACCACAAGTCAACCGTTATCTTTAATAAAATATATTTAAAAAGTAAAATGTTATTGGAGTTGAGATAATGTTGTAATACACACAATTCTAATGTTCTCATATTGAGTTATGACCGGAAGTCTTTGACAACGTGGCACCCTACTTTGACACTAACCATTTTGCAAATTAGTGAACCAAGTAGACCAAGGTTTTTAACTTTCAATAGCGATTAAGAAAAGTATCCACCTTAACTGGTAAGCCTTAGTGGTAAGGATTTATCTTCTGTCGTTCCAGGTTCTGGGTTGGACTCTCGCTCACCCTGAATTTTATTAGAACATATACTCATTTGTAAGGCTATAAGTCTAATTATTCAAAAAAAATGAAGAAAAGAAAAGTCTCCACCTGAATTTGGTCCACACACACACTTTACGCTGCTTTGAAATAATAATGAGTAACAGCTAAAGGGTTCACACAGTGGTTACATATATATTCTATCTGCAAACTGCCACATGTTCCGAGCCTTTGACTCTTTGTACGAGAGACAAAGAATCGTGCATAGGAAAGATCCCCTGTTATGTAGTAATTGAAACTTGTGCACTAATTTGTTTCCTGATACTGGTGACAGACACTAGAAGATGCATTCAATGGTTTAGAAGGCATTACTTGCAACAAAGCGGAAGGTGCGATGTATCTTTTCCCACGCCTTCACCTGCCTGAGAGAGTAATAAAGGCCGCAGAGACCGCAAAAACAGCACCAGATGCATTTTATGCTCGCCGCCTACTAAATGCCACTGGCATTGTTGTTGTTCCAGGATCCGGGTTCCGCCAGGTGAGTGTTGACATTCTTCGCCAGAACTTCAACTATATGTGATTTTTCCGCACAAAAAAAAAAATTATCTGGTCAATATGAGTATTGATTGTGCTATTGGGATCTATATAACTATAAATCATACAACTAGCAATTAATGGGGGCAACAATGCAAGAAAAATTATCAGAAGCTACCGTTGCCATGACAATATTTCTCTGGATGACTTGTCCCTTATTGTGTTTAATACCCTTCCTCTTTATTATGTTTTTGATAGGTTCCTGGAACTTGGCATATTCGATGCACAATATTGCCTCCCGAGGACAAGATTCCAGCTATCGTTGATCGGCTGACTGAATTTCATAAAGGATTTATGAATGAGTTCCGTGACTAAGAGGCTACTGCTCCTCTAAGCGCCCCCCCCCCCCCCCCCCCCCCCCCCCAATAAAGTGTTGATGCCCAAGTATATTATTCTTGGAAACATATTTCTTCTATATTTATCAGTTTCTTGAGACCATATAACAAACAATATTAGTAGCAAACTATAAAGTTCTGATGTAGAATCATGAGACAGGACAGTGGCGACCATGTCTTTATATCATGTTACTTCTTTATAGAGAGAGTTTGATACGATTATCTGAATTTTTGGGAGCAACTAAGGAAGCACATGCATAATTTGTAGGATGGGATTATGGGAATGGTGAATTTATGGAATTCTGGATTAATTTGAAAGCTTCACCGCAAAGTAGCTTCATTTTATCTAGATTTTCCGCACCCCCCCCCCCCCCCCCCCCCCCCCCCCCCCCCCTCTTTTTGTTTCTATTTTTATATGACAAACTATTGCACAGGCATTGAGGATTAAAAATTTAAGTTATATCCCGCAGTCTCAATCTCAATTTAATTATTAAAAGCTCATTTGTTGTTATTATAGTAATTAGTTTTTCGAGAGAAGAGAAATGACTGAGGTAAGTTCTCACATAATACATTTTTAAATATTGCCCTTCTATCTTTTTTTTAAAAAATTTTTCTCCTATCCTATAAAAAAATTGAGAGTATACTAAAAAAAATTGGTAAAACATTTTTTGTTTATTTTCCTTTCTCATTCCTTCTGTTGTCTTTTTTAACGCACATGTATATGCAAAGATCGCAAGGGGTGGGGACAAATAATGTGAAAAGAATAAAGGGAGTGGAGAGAAATATAGACTATATTTTGTGGTTTAAATTTAGTTACATTTAAAAAATTACGAGGGGTGATAAGTTTCTGATTTCATTTTAAGGTTTTGTTTGACTTGGTTTAAGGGTCCGTTTGGTACGTTTGGTATAGTTGTTGTAGACCGCAGTTTTTTTGCTGAAAAATATGTAGAAAAATATTTGGTAAAATCTAAAAATTGTTAAAGAAAAGATCTGTCACGTACTTTTGGAAAAAACTGTTTTCCAGTTTTTGCAGAAAATAATTGCATGTTTCAACATCAAATCTCCCCAAATACATTAATTTTTTATATTATATCTCAAAATATGCATAAATCAAAAAACAAATTATCAAACAATCATTAAATTTTTCTGACAGTACTTTTTCCACCAACACTTTTTTTCACAGTACAACAGTTTTGAACAGCAATACCAAACGGAGCCTAAAACTCCCATATTGTGATTAGAAAATGCGTGTTTAAAATCTTTTTTTCTATAATATTATTTATTTATGCATGTTTTGAAAAATATTTATAATGAAATTTTTAATTATCTCTTATAGAAGTTAAAAAGCAATTTTTTTAAAGTACATGGACTTTATTTTATCTAAAAATATCTTTTAAATAAAAAATTCTTTTCTTGAAAACTGTTTTTTAATTTTATTAACAATTTTGTATCTAACTTTTTAGTAAAAAATTGTTTTCAGTAATCCCAAACATATCTCAAATGGGGTATATGTATCAAATCATAACATATATATGTAATTATTATGGAATTATTTTGGTTAACTAGTTATTTAGATATTATTTTTTATATTGATAAATATTAGTGTATATGTAGAATATTTTAGTTATGTTTATGTTATTCTTTCTTGGTAATCATACTTCCCGCTTAGGGCGCATATTTCTAAGCGATTTCGAAATTTAAAAATCAAGTTTAAATTTATTTAATATTTTAAAAAAAGAACTTGTATATTGTTAAAATGTAGGTTTAAATTAATTAAATATATTAAAAAGAGATTTTAATTATACATTGTTAAAAACACATGATTTAAATTGTATTTAACCTTTTGTGATGTAGATTGAAAATTTCCAAATTAATAAACAGTGATTTGATATAAATTACAAAAATTAAATTCCGTACAAATAATTAATATTATTTATAAAAATCATCGGTTTTCACAATCCTTATTTTAAAAAATTCTCGTTTGAGTAGAAACTATATATGTTAATATATTAATTATATTATATTATATAAATTGTATACAACAAAAAGTTTTGAATAAAATCTAATAATTCTATTTCAATTTAAATATTTTCTATTTTCATCAATTTCGAATAAGGTTTAAATTTAATTAAAAATTTTAAATTCAGATTTAATTTTTATTAAATTAGAAGGGATCCACTTGGTTATTATTTTTAAACTACAACAATATGCATATTGATATTAAATTGCTCGGAAAAAATATTATAATCATACATATATAAAAAATAAATATTATATTGGTATAATATTAAAATCGAACCTCGCGTTCGACCAAAAATGTATATCTAATAATAATCCTAGTATTTCGTATATCTCAATAGCAATTATCAAACTCATAAACACATGTTCAATTTTGTGGAGGGAGAATAAAGTTCATAAGATTATTTCAGGAAAATTATTGTGTTTTCTCGAATGAATATTTTTATAATTGTATATAATATTTTGCAATTACAATAATATTCTCGTGTATTTATATGATTTTTTTTAATCACAGGAATACTAATCGATTTTTTATTAATGTATATAATATACATAAATAAGAAATTAAAAAATTATATTTTTAGATTTAATAATATAAATATATTTACGCATTTAAATGTTACACATTAAAAAATAAAATTTATATAAAAAATAAAGTATTACGGTTATCCACAAAAAATTATGGATAATAAATATAACAACCGATTGTGGGAGCCAAAACCTTAAAAACACAATAAGAAAGTAATATCCAGTGTGGAAGGCTAAAGCGTAATTGTTCACGTGAGAGGAGGAAATAAGGGAAGGGGGGTGGGGTGGGGTGGGGTGGGGTGGGGTAGGGATGATTAGGAGCAAGAAATGTTTGGTACGGCCGAAAAAACAAACAAACAAACTCGACTGTTACAAATGGATGGGTGTTTTTGAAACATTTTAGTTAGTTATTGCTTATTATTATTATTATTATTATTATTATTATTATACTGTAACTATGATGTTATGGTCAGACGGTTTGTGTTTGACCAATTGGTTGATGTATTCATCCACTGCTTTGTTAATTATTAAATGCGGGTTTCTAAAATATTTAGAGTGATCGTTTGTTTGAGTGAGGAGTCTTGTATGTATAGATTGAATTGATATTTATATATATATATATTTTTTTTTGAATCTCAAAATTAATTCATATTGAGTGGGTTGATTTTGAATGGGCGTTCCTTACTTAGGGTTTCCAATCTTTAGCTTCCCTTGGTTGATTTAGAGCTTGAGCAACTGCCTGCGATTGTTTCACTCCCTCCCTCCCTCCATCTTGTTGGTTGGTTGTTGGTCTCAATCAATATCAAGCAGATCTATCCTATTCCTATTCCTATTCCTATTCCGCTGAATTCCCCCATCACCATCGGGTTTGGAGTTTCTTTCCTCTTATTAATACCTAATGTTTTCCTATTATTATTACCATAACAATTAGTTTGTTAGAGTTAGGGCTTTCTTGATTAACTGTGTATTTTTCATCTCAACAGTTGCCAGTTTGATATATTATATATATATATATATATATTGCCTGTTGCTGTGAGTGAAGATGCTGCTGTAACAAAGTTATTACACCTCCCATTCCCATAGCCCCCCTCCTCAATGGCAGCTGCTACTAGTATTCTAGGAGCCCCCAAGCACACTTGCGCTCTTCTTGCTGTCTTAAGTCAAACTCATTACAATGATAATGATAATGATGATACAAAGCATCACCCTCATCAACACGTCTCACCCTCTGCCTCCACCTTCCCCTTTCCCACCCTCGTTTCCTCTGGACGCCTAGAGGTGGGTGCCCCCCCCCCCCCTAAATTTAATCATGTCCTTTCGATGCTTTCATTTTTTAATGATTGCAATTTCTTCTTCTATGTAGGTTCAAACTCTCAACACTCCTACTACAGATGACTTCTCCAAATCCGTTGATTCTTTTCACCCTAATTTCATTTACTTGCAAGGACAACTTCTCCCAAACAATCAAATTGGATCTCTTCTCTGTGGAGGTGTTGATCTCTCCACTCCCCAAGCCATATCCAACTTCTTTAATGTTTCAAAGTTGCCAACCACTGTATGTTTCTTTCTCTTACCATTATTACCAACTATACTTTCTATTAATCTACTTTATGCATTTCTATTTGTATCTCAGTCCAAGTATTTGTTTTTAATATCTAATTTCAGCTTCACCTGTCACTATATTAGTTTTTTTTTTTATCACTGTGTTCCTCCAAACAGCTGGGTACTGTGAATTTTATAACATGCAAGCGTGTGTGTATTTGACTGTATTCTTATTTCTGTCCTGTTGGATAGATATAAAACCATATATAGGTCTGCAACATGTTGGTGATGGGATGTGTGGTTGATGTGAAAGAATCAAGATACCATATTTTAAGCTATGAATATTTTGAAAAGCTTAGTCGTGTACCTATATGAGTATATCCTACCTGCAAGTCGTTTATAGGGTACGAGAAAAGTGAGATGTGTTCAGCCTACTCCTGGCTGTAGAGAGGCTATTTCTGTAAAGACCGGAGCTTTTATTGAAAGTCTCTCTGTTGCCATTACATGATATCTGCCAAATTAATAAACTTGCATGTTTTATAACAACCTACTTCCTTTTTCTGTTTACTATTCCACTTTTATGCCATTATTTAGTGGAAGTGAACTCCTCAGTCTCTTAGCTGGAAGAGTTATGAGAATTATGTGTGCTTAATTAGTCAATGTTGGAAATACAAAAAGAAGGGTGTTTTATGAAAATAGTTTACATATTTGCATTGGGTAAAGAACATGACACATAAAATGGGATATTTTTTTCTCAAACAAGGCACATATTGTGAGATGGAGGGAGTATATAACATCGTATCGTAATTCTAATAGGTCTTTAATGTAAATAATGGATTGTAATTAAATATTAAGAAGAAATTGTTGTTATTACTATATATATTAATTATTATATTAAGAAAAACTCATACTACGAACAAAGTACAGGACATCTATAGTTCTACGAACAGATTACAAAAGATCCGAGTTTGACCTTGATATTATAGTATAGATATATTGTAATAGTAATTGGTACACATTATATATATATATATGTATTGAAAGTTATGTTGATCTAATAAGTTAAATCGGTGTTAAAGGTTTATTTGGAAGTCCCAAATGGAGAAAAGTTGGCAGAGGCACTTCATTCTAAGGTATGGTACCGTGAATTTTCATATATCAGAACTCATGTAGAATCTGTTCTGGTTAAAAATATATAATTTGCTATCCTTGCAGGGAATACCTTATGTTATATACTGGAAGAATACATTTATACATTATGCTGCTTGCCATTTTCGTCAGGCATTGTTCTCTGTGGTACAAAGGTTTGTTACATTCTCTTGGACAAAATTTAATGTGAATCATGTGATTTATTTCGATTTTACCTTCCCTTTTTTTAGGGAACAAGGTTGGAGAGAAAATGATTGATATTATAAGATGTTATCGTTTGACATGCTTGATTATTTATATTGCAGTTCATCAAGCCATACATGGGATGCTTTCCATCTTGCGCATGCATCATTCAGTCTGTACTGTGTAAGAAACGACCTTGTTCTCCCTGATACCAGCCAAGAAACTAATGGTAATCTGGGTCCTCATCTTATTGGTGAACCTCCAAAGATTGATGTTGCTCCAGTTGAGATGGTTGAAGGAGATGATGAAGAAGGTTCTCCTGGCGCTCTTCCTGCAATAAAGATATATGATGATGATGTGAATATAAGGTTTCTTATTTGTGGCATGACAAGCTCACTGGTAAGACAAACTTCTAATAAACATGTTTCTAGCGTTTGCATCTTCTTTTAAAAGATGTTTTGTCGATTATTTTGGTTGATTTACCACTTCTTTTTGTAATGTTATCAGGATGAATGCTTATTGAGGTCTTTGGCAGATGGCCTTAACGCTCTTTTGAGTATTGAAGTAAGTATCATGACTGAGGAGATCTAGGGTAAAAAGTAGCACCTAGTAGCTCAAAGAAAGTATCGTCCTGACCTGGGGTATTTGTTGATTGCTTTCTATGCATTGAATCCTTCCCAATGTAGTTCTTAAAGAATGGAAGCTATTAACACTCATTTTCCGGACAGTTGGATATGGGCAGAGATTATGACCTTAAAAGATTTTTCCATTGAGTAGAGTGGAAAATAATAACAAGGGCATAAAATTAGGGATATATTAAGATTTTATAAATAGTGATATACATGAGCATATCCTTTTCTTTTTCTAATTGAAGTTTGAACCTAAGATATATGGATTCATTGTGCTTGAACCTAATATAAATTTTGAAGACCTGTTTTAATATGGTTAATTTTTTTTGTGTTACTTCATGTCATATGGTACTTGGCCAGCATTAACTTTTCATGTTTGTTTCTTGCGTGGCTTCCAGATGCGGGGGAGTAAGCTTCACAATCGTGTTAGGTATGTTGTAATTCGGATTATCTGACAAACAAGTGTAGATTTTTGTTTACCAAATGTGTGTTAGATTATTGTTTCTAACTCTCTTTGGTGGCTTTTTGGCTTACCCTGAAAATAGTGTCACATAAAGTTATTTTATAACTTGGAGGGGAAGTAATATTTTTAGCCATTGAGCTTCATGGACAAGGGTAAATATTATTTTTTGTCTAATCAGCTACAAATTTAAAATTAATTAGATGAAATAAGTACCTCCATCCTACTTAATAAATTATAATATTAAACTTGTAAATAGGTTTTTAAGTCGCAATTTTTTTCGGAGGTCATAAGTTGTTATTTAACAGACCAAATAAGGTAATTTTTAACTTGCAAGTTGACTTTAACTTGAAAGCTATTTCAACAGACCAAATAAGTTAATATTGAATTGCAAGTTGACTTTAAGTTGCAAGCTAATTCAACAAACAGACAATAAGTTTTTTGCTCAAAATAATCATGCACCTTGCAAGATATTTTAGCAGACCTAATAAGCTAATTATGACTTGCACGTTGACTTTGATTTACAAGCTATGTCAATAAACAGACCATAAATTTTTTGCTTAAACTAATTATTCAGTAGATGCAATACATAAACACATGAAATTTCTTTGATGTAGCATTACTAAATATCCTCGTGCTTTTTAGAAGAGCTTTCTGAGTAATATTCACTAAAATCATGACAGATGGAAAATATCTGTGCCATGAGCCTAAGCCAACTGCTCAAAAGTTAAGCCAAAATCCTCTGAAGAGACCACTGCAAGCATGATAAATAAATTTTCACTTGCCTTGGTCCACACTTAGCCTTAGAATTAAGAATTACATAGTACCAAATAAAAGAGTGTTTCACTAGTTCGGTTCATCAATCTGATATCAATCCATGAAGTTGCCAGTTTAGGTGTAGGAGGCAATTAAGCTTAAGAACTTGTGAACCTTTTCTTAGTTGCTTGCTTCTTAGGGCTGTTCAATCTCTTTTGTTGTTGAATATGAATCCAATCCTTAATCATTTACTTCTCCTGATCAGCAACATGATTGGGTAATTGATTGATGTTATTGCTCTGTGGTTCAGTGCCCTTCCACCACCTCTCCAGGCAGGAACATTTTCTCGTGGTGTTGTGACCATGCGTTGTGATTTGTCAACCTCTAGTTCTGCCCATATATCTCTTTTGGTGTCAGGGAGTGCACAGACATGTTTTGATGATCAGGTAAAGCAAAAAGTAGAAGACATTATTATTTTATGAATTTCCAGATATTAGTTTTCTAGTTATCGTATCTGCAGCATCATATGATTTTTTATGTCTGCTATCAGCTACTGGAGAACCACATTAAGAGTGAACTTATTGAAAAGAATCAGTTAGTGCATGCTCTGCCAGTTACAGAGGAAAGAAAGCAAACTGTATCTGAACCTCGGACTTCTGCTGCAGTAGCTTGTGGGAGATCAGTATTTGAAGTTGGTATGAAGGTTCCTACTTGGGCTTTGCAGGTTTCTCTTTTCTCTTTCTCATGTTTAAATTCTATTCAATTATTCATTTTACATGACATGCCTCTTATGTTGAGGACCTGTCAAGCTTAGCCTATAAAATGTGATGCCATCCTATTATTTTAGCTATATGATGCAGAATATGGATAGGAAAAAGAGTAGCAATACTCCATGACACCTCTTATAAGCCTAACCAGCTAAGTCTTGCTCATTAGGGCTAGTGTTATCTGATCAAGTACCTGAAATGTTTCTTAAGGTTTTTCATTGGTGAATGCTCTAAAATGCTGTTTTCAAATCTTTCAGTATGTTTAAAATGGAAAATTCTGGAAATAATGCAAGGAATTTAATGAAGAAATAAGCAGAGTTCTATCCAACTTTTAAATTAATCCTTTTTCTGTAATACTTTTCAAAAAAATTAAATTGCAATTGCCGGGCTTCTACTCTGTAGGCAACTTCCTACTCCATCAGTTGAGCAGTGGTGAACAGCAAGTCAAGCAAAATATCACACTGGTTGACTGATAAATAACATGTGCAAAAGTTATCTTAGGCCTGGACTTGTGAAAAATTACCTCCATATTATCTTCATCAAGCTTTAATTGCCTTGCTTGAGTATATATCTGTTCACCTTGTAAAGTGGCCCACGTTCTTTTTGGAGTGCAATTTCAGGTTCTAAGGCAGTTGGCTCCAGAAACTTCTTATCGCTGCTTAGTTGCACTTGGCATTGCCGGTGTTCAGGGGTTGGCTGTTGCTTCATTCGAGGAAGATGATGCTGACCGGATCCTTTTCTTCTGTAGAAAGCAGGGAAGAGATGATTATGCAAAAACAATTAATGTAAGCAGTCCTCCTATATGGTTTAGACCACCTGCTCCAAGTAGAAAGAGATCTCTGTTGTCTAAAGAAGGTTTGCGGAATGGTTTCTATGTCGGAGGTCAAGCTGCCCCGGAACAAGAAGATCAAAAGGATAAAGAAACTGGATTACCCAATGGAATAGCTACTCCTTTAGTACCTGTTAGAAATAAATTGAAAGTGGCGGCAATGAGCCCCATTCCTCACATCCGTCACCAAAAAATGTTACCCTTTGCTGGACTTTCCGAGACAAATGGACATGACGGAGGCCAGGTGAAGGCTAACTTGCCACCTGTTCCATCCGCCAAGCACAGCATGGTTGGAGCAAATTCTACTAGCCATCGCAAATCATTATCGAGTTCATATCAGGCAAAACAGATTATTTCCTTGAATCCTCTTCCCTTGAAAAAGCATGGTTGTGAGAGGAGCCCCATACACGTTTGCTCAGAGGTAATCTTCTTGTCATAGTTAAAGATTGGTACATCAAGAGGAGAGTAAGGGATTATATTTCCAGGTTATCATGGTGGCAAGGCAGGGGGTGGGCCTAGACACCAAAATGCCCCCACACATGAAACCCTATATCAGTCTGTTAGAATTCTCTGTTTTTGTGATCTTCACTGTGGCTTCTTATGTTGATTTACACAGGAGGAGTTTCTAAAGGATGTTATGCAGTTTCTAATCCTCCGGGGACACACTCGTCTTATTCCTCAAGGTGGTATTGCAGAATTTCCAGATGCTATACTCAATGCAAAACGGCTTGATCTTTTTAACTTGTATAGAGAGGTTAGCTATACTGTGTTTTTTATTCTTTACTGCTTTAGCAATTAGCATAGACTTTGAAAAATTCTGCTGGACTTTTTAAATATTCTCATCTTCATGTCAAGCTTAAGCCATGATGTTGTTAAAACAGAAAAAACATCTTACAGTTGAAAATATTGTAGGTGGTTTCAAGGGGTGGCTTTCATGTTGGCAATGGTATTAATTGGAAAGGGCAGGTTTTCTCGAAGATGAGCAATCACACAGTAACCAATAGAATGACAGTAGGTCCTGTAACCCTGCATCTTTGTTCTTTGCTTTTGAATGTTCACATTATGTTGACAACAATTTCATGTGTAAATGTGGAAAGGTGAAGTTGACTGCTTTGCTCGGTCAGAATCATAAAGTTTTCTTCGTGGAATTTGGTGGTTAACTTACAGCTATAAATCACTGCATATCTGCTATATTAATGTCTTACAAGAAAATACATCACTAGATTTTTTAACCGTGGCAGCAGGTCAAACTTTCTGAACATAGGCCAGCTTGGGCTTTTTGATTGTTGAGGTCGACGCTGAGGGTTAAAAATTATACTTCTAGTTTTTAGACTTTTTAGTAGCTTGCTATTACTTTTGATGCATTCTAGTAGATATGAATTCAGATTTATTCCTTGAAATGTAATTATGATTATTTCCAACTAGGGTGTTGGGAACACGCTTAAAAGGCACTATGAAACTTACCTTCTGGAATATGAATTGGCTCATGATGATGTTGATGGAGAGTGCTGCTTGCTCTGCCATAGGTTTTTCCCTTTGTCCATGTAGTAGTTAAATATGCTTGTACACTGTTTTAGTCATAATTCTCTAATATATATGAATTCTTTGAATGTTGCCAGTAGCGCAGCTGGTGATTGGGTGAATTGTGGAATATGTGGTGAGTGGGCTCATTTTGGTTGCGACAGAAGGCAGGGTCTTGGGGCCTTCAAGGTAAGAAATATATTGAAGAGTCAACTTCTGCAGTCATGAATTTGTCCTGAACTGTTTTTCCAGATGAACATCTTTTTTTGAACATGCAGGATTATGCCAAAACAGATGGTCTTGAATACATTTGTCCACAATGCAGCATCTCAAATTTTAAGAAGAAACTGCAGAAAACCACGAATGGTTACTCTTAGGCTATCATTCCGACCCATCTAATTTGGGCATCTAGATTTTCTTTTTCTCTGTTATGGGGCACCTACTTTGGGCATCTGTCATAGTAGGGATGTTCTGCATGTATTTTCAAGCTTGGGTGTTCTATTATATCGAAGGATAGTTGGATGTAAAAAGGAAACAAGATCCTGAGTGTAGCAACTGGAATCAAAGGGTTGTATACTATAATATTTTGATTGATTATGTAATTTACTAGATTTTAATACATTATGTACTATCATTAACAAAGTGCTTATTGCTTACAAACTTTATATAATGCAATTTATCGAACTTTGAAGAGAGCTTTAACATGGAAAGACTACTAAACAGTTGTTAGGATTACTTTCCGACATGCTTCTTATTGTGGAGATGGAATGAATAGTGCTAAGTTTGGCTATTTTTGCAATGCAATGCATAGGTTATAGGTGTAAGGTAATTAGGTATTGTGATTTTGATGTGTGTGGATGTTTGGAACTGTGTTTTTAACTCCGATTATGCTTACTGGGGCTTATATGCCTTTGGTGCTACATTATAACTTCCAAGACAGTTTATACTGTGTTCTGCTCTTTTGAAGATTTTTCACAATGTCACATCAAAGAGCTTTCTTTATGTATGTAATTTTTTGGATAGGGAAAAAAGTATGGCTATGTAATCCTGTGAAGCGGCCTTAATTAATGGCTCGTTTGTTTCTTCTATATAAATTACTCATAAATTTATTATTTTTGTAATAAGTATTTGTGTGATAATAAGTAAAGGTAATAGTAATTTTGAGAAATACCAAATATGTACTTGGTTACTTTATGAATTTGTATGATTTGACTTGATAAAGATAAGTAGTATTCTTTTTAAATGTGATCTAAAGTACTTGATTGGTATATATTACTAATAAAATTTTCCAAACGTATAGTAATAAAAAACAATAATTTTTTACTTGTAAATAACTAAACTACCAAGTAGAGAATAAGGGAAAGTCTTTTTAACATGCGGCGCCAAGAATTGGGTTTGAATAATCCAGCAGCAGATAAACAGGTCTATTTTCAGGGAATGACTATATTCTTGTACAATGTCGCTCGTTTTGCCTAGCGTTAGTGAACATGGATAACGATACAACAACTTATGTCCAAGTTTTACATTTTCTTGTTGATAGACATTTTGAAGCTAGTAGAGAGTGTATGATTATTAAAAATCTACGCACTGCTCGCCTGCATTTCCCTGCAGACATCATATATATCTTGTTCTGTACAAACGATACGTGTAACTCTGGGTACGTACACCCATTACCCATATAAATAGAAGGAAACACACACACGCGCATGCATATAATTAATGATCTATCCTGTTAGCTTGACTGTCAAGCCATTCCTTTCCTCCAAAAGTTGCTCAATGGGAGAAGTCTTGAGAAAGCAAAACATAAAAGTTGATAATTGAATCTAAGAAACGAATATAAGAGGGACAAATCAAGAGAAAAACATCACATTCTGCCTCCTTCCCCAAGTAGCTGCTAGCCCTATATATATATATATAATATATATATAATATATAATATATATATATATATATATCTTCTATTAATAATCAGCATATCAGGGTTAACATTTGATTGGTCATTAAGCTCCAATATGAAGATCGAGCTACAGATATGGATATCGCTATACAAAGTCCATCCTACTGCACGTATTCTTTGAAGAAGTCTTGTTTCTTTCTCTTTGTATTTGTTATCATCCTCATCACAGCCATGGGGACACTTGCATTGATGGTAATCTTTGTGTTGAAACCTCAAAAGCCCATTTTTTCACTCCGGACAGTAAGCTTAGATTCATATAAACTGGATGTTTATTCAAACTCAACTTTATTTGTTTCATCAGTTGTTTCACTTAGTTTGAATGCTCAAAATCCTAATAAAATTGGTATCAAGTACAGCAGATCACGAATGCACATCTTCAGTCAAGATATAATAATCGGATTGATTCGAGTTCCTGCGTTTCATCAACCTGCTCATAGCACAAATGTAAGTGTACCTACTAGAGTTCTGTTCCATTGTGTAAATATCAGTCAAATCCTCTCAAGTGTTTCGGATGTTTCCTCACACACCATTGCTAAGATAAGAATATTAGGTGATGTCAAGGCTCGTATTCAAGTCTTTCGCATCACCTTACCAATGGTCAAGGTATGTACCGTGTGATTATTAATCATTTAACTATGTCCTCTTTATGAAATGCTTACTAGGATTGTGTGTGTGTGTGTTTTAATTTCTTCTTTTGCTCTTAACCTTGTAGGTTGCCTTGGAGTGTGGCATAAATATTGATGATCGATCGCTTACAATTAGTAATGCAGCTCACAACATTAGAGCAGTAAAAACTCAACTAGTAAGTATCACAGCTCTCGTCTGGCCTCCTCGTCTTTTTATCTGGACTAATTGACAGCATTTCAAGGCTGCGTTTGCAGACATTAGACATAATGGTATGGTAAATATGAAATTAAACAGCAAAATGTGTTACAAGGAATTAAATTTAAGTCATTGCTACAAAATTGGCCGCAATAGTTTTTCTCATAGGAGGAATTGTAGAAAGATATTTAATAAAGGGATCCTCGAACAACGGAACAGCGAAAGTAAAACATCATGTTTGAATTTTATTTGGTATATATTTATCCAAAAGTTTGTCTGTTTTGAGCAACTGGTAACGATAAGTTTGGGTTGCTTCAGTCCAGACAACTTTGGGGAATAATATTTGAAGGTTTGAAGATATTATAAACTGGTAAATATTCTGTGTCCTAAATATATATGCCAAATGATTGCAGACATCGTTTCCTACTTACGCTCAATCATTTTCAAGCAACTGCTCTATTGGTCTATATATCTAGACGAAAGGTAATCACTGGACCGCTTGCATCAAATATAACTTTAAACTATATCACAATGGCAAAGAATCTAACTAAGCTAGTATATGTTTAAGATAATTGGATTTCTTAGAACGGCATTATTATGCTTATGCTGCAGGTCTAAAGTGTGTTCTAATTGTGTTGGAGAAGTAATTTTACATCTACAAGGCAGTCCTCGGCTAATTAATTTAGTTTCAAGGAATGGGAAGAGAAAACCATTTTGTTTCAGAAATGCTTTTACTTGAAGAAGCAAAGCATCTACAAGTTGGTCGTGATTGATTAGTTTATTTGGTGGGATTGTATTAAGCAAGAAATTGATAACTATTCAGCAGTATAAGAGCTGAACTCTGGCACATGCATATAAGAACATTAAACACAGATCTTGCTTCCGGACTTGGACTCTATAATTTTAAGTTCGATTCAGATTATCGATATTATTGTTTCAGAATACATGCCCTAGAATGATGACTTTTAACTGCTTCCATTTCAATAAAATTGATATATAATTCTTCTGTTCTAAAGGTTAATTCTATTGGTATATTTAGATACTAGCTAGGACTTGAGTTCAAATATAAGATTTGGTCTAAAATGGCATAATTGAATATTTGGAGAGAATTTTGGATTTTGGATTCAAATATAATTTCAAGTTTGAGAATTTTAAAATGGTAACTTAATTCATGTCATTTGAATTGAATTTCATGCTTCCAAACACGTAAATATAAGAATTTCAGCATTTCATTTGCTCCAATCTAGGCGTTCTTACTAATTATGTATCCTCTCATCTTATAACAGATCTGATGCTTCGAGTAAACTCATTCATCTTCTTAATTTTTTGGTAATTATAATATAATAATAATCTGCTATAATTTCTTAGACTCTGTTTATTTCCTATTGTACCCTGCCTAGTAATTAACCACTTTTTTAGTAGAGGGTCATTTAAATTTTATGTAATCTCACCTGCAATTAACCCCGTCTTATCTTCCCCTGCAATCTCACCACCAACAAAACTGTTACTGTTTGCTTCATCTATTCAAAATAAATCACAGTGATCACTGTTGTAAAAAGCAAGAATCAGAATTAGTCGGTGAAGGTACCGAACATGGATTAATCGGATAATCGGGGATTAATCGGATCATTAATCGGGATTAATTTAATATTATTTTTTTATACATAATATAGATTTAAATAATTATATAATAAAATATAAAAAATAAGAGAGAACAAACTTACAAGTTAAATAATTCAATTTATTATAAAATAATTTAAACATATATTTTTTCAAAATTTTGATCGACTAATTCTGATTTTTGACCGATTAATCCGATTTTTGATAGATTTGACTCACTTTTACAAAAAAACGTGTTTAACCTAATTAGTGTAAACAACGATTAATGGGTGATTAATCCCGATTAGTTGCCTTCTTTTACAATAGAGACAGTGATATGTAATCAAATATTAAATAAAATCATCAAAATTCTTCTCTCTCTCTTTTTTTTAATTTAATTTATTTTTATTCAAATAACTTGAGCAAACAAGTGTAGCTATCAAGAAGATGAGCTAAGAGATAAGGAAGGATGTAATAATTAATAATGCAAGACCAAGACTCAGATTGTATAAATAGTAAATGAAACTTGACGGGCTAAATCAGCTATGGCAGAAGAAGCAGCAGCGTCATCAGCGACAAGGTTTCACCTATATCACTTAATAATTTTATTTAGCAGTACAAGAGTTTTGTGTGAAATCATAAGCAGTGTTTCGCTCTGGGAAAACCAACACAGCTGCAACACAAATAATAATAATAATAAAGCAGCTCTGTTTGTGTTTGGAGATTCACTATATGATCCTGGTAACAACAACTACATCAGCACAACTAACACCGATTTTCAAGCTAACTTTCGGCCTTATGGCGAATCATTTTTCTCCCAACCAACAGGAAGATTCTCTGATCATTCCCGATTTTATCTGTAAGATTATATATATTTTTATTTATTTATTTATTTAAACATCCTTCAACTAATTTATGCCTCAAGTTATATGAGTTACAATTACTTGCTAGGTGAGTACGCAGGTTTGCCGATAATTCCTCCATATCTCCAACCTGGGAAACAATATTTCGTTTATGGATCAAATTTTGCCTCTGGGGGAGCTGGTGCTCTGGATGACACTTACCCCGGATTGGTAAATTTCTTTATTTAAAATCAAATGTACAACCAAAAGCTTATTTAATTGTTGATTCTAATCATGCATTGAGTAATTGGTTTTAATTCTACTTACAGGTGGTCAACCTCAACACACAGCTGACACAATTCAACAAAGTAGCAAATCAACTAAAGCAGCAGCTAGGAGATGAAGAAGCTTCAGAGCTTCTTTCCCAGTCTGTTTATATGATTAGCATTGGAGGAAATGATTACTTAAGCCCCACCCGAGGAGATTCCCAACAATCATTCACTCAACAACAATATAGAAGCATGATCATCGGAAACTTGACCTCTGTCATCCAAGTGCTTAGCTTACCCGCAAATCTTATTTTACATATCTAGCTCCTTAAATTTTTCAAACACAGTATTTAAGTTTCCTGATCGATAATTGACAGGCCATATACAAGACCGGGGGAAAGAAATTTAGTTTTCTTACCTTACCGCCCTTGGGTTGTTGGCCAAGCATAAGGGCACAAAATGCAGCAAATAAAACATATAGCGGAGACTTCTGCAACAAAGATCTAGCAGCACTGGTACAAGAACATTCTAAAGCAGTTTCTGAAATACTGGAGAAGTTAGAGAAGGCTTTGGAAGGGTTTAAGTATTCCTATTTTGATTTGCACACTACTTTTAGTGACAGAATGATTAATCCATCAAATTATGGTACTTCTGAAACTACTTTCTGTGATATCACAATTTATAAATGTACCATGGTCATCATTTTTAATGACCTTGAAATTGTGTCCTTTTTTAAACATGTGAAGGTTTTAAGAATGGGGAAAGTGCATGCTGTGGCAGTGGTCCGTATAGAGGAGTTTATAGCTGTGGTGGGATGAGAGGGATTGAAGAATATGAACTATGTGAGAATGCCAGTGAGTATTTGTTCTTTGACTCTAATCATCCCAGTGAAGCGGCTTACCAGCAATTGGCCAAGCTAATGTGGGAAGGAAGTTCTAGTGTTACAGGCCCCCACAACCTCAAATCATTTTTCCGATTGTCAAAGTCGAGCTAATTAACATGTCTGTAAGGGTATTCTTTTCAGCAATAAAACCATATATACTGTTCCGTTTTCTTTTCAGGAATTCAATCGTATGTACTTCTCCATGCTCCCTGTTCCTCACTAAGAAAGTTTGTGTATGTACATACGATATACCCACAATTGTGTATGTGAATCCACACAAAGTTAGAAATAAGATGATTTGGACAACTAAAGTTGAAGATAGATCTTGAAAATATTCCAAGCATGCTTCATGACATGTATTTTGTAAATGTCAATAAAAGAAATTATAGGAATTTAAATAAACAGTGCATCCTCTCCACTGGGTTCGGACCCTCGTACTCCTATCTGCTTGGCTAAGCCTTATACCTGTGATTAATAGCATTGAGCTGATCATTTTCGTTCAGGCACAAGCATATCAAGGACATAAGATATTCAACCTCAGTCACTTGCATTTTCATATTTCCAGTACTGCAATGGCTTTTCAGCTAGAACTTTGACAACCCACAAACTGTAATACTATTCTTTTTATCTTTTTGCCTATTAAAAATTTGAGATTATCAACCTTGTTTTTGACAGCCAGAATAAGTAGCCAATGCTGTGCTTCCCCTTGTTTTTGACAGGAATACCAATATCAACCTATCTCATTGGAGAATGGAGAATCAATGTCACATAAAGCAATGGTACCAACTACCAATTATACTACTGTAAATTACTGTTTTTTCTTTTTAAATAATTTGAGATTATCTATTTTACTACTTGAATTATTCGGTTACGCTTGGACTCGGGTGTATTCAATTGAGATTGTGATATATTTTAAAAATCTTGGGTTATTTAATTTGGATTGAAAAATATTCAAGGGTGTTACGGATCAAAAACGAGGTGTCTTTAATACGTAATTAATGCTAGGGTTTGGGGGAGCTTCAAGCTTTAATGGCTGTGCTAACGTTTCGTGACTTAGCTCAGGTCTTCGTTAACTGCCTACGTATCTTAGTTCGTATGAGAATCAAGCCAAAAAACGTAGTTCTAATGTTGAGGGGTTAGGCCCTTTAAATAGGCACACGAAGGCCTTGGAATCATATTAGGGTTAGGAGACTTGGGGGCCAAGTCTTCTAGCAGCAGGGGTATCCAAAACCTTATAGGAATGAGAGTCATTGTCGGACTCTTCCCACGTTTGGGCTCCTAGACCCTTCTACCGTGAAGGCCTTCAACAGACTTTTTAGGCCTTTTCTGGGCTTTTATTAAATAATTACGAAATTAACTATTAAAAAGGGCTTACTGGGCCTATGGCTTCCACGGAGCCTCGCGGACTGGACCCAACAATCTAGTTATTACATTCCTAGTTCGTTTCGAGGGCCTAAAACCTTTAGACCATACCAGGCCTAATAAATGCTATATTTATTATTTCTTTCAGGGCTATTTTTACCCATATCATTTGCCCCCCCAACTTTTGGGAAAACTCTACAAGTTTTCGTAAAAGTTTCACCAAGGGTTCTCAATACCTTGAAGTCGAAATATTGGTTTGAGGTCGATTTCGACCTGGATCGAGGTCGAACAGGACTTCAAAACGCCTCGAGGTCGAACATAGTGATTGAGGTCGATTTCGACCTGGATCGAGGTCGAACAAGGGCTCAAAATGCCTTGAGGTCAAAATCCCTTGAGGGCCTCATGGCCTCTTATTTTCGACTTGGATTGAAGTCGAAATAGACCTCAAAACTCTTTGAGGTCGAAATTCCTTGAGGGCCTCATGGCCTTTTATTTTCGACTTGGATTGAAGTCGAAATAGACCTCAAAACTCTTTGAGGTCGAAATTCCTTGAGGGCCTCATGGCCTTTTATTTTCGACTTGGATTGAAGTCGAAATAGACCTCAAAACTCTTTGAGGTCGAAATTCCTTGAGGGCCTCATGGCCTTTTATTTTCGACTTGGATTGAAGTCGAAATAGACCTCAAAATTCTTTGAGGTCGAAATTCCTTGAGGGCCTCATGGCCTTTTATTTTCGACTTGGATTGAAGTCGAAATAGACCTCAAAACTCTTTGAGGTCGAAATTCCTTGAGGGCTTCATGGCCTTTTATTTTCGACTTGGATTGAAGTCGAAATAGACCTCAAAACTCTTTGAGGTCGAAATTCCTTGAGGGCCTCATGGCCTTTTATTTTCGACTTGGATTGAAGTCGAAATAGACCTCAAAACTCTTTGAAGTCGAAATTCCTTGAGGGCCTCATGGCCTTTTATTTTCGACTTGGATTGAAGTCGAAATAGACCTCAAAACTCTTTGAGGTCGAAATTCCTTGAGGGCCTCATGGCCTTTTATTTTCGACTTGGATTGAAGTCGAAATAGACCTCAAAACTCTTTGAGGTCGAAATTCCTTGAGGGCCTCATGGCCTTTTATTTTCGACTTGGATTGAAGTCGAAATAGACCTCAAAACTCTTTGAGGTCGAAATTCCTTGAGGGCCTCATGACCTTTTATTTTCGACTTGGATTGAAGTCGAAATAGACCTCAAAACTCTTTGAGGTCGAAATTCCTTGAGGGCCTCATGGCCTTTTATTTTCGACTTGGATTGAAGTCGAAATAGACCTCAAAACTCTTTGAGGTCGAAATTCCTTGAGGGCCTCATGGCCTTTAATTTTCGACTTTATAGAATGGGCCTGTGGGGTTTTATGACTACGGGATTGGCAGGCCCATGTTTTGGATCTTTCCCAGTTTATGGGTTGTAGAGGTTTTGGGCCTTAGAATATGGGCTTTCAGGCCCCTTCACCGGTGATACCGGTTGACTTACCTTTCGACGGTTGTTCGACCTAGAGATGACTGTCAAAAGGTGAATTTAAACGGTCAGGTGACCGGCTGGGGTTGCATATATGAGTGGTATGGGCTTCATTTCTCACACTTCTCATTTTTTACTCCTCACTTCTCCCTTCTGTATTCGAGATCTCAAGCTTCTAAGTAATTTAAATCGTTAGCTTCCTCAAAGAATTACATAAAGTCGAAAATCAGATGGCAGATAAGAGAGCTTCTAGATTGGCAGCCATGAACGCGGGATCAGCCAAGAGTGGTAAATCCCTAAATCGAATTCCCATTTTTTCTACATACATGTCCTTGATAGATATGATCAACCAACGGGGGGATGAATACCCTAGTCAATCCCATCTAGATTCTTACAGTCGTAGTAGTAAATTTTTCGAAGCCGACATAGTAGAAGAGTATAACAAGCTTTTCAATTTTCCACCTAGGTTTTCCATTTCCTTAGTTGAACCTGGCGACAGGACCTGCCATTTGCATCCTTGTCGTTTATTTGTTTACGTAGATGCCCTCTTATCGGGGCTTAGGTTTCCTTTGCACGACTTCATCCCCACCCTCTTAGCTGATGTTCAAATAAATCCATGTCAACTCGTGCCCAATGGATGGAGGCTCATCCATTGTTTCATGGTCTTATGTTTGGAGAATAAAATAAAAATGATAGTCCCTCTTTTTCGCAAAATCTTTCAATTCAAAAACTCTTCTAGCATTTCCCAAGGCTGGGTTCACATAGCTCACAAGCCTAACAAACCCCATATCTTTGATACCTCTTCAATCCCTGACAACAACCTTCACTGGAAGGAAAATTTTGTCCAAGTAAAGTGGGAAGGGGGAGACTGGGGTACCCTTTTTAGGCCCATGTTTAGCAAAGTGTCAGACGGGAGCTTTGATGCTATTAGGCTCTCAGGGGAAGAAGAAGAGGCTTATGCCAAGCTTACTCAGGTTGAAACCAAGCATCTTGCTTGGGTTCTTCTTGACGAACACAGGTTGAGAGTCGTGGGCCTATCAAGGGCCTCGAGCAAAGGTATACTATTTTACTCGACTCTGTTCTCGTTTTACTCGTTGATTGCCTTACTAATGTTTCTATGTTTTCTTTTTCAGCTGCTGCATTGATAAACGAGTGGACCATTCCACCCGTAGAAGAAACTGGCCGTATGAAACGGCTAAGACTGATGAACGACCCCAGGCAGGTAAAGGAACCTCCGGCTTTCTTACAGCCGCACACTGGGCCAATCGAAGCTGGGAGCAGCGAGCCGGTCAGGGCGCCCAAATCCCTGGCATACAAGCCTGGCTGGGGTATCAGGAAGTCGGATACGGTGGTAGGATGTACAGATCACGCGAGGGACTGGTCCCTTCACTCCCTCACTCCTTGCGATTACAAGGATATTGTCTTGGGACGGGACGAGGAAAGCACCAAGGTTTTGGGTGCGCAGGCATTGGCATCGGTAAGCTTATTTACTAGCTTACCTTGTAGTTCATACTTCTTCCGTTCACGGTCTGGGCCTTTCTATATGTATTAACTTGTTTTGTTGCTTTTTCAGGCCAACGCCTATTTCCAAGCTTCTTTGCACCAGACGGAGGCTTGGAAAGCCCGGGCAGGAAAACATAAGAAGGAGCTGACAGTGGCTCATGCCAAGCTCAAAAATCTTGAAGAAAAGCTGGCTGAGAAGGAGGAGCAGCTTAAACAGGCCCAAGCTGAGGTGGTCGAGCTACGGGCAGATAGAAATGCTATAATTGATCAATATATGGCCTCTGACGAGTACCGGGATTTAATCGAGGCTCATGACGACCTAATCTTCCCGGCTAACTACACTATCGGGTGGAATGACGCTCTCAAGGAAGTGCTGGGCAAACACCCGGGTTTGTTTAACCCAAAGGTAGACTTCAAATGCCCTCAATCGGCCGATGCGTTGAAGCGGTTGTTCGAGGAGCACGAGGAAACCGATGGGGAGGACAGCCCGGATGTTAGAAATCGTGCGCCTTCTCTTACTCCTTCACCAGCCCCTTCTCCTCTCAGAACTACCTTGGGGAAGACTGTCACAGAAGCAACTCCAACAAAAAAAAGCTCTTCTGGGGAAGAAGGTTCATCTTCGTCTGGAACTTCTTCTTCGAGTGAGGAGGAGCCTGAAGAGGAGGAGGAATCCTCTAAATAGTTTATTTCTATTTATGTTGGCCTTGGGGGTCTTGTAAAAACATTTAGCCATCGGGCTTTTATTTATGCATTTTACTTTCCTGCCTTCTCTCTTTGTGCCTTAGTTTTGCTTTGTTTTTCGTGTTTATATTGAACATAAATAGCAACTACTCTCAGGGCTTGTAAGCGTCATATAAGGAAAACTGGAAGCATTTCTCGAAACTTATAATTTAGTATAAAAAGAAATAATTTATGCCTTCGAGGCTTAAACAAGTCATGAATTAAATGTTCTCAAAAATAAAAACTAACAATTTAAACATAATAAATTCTCAAGTTGGCAGCATTCCAACTTCTAGGGACTTCAATCCCTTCAAAGGTCTGGAGTTTGTATGCTCCTTGCCCGGTGACTTCCTTTACTTGGTACGGTCATTCCCAGTTTGAGGCTAACTTGCCCTTGGGACCAACTCCAGATGCCTCGATCTTTCGCAGGACTAAGTCTCCTTCGCGGAAGAACCTTTCTTTGACTCTCAGGTTGTAGTAGAACGAAGCTTTCTTCTGGCTTTCTACTATTCTGGCATTAGCTTCGTCGCGCAGCTCATCTATTAGGTCTAGGGCCAGCTTCATGCCTTCTTCATTGGCGTCAACTTGAAATTCTTGAATCCTAGGTGATGTCTGAGCAACTTCAACGGGCACCACTGCCTCGGCTCCATAGGCTAGTTGAAATGGAGTAGCTCCTGTTGATGTTCTGCAAGTAGTTCTATATGCCCATAAGATTAGGAGTAACTCATCAACCCAAGTCCCTTGGGAGCGTTCTATCCTTTTCTTGAGTCCATCTAGGATAATTCTGTTAGCAACTTCAGCTTGCCCATTTGACTGCGGATGAGCTACTGAAGTAAAGCGTAGTTCAATGTTATAATTCCCACAGTATTCCATAAAGTCCTTATTGTTGAACTGAGTTCCGTTGTCCGTCACTAGGATTCGGGGCAGCCCGTATCTGCATATAACATTTTCCCAGAAAAACTGAGTTACGTTCTTAGTGTCGATCTTGGCCAAGGGCTTGGCTTCTATCCATTTAGTGAAGTAGTCAATGGCAACAATGAGAAACCTTCTTTGCGCGCTGGCCATAGGGAACGGGCCTAATATATCCATTCCCCACATGGCAAAGGGGATTGGAGAACTTACCGATGTCAGCATCTTAGGGGGCTGCCTGACGATGGGTGCAAACCTTTGGCAGCGATCGCATTTCTTAACATATACTTTTACATCTTTAAGCATCTCAGGCCAATAGAATCCTAGCCTTACAATTTTATGAGCCAAGGCCCTGCTTTCAAGGTGTTGGCCACATACTCCATCATGAACTTCGTTCAGGGCAGCTTCAGCCTCATGGGGTCTCAAGCACTTCAAATAGGGTATCACGTATGATTTTTTGTAGAGTATTCCTTCTATGAGGGCATACCTCGAGGCCCTAACCGACAGTTTGCGAGCTTTCACAGGGTCGGCAGGTGTTTTTCCTGTTTCCAAGTAGAGTTTGATGGGATCCATCCAACACGTTCCCGGCCCAATAGGAGCTATTAGTTTTGCATCAATGCTTGGGGTCTTCAAGACTTGAAAATAAACACTGCCCGAGTAGCTTTCAATTTCTGATGATGCAAATTTGGACAAGGCATCAGCCTTCATGTTTTCCTCTCTCGGGATGTACTCAAAGTGACATTCTTCGAACTGTGTGGCTTGAGCTTTAACGATTCTCAAATACCTGGCCATAGTCACGTCTCGGGTCTCAAACTCCCCATTTACTTGAGAGATTACTAACCTTGAGTCACCACATACTTTCATGTTTTTCACCCTCAGGGTTCTGGCCAGACCAAGTCCGGCTATCAAAGCTTCGTATTCCGCCTCGTTGTTTGTAGTTGGAAAGTCCAATTTGATTGCATATTCGACAATGAAGCCATCCGGGCTTTGTAAAACTTGACCAGCTCCACTAGTTTTTATTTTTGAAGCTCCGTCAAAAAAGAGCAACCAGTATTCTTTGAGTTCTTCCTCTTTTTCCTCTTTTTCCTTATTACCTTCTTTATCCTCTCCTTGCCCCCCGACTTCTTGGTTTGGAATGGTACATTCAACCACGAAGTCAGCTAGAGCCTGGGCTTTGATGGCTGTCCTTGGCTTGTATCTGATTTCGAACTCTCCAAGTTCAATGGCCCATTTGATTAGCCTTCTACTTGCCTTGGGGCTATGCAGTATGTTTCTCAGGGGTTGGTCTGTCAGGACTTCAATAACATGCGCCTGGAAGTACAGGCGTAACTTCCTCGAAGCCATTATTAATGCTAATGCAAACTTTTCAATCTTTGAATAGTTCAGCTCTGCACCATGCAGAATCTTGCTAACGTAATAGATGGGCTTCTGAACCTTAGCTTCCTCTTTCACAAGTACTGCACTCAGGGCTGAGTTTGAGACAGCCAGATACATGAATAGCACCTCTCCTGGTTTTGGTTTGGCAAGCAAGGGCGGCTCAGCCATGTACTTCTTTAGTTCTTCAAATGCTGCTTGGATCTCCTCATTCCATTCAAAGTTCTTGACCTTCTTGAGGGCCTTGAAGAATGGCAGACACTTCTCTCCAGATTTGGATATGAAACGCCCCAGGGCTGCTATCCTTCCAGTGAGCTTTTGGACCTCCTTAACAGTCTTGGGGGGCTCCATGTCCAAGATTGCTTGAATCTTATCGGGATTGGCCTCAATGCCTCTTTTGGAGACCATCAGGCCTAAAAATTTTCCAGACCCTACACCAAAGGCACACTTGGTCGGGTTCAACATCATTTTGTGGGTTCTCAGAATTTCAAATGCCTCGCTCAGGTGCGCAAGATGATCGGCTTTGTCTAAGCTTTTGACTAACATGTCATCTACGTAGACCTCCATGGTCGTACCAATGAGATGTTTGAAGATCTTATTCACAAGCCTTTGATACGTGACTCCTGCATTCTTAAGTCCAAAAGCCATAACCAGATAACAAAAAACACCAAAGTCAGTGATGAATGATACCTTAGGAATGTCATCGGGGTGCATCTTAATTTGGTTATAGCCACTGAAACCATCCATGAAGCTAAGCATCTCGTGCCCAGCTGTGGCATCTATTAACGTGTCTATCCTTGGTAAGGGGAAACAGTCCTTGGGACACGCATCATTCAAATCAGTGAAGTCCACATACATTCTCCACTTCCCATTGCTTTTTTTAACCATCACAGGGTTGGCCAGCCATTCAGGAAATTGGATTTCTTCAATAAATCCAGCTTCTAGCAATTTTTCCACTTCCTGCTTAATGGCCTCCTGTCTTTCAGGGGCAAAACTTCTTTTCTTCTGTTTGACCGCTGTCCTTCCAGGATTTACATTCAACTGATGTGTTATAAGCTCAGGGTCTATTCCTGGCATGTCAGCTGTTGTCCAAGCGAAAACATCTCTGTTATCTTGCAGGAACTGTATTAGTTGTTGTTTCAGGTCCTTGGGGAGTGAAGCCCCAACATATGTCACTCTCTCAGGATATGAAGGATCCAGGGGGATGGACTCCAAGTCCTCCGCAGGTTTCCCCCTCCTCTCTTCGTGATCTCTGACATCCATATCTTCAATGGGGAGAACCTGCCCCCCAGTGCCATCAGGTTTCAAAGCAGCCACATAACAGCTTCTGGCCATCTTCTGATCTCCTCTTTCTTCCCCCACTCCATTCCTAGTCGGGAACTTGAGTTTCAAGTGGTATGTAGAAGCTATTGCTTTGAAGGCATGCAACCCTGTCCTCCCAAGGATTGCATTATAGGTAGTGCTTGCCTTGATAACTAAGAAATTCAGCATTTGAGTGGACAGTCGAGGTTCTTCGCCCATAGTCATTGGTAGTTGTATGATCCCCTCGATCCGAGACTCCACTCCATTAAAACCGTATATGGGCATGTTGGAGGGGGTTAGCTGCGAATCACTGTATCCCATTTTTACATAGGCATCATAAAATAGGATGTCAACGGAAGAACCATTGTCTACCAAGACTCTTTTCACAGGAGAATTCCCTATGGTGGGGGTGATTACCAAGGGATCATCGTGGGGGAACCTCACCCCTTCTAGGTCGGAGTCGTCGAAGGTCAACGAGACCTCAGTTCTTGCCCTCTTAGGAGGTTCTCCTACAATGCTCATTACCTCCCAGGCATACGCCTTCCTGGAGTTTCGGGAGTTGCCTGCTGCAGTTGGCCCTCCTGATATTATGTTAATCACAGGCCCTCTGGGCTGATTGTTTCTTTCCTTGGGGTCTGAGTCCCTTCGTTTGTCGTTCCTTCTATCGTCTCTAGCACCATCCTTGGTGTATTTTTCCAACTTCCCTCTTCTAATCAGAAATTCGATCTCGTCTTTCAACTGACGACAGTCGTCAGTGTCGTGTCCCACATCCCTATGGAACCGGCAGTATGCGCTCTTATTTCTCTTTTCAGGATCAGTCCTCAGTGACTTCGGCCATTGAAGATCTTTACCCTTCTCAATGTCCATTAGTATCTGGCTACGGGCGGTGTTTAGCCTTGCATACTCGGTGAACCTGGCACCTCCTTTCTTCTTGGAGTCATTGGCGTCACCATTCTTCGCATACTTGGTATCAACAGTATACTCGGTATCGCTGGATCGTTTTTTAGAATAGGCGTTCGAGGCCTGAAACCCTTGAGCTTTCCTCATACTTTCCTCAGCCTTGATATACTTTCCTGCTCTCTCTTGGAGCTCATTCATAGTTTCAGGGGCCCTCTTGGCTAACGATCTCCTGAAATTTTCGTCAGAAGTCCCTTGCTGCAAGGCTATCATCGCTACCTTCTGATCTAGATCAGGGACCTTCAAGGCTTCCTTTGTGAACCTATTCATGTAATCCCTCAAGGATTCGTTCTTCCCCTGGTGCATGTTCATTAGCGAAGCTGAGCTCTTTTCATGAGTCTTGCTGCTAATGAATTGACCAATGAAGGCCCTGCTCAGATCCTTGAATGACCCAACAGAGTTTGGTGGTAGACGACTGAACCACCGCTGAGCCATGCCACTCAGGGTTTGGGGAAACGCCCTACACTTGATAGCATCGTTTACAGGCTGTAGCAACAGTGCATTAGAGAACGTGAGAACATGATTTGAGGGATCTCCCGTTCCATCATAGGCCCTGATTGTCGGCATCTTAAACTTCCTTGATATCTTTTCATTCATAATATTCTCTGTGAAGGGGGGTGTGGGATCATCAGGATCTCCAAGCGGCAATAAGTCTTGGGGATCAGCCCTAACATGACTTGTCCTTATTTGCCTCGGGGGCTCATCCAAATCTATTACAGAGGTGTTTCTCATCAATTCTCCAGCACCCTCCACTCTGAGGCGCTGTCGCCTTGCCAATGCCTTCTCCAGGTCTTTCCTTAGTCGTTGAGCTTCAGCCTCATGAGCGCGTATTCTTTCCTGAAGGTTCAGGGAGTCATTACTTTGAGGCCCTCGGGGCTGGGTACTCCTCCCTCCAAGGGGCTCCTTACCAGGTCGCCTCCTTCGTGGGTTAACATCTTCGTCAGATGACTTTTCGTCATCAGTTGAGTAAGGTCCAGAGAAGTCCCGACTTCTTCGTTGTGAGGTATAGTGGGGCAACGGCCCTTGCTCATAAGGGGGCTCATAGTTCCTTGGGAGCCCATAACGAGGGTCAGGAGTTACAGCAGACGGGACCTGCATAGTAGGAGGAGCAACAAAAGTAGTATGAAGGGGTGGAATTACCTGGAGCGGAGGAGCTGAAGCATGAATTGACACATCGGGGTTGGAAGGATGAACGACGATGCTAAGGGGTCCGGCACGCCGGGTGCTTGCTTCAGGGTCTTCAACGGAGGTGGTTGGAATAACAGCTTGTTGCTCCTGAGTTGTAATAGGGGGAACAGTAGTGTCGGCAGCGGTGTCAGGGATCTCTCCTTCAAGGGCGCTTGCAGTACTTCGTGTTCTTGCCATGGTTGTTATTCGTTTCCCACAGACGGCGCCAAATGTTACGGATCAAAAACGAAGTGTCTTTAATACGTAATTAATGTTAGGGTTTGGGGGAGCTTCAAGCTTTAATGGCTGTGCTAACGTTTCGTGACTTAGCTCAGGTCTTCGTTAACTGCCTACGTATCTCAGTTCGTATGAGAATCAAGCCAAAAAACGTAGTTCTAATGTTGAGGGGTTAGGCCCTTTAAATAGGCACACGAAGGCCTTGGAATCATATTAGGGTTAGGAGACTTGGGGGCCAAGTCTTCTAGCAGCAGGGGTATCCAAAACCTTATAGGAATGAGAGTCATTGTCGGACTCTTCCCACGTTTGGGCTCCTAGACCCTTCTACCGTGAAGGCCTTCAACGGACTTTTTGGGCCTTTTCTGGGCTTTTATTAAATAATTACGAAATTAACTATTAAAAAGGGCTTACTGGGCCTATGGCTTCCACGGAGCCTCGCGGACTGGACCCAACAATCTAGTTATTACATTCCTAGTTCGTTTCGAGGGCCTAAAACCTTTAGACCATACCAGGCCTAATAAATGCTATATTTATTATTTCTTTCAGGGCTATTTTTACCCATATCATTTGCCCCCCCAACTTTTGGGAAAACTCTACAAGTTTTCGTAAAAGTTTCACCAAGGGTTCTCAATACCTTGAAGTCGAAATATTGGTTTGAGGTCGATTTCGACCTGGATCGAGGTCGAACAGGACTTCAAAACGCCTCGAGGTCGAACATAGTGATTGAGGTCGATTTCGACCTGGATCGAGGTCGAACAAGGGCTCAAAATGCCTTGAGGTCGAAATATTGATTTGAGGTCGATTTCGACCTGGAGCGAGGTCGAACAGGACTTAAAATGCCTTGAGGTCGAAATATTGATTTGAGGTCGATTTCGACCTGGATCGAGGTCGAATAGGACTTCAAAACGCCTCGAGGTCGAACATAGTGATTGAGGTCGATTTCGACCTGGATCGAGGTCGAACAAGGGCTCAAAATGCCTTGAGGTCGAAATCCCTTGAGGGCCTCATGGCCTCTTATTTTCGACTTGGATTGAAGTCGAAATAGACCTCAAAACTCTTTGAGGTCGAAATTCCTTGAGGGCCTCATGGCCTTTTATTTTCGACTTGGATTGAAGTCGAAATAGACCTCAAAACTCTTTGAGGTCGAAATTCCTTGAGGGCCTCATGGCCTTTTATTTTCGACTTGGATTGAAGTCGAAATAGACCTCAAAATTCTTTGAGGTCGAAATTCCTTGAGGGCCTCATGGCCTTTTATTTTCGACTTGGATTGAAGTCGAAATAGACCTCAAAACTCTTTGAGGTCGAAATTCCTTGAGGGCCTCATGGCCTTTTATTTTCGACTTGGATTGAAGTCGAAATAGACCTCAAAATTCCTTGAGGTCGAAATTCCTTGAGGGCCTCATGGCCTTTTATTTTCGACTTGGATTGAAGTCGAAATAGACCTCAAAACTCTTTGAGGTCGAAATTCCTTGAGGGCTTCATGGCCTTTTATTTTCGACTTGGATTGAAGTCGAAATAGACCTCAAAACTCTTTGAGGTCGAAATTCCTTGAGGGCCTCATGGCCTTTTATTTTCGACTTGGATTGAAGTCGAAATAGACCTCAAAACTCTTTGAGGTCGAAATTCCTTGAGGGCCTCATGGCCTTTTATTTTCGACTTGGATTGAAGTCGAAATAGACCTCAAAACTCTTTGAGGTCGAAATTCCTTGAGGGCCTCATGGCCTTTTATTTTCGACTTGGATTGAAGTCGAAATAGACCTCAAAACTCTTTGAGGTCGAAATTCCTTGAGGGCCTCATGGCCTTTTATTTTCGACTTGGATTGAAGTCGAAATAGACCTCAAAACTCTTTGAGGTCGAAATTCCTTGAGGGCCTCAAAACTCTTTGAAGTCGAAATTCCTTGAGGGCCTCATGGCCTTTTATTTTCGACTTGGATTGAAGTCGAAATAGACCTCAAAACTCTTTGAGGTCGAAATTCCTTGAGGGCCTCATGGCCTTTTATTTTCGACTTGGATTGAAGTCGAAATAGACCTCAAAACTCTTTGAGGTCGAAATTCCTTGAGGGCCTCATGGCCTTTTATTTTCGACTTGGATTGAAGTCGAAATAGACCTCAAAACTCTTTGAGGTCGAAATTCCTTGAGGGCCTCATGACCTTTTATTTTCGACTTGGATTGAAGTCGAAATAGACCTCAAAACCCTTTGAGGTCGAAATTCCTTGAGGGCCTTATGGCCTTTTATTTTCGACTTGGATTGAAGTCGAAATAGACCTCAAAACTCTTTGAGGTCGAAATTCCTTGAGGGCCTCATGGCCTTTTATTTTCGACTTGGATTGAAGTCGAAATAGACCTCAAAACTCTTTGAGGTCGAAATTCCTTGAGGGCCTCATGGCCTTTAATTTTCGACTTTATAGAATGGGCCTGTGGGGTTTTATGACTACGGGATTGGCAGGCCCATGTTTTGGATCTTTCCCAGTTTATGGGTTGTAGAGGTTTTGGGCCTTAGAATATGGGCTTTCAGGCCCCTTCACCGGTGATACCGGTTGACTTACCTTTCGACGGTTGTTCGACCTAGAGATGACTGTCAAAAGGTGAATTTAAACGGTCAGGTGACCGGCTGGGGTTGCATATATGAGTGGTATGGGCTTCATTTCTCACACTTCTCATTTTTTACTCCTCACTTCTCCCTTCTGTATTCGAGATCTCAAGCTTCTAAGTAATTTAAATCGTTAGCTTCCTCAAAGAATTACATAAAGTCGAAAATCAGATGGCAGATAAGAGAGCTTCTAGATTGGCAGCCATGAACGCGGGATGTCAGCGGTGTCAGGGATCTCTCCTTCAAGGGCGCTTGCAGTACTTCGTGTTCTTGCCATGGTTGTTATTCGTTTCCCACAGACGGCGCCAAATGTTACGGATCAAAAATGAAGTGTCTTTAATACGTAATTAATGCTAGGGTTTGGGGGAGCTTCAAGCTTTAATGGCTGTGCTAACGTTTCGTGACTTAGCTCAGGTCTTCGTTAACTGCCTACGTATCTCAGTTCGTATGAGAATCAAGCCAAAAAACGTAGTTCTAATGTTGAGGGGTTAGGCCCTTTAAATAGGCACACGAAGGCCTTGGAATCATATTAGGGTTAGGAGACTTGGGGGCCAAGTCTTCTAGCAGCAGGGGTATCCAAAACCTTATAGGAATGAGAGTCCTTGTCGGACTCTTCTCACGTTTGGGCTCCTAGACCCTTCTATCGTGAAGGCCTTCAACAGGCTTTTTGGGCCTTTTCTGGGCTTTTATTAAATAATTACGAAATTAACTATTAAAAAGGGCTTACTGGGCCTATGGCTTCCACGGAGCCTCGCGGACTGGACTCAACAATCTAGTTATTACATTCCTAGTTCGTTTCGAGGGCCTAAAACCTTTGGACCATACCAGGCCTAATAAATGCTATATTTATTATTTCTTTCAGGGCTATTTTTACCCATATCAAAGGGGTATTCAATATGTTTTAAAAGTTAGGGGTATTTAATCTGGATTATTATTAATCAATTAAAATTCATGAGTATTTAAAAACTTATTAATACTGATGGATTTTTAAAATTCATAGATTATGTTAGATTTTTCTATATATTTTAGATGTTTTAAAATTTCACCTTAATACAATAGTTTCTATTGGATTCATGATTAACTTTGCGCGGACTCTGTGAATTATGTGTATAATATGTGGAATCTTAAATCAAATATAATTAATAAAAATCAATGTATTATTATCATTACTTATAAATCTGGATTGAATACACTCCCCTAAATTAGTGTTAGACAAACGCAAATGCAAATGCAAATTAAATTATTACTTATACTAGTTTATAACTCGCACGGTTGCTATTAATAAATTATATATTAACTATTTTATATAATTTAAATATTTCATTTAATATAATAATTTATTTTATTATTAATTTCTTTTTAAATTTTTCAAAACAATGATGTTTATATATTAATATTCATAAAATTTAATAATAAGTCATTATTTTAAATACATAAAAGAGTTTGAATGGTGATGAAATTGAGTTAAATGTGAGTTTACTATATTAAATAAAAATTATAGGATAAGTAGGATTATTAAAATATAAAATATAACTTAAATATTATATAATATTATTCATGAGCAGTTGTATAAAAGTAGTACTATCGGGGATAGAATTATATGTATGATATATCTTTTCTAAAATTAAATTTTATTAAAATTGGATAATTATGATCGTTTTTATGATTCACCTAAAATTAGACGTTAGAATCTTTTCTATGGTTCATATAGATAAGATGCAAAAAAAAAAAAGATTTCTCGTTTGATTATAATAATATAGTATAATTTTTTTATTTAAAATACATATATTTTATAAATAAAAACATAAATCATGACTCATGAGAATAAATTATGTATTTGGAAAAGTTGCCCCATGTGCAGCGTCTGTATAAGTAGTTCTGAGTACGCTTTGGCATGAGGCAGGGTAAAAGGGTGAAAAATTTAATGAAAAAGTAATTATAAAATACATGTTATGTTATGAAAATACAAAGCATAATAATCCACAAAACTAGTTCTCATTTGAATTTAACTATATAAATATATAATATAATTTATAATAAGTAAATAAATATATATATTTTTTATACCAAGTAAATAAAGAATAAAATATTATTTATAAAATTACCCAAAAGAATGGCCGGGAGTTGATGGCATGAGATCAAAAGTGATGATACGCAGTGTGAAAGGAATCTAAACAGGTAATCGAGATACATATAAACTTACGGAGGATAAAGTTTTTCTGAGATTATTTATTATTTAAGATGCAAGTATTTTTAGTTTGGGTATTTTTGTAATTGTATATAATTTTTTTAAAATTACAATAACACCTTAATCTCAAGAAAGTTACGTGAGATAATCCGAGGAACATTAATCTCAAACTTGTTATATTTTATATATAATAAGAGTAAGAGAGATCTTATCCAAATACTATCAAAGATTAAAATATCGATTCTCAATAATTACATAATATTAATACTAACCCGATCAGTAAAATAATATAAAAATTTTAAACCGAATTCAGCCCCACCAAACCGAAATAATTACTAAAATAATAATAAAAATATGAAAATGCATCCAACTGGAATAAAGTATAAAAATTTTATTCCTCCTTTTTTGAGAAAACCAATAAAATATTTAAATAATAAAAATAACTTTTAAAAAATATCCGGATTGTCACAATAACTTTATAGAGAGTTATAATTGGAAAATATATATGTTCTATATTTATATTCTAATTATTATATATTGCAGAATTTTGAGTATATATTCCAATTTGTATTTCATATAAGAGTCCTCCATTGAATTCAATCCTTATATATAATATATTAATATAAATAATGTACGCGGTAAAATAAGTACTTAATTTTTTTGTACTGAATAAAATTTATTAGATTAATATGAGAAAAAATAAATGTATTGATTAATTAAATTAAAAAAACACAGAGTGGGCTGGTTTTTAATACTACCAATGAGAGAGTATGGTAGGCCCAGATCTGTGCGTGGAAGCAGGTGGAGAAAACGTGAGCATAACATAGAAGTTTCTGGAGAATAGAGTTGGCCCAAAATATCTGAGGCACCAAATAATCTCAGCCGTCCAACCCCGATTACTGGGATGTATGATCACAGTTCTCCCACAATCCACGTCCCTATAAAGAAAAGAAGAAATAGTAATAAAATTAAAAAAAGGCTTGCACACTCTGATATTTATCACGGACTAGACTAGTAATAAAATCAGTCTTGTTTGTGCAGCCCCCTGTTTGTGGATTTTGCTAGGAGGGAGGGAGGTTGTTTACAGGGGAAGGACAAGTACTTATTAACTAGTACTAGTAGTAGCCTTGTTTGTTTGCATTCTCTCCTCCATCACTTTCCCCCCAACCAACAACTTAATTCATTCCATCACTTTTACAACCAATTACTACAATGGCTTCCAATGAAAACAACAAGACCCCTGATTTCTATGCTGTTTTGGGATTGACAAAAGATTGCTCTCATCTTCAACTCAAGACTGCTTACAAGAAGCTTGCACTGGTCTGTCTTTCTTTCTTTTCCTTACAATTTCCATCTTTTTTACCACAATTTTCAATATTTCATACTTGTTGGTTTGTTATTGGTTGGTGTATAGAGATGGCATCCTGATCGCTGTGCAGCTTCTGGGAATTCCAAGTACGTGGAAGAGGCCAAAGTTAAATTTCAGTCCATTCAACAGGCTTATTCTGGTCACCCCCTTGTTCTTTTTCTTATTCATCTTCTGCTTCTTCTTTCCTTTTCATTCTCTCATTTATTCTCCTTTGCCTCCCAGTCTTGTCCGACAAGAACAAAAGATTTATGTATGACTTTGGAGTCTACGACAGTAATGATGATGACGACCCCCGCAATGTGAGTTTGCTATTTTCACTTGACTGCATATTTCTATCTTTATCACTATTCACCAACAACTTTAACCTTTATAATTTGCTTATTTCAATTACTTAATCCCCGACAAACTAGACCTCAGCATAACCTAATTATGCCAACATTTTGCTATTCAGATACCCTTCATACTGCTCCTTATCTTTGATTTAAATCACCCAAATCTATGTAAATCTTTCTACTTTTTGTATTGATTCAAGTTAATTCAATGCAGGGTATGGGTGATTTTCTTAGTGAAATGGCAGCTATGATGAGCCAGAACAAGTCTAGTGTAAGTCTCTGCCTTATGCTCCTAGTACAAGTTTCTATGTTTTTCCATGTACAACAAACAACAATTCAGTCCTACATTATATGTCTTCTTATCGTCTTTAATAGTACCAATTCTGCAGTATTAAGGTTGGATAATTTTCTTAAAATACTGTATGAACCTTTGCTATTATATTCGGTTGTATTTAACTTCCCAATCTTTTGCTCGGGTCTTTTTGCAAACCTGTTCCTCAAGCTTGTATGATTTAAATTATCTATGTGAATCAATGCCATCCTATATATCTTTATTCTTAAATCAAAGTAATGTATCCAAGACAACATATGGTTGAATTTTGACATTATATTGGTTCAAGACAATGACATAACAGCTTTAGTTTCTATGCAATTTAGCATTCCCTTGGAATCAATTTAGTAATTGACAGGCTTCTTACTTTCACGTGATTGTACATTTGTCAGGACAATGTGGTGGAAAGCTTTGAGGAACTGAAGACATTGTTCGAGGATATGTTTCAAGATGACTTGGCCGGTATTCATTCCTCTTCCCAAACTGGGGCTACAGCTTCATGTTCTTCCTCTATGTTTGATATTTATGGGAAGAGCCCTAACCTCCCCAGCAAAAGAAACTTTGAGTTGAATTCAATGAAGTCAGAGGTTGAAAATTCCTCAAATTTTGAGACACACTTTCAAGGGTTCAGCTTTGGGGTTAGTGCTATCTCTACCTCACCTTCCCTAAACATTTTCCTGATATATACGGTGCATTACTTTTTTTATTTTTATTTTCTTGACCAAAAAAATTCCTTTTTACTCACACTTTGTTATGAAGACAGGTGGAACACGAGGAAAGTCTTCGGGAAGGAGGATGTGCTCCAGGAGAGTACAAAAGTAGGAGGAGTGGCAGGAAGCAGAAGGTCTCATCCAGCCATGACGTATCCTCTGGCAACGATGCTGGCATATCTGCTTGATGGTTTAAATTATCAACTGGTGGGATGCAGTCCTATCAAATATGTGGACAGTTTCTCAGAGGTTGATATTTGGTTCAGTTTTATCCCAAGAATTTGTGTTTTAGCGTTGAACTTTTGCTGATAAGATATGGCCATTTGGGTGTAAAATGATCCGGGACTCAATCCATGTGCTTGAGCTTAATTTAATTTAATTCTTTATAGTTGTGGTGCCCAATCGGTGGCAGAGGTTTAGTTGAATTCTAAGGAAAACTCTTTCTAGTAGTCCTTGCAAAAATAATGGGAGAAAGGTGGTGTATTTGTAAGATTTTGCTCATGCCCCTCCTACTGAAACAAACTTTTGAGTAATTTTCTAACATGCTGAAATGTGATCCCTACTTATGATGAAATTAATATATAGGTCCTTGAGTTGTGTAAAAACAGTCTACTAATTTGCATCTGCATCTTTAGTTTGTAAAAGAGAAAGGAGGGATCATATTGATCTGTAATGGACCAATTACTTGTTCCTGTCTTTATCTGTGCGACTATCCAAGAAGGTTTATAGCGTGAGGATATGCAACTTGAAGCCAAACGTTAAAATGGGTAACCATCTGGTTGGCGTTATTCCACGGACCCACTGATGACAAGTTGATGATTGGGCTGTTGCGAAAAGCAGCTAGAAAGTAAATATTTGTATTAGGGACAGATTGATTGTAATAATGACCAAAAGTCAAATCACTAATCTACCATAATCTAATTCCCTGATGATGCGAGCATTTTAAGTCGTCTATACCATATACCAGGCAATTTCAACCCCTAAACTTACATGTATATGATATATATATGTCAATATTATTTGTGGAGATCGATTAAAGGTTCATCATCACATGACATCAGATTCTACCTTTTAACCGCCAAAGAGCAAGGTTGTGCATCCAAAATTTATCTTAAATATTTTTCCCAAATGAAATAACATGGCATGACATATAATTTATTTTAATTCGTGAACGCATTTGTATACCTACGGGGTCTCATATTATTATAAAAAAAATTAACAATCATATAAATGACAACTCTATCATTTGAGAGATTTTTGGGTTCCTAACATTTTTCTACTAAAAAATACATGGTTTCAGACACGGTCATATTAGCCGGAACCATTTGTTCACTTGAAGCCATAAAATTAACCTAGCCTACATACATAAAATTTTCCATTTTTTTCAAATAATTCTCTCAGTCGTCTTTTTAAGAGGGTTTCTTGAACCTTTGCATGGATGCATATTATCGTGAATCATGGTTTAAATCTGATATGTACTAATGTACATTATTATTATGTCTTATTGCAGGATTGTTCTTAGTGCTCTGGATCCTTGGGAAAAAAAGTGACAACTAGGGGTGTCCTGGGGTAAAACCGATTAACCTATACTATTTCGATCAATCTAAATCAAAAATTTTTAAATCAATATGTAGTTGGATTAAAAAAATGGTAACCCGATTTAAATAAATTAGGTATGAGTTTTAATTTTTTTATTCAAATCAATTCAATCCGATTAAAAATTAAAATATTTTAATAATACATATTTATAGGATTACACATCCATATATAGACTAGAGATTTTTTTTTAAAACACTTGGCTGAATCATAAAAAAGATTCTGACCATTTAATTGTAGGTTAATCATAGAAACGATCCTAATTATCCAATTTTAATAAAATTTAATTTTAAAAAAAATATATATCATACATACAACTCTATCTCTGATAGTCCTCCTTTTTTATGTTAATAAAATATTTCACATTTATCTCCTATCTAAAATATATCTCTATACAAAACATACAAATATTATTCTATTAAAATATGAATATAAATAAATTATATGAAAATATATACATATAATATGAAATAAAGTTTAAATTATTATTATACCAATAAAAATAAATTCAAATCATATAAAATATATTAAAAAATTAAAAAAAATTATTTGTGCATCGCAAGGGACATAAGTTAGCATCATTTATAGTTGGAAAGTGAAAATTTTAATTTTCTCTCTTAATTTATTTATGAAAAATAAAAAACTTTAATTTTCTTTCTTAATTTAAATTAAAAATATTTTTAATATATATATGGAGTCAATAACTATAAAAAATAAATTTTAATTAGTGATTGATAAGATTGAGTTGATATTATAAATACTCATTTATAAATATAAAAAAATTATATACATCTAAAATTAAATAAAGTTTAAATTATTATTATATAAATTAAAAATAAATTCAAATTATATATAAAAAATATTTAAAAAAAAAAAAATCATCTGTGCAACGGGATATAAGCTTTTATATATAACAAGGAAGGGGCGATGAGGTGGCAGTTCTAGAATTTTTTTTAGCTATTTTTCTTGAATGGAGATGAATCATGTTCCTATTTTGTAGGCGCATGAACAGAGGTAGGGCGGACTCCACATCGATTATCATCAACCGCACCAATTTTTATGATTTCATTAGTTACCTGTATTATTATATCACGAAATAGACCTCAAGGCTCAAACACGTGCTTTCTCCCTGTTTATAAAATAACATTTTATAAACAGAGGTAGTGATTTTTTATATCTCAAATTACGTGTAAAAAGTCGAAACGACTATTATTTTGGGAGAGAGGGAGTATATTGATATAAATGCCATGCCATGCTATGCGCAGCTAAAAAAAATTAATAAATTCTTTTTATAAATTAATTTTATAAAATAAACACATGCTTTTTATAAATTAATCATTTTTGTTATATTCTTTTTAAATATATAAAATAATTTTCGTATAATAAAAATTGAATTTTATTAATCATATAATTAATTAAATTTTAGTTTTATAACTTTATCTATATTATATTAAATATAAAATTTTGATAAAAAAAAATTTAGCTGCGTGTAGCATGGCATCTATATCTATATACTCCCTCTGTCCCAAAATAATAATCGTTTTGACTTTTTGCACCTAATTTGAGATATAAAAAATCACTACTTGCATATATGATTTTTTCAATTTTGGTTTTTTGAATAAAAATATAATACTTAAATTATTATTCATAAAAAGAAATCGCAAAAATAATACATACAAGTAATTTTTTTATACCTTAAATCACGTACAAATAATCAAAACGACTATTATTTTGAGACAGAGGGAGTATATAATAATTGGGGTTAAGGAAGGTGATGTGATATCTTGATATTTGCAATGCACGTGTCATTTTTAAATATTTAAAATATAAATTTATTGTAATTTTAAAATAAATTCATATATTATAATTCTTATTTCATATTTTAATAGTTTTAATGTTATATAATATTAAGTGTGAAAAAAATATTTTATTATTAACCACAGATTTTTTTTTTGAAAGTAACCACACAGATTAACTATAATATAATTGTTTTGATATTTACTTCTTATTTATTGAAATATCAATACAATAAATTCTTTATATATATATATATAATTTTAATTTATAATATTATATATATATATATATACACTTAAAATAATTACTTATTTTTTATTATGACGACCACGACAACCACATTAACCCCTTTATTATAATTATATACAGGGTATAATTCATTGAACCCACCTGCTATTTTAATGCCGCTGCCTGCTGTTTTTGCTCAGATTGCTTAAATTTATTTTACCTGCTCATTTCACTTAAATTTACCACCTCCTTTATATTTAATTTAAATTGTTTAAAGTTTATATTTTTAAAATTTTTATTTTTGACATGAATCTTTGTTTTTATCATGTCAAAGATTTACCGCATCCTTTTTCTTTAATATAAATTATTTAATTTTTATACTTTTTATATTTTTATTTCTCTTTGTAATGAAGCATATATATTATAATTGACTAATTTTCTGCTACATAAATATAATAATTAATAATCATGAAATTATATGATTTTTTCAATATACGCTATAATTTATGAATATTTGATATTATAATATATTGTATTGAGATAAATTAATATTTTATTGAGATAAATTCTTACATTATTACCAAACTCCGATATGATTTAAGAAGTGTGTCGACTTTTAAGAGTGATATGATATAAGAGGGGTGCGGCTTTTAAGAGAGTTAATTCATTATATTTAATATTTTTAATTCGTAATGTTATTGTTATTTGTAATTTCGTATTTTTTAATTTTAAAATTATTACAAACTATATATATATTATGATATTGTTTTTCCAACTAATAATTCATATAATTGTTTTTTAAAATCTTAATTATTAATTTTGAATTAAACTATTATATTGGTTATTAAATATTTTTAAATAATAAATATTAATTAATTCATTTGAAGATAATTTGACAATTAATACTTATGCACTTATTCGAGTCATAATACAAAATACATATTTGAATAATTTACATAACTATTTATTTTAAAATTATAGATTTGATTGAATTTTTTGCATGTACATAGGTAGCACAAGCCATTTAAAAATATATTTAAAATAATTTTCAACAATTATCAAATATAAAGTTTTATAAGCCGCGCGTAGCGCGACATTGTTCCCTACTTTTTACTTTAACCTAAATCAAATTATCCATTATTACACACAAACTCAATGTCTTTTGATCAATCTAAGTATATGTTATTCTCTCCGTCCTATTTGATTCTTAACATTTCTGATAGACTGTTTGATATGCATTTTAAGGTATATATAAAATATAGTTACATAACATATTTTTATAATTTTCTATTTTTGAATAAAAATTGAATGTTTAAATCTGTATTCAGAAAAAAAAATGAAAATAAGTTATGGAACTATACTTTACGTGCACCTTAAAATGCGTACCAGACACTCTTTCAGAAATGTCAAGAATCAAATGGAACGGAGGGAGTAGTTTGTAAGACAATATTATAATTTTTTTATTAATTATTATTTATTTATTTATTTATTTTTATACAATCTTTTTTATTTTAAATATTTTCTAATAACCCGTCCAAATTAAACCGATCCAATCCAAATCGATTAAATTGAATTGGTTTGAATTATGAATTTATTTTTAATAAATTGAATTGATAATTTTTAAAATTAATTAAATTAAATGGGGTTAAAAAAATTTTACAATCCGCCCGATCCTAACAGGGTAAACCCGGGGTGACAACTGTAGACATATATCAGTAAGTTTAACTGTATATACACATCCTGTAAAAAAAACTGTATATACACATCCTGTAAAAAAAAACTGTATATACACATATATTCATTTGTCAAACTCTTGCCATGTGACTAATCAGTAAGGAGACATACATACATTTAACTGTTTTTTTTAACATTTTCCTAAAAAAAAGTATTTTTTTAACATGGTTAAGTGAGATGAAGAAAAAGAATACGGTGGGAGCAGCTCCAACAAGCTCCTAATTTTTTCTCTAATAATAATATAATTAAATTATCTCTTAGCTATTTAAAATACAAAATTAGACATCATCTCCAACAATATTTTTATCATATCTCTTAAATTAAATATATCATGTATATTAGTAATAGAAGAGATAAGAGCAACTTCAACAATTACTCTATACATGCTCTTAAGTTAAATTTTGAAGAATTTATAACAAAAAGTCTCTCCAACACACTCCCAACGCCTCGTTATATTCATAAGAACTTCAAAACTCTCATCAATGATGAGCAGCATATATTGCTCCTTCATTTAATTTTATATTAATAAATATAGTACATATATTTATAGAGCTGTTGGACTGGTCATTGTTTTATACATGGAAAATACATGAATAATGGATAGAGATAAAGTTTGAGGAGGTTTGTTGGAATGAAGAGATATATCTTTATCTTAAGAGTACATTTAATAATAATTGATGTGAGGAGGACATTACGTGATTATTGGAATTGCTCTAAGGAGAGGAGAGAGACTCTTAGAAATAAAATGAATGAATTGGCTCTTAAATATTTGAGAAAAAACTAGGAGATAAGTTGAAGTTTAATTGCAAAGAATTTTCCTCAAATTTTGGCTTAAGAGCTTGAAATAAGTAGTTATTGGAGATGCTCTCAGAGCAGAGCAGAGCAGAGATGTTAAAAAATCCTAAACCCGAAATCTGATTCAAAAGAAAATTCAAAAAATCCAACTCAAAAAAAGTCCGGCCCGGTTAGGCCCGACCCAAGGACCTTGAGTGGGACTACTAATTTTGATTAAAATCTGCCCAACCTGAAATATGAAAAATTCAGATTTAATCCTGGATCTGGATAAAACCAGAATCTGGATAAATCTCGGTTTCCGGATAAAATCCAGGTTTTTAAAAAAACCCGAAAAAAACTCAATTTTTTAATGAAAATTCAAAAATGTATAATATTTTTAATAAATTTTAATAATATTAATATATAAATTAAAAAAGCCCGGCCCGGCCCGGTCTCTTGGGCATTAAATGGACCTTATTTTCTTAGAGAAATTCGGCCCGACCCAACCCAATTATAATAAAAGCCCGGCCCGATACGGGAAAAAATTGGGTTTTTGAAAATTCAGATAAAATCCGGCACGCCCGGCTATTTGTACATCTTTATCCAAGAGTCTCCAGTTGGCTTCTAAATATAATATACTCCCTCCGTCCCAAATTAACTGTTTTTTTGTGTGGTCAATTTGAGTTAAGTTTGATTGAGAATGAAAAAATATTTTTTTATAATTTTAAAAAACTAAAATATATATGTTAAAGTAGATTAAATATATTTTCCAATAATATAGTTTTTATAACCATTTTCAATTATACACTATATGTAATTTTCAGTCAAATTTGAGTCAATTAAATCACGGAAAAGTCAAATAAGACAATTAATTTGGGACGGAGGGAATAAAATATCAAGCTCCTAGTCATTTAACACATTCTTAAGAGTGTCAACTCCAACAATATTCCTTATATTTCCTCTCTATTTTATTTTTTTTATTAATATATGGACTCCAATATAATAAAAAAGTGAAAAAAAAAATGAATATTTTAGAAGAAATAAATATTTTATTAATATAAAAAAGATATGAGCCACGAAGAGACTCCTAAAAATTTTAAAAATTACCGGTAGTTTCTTAGAATCCTATTTTTTGTTGTAGTCTCTATTTTTTTTTTATTCTGGAGGGGAGACGCACCGAGGACTTATATTATATACGGCTTCTTCAGCGACTCTTAAAGAGATCTACAGTACAACAGCTGGCTTTGGGCTGGGGCCTTGTTCCCTCCCTGCATGTTAGACTGGAGTGATGCCCAGTGTATATCTTTTATATCTTACACGAATACATTTTATTTTTCTTTTTAAATTATATATAGAATAAAGTATATTATGCGTGCTTATATTTTAATTGATATATTGCTTGAAATAACATATTAAAAAAACTACCACTTATAATATTAAAAATTATATTTAATTCATTTTAATTAATTTCATGGTTTTTTTATTTACATTGTAACAATTATATTTATACTATATGTCTAATTCAAACCAAATAAATGGTTATTGAAATAAAAATCCTCCAAAAATTAATCAGAAATAAACGAAAATTGAGTATTGTTGCTCTAGGTGTTACCACGCAGTAGTCCCAAGGCCCGTGATCCGATCGGGAAAAAAATTGAAAAAAATCTGATCCGAAAAAGTCCGGTTCAAGCCGAATTCAGCCCGCGGGTCTTAATGGACCACATATTTTTCAAGAAAATCCGGCCCGATCCGATCCAAAAAAAGCCGTATTTAGGCCCGATCTGAAAAAAATCCGGATTTAGTCCCAATCCAGATTAAAATCCGGTCTGGCCCGGATTTAGCCCAGTCAGGCCCGATCCGATCCGGTCTGGCCCGATCCGATCCGGATTTTGTCTGTTTTTTTTGAAAAATTCGTATAAAATTCGAAATATATTTAAAATTTTATTTATTTATTTTTTAAAAATATGTAATGAAATATTGTATATAGATATATCTTGACATCCGTACGGTTGGATCGTCGATAAATAATTTTAAAAAAATAGAAATAACAATCTGTGATAAAGCTCTAGTTACGAGTACTAGTCAATATAATAGTGACCTACTAAGATTTCCAATCAAATTAATTTTCTATTTTTTGAAAATTTAGGAATATCATTATATTATATATATCTTGACATCCGTACGGTTGGATCGTCGATAAATATTTTTAAAAAAATAGAAACAACAATCTGTGACAAATCACTAGTTACGAGTACCAGTATAGTAGTGATCTACTAAGATCTCCAACCAAATTAATTTTTTATTTTTTGAAAATTTGGGAATAATATCATATTAGATATATATTGACATTCGTACGGTTGGATTATCGATAAATATTTTTTAAAAATAAAAACAATAATCCGTGACAAAACACCAGCTCCAAGTACTAGTCAATATAGCAATGATCTACTAAGATCTCCAACCAAATTAATTTTTTTTTTAAATTTGGGAATATTATTAAAAGAATATTAATAATTAAATATTATTAAAAAAAATCCGGTTCCGATCCGGCCCGATCCGCGGGCCTTAAATGGACCTACTATTTTACAGGGAAATCTGGCCCAATCCGATCCGATTTAAAAAAATCCCAATTTTTTTCAATCCGGTCCGAATCGGGTTTTTGTGCATCTCTGTCCAGGGGAGGAGCGAAAAGAACAAAGAAACAGGCATATTGTCTTTAGGCGGCCTATTCAAAGTAAACATGATTGCATGCATGAATAAGCTTATAAGATTAAGCTGTTTTTGATATTTGGTTTGCCCCAGGATTATCAATTTTAGGCTACTGGATAATTTTATATATTAAAATATAAAATTAATTCGAAGCCATTAAAAAATAATTAATTCGTAAAATCTTGATATTAATCGGGCCCGATAATTAAGGTCTCGTTTGCTATTGTTGTTGCAGACACTTATAACAGTTTTTTGTTAAAAAATTGTTAGAAAGATGTTTGATAAAATTTAAAGATTGTTGTCTGAAAAAACGTTTTGGTAGAGAAATCATGTCCCCATATTGTCGAAAAAAACTGCTTTTCAGTTTTTACAGGAAATAATTACAAGTTTCATCATCAAATCTCACCAAAAACATTATTTATATATATTATATATCAAAATATATACAAAACAAAACAAAATTATCAAACAGGTATCTGATTTTTCTTAACAACACTTTTTTTCCACTGACATTTTTTCCACAGTATAACAGTTTTCAACAGTAATCTCAAATTGACCCTAAGCGGTGACACTAAATTAATGGGACCTGTGAAAATGCGTGCTACCTGCACCTGGACACAAACACCCTGTATGATTAAGTCAGTGATAAGATAATTAGACATTTATTAAATTATTATTACATATAGTTTTATTTGGCATATGAAATATTTTGCACAAATCATTTTTTAATTTAAATTATAATATTTCAAATTTAAATTCTAAATTATGCAATTGACATAGCAAAATTTCATCTTATCCAATTTAAAATAAATAATTCCAATTTTATTTTAATTTTAGTACCATTATCTTATATAATTAAAGCATAACTAATATTCATGTAAATAAAACACTTACTAAAATAATTTATTTAAAATAGTATCAGAAATATTATATGTAATTTAAAATGGAGGAAATATTAATGAATAAAACGCATGCAACATGATGAAATAAATATTACTTGAGAGGGGGTAACAGTATGAAGAAGTAATTTTAAGTAAAAATTTAATGGTTATAATCTCAATTTATATGAAATGTAGAAACAATTGTGAAATTTATACAGATAGTTGGATGGTTATGGACGTTGGATATATCAATTAATGTGGGCATTATTATAATTATAATTATTATTATAATTTCCATGTGTTTCTTATTGCTTCTTTTTAGAAAATATTGTTAAAAAAATGAAAACCTAACCAGAGAAAGAGAAAGAAGCAAGGATGGGGGCAGATAAGATAAAAGGGAAGCAGGTGTAAATAATAATAAATATAATAAGAAGGAGAATAAGGTAATTAACAAATAAAAAAAAGGATGAAGCAAAAAGGGTAAGAAGCCGGCGCAGGGAGTTTGTAATGTCCGGTGCCGACTAAACTGATAAACTCAAAAGAAAGAAAAATATTAACTAGTAGCGAGTAATAAATAAATAAGAAAACAAAAGTCTCTTTCTGAGCCCCCCCCCCCTGTCCTAAATATATTCGCCGGTCAAAGAAAACCCTAGCTAGGCCGCCCCTCCTCTCTCTCTCTCACGAGACTCACATTCACATCCCATGGATGACGAAGATGACGAGATCCAATCGCACTCGCACTCGCAATCGCACTCGCACTCGCAATCATCTCCGTCTCCCCGCAGTGAATCTCCCCCGCCCAACGGAGGTCGCATCACCGTCACTGTCGCCGCCGCCGCACCTCCACCTCCTAACAACACCCTCACCCTCGCCCTCCCTATCCAACAACAACAACAACTATTTCCTCCTCCTCCTCCTCCTCCTCAGCCTCACCTACTACAGCAGAGGATCGGCAACGGCGGCGGCCGCGAGGATTGCTGGAGCGAAGCCGCCACTGCCGTGTTAATCGATGCGTGGGGAGAAAGATACCTGGAATTAAGCAGAGGTAATCTGAAACAGAAACACTGGAAAGAGGTTGCTGATATTGTTAGCAGTCGTGAACATTTCGGTAAAATCCCCAAAACAGATATTCAATGTAAAAACCGGATCGACACTGTTAAGAAGAAGTATAAATCTGAAAAGGCTAAAATCTCTTCCGCTTCTGCTCCTAGTAACTGGCCTTTTTATCACACCCTCGATCAATTGATCGGTCCCTCTGCTAAGCCTCATTCTTCTCCTGCGCTATCTCCCCCGTTCCTACCTAAACCCGTGCCTATGGGAATACCTGTTGGAGTTAGATCCCTTCCTTATTATAAACAGCAACACCAGCAACAGCAAAAAAGACAAATTAAAAGGCGAGTCCCCCTTGATTCAGACTCCTCCCAATCCGACAGAGAACCATCCCCTCACTCCACCGATAGTTTCCCACCTGAGACGACTTATGAGCCTATTCCTAAAAGGCCTAGGTTTCTTCAGCCTCATAGAGAGATGAATTTGAGGCCAGTGGCTCAATTAGGATGGAAAGGGAAAGACAAGCAAAAAGATAAGAATTTTAATGCTAATCATACCAATGTCATTGCAAATGCACATTCGGATTGGGGGACTTCTGTTAGAGAGCTCACTCGTGCTATACTCAAATTTGGGGAAGCATACGAACAAGCAGAGACATCAAAGCTGCAACAGTTGGCGGACATGGAGAAGCAGAGAATGAAGTTTGCAAAGGAGCTGGAGCTGCAGAGGATGCAGTTTTTCATCAAGACACAATTGGAAATCTCTCAATTCAAACCTAGGAGAGACGGGGGAGGAGGAGGTAATACCAGTAACAATCACCATCTTAATAATAACATTAATAATAGTGACAGTAGTAATTAGGTTTCATTCCGTTGATATTGAGAGGGTATTGGATTAGTGTTAGCGTTGTCTATGGGTTTAATAATACCCCTGTTGTTTACCCAACTTCTTGTATGTGCTGTTTGTAGTTTTAAAACCTTTATTATGTCTATGTTACACTTGATTTCATGCTTCTTAATTTCACATAATCATTGCATGTATTGAGACTTTGTTCATACAGAAACTTTTATTGTTATTGTTTCTAGTTACCTACTTGCCTTGTGAGAACACAAGTTTCATTCAACCACGACACAGACAGAATCTAATTTATAAGATTGAGATAAGTAATAAGTGATCGAAATCTTATGAGTAGATGCTATTAGGACTTGGGATTTCTTTTCGTGTTTTCAATGTGTACACTTGCACAATTTAAAACACACAGTGAGCTGCCAAAACTCATAAGTTCCAGCCTCCAAGAATCTTCAGAATAAAAGCTTGAAATCCTGGCACAAGGGATGTTATGTTCGACCTAGACCATGAGAATATTCACTATCCAGAGCTTTGCTTAATCGGGAATCTCCAAATGCTTTATAGTCACAGGCCACATGCATTAAGCATGTTAAAAATGGTGAGAATTAAGTTAGCAAAAAAAAAGGTGAGAATTACTCCATTTACTAGAGTGCAACTTTTAAGCATTTTAAAGATGGTGGGAAGTCTGTATGTAATGTTCTTTGTGTAGGGTTTTTTCTGAATTGCATTTTCCAGTTTTTAATAGTTAAAAGTATAAAAGAAAATACCCACATTATATATTCATTACATTGATCCCCGTATGAGGACTAGGGTGAGTTAGGGGATTGGGTTGGAATTGGGTGATCAAAATTGCTCAACTATAAAACTTGTTAGTTTGGTGTATAAATTATTTATTTTTTAACACTTAACTGTATTTCGTCAATTTTTTTTAACACATGTTAGTGAAATAATATTTAATTGTACTTTGATAACCTGAATTTAATTTTCTTACCGACAAATTTTATAGTTGAGACATTTTTCTGTAAAAACATTATAGTTCAAGTCATCCATCCTTTATTATTGAGGGGAAGAAAAATAATATTTCATTGCAATTAAGTCTATATTTATATCCTACTTGAGGCAACAAGAAGAAAGGTAAAATTGTAATGATCGAGAAATTTACGTGTATTTTATAATGTTCAATTACGTTTTAATGTGAATAATTGTGTTTTATATTAATTTTAGTGCATTTATCTGATTTATAATTTTTATTAAATAGAATAACCACCCAATATGTGATATGTGACTTCTGTGTAGCATATTATATTTTACTCTGTTTATCCGTAATTTTTGCAATTTAAAAAAAAGAAAATTTTGAATTAAAATTATCCAATCGGCCCCATGCAGAAGTTTCGAAACCTGTTTTTGGTACTTTCATTTTTATAAATTCATAAATTATTCAAAAATGATTTATTTCATTATTTTTGGAATAAAAAGATATTCATAATTTTAGGAAATTTTGACATAATTATTATATTTGTTTAAAAATAAAAAAATTATATTTTATCCCATAATTATTATTATTGGGCTTATTATTATTTATTCACTTTGAGTAATCAAAGTGAATACTAGGGTAAGCCTTACACGATTTTAGTCTCAAATTTCAGTTTTGGAGATGTTTGTATCAATAAAAAAAATTCGGTTAATTTTCTAAATTTTACAAATTGGGTTCTGTTGATTTGTTGCTGATATAACTTGCCTAGTTGCATATAGCGTGACTATATCAGTTTATGGCTGTTTCTATTTTAATTTTTCATGTAGGAATTGGGTTCATCAATTTTTGACCGGAATTTTTGTCGAGTTTGCTAAAATCTGAGTTCCAGTCATTGTTTTTGATTGCCATGGTTGTTAATGAGTTGTGTAGTAGTCTGTGAACATGTAGGTAACAATTTTGTTAAGGTTGGTTAAGATTTGCTGTTAGGAATGAGTAGCTGAAACTTATACAGAATGAGGTGAATGTATAATTGATTTTTCTTTTTTTGCTTTATTAATGAACCAAGAATGAAATAATATGTTTATAACTTTGTTAACTGTGCAAGTGTTTATCAATAATTGCGAAAATGAAATAGACACACACAAATTTCACATTCAAAATAATATTGTATTGAATTGAATTGCTACAAACCTGAGATTCTTGATGTGAATCTCAACTTCTTCTTCTTGAAAGATACAAGGAGTGAATACAATAGAAATATTCAACTTGCTAATCTGTGAGGTTGTGCTCTATGCTATACTCTTACAGACTAGTTACTAAAACTAGAAACAAACTAGAATTTACATCGTACACAATCCATTTCTATCTAAGTTTTTTACTTGACAGTCTATCCCTTCTCCATTTTATCTACTGTCTTTGTCTTGTTCTTCTTTCAAATTTCGTTGTAGACTTATCTCTATCTTTACAGGTTTGACTAATCCTGATCATGATAGAGCTTCAAAATACTTGTCTTATTCTTCTGCAAATCTCCTTGAAAATAACACATATGAAACATTCGAATACTTAACTGTATTGCACTTCGAGAAGTCATGATATGGACTTCTCGATCGAGTACTTCTGAGATTTCTCGATTAGCCTTTAGCCTGTTACTTTTCGAATGTCTAGACTTCTCGATTGCATAAGGCTTTGATGATTTCTCGATTAAGCTAGATTTCTCGAATGATCTATTATCACAAACTTCTCGATTGCCCTCTTTCCTCAGACTTCTCGATTGCTTCATTGGCTTACTTCTCGATTTGTTTACTGGACTTCTCGAATGGGTACTATTTGACACTTCTCAAATGACTTCAATTTCTTGATTTCTCGATCGAATACTGAGCCATGGAGAGTTTTGAGACTTCTCTACTAGTTGCACATCTTTGACTTCTCTATCATGGTGATTTCTCAATTGATCATTTGCCTTAGAAACAATTCATTTTCTGAACTCCTTATTTGATGTGATCTTTATTCTCTTGATGCATGATCCATAGACTCTTGAATCTTCTACCAGTACAATTATTCATAATATCACTCATTTACATTTAGAGTTATAGTATAAACATGTTTCTGACTGCAAACACATAATAAAAGAAACTAACTCACCACCTTATATAAGAAGTACTAGAGTGTTACAATATGACAAGTAAATACAATATAGTAGGCTTGATTTAGTCCAACATTTGCAATATCCGGAAAATATTTCCAGTCATCGAATAATCTCTTTTAATAGAAGAATGAATTGTGGACAAAATTTGATGTTATTATTAGTTACAACATGTTACTGGAGTTAGGTTACCCTTGTTAGCCCTTGAAACCAGCACATAACGAGCTTCTTGCGTAAATTATAGCTCACTAGATTATCACCGGAATCTGGGGAAATTGTGAATCCGGCGTGTTCTTCCGCTATTCTGATCACTTTCCGGAAGACATTCAAACATACGAGGGTTTCGATTCTCAAATCCTAATTTCATTTTCAAACAAATTGTTTTTGGAAATTATTTTTGATTTTTATTTTCTTTTAAATTCAAAAATTCTTTTTGATTATTTAAAAATCATTTTAAATTTGAAAAATATTTTTAAAAATCAAAATAAATTATTTTAATTTAGAATTTAATTTAATTATTTTAATTTATTTAGGTAATAATTTAATTAATTGATTAATTTAATTAATTGATTATTATTTAAATATAATTAATGATAATTGAATTTAAATATTTTGAAAAATAAAATAATTTACTTATTTAAATTTATTTATTTAATTACATTTGCTTGCAAAATAATCGTATTTTGCAAATTTTTAAACAAATATATATATATATATTTCTAAACCCCCCCCCCCCCCAAAAAAAAAAAAAAATTATATTCTCTTAATTTTTACGGTATTTAAATTTAATAATACAGTCAGTTCTTCTAGCTTTTAAAAATCTTCTTCAATATGAAAGTTCAGAGATCTTTCCATCTGCATGTTCGGGACTTGCATATCTTTGTGATAATAGTCAAGCGGTGATATTCGAAGATGAATACCTTGAAACTCTTATTGATCGTCTTATTGTGCTCATTGAGTAAGTGCATTTGTTATGTTCACTCTTCTTTGTTGCAATTTTTGATTTAACATCCACGGTGTTTACCAATGTTTCAGTTCTGACTCACGTGTTAAAACCATTTATGAACTTGAAACATTGGGAAGTATTGTGAGATGGGGCAGCGATCATCAGATTGAGGTATGATTGTGTTTTAATGTAATATGTTGTATTGGGTCAGTCTATGGAACTCCGATCCAGTTCTCTCGTACCGGAACACGATTCCTCTTCGACCCGACCCGGATCGTTGGGGTTCACGCTCCAATTCACTAACTCCAGCGATCCACCTTTTAACTTTAGTGATCATTATGTAAAAGAGTAGAAATAATAATAATAATAAAAGAAGATAGCTTGATATCATCTAGATTAAAATTATTTTTGAAAGATAAATCTCTAAAAAGAATAATAAAAGGACGAAGTGGGGAAGATGATGCAGATGGAAGACAAGACACGCCAAGACACATAACACATGCCTCGATTACAAGAACAGATTGTAATCTCCTTAAAAATAAGCTTTGAAAGTCCTCACCACTTTATTAGTAATTTTAAAATTTTACATTTTCTTATTAAGTTATATATTTTTGGTTAAAATAAATATTTTAATTATAAAACAATAACTAAATCATAAATGTAATAACAAATATTATTAATATTTATTTAAAAAATAACTATAGAAAGGGATCATTTTATCGACTCGTGAACCCGATTCATGACTCGTCGTACCCAATTCATGCAAACTAACGTCCCACGTATCCGTACTCGTACCATGTACCCAATCGACCCGTGATCCATGCAACTATGCGTTAGAATCTAGGAGTCTAGAGAGTGAATTACAGATAATAAATGAAACTAAAAGTTGACCGCAGAAAAAAATCTGAGTAATGTAAGGCCCAGGGTGTGACATATGCTGGCTGAGGACTATCATAATGTAATCGAAGGATTCACATAATCATATAAGATATCTACACATTACCCAATTTATTCTCGCATCTTTCCTCCGAGTCAATTTCATCATTCTCTAGCTTTTGCTTTAACTGTTTTATACAACATTTCTAATGTCAGTTCTCATTTCCATGCATTGTCAGGCACTTTTCGTAGTATGAGATGGCACACATTTACCAAATTCTTACAAACTCAAGGTTAATATGCATGCAAAATAGTGCTGTTACATTGAGAAATACAAACCTATAACACTCTCTAGCAGTCTAGATAGTGAATTACAGAAAATAAGTGAAACTAAAAGTTGAACGCCAAAAAAAATCTGAGTAATGTAAGGCCCGGACGTGACATATGTTGGCTGAGGACTATTATAATGTAATCGAATGATTCACATAATCGTATAAGATATCTACACATTTACCCAATTTGTTCTCGCATCTTTCCTCCGAGTCAATTTCATCATTCTCTAGCATTTGCTTGCACTGTTTTATACAACATTTCTACTGTCAGTTCTCATTTCCATGCATTGTCAGGCATTTTTCGCAGTATGAGATTGCACACATTTACCAAATTCTCACTCTCAAGGTCAATATGCATGCAAAATAGTGCTGTTACATTGAGAAGTACGAACCTATAACACTCTCCCCCCCAAAAAAAAATAAAAAATTATAGATATTATTGTCCAATTGTTGATGCCATCAGTTACCTTTTTCAGCAGGCACATACACATAGAGTGGTAGATACCAATCCAATGAAAGAAATTTTTAACACATTGCCTCGAAATGGAAGCAATAGAAGAATGATCATGAAACTTGTTGTTTTGGCGACAAGACATATCAGAACTTTAGTACTAAGTTAAAATTGAATAAATGATGGAAGCCTACAAGGGTATGCATCTTAAAGTATTTCATGAAAAAGTAAGTTATATCAGCCAGCACCGGAACACCTGGAGGTGATTTCTAATAATGAGGATTGAGGAATAATAAAAATTATAGTGTTCTGCACAAATACGATACATGTGACTGGCTAAAAGGCTACATGTTATTAACATAATTTTTAACATGCAACACTGCAACTGGTATGCAAAGTAAACCATGTCCATATTGATGTGCTGCAGATCAAGATCAAGATATTTACTATAAATTTATATGTGCCTCTTGTATTTGAAATTCATGTGAGTGCAGAATAACTTGTAAAATAAAGGATGCGAGAATAAATTGTTTCCCAAAACAGGTTGTACGTTGCAGTACTATATAATAGATAGATAGATAGATTATAAATTTCTAGGAATAAAAAGTTAAAAGGTAATGTTAGTGTGAAATTCATTTCGTCAATGCCTCTGCAAAAACATCATCGGTTGTCATTGCAGTGAGCCAAAAAAAAAGGGCAAACCCTTATCTGCATCAAATGGTTCAAGCTGACAAAGCCACACTTTGGAATAAATAACTACTAAAATAAAAGTCTTTGGAAGTATCGTGACAATATCAATAACTAAATAACTAATTTATCTCTGAAATATGCATAAACAAAATAATTATTCCATATTCATCTACCCAAAAATATTAAATTAGATAGCAAGTGTTATCACAATACCTTATTACCAAATTCATATATTCAAGAAGATTAAATTAGAAGATTCTAGAGTAATGAATCAGAAAATACCTTGTTTATCCGTAACCAGTTGTCTATGCACTCTGGGTGGCATGTGTGTTTACAGGAAAGCACAATCAAGGTGTCTCCCTCCTCATAGTCCAGCCGGCAGATTACACACCTGAAATACAATTGCAGATTGACCTAAGCATATGACCCTCATTTATGTAAATGACAGAGCATACAAACTTACGATTCACTGTTTCCATCTTGATTGCTTTGCGTCTTGAAACTCATCGAAGGCCGTGAGGCTATTGTATCAGCAGACAACCCTCTGCTATGAGTTCCGACTATGTCACCCAGTGCAAGTAATTCCTAAACAGAGAAAGTTGTGGATAACAAGTCAATAAATCATAAAGTGCAATATACACAAGTTAGCTATACTTGGTAACCCTACTATAGTTTCCGCCTTTCCGGATAACATAACAGGCTTACCTAATATGATAATTCATCTGAATCCACCTCCTCCCAAGCATCCTGAAAGACCCAATAATATATAATTAAATCACAAATAAAAATAAACTTAAGACGAACTTTATCAGGTAAAAATATGTATGATAATCGTCAAGCAAAAATATAAAAATAGAAATGAAATACGGATTCCAAGGCTCTAACAAATGGCTAGTTGTACTTTACTCAATCTTGTGAACGCAGTCTCTAGATGCATTCTAATGAAAAGAAGGGAAAGGAAGTGAGGGAATATGTGCAATTTATTCTTGCTGACTTTAGAGTGGGCTAGCAGGAGAGAGATATATTTCATTATTATACAAAATTAGGTTCTAACTGATAATTTTTGAGATTTTGTGAATGATTTTGTAGGGACTAAATACACTACATTATAAATTCCAGACATAAATATTGAAGATATTAAAGTGGAAAAGGATATCCCATGACAATCTATTACTTGAATGATAATGGATTATCCGAAATTTGTGATAATATATTCGAGAAGATTGAAGGCTGGATTAAAATTACCTGTTCTGAAGACAATATTTCCATCCGGAGTCTTGACAGGAAGAGCATCTTTAGATCAACTTCAAGCAAATTCTCAGCTTTTTCTTCAAGTAAAGTCTTCTTTCTCATCCGTGACTCATATAAAGGCTCTAGGGCATCTTCTTTCACACCAGCAACACGAGTTACATGCCTTCACATCAAAATTTAACAAACTTAAAACATTAGCTAGCAAAGTCCCTCAGTTTATTACATAATATACACATCCCATCGGACTGTTTGGCAAAACACAATCATACAATATTAATGTTACACTGATACCAACAAAACTGCTACAAGTATATGTACCTTGTAATTGATTGGGTGTCAAACAGAAAGCCAACATGTTTGATATTTTCAGCAACAAAATTCAAATCCTCATCCGATACCTCAACTTCATCTTCAGGCAGGCACATCTGGCTGTAGTTCAGGTGGTAACACTACCTTCTGGTTTTTCTTCCCCATACAGAACTCTGTGTAAGTAACGATTAAGCTCAGAATTAGAATAACCACAACCACAATACTTCTACTACGCCTCAAAGTTAATACTCAACACAGACCACAAATGTGTGTGCAAATAAAAATTACAACAAACTCGATAAAACATTCAAGCTCAAAATCAGTAAAGTACAAAAAAATAATTTCTACCACGCCTCGATACTAATACTCAATACACATACATGTATAGATTAAGCTGAATATCAGAAATAAAAAAAGCTCGATACATTCGAGTAGCAATTAAGCTGAAAATCTGAATAGTCTCGACTAGATAATTTCAAACTCTCCAAAAATGTGACTGTAAAATAATTACCAAAAATGTACATTATATAAGAGACATGCAACAACCCCCCATATCCTCCATTCTTACTGTAGGGAGACCAATCAGCCCTCACCGTTATATCTTGGATCGGAAGTACATAGATATAGAGAAAGAGATCAAGAAGAATTATATATATATATATATAGCAGTATGGATGCAGAGAGTGTGGGGGAAATATTCAAAGCCCATGAACATACCATAGCCGTGTGTGTATATGGATCAGTTGATGTATGCACGAATCGTAAAAACAAGAAATAGATTGACCATCGCAAGAAGGACTAACGTTTGATATGGTATAGATGTATAGGCATTGCTGGGTGTAATAGATCCGACGTGGCTGATTAGTAGATCCGACGTGGCTGATTAAATCTAAAATTGTGCGCTTAAGAGATGCAATACCACTTGGATTAATTACAATAGTTGTGTTCTTAATCAATTAAAATGTATTTTGCTAAATGAGATCTTCAAAATCGATTTTGTTACTTTATTTCTCAACATTATTCATCAATTAATGTAAACATATTTTATTATTATATTCAGGATCATAAAAATAATTAATTTTGACAAAATTATTGATTTATCAAATATTTTTCGATCAAATTTCATTTGATAAAAACGTAAATTTTAACAAATATTTGTGAAAACGTATTGGAGGGCTTCTACAAACCATGGTATGTGTGTATATATGCAGATATGCTACTTTATGCCGTTTATTATATCCTTGTTTATCTCTTTATTGTCTGATTTTCTGTTTAGGGTTTTCTTCATACATTTATATTTGTTCATGCCTCTGTGATTACCAATTTGTAAATATTAGATATATATATCCTATTATTTGAAGTGAATAATTGAATCAATTAGGAATAGATCTTTAAAAAAAAAAACTACTAAGTTTGGTAATTCAACAGACCCCTCTATTTGTTTGAAAAGTGTCTTTTTTAGGAACTAGCAGAGGTGTACAGGGAAATATACTGTATGATGGCCCTTCTGATAAACTCCGAGGCATAATCTTGTCGGTGGATTTGGATAACGGTGATCAATATTTGTGCCTGGACAGTTTCAACAGCGCCAGAGAGGCTTTTTTTGAGTATTGGCTTCCTGAGTGCTACATGAAAGCTGACAAGGAAATAGATAATAGTAGTAAGCCAGAAATTAAATCCGGTGATCATATAGTGTTGAATGGTCCTACTGAAGCATCAATTGACGCCACAGGCGGTTTTTCCACCCAGTTTTTTTTCTGCGGTGCCTTCCATGGCACTATACATCATGAGACTGAGATGCTTCCCTCCTGAAAAATCTGTTTTCTTGTCAAAGTTTATTATGCAGTTTTTCAGAATGCGATAGAGGCCAAAGTGAAGGTTAATTTAATAGACGTCAAATCCGGGTTGGAGCTTTATGGAGCTATAGCTGCCAGGACAACTGCAATTAGGCACCCTGCATACTCAAGTATTATCTTTTTTAAGAAGCGTGGCGAGGAAGTGAAATTGGAACCTGGTATCGAGACCAGTCTCTTGTTGTCCCGACCTTTTGTAGCTGTGCCTTTGGGTTTTGAACTCATACTGGAATTTGGCTTGTTTAGTGATACTACAAAGATTCTCCAAGAGAAGGTGTTTATTGACGCTGAAAAATATTTCAGAGATTCTAAAAGTATTCATGATGTACCACCCTGCAGCCAGTGTAAGATCCAAGTGGAAATTGACTGGAGGAGTGAGAGAAACCCTAAAGAATTTGAACCATTTTTTTCATCATCATTAGAAGAAGAAGATGCCTAGCTAAACAAATTGAAGTTTCGAAACAATGTGATAGCAGGAAGTTCTCTAAAAGTATGAAAAGCTGACTAGAGGAGCAGAGCAGCAAAAACATCCACTGATTTTATCAATAGTAGGGACATCCAAGGAGTAAAATTAAGGATATATTTAAATTGCAACCGAATGTTAGCTTTGTTTGTGTTTTTTGCCTAAAAAACTGGTTTATTAATGCATCCAACTAGTGTTCATCTATCTTTTATTATGTTTATATCCTCTGTGTGGCACAATATATCCTTTGTGTGGCACAAGTATATTATGGCAAACCAGTTTCATATTCTTATGATTTGTAATCTGATTGCAAGTATTCTACCATCTAGGGTGTACTCGAGAACTTTGAATTTCATGTTAAGCGCAAGTATTCTACCATCTACATGAAAGCTGACAAGGATATAGATAAGAGTTGTACATAAATCAGAAGGTTCCTTTTAATGCATATGAATCAGAAGGTTCTTCCATGATTATACATATCACACATCCCCTAACATGCATGTCGAGTCAATTAGTTTTCAAGTGATTTCTTGATGAGGTCTTGTACAAAGTCATGAAACTTCTGTCATCATATAATAACCACTAGATCTTTTGATTCAATGTAAACATTACAAATAAACTTAATCATGTACTATGCTTTATGATCAAAAGTCAACTAAACTTTAGTAGTAGTAATCCTTATACTGGCTACTAGCAAGCATAGCATGCTCCAAGGCACTAATTAAATCCCTTTGCATTTGCATGGAACAATGGATGTCTGCAGTCCGCACTTGGACAACAAAATGATAACAATTGTACACACACATGTATAGGTGAATTCAGGGACGGAGCTAAAAATTTAAGTACGAGGGGGTGAAATTTTTCAAAAATAAATAAATTTTGAAGCCATGTAATGAACATCACAACATATAAATCCCCCCCCCCCCCCCCCCCCCCGTCGTCTCAGGGTGAATTAATGAGAAATTTTCTTATAATTAATGTTACGAGACAGGATCAATCAGAAATGTGGAAATGCTGTTATTCTCAATGGCTCCATTTGCTCTTGCTGGAAAGTGATATGCAACCCTGAAGACACTTGTCAGAAACTGACTTAATTACCCACAAAACATGGACTACATATAATCTGCAAAGACATGTTTTTGGGTAGACTTGTCATTTGCATCTTGTAAATGAATACAGTATTTATTTTGTATCTTGGCTTAAAACCCAAGGAATGTTTGATGGTTACGTGCTTCCTCTGCAAAGTTAAAAGAGGTTCGTCCCCAAAAGTTTGCCGCACATTACGCCTCTCTCAAACCAATTTCTCTCCATGTAAAGGATAAATATTCTCTTCTCTCTACTTATGTAGATATATGGTTGCAGAGATAATTCTATTATAGATTCTTTGTTGTTGTAAGTATTATTCTGCCAGGCACTTCTGCTTATTTTCTCAAAGACTCAGGTACTTATTAATGTATTTGTAATATACCAGCAACTTATTTAATAACATTTATTTATCTGATACAGAAATTTGCAACTTGTTCTTCTAATGTGTGTTATTATATGTGAATATCATCAATCCAACTTTGCTGCCTTCAGTATAGGCAAGTCCTAGTTTGATTAGTTTCTTTTTTCTTACTGGACACAGCCAAATTTTCCGATTAGGCGTCCTCTAGTTTAAACCAAAAAAAATTATATTGAATTAACGGAATGGAAATGCTCTTCCTACAAAAGAACACCAAGTCTTTATTATGTTCAAAAGTTTACATTACAGGTCTTACAAATGGGTTTCCTTTGTGATTTTTTATCTGCAAGGAAGTGATATGACATCACAACATCCCAATGTATATGGAAGATTAATTTTCTCAAGTGTTTCGTATTCTAAATATCATTGGCCTGATTACATTGTTTTAAACATTCAGATAGCTAGCTGATGAACAAAGTGGGAGGGCCGTGATAAAATTGTCATACAATGCCTTGAACCAGTAATCCGAGTGTTTGTTGTTTGAACTAATAGAAACTAATTAAGACTTGAACTTTTGAATTGAAAGAAATGGCATCTCTTACGCCTGGAGTGTTACTGAAGCTTCTTCACAGTATTGATTCCAACATTAAGGTTCGTGGTGAACATCGCTCCATTCTTCTGCAAGTTATTAGCATTATCCCTGCTTTATCTGGATCAGAGTTATGGCCAAACCAGGGGTTTTTCATGAAAGTCTCGGATTCTTCTCATTCCACATATGTATCATTATCAAGGGAAGACAATGAGCTAATCTTGAACAATAAACTGCAGCTTGGTCAGTTCTTCTATGTTGACAAATTGGAGGCTGGTAATCCTATTCCAGTTCTAGTTGGCCTGAGGGTTGTTCCAGGACGTCATCCATTTGTGGGAAACCCAAAGGATTTGATGCAGATGTTAGATTCCTCTGAGGAATCTAATAGAGTTTATCGAGATGGCTTTCACCGCTCAAAATTAAATGAGCTGGCTGAACCAAAAGAGGATAATTTAACACAGAAGATTGTAATAAAGAAGGAGAAAACAGCTGTTGCGTCAAGGTACAAGCAAGGTTTCTCGACATCTACCAACAAAATAGTTAGAACTGACTCAACTGGTTCTGCAAACACTGAGAGTGAGAGTGGTGCTGCATCCAACAAGGTTGGGACCTTGAAAGGCGACGAAGAGCTTAAAGATCAGGTATGAATAAAGATTGTTTATTAATGGTGTAAGGTATAGGTATGGATCGGAATCCTTACCTTATTGGAATTTTTTAGAGGATAACATTTGTAAACATAGCTGTAGTTGTGGATGAGAGAGCTCAGGTTACTCATTACTGATAGTAGTTAATATCTGTATTACAGACTCGGACGACTCCTTTGCTGTATCGCACTGCCTCACAGGCTGCAAAGCAAAATTGTTCTGTAAATGAAACCAAGGAGGTCTCGAAACCGAAGCGAGACCTGGATACTAAACGCGTAACAAGAAAACAAGAAAATGTCAACTCAAACTACTTATTAGACAGAAAAGAGAAAAAGCATCCTTCGGGCGCAAACTCCTGGCACTCTCTTCCTAGCAGGCTTTTGAAGCCCGGAAAGGTGTGAGGTCTTGTCTTATTCAATATCCATATTATGCAAATCATTTTATTGTTCGCAAATATTTTTTGTTTGATGCTACCAGGAAATCCTTAGAAGAGCAAATATAGCTTCTTTGGTGGCAGCTGAAGCTCAAAAGGAATCAGCACAAGCAGCAACTCTTGTAACTTTCCTACGGTAAAATTTGATTCTCTTTAACTTTCCGTGATAATTTTTTTTTTTTGTAACCACTGATATGAACAAAAAACCTTTACCTCTCTATAGTATTATTAATATATATTTATTCGTACAGAAAGTTTGGTGATCTATCAACATCTGCCTCACCAAATGACCCTCATCTTTGTCTCACCAAATTCTTTGCACTTTACCAGCTCATTGAACAACCAAATGTCACAACACAACCCAAAAGTAGCCCACCTCATATCCAAGCATGTAAACCATATGGGGACAAATCCAACAAAAGAGAAGGTCGAAAACAGGGTAAAACTATGGTGAAGTCGTCTAAGCCAACGATACAGATAGGTGAGGCTGATAGACTAGAGTGGGCAAAAACAGATGGTTTGACCGAGATTGAAGAACTAAGAGAAATACTACTCAGAGAAACACAATTTTGGTTTATAAAATTCTTGGAAGGAGCACTTGATGCTGGATTGCGGGTGAATAGACAAGAAAAGAAAGGAAAAGCCAATGTGGTGCAGGAAATGGATCAGAATAACCACATTGCTGTCACACTATCACTGCTTAGAAGTGCAAATGGGTGGTTAGATAAACTAGGAACTAATCAGATTGTAGAGGAAAATGGCTTGGTGGAGACGGTTGATCGGTTGAAGCAGAAAGTCTATTCGTGTTTGCTTTTGCATATGGATACAATTGCATCAGCTTTAGAAAATCAGCCGGGACGTGCTTAAGTTAACCAAAATTATGTTTTCTATGATTCATGCTCTAGTGTCTGTTAGTAATTTATGTTATTTATATCTTGTTGTGGTTCCAGAGATAAAAACATCAATTCTGGAGAATGGTCGCTAAAACTTATGTTGGGGTGCAATATATTTATGATATTGTAATGTGAATAATAAAACAAAGGATGACACAGACTCTTTATATGTAGTGGTAAATAGGTGTTTGATATGAAGTATATTTTGCATTTGCAAAATTGAGCGTAGACTAGTATATAACTTGGTTAGCTGAATGAAGCCCTACAAGTTATTTCATTGCTTTTGTTGATCTGGGATAGGTCCCAAGCTGGAGAGGAAGAGCACATGCAACATTAATTATCAGATGGCCATCTGAAACATCTAGCATGTGCCCTGCTTCTCCAGCATGAACCACCTCTCCCATTGTTTTGTGGCATGGTTTCGTAATCTTCAGAAAGTTAGATACATATGCTTAGTGATGACTTTATACATTTGAGAATTAAAGACAAGTAATTGAAGAACAAAGAGATGAACAAAGAGATTGAAGAAATAGGATATGTTATAAACGGAAAATATATTAAAGACTACGTTGTAATGATCCTGGTCAAATAAAAACTAAGTGGGGCTTTATATATAGCCCAATATCCTAACAACTACAAAGACTAAACTACCCTTATATTTTATTCCTCAATACTCCCCCTCAAGCCAATGAGTGAGAACAAAATGAAACTCTTGGACTTGAAGATAATAGAAACTGCTACTAATCAATCATTGTCCTGACAGTTGGAGTGTGCTACTGCCATTTTGAGGACTACTGCTCACAGAGCTCAATTTTTATAAATAAAAAAAACTCCATCGACTTCCCTTCACTCCTTTAACCACAACTTGATATGTTAATTCAAGGCATTTTGCCTCAACAGAATCTGGTAGAGCAAAGTGTCGAAACACAACTTTTTCCAAGCATGACCGGAGTAATCAAGGCTTCATGCCTAATCTCCACGAGTAAACAAGGTTTCACCCAATCTCGCACCATACATTTTCTGGATTGAATTATCAGCTAACTTGACAATGCAAGATAAACCGTAAATACTCACAGAGCTCAATATCATGGCAATTACTTCCATGTCAATGATGGCAATGACTTCCATCTTTAAAAAATCTCCATCGATCTCTTCTTCCTTGTCATCCAATAACATCTATTTCTGTTTTCAAAAGGCTACTTCAAGACTAATGACCTACTTCGAGGGTCATTGTCGCCTCAACAGAATTTGGCGCCGGAATTTAAACGGAGAATCGAGGCATAATTATAGCAACTTGGTTATGCAAGCAATGCTATTTAGAATATCAACCAACTTGACGCTATGCAAGATAAACTGTTGAATTAGTTCGAGTACTCATTCTTTCTGCACATTTCAGAAGTGACTCTCGGTTCATTAACACACATAGGTTGCATAACTAGGCTTGGCAGGGCCTTCCATGAGACTTGGAATGATGTTGAACTGACTACAGACGTCCTTGAATCTTCAAAGCTGCTCTACCTACACTCTTCAAGGTCATGGCAGATAACCAGTAAGGAAGCATGGCACCAACGACCAAGCATTATCACTGATAGGAAAAAATACTAATTGCGACGGCAAAAATGGGGATAAAGACCTATTTGTATCCTAATGCAAGGCCAAAAATAACATTTGCTGCAACTCCCGGCAAGGATACTTTGACAAACGATTCTCTTGCATGTACAAACGATCTGAAACATGATAACAACGCCACCAGACAAGTTTGCGGACCCTTCACACCACCAATGCAAAACAGAACCACCAAAAACTCTATGAACCAATACGTCATCAATTTGTAAAGCAAAACCAAGAAGCATGATGCAACCACGACAAACAGAATCGCTAATGTGCTGGTGATATCAACCAGACCACTAAAATTGTTCGCAGAATCAGGCTTCTTTCGAACTATATCATCTTGATGAACAATATCACCAACAAACACATAAAACGAGGTATGATATTTCCCAAACTCATCCTCCAGTAAAGTGCTCATATATGCAGCAACCATGGAAGTCCCCATTATTACATTCTTTACTAGAACAATGACAAATAGTTTCATAGCATATTTTGAAGTCCTGAATTCAATATAGTTTGATATTTCTGCATTCTAAGTGACATAAATTTTCTCAACCATTTCTAAGAAAAACTGCCAGGTTTCCCTTGTCATTTCGCTCCACAAGAAACCAAATATAACAGCACTCAGAAATTTTAAACCTCTAACTTACCCTTCTTGAAAGAACGTCTGACTAGGCTTTGAACTATTAATATAGCAAGCTAACTTTAAATTACAAGAAAAATTATATGGTTCAACAATTTCATCAAACAGTTGGAGGGTCTCAATAACATCTCTAATGCACCTAACATATTCAACAAAGATCAAATACCATTCAACAAGAGTCTTACCCTGCAGTGCTTCCAATTGCCAAGCAACAACTCCAACTTCAGGTGATTCAGACAATTTATCAAACACATAAACTGCATATCCCAACAACTCATCTCTCCCATAAAGAAACATAGAATGAGCCATAACTTGTCCTAATTTGAGGTGATGTTGCACCCAAAGTTGGTAAAGAAATAAGTGAAAGCATGTCGTGAAGAACGAGAATATTATGAATTAACGAGACGAAAGTATGATGAATTTTGGGTAATTAGGGTTTATCAAGAAGCGAATAAATTCAGGTCAGAATCGGAGGCTCTGATACCAGGATGACTTTATACATTTGAGAATTAAAGACAAGTAATTGAAGAACAAAGAGATTGAAGAAATAGGATATGTTATAAACGGAAAATATATTAAAGACTACATTGTAATGATCCTGGTCAAATAAAAATTAAGTAGGGCTTTATATATAACCCAATATCCTAACAACTACAAAAATTAAATTACCCTTATATTTTATTCCTCAATACTTAGTGATCCTGCCTGGTACATGCTCTTTATGACATTATAAGAGGAGCATGGCTACACATAGCAGTTTATGTAAACTTGTATGTTTTATTAGTTTTGCTGGTTGGCATGGTAGTTGATCTTTCTGGCGCTGTTTAAGCACATGTGACGTCCTTTTTTTTGTATTTTTTTAAAAAGCAGTTTTTAAATTTAACAAACATTTTTTTAAAATTATTTTTCAGTTAAAACCCGATGATTATTTATTTAATGAATAAAGTAGTCCATGTAGTTGGACTAAGAAAATGTATAAATGCAATTAATTAATCATTTATGCGTACTAGCTTATAACCCGTGTAAAGCACATATATTATTAATAAATTATATATTGATTATTTTACATAATTTAAATATTACATTTAATATGATAATTTATTTTATTATTAATTTATTTTTTTATACATTGATGTTTATATATTAATATTCATAAAATTTAATGATAAGTCATAATTTTAAATAAATAAAAGAGTTTGAATGGTGATGAAATTGAGTTGAATGTGAGTAAATTATATTAAATAAAAATTATAGGATAATTAGGAATTTTAAAATAGAAAATATAGAATATAATTTAAATATAATATAATATTATCCGTGAGAAGTTGTATAAAAGGAGGACTATCTGGCATACAGTTGTATGTATGATATATATCCTTTCAAAAATTAGATTTTATTAAAATCGAATGGTTATGATCGTTTATATGGTCACCTAAAATTGGACGATTACGTTCTTTTTTATAATTCATCTCAATGTTTAAAAAAAAGTTCTCTACTTTGATTATAATAATATAGTTTAGATAATAGAGGACAAGGGAATATTTTTTAGTCATTTTATTCAAAAAAAAGTTTGAGTCATTTTATTCAATTGATTTTAGAATTATACCCTTCATTACTTAAATGATGTAAATTAATGTGATTTAATTTATTAACACTGTGCATTGAATATATGACTTTCTAATCTTAATAAGTTTAATATAAAGCTAATATAAGTGTAAAAATATTAAATTATAAGAAATATAATTTTATTTTATAATTTTATTAATAATAAATTATTATTTTACTCATATCTCTTGAATGATATATAAAACTTGTGTCTACTTATATATACAATTGTCTATTATAAAATTTAAATATTATATTAACCGAATATTTTTAAATATGCAGATAGATTAAAAATACGGTATTAAATATAAGTTCTGATATATTAAATAATATATTTGGATGAAAATATAGAGTTGATATAATAAAATATTTGATTCAGAAATGGAATAGTTGATACTATATAACAATATAAAATATACGATGGATTAGTTGAAACACTGACCATTTAAAATAAATGGATTTTGAAAAATAAATTTTGTATTATATAAAAATTATATTTCAATTTATGTATCAAATTGAAAATTTTAAAATGGAATCCTATATATTATATGTTTTAATTTATTAAATTTAAATATAAAGACTTGAGTTGAGTCAAAAATAATTTACATTCTAAATTTAGTATCATATATAATATATAATTACGTCATTTATGTACTATTAAAAAATATTTTAAATATTAAAATATATAATCCGATGATCGAGTCGATTCCATGATTATAAGTTCATTCCATATCGGACCAGACATTAAAGGAAGGCTCAAAAGCCAAGTTGGTTTGAAGTCGGACATTGATTATGGATAGTTATAGCGGTCCATAGGCGCGAGGTTCAAATCTGGTTCCTGGCACATGATTAATTTTTATGAATCTCTTTTCTGTAAATTACTTAATATAAATCAGTCGAGAGGGAAACAACCCAGATCGTACACTGGTCCCTAAGCAATCACTTAGTGGAAAAGAAAGTGATCGAGCGATGACAACCAGGAGGTGCTTTCACTGGTGGCGGGCGGGCGAGTCACAAAATCAAAGAGTTCCATTTTCCTTCTTGTTCATCAATCGGAAATCAAGACTTAAACCTATTTCATATGATGGGAGTTGCGGGGGTATTGGGCCTGTAGTGATGCTACTTAAAATGAGAGGTTAGTGAAGGGATTGGGCACTTGACCAATACTCGTTTTCAATCTCAATATAAATCCAGAAAGAATGAGAGTAAGGATAAGAGTCGAAGCTCGAGTTAATGCATCAGTGAAAGTACGATCAGTCCCATTTCCACACTAGAAAGAGTTGCTTCGGCAACGACCCGACCTCAGACTCTTTCTTCTAAAAAAGAAATTATTATATATATCTTTCTTTTTCTTTTTTGAAATAGCTGCAAGACCAAAACGGCGGCCGTAACTATAACGGTCCTAAGGTAGCGAAATTCCTTGTCGGGTAAGTTCCGACCCGCACGAAAGGCATAACGATCTGGGCACTGTTTCGGAGAGAGGCTCGGTGAAATAGACATGTCTGTGAAAATGCGGACTACCAATCAATATTATTCCATAATGGTTAAAGAGATGCAACTTATGAATTATATATTCGATAAATTTATGGCCTATTTGTTTGATATGACGATAACATGATGAATTTAAATATGAAAATTTTAGAATTAAAATTATAATCTAAATTGAAAATATAATTAAAAAAAATATTAAGCCAGGGCTCGTGCGTGGCACGGTTTTCACGCTAGTTATATATAAATATAAATTGACGATACATACATAACATAAAAGCAGAGGCGTAATTTCAATAATATCCAGCCAAGTGAAAAGTAAGTGGAAAATGTGGATACTAGTACGGATCCATCGTCCCTGCACAAACGTTTCTTAAATCTCATCTTATTATGACAAACAATTCAAATCTCGTCTTTTATCTCTCTATCTCTGCCATAGATTGTTGATTCTAATACAAATACCCAATTAGTCGGGCCGGGTCGATTCTTCTTCTGATCGCAGCGTAAAAGGAGGACCCGCAGGATCTATAATATACTACCTTTTTATTTCACTACCATCCGTTTGTTTTTTTAATTCCAGGTATATTATATGTATGTGTGTGTATATATATATATATATGAACTTGTAATTCTCTCTTGTGCTTGCTTTTCTTTGTTTTGTTATGCATTTTGTTGGTCTATCTTCCTATGAATTGATTGATTGATTGATTGATTTTGTAATCGTATCCGTCAACTATTTGTTCTTGCCCCTCCCCCTTGTATGTATATGGTGCATTTTCTGAATTCACTATTTTGATTTACACCTGATTTCCTTGAAAAAAATAAATAATACAAATACCTGTTATTCAAATTCGAACGCCTGAAATGAAAGCAGTACGATTGAAAGAGAGGTTAGTCTTGATAATAATATTAATAATTAGTTACCACCTTACACATATTTCCCTACTTCTTACTACTAGGACTCAGTTGTATCCTCATGAGGTCGAGAAATCGTGCTGCATTCTACACCAAGTCAGATGTAGGAGTGGCTTCTCAAGGGTGGAACTGAAATTTTATTCTCACTCTTTCACTAAACCTAGAAGTTGCTCTACCTTGTATGGTATGATGATCATCACATTACTTTGATACATTAAGCAAAAGAAAGGGAAAAAATATACTCCCTCCGTCCCTAATTACTTGTCCACTTTGACTTTTGCACGTAATTTAAGGTTCATTGACCACATATTTTCACATATTTAAATTTTTATTTAAAATTAAAAAGTTTTAAAAAATATTTAGTGGAGATGCGGTCAATGTCCCTTAAGTTACATGCAAAAGTTAAAGTAGAAAAAGTAATTTGGGATGGAGGGAGTAAATAATATGAAAAAGTAAGAGGACGAGTAACCAACATTGATTAATAAATTTAATACCATTATTTACATGAGAAAGGTCTTGAGTTTTGATTTCGCTACATAGTAATCAGTAAATAGTTATTACTCCAGAGTTCATACTCATACTAGTACTATTGAATGGTTTGATGTTTTCGGGGTTGAAGTTATTGTTTGGTATTTTTCGAATAACTGTTAGGTTGTGTTTACTTGGATGGAATAAAATTGGGGAGAATGGAATGAGATTTATACTTATATTTAGGGAGTTGTTTATAATTTTTGTTCCTTCTTTCATTCCATTCCAATCAATTTAAACTAGAACTCTAATTCACCACTTTTGAAAAGAACCCTCCATTCCTCTCTTTCCTCATTTTCCCTACAATTTTCATCACAGAAATTTTTTACTCTCTTATGTTTGTTCACTATTCTTACCCACAACCTTTCTTTCTCCATAAATTTTGTTCATAATTTTCCATTCCATTCTTCTATATAACATTAGATATTAAGTTCAGTTTCTTTATAGTAGTAAGTTGTATAGTTATTGCAGTTTCTTAAAATAAAAAATCATTATTGCTATACATAGTTTAGAGTATTAAAACTTGGTATGATTTAAATTGTTTTTTCCGCTTGAGTTTTATGCTGTAGATAATCTATATTACTGCAATGCCATTTATTGCATTGTAGTTTATGATTCTCCACTAAAATCTAACTAAGTGCTTTTGCAGTAAGGATGGTGAAGCTGACAATGATTGCTCGTGTAACTGATGGTCTCCCACTAGTGGAGGGTTTGGATGATGGCCGTGATGTTCAAAATGTAGATTATTACAAACAACAAGTGAAGGCATTGTTTAAGAACCTCTCAAGAGGTCATAATGAAGCTTCAAGGATGTCTGTTGAAACCGGGCCCTTCATATTCCAGTATTATCTTGCATTCTTCTAATTGATTACTTACATTATTTCTGCACAGCTACTTTCTCCAATCATACTTCTGTTCATATAGAATAAAATATGTAAAAGATTTAGTGAATTTTGCTAGTAATTTATACATTTGAGAACCATCTTATTAATTGTCCTTTTAGGATACATTCTAAATGTATGTTGCAATTACTTATCTGAGAAAAGAAGAAGAGCATGTATAGGCATTTTAGATGCGTAATCATATATACTATATAGTAGTAACTAGTCAGTTATTTCTTTATCACAGCAAACTTCTAGAAAGTAATGCATTAAACTCCATATAGACATGACAGAAAAGAAATTGAGATTGAATAGCATTAGCATGTCTAACGGCAGATCTAATTTTTTCTTAGATTGATGGTTATTTTCCACCATTAATCAATGATTATTGGTCTTATTATTGTAAGAAACAATGGTTTTTCCCTTATTGTTTCTTCCTCGTTTTTTTCCTAGTACTTTTTGGAACAAAATTGAATATTTGTTACTTGTTCTTTCTTTTTAGTATCATTCTTTGCTTGGCGTTTAAAAAGAATTTAGTGGTAGCTCTGGGACTTGCCACTAATATCACCTTGTTTGCTTATTAGTTGTGAATCTGCAGACTATTTATTACTCCCTCCGTCCCACCCAATTGTTATCACTTTTTTTTCACTTTCTGGCACGCATTTTAAGGTGGATTTTAAGGATAGTTCCATAACTTATTTTTAAAAATTTCTTTTTTTGTATAAAAATAGGATTGTTCTATTTTTATACAAAAAAGGAAAATTTCAAAAATAAATTATGGAACTATCCTTAAAATTCACCTTAAAATGCGTGCCAGACACCCCATTTTGAAATGATAACAACTCAACGGGACGGAGGGAGTATGTTTTATGATAATATATGTTCCTTGCTGTGTCTTTTCTTCACATAATACGGTTCTCCCAATTTTTATTATTTTACTGTTTCGACCTCTGCGGCTTTAGTTCCTCAATCAGGCTAAATTTGCTTTTTCAAAAAGTTGTATAAACACATTCTTCTTGTGTCTATGTAGTTCATTCTACCTCGATGTGACATGAGCGTGAAGGGGGTTCAAGAATCAGACAAACCAAATAATAATAATAAATATATATAGATGCGTTGTTAGGTGCTTCATTTTATTTTCCCATTGAGGTCGAACCTACCCAATTTTTTCTGAAGAATTCGCCAGGATATACCGAACCAGACCGGAATAGGTTAGAGTATTGCTTTCATACTGCGGGAGTCATTGGTTCAAAACGTTATTTTCAAAATAAACTTTTGTAGGCATTGCTCTGAATTTGGAATCAACAAAAATGGAAAAATAAAATTCAATGAGGATTTGGTCCGGCTCGCCGGTCCAACAATCCGATGGGCTGATCCTGCCATAATGTACTCCTACCTATAGCGCACCGCTGTCATGCCTTGACAAGTAATTTTCCAGATTTTCTAATGTTTTTGTGTTTTTCTATGTATTTGAATGTGTAGAACAGTAAAACAAGCAAGGAATTAGAGAATCTAGGCTAGAAATGCAAGAGAACAGGTGAGAAATGGTGAGTTTTAGAGAGATATAAACCCTAGAGAGAGAATTCAGTTAGAGAGAGAGAATAACATAATTTAGAGAGAGAGAAACTTGTGGAACAAGTTCCATTTTCTGATAATATTTCAAAACATAATCCCAAATTACAAATGTGCTGCTATTTATACTACTCCATATTAACTAACTCTGAAATTACTTAACTACCCTTACTACTAAATGAAATACTAGTACTAGTACTCTATTGATGCCTTCCTGACATTCCTCCCTCCTTGAAATTGAACCATGTCCTCATGGTGGATCATACACTTCAAGACTACACTCTAGCTGTTTTAAGCAGTTTGATCCATCAGTTGATATCAAGATCTCACGATAAAAGAGCGACAAAAGCTTCTGGCATACTGCTCAAGAAGATGACTACAAGCTGAGACCATCATTGCAACTTCTTGTTTTCCTTCACAACTAACTTCTGCTTGGATCAAATACATCACTGATAATGCCTCTCGGCTATGGTTTCTTTTCTTTTCATAAGCATCACTTTTCCATTGAGAACGTCTTGTAACCATGGGTTGAACATTTAGAATTCCAGCAGAACAATCAACAAGTTGAGCCTTATAGAAACTTAAAAACCCTCCTGGATCAAAAATGATTATTACAACACTTCTCCTTGAGGCCTTACGGTATTTGAGCCTCATTACCTTGTTTATTTCAGACCTACATTGTCTGAAAACAATGTAATTGTACTTGAATGGCATTGCATTGAGCTCAAATCTCACAAGATCAACATACTGTTGATTAATCTCGCTAACAACTCTATCCATCTCATCACAAACTTCGTGAATATCCAGGCCTTGTATTCCAATTGAATTTGCAATCTGAACCATAAACACCCTCCTCTAACTGAGAATGCTCCTTGTCGATTGCAAGATACTTCAAATTAATAATTTCCTTCAATTGCCTAACTTGACCACCAACTTTGATCATCATTACATCTTCTGCTAGTGTCACCTTACTCCTGAACATTTGCTTGTTATGCACCTGACCACCAGGATCAAATATAACCATATTTCCGTTACCAAAGTTGCTTTTCAAACCTAGTTCATAAGAATTTGCTGCAGCTGCTAGAAAATCTTTAGGAAAAGCCTTAGCAATCTTCATCATGCTAGTAGTAATCATTGAAGATGCTGCTTCGTTGCCACCTTGTTTCTCTTCAACTTTATAGCAACCAGCAATCTTGGGCATATCACCATGTCGTGTTACAAGTCCAAAGGACCATAACTTCACGTTACTCTCTTCTTTGCTTTCCTCCTTTGTGAGGTTAGAAGGCTTATTCGATTCATCTTCAATTTCATTTTCACCAACTATGATTGTTTTTCTTTTAGTACTTTTGTCAAACAGTTTGGTCTCCAATGAACAATCAAACAGATAGTTGACACCGAAAAGTTTTATATGCTCTCTTGACCAATTCCCAACACTGCCAACCTCATCCTGTACCTTAGGCACATATGCTACTGCAGCAGGAGATACGGATGGAGAGGATTTCCCAAAATAAGAGATGCACTGCATCACCTTGGCACCAAGAGAATTGCCTTCTTCCAAATTTTGCTTGGGTTCAAAGAAGTCCTCCAGTCCCAAAGCTATACAAATGATTTCTTCAGAACGCCAATCCTCTTTATCTTCACCTGGCAATTCATCATAAGCAACTTTCTCTTCTCCGGTTGTTATACTAACTTCACTGTCAATGTCACTCCATTTTTGCTCATTGAATAAGGCTCCAAACAGTGTGCCATTTCTTGTACTCGAACCAATTTTCTGATAGTCTCTACAATTTGCATTTTGAGGCTCATCTTCAAATCTAGGAACATTCAACTTGAGTTTTTGTAAGGATTCGTGCGAGGTCCTTCCTGACCTTGGATTGCCATGTTCTTCCTTAGTTTTCCACCCAAAAGGATGAACAAATCCTTCCACTCGACTTTTAGCCTTCATCTCCTTCAACATACCCATTTTGTGAGCAGCCAAGACAACTAACTCATCTAGTTTCTGAAATCTCTTACTAGACTTCTCCTTATAGCACAAAAACTGTCGTTGTACCTCTTGCATACGCTCATCAAAAGTTGTATCACTTTCTTCATCTGTTATTAGCTCCATTTCCCTTGCCACAACCACTGAATTAATTAGTAAGAACTTCAACACACGACTGTTTTCAACACTATAGAATGAGCAACTCACTCAATCTAGAATCCAAAATCAACACACAATCCCTCACACTAATAGTTCTGATCAGATATCAACAATTTCCAACAGATTTTCTCTCAGTCAATACATCAAACAGTTCAGGTGCACAATACTTCTGATTCACTAGCACCTAAAATAATCAATACAATCACAATCACTTCAACTTCAACTAATATCTTCCACACTCTCACAACTTCTTAAGTCTCCAGAAATTCACAACAACAGCAACACCTTCACCACAGATATCACAGCTCTGCACAACAACACACAAATCTCCAATACAATCACAATTTACTGAGTTAACAACCCCAGACTACTGAGTCAACTCAGAAACAACAATATCTCTACTTTTCACACTCAATTCAGTCAATCAACAATTCTCCTCACAAACAATTTTTCAAACAGTTGCAATACACAACACAATACTACTCCAAAATCAACAGTAATCACAGAATTCTCACTCCAATTGCTGACTTAAGCAGAAAAACAGAGATACTACTAGCAATCAACTGAGATCAACAGATCTAACAAATACATCTACAGATATATGAAGAACAAGTACAAAACAGAGCACCTGAATTGTTTCTACGTAACTTGCAGAATACACATGCGATTACTTCTCTGTAAACAACTCGTCTCCACTAGCACAGCATGGTTGAAGCAGTGGCTGATCGATTTTAACAGCTCTGATACCAATTTGTCATGCCTTGACAAGTAATTTTCCAGATTTTCTAATGTTTTTGTGTTTTTCTATGTATTTGAATGTGTAGAACAGTAAAACAAGCAAGGAATTAGAGAATCTAGGCTAGAAATGCAAGAGAACAGGTGAGAAATGGTGAGTTTTAGAGAGATATAAACCCTAGAGAGAAAATTCAGTTAGAGAGAGAGAATAACAGGATTTAGAGAGAGAGAGACTTGTGGAACAAGTTCCATTTTCTGATAATATTTCAAAACATAATCCCAAATTACAAATGTGCTGCTATTTATACTACTCCATATTAACTAACTCTGAAATTACTTAACTACCCTTACTACTAAATGAAATACTACTACTAGTACTCTATTGATGCCTTCCTGACAACCGCCAACCTTTTTCGTCTTTGGTAAATTTCCCAAGGGAGCAAATTGTGCAAAGGCTTCTAATTCGGCGAAGGATTTCTCTTTCATTTACCGAGTTCATAGGCTTGTCTTACTTTACATCTGTTGCCATCTCATGTGTTCTTTTTCTTAACTTGTGTATTCAGTTATATAATTGAAGGCCGTGTCTGTTATTTGACAATGTGTGATCGTGCTTATCCAAAGAAACTTGCCTTTCAATACTTGGAAGATCTTGCGAATGAATTTGAGCGTGTTAACGGAAATCAAATTGAAACTGCTGCAAGACCTTATGCATTCATAAAATTTGGTAGATCTCACATAATTGCTGAATGATCGATATTTGTACTATTACAGGTCTTGATAATTATTTTACTTTTTTTATGATGGTAGATACGTTCATTCAGAAAACAAAAAAATTGTACCAGGACACAAGAACCCAGCGAAATATTGCTAAGCTTAATGATGAACTCTACGAAGTTCACCAAATAATGACTCGCAATGTACAGGAAGTTCTTGGTGTTGGTGAAAAGTTAGATCGTAAGTTCATTTCCCTTTTTTTTTGCAGAAAGCACTTTTGTATTTGCGTACCTCTTCATTTTTTACTTTAATAATTCCATATTGTTATGGTTCAGTTCAAAATAGTGAACTTATATTCTTGTTAAATATCAACTATTTAAGGATGTTCTATTGTGATATAGGTGTTGTATTCTTATTTGAAACTTTTGACTATCCATACTGGTCCCTTAATTTGAGATGGAAGGGGTGTGTATAATATATCAAGTGTTAGTTTGTGTATTTATGTTTCCCTCGCTTTTATTTATGTTCATTACCTAGGGTTTGTTTTTTACGTTTTCTGTTTTGTTATTATATTTGGTGCTTTAAATCTTTGTGAATCTCATTAAATATTGCAGAGGTCAGTCAAATGTCCAGCCGGTTGACGTCAGAGTCTCGCATATATGCTGACAAGGCAAAAGATTTGAATCGACAGGTTAGTTTTCAGTTTTCACAGGTCTTTTACATATACATATATACATACACATATGTGTGTGTGTATATTTGGGGTGTTGATATCTTCACACCCTTTGTTAAATGTGAATACCCTTCATGCATTAAGGTGCTGTACTGCATCATAGCTTTATAGTGTTGTCTAGGTACAAGTCTACAATGGCGGAGCCATGCACAATTTAACTTTGGGTGTAGAAATATCACTCCCTTATTTTATTTTGTTATAAAAAATTTAGTGTATTGTTAGGTGTTCATATAGTCAAATTAAATAAATGTGTAAAGAGAAGAGGAAAAAAACAATTTTAGATTACTTGTTAGTATCTTTTGGTGAATCTCATGTACTTTGTTGTGGTCGTCTCAATATTTTTGTTGCTCATCTCCTGTTGCCTTGTTATTCATTAATATGGCAACAAGCCTAAGCCAATATAATTTCATATAGACTCTGAGTTGCACAATTTATGGAAATTACAAAGTCAAATGATGAGATTGGTGTCCCCTCATCCCTTCCCCGGTATAAGTCTCCTTCACCACAATCTAGTTCAAACAGTATTATAGATGATGATAGAAATATAGGCAAGTTGATGGGGTTTGTAAGATTACAAAAGTAGATTGTGGCTCAGCTTTTTTTAAATATTTTTAAAATGAATAAGCCTTGCTCTTTAACAATTATGTGGAATTTGAAACTGCTCACAAGTCCTATCAGATTTGTGTCGAGATTTTATTCAGAATTTTCAAAGTTCTTTTGTGCACAGGGCTTATGGCTGTGAAGCAAATATTCAGTATTCACTATATGAACACTTGACTATTTAGACAAATTTGGCAGATATCTTGTAATATTAGCAAAAACCTAGAATGCCTGGTAAATGTTGGCTCTTATTCTAGTATTAACTAAGAAAGAATACCCAAGTTATGTACAGAACTATAGTAATGTAAAAGATGTAGGCTTTGTACGCCAAGGTATGTTTTAGATGTTCCTGTGTACTAAATGTTCTCTTCTGTAAAAAATTATTACAGGGTTAGCATTATTAGCACGTGAAACCACACACGTCCACCTACTCTGTACCAAAGAAATGCTAATCAGTGCTATGTATCATGTATAAATAATTTTCTATTGCTAAAGTAGATTTTTACTCTGTTTATATTTCTTCATGTGAAGGGAGTTATCCCCTTAATTTCAAGAACAAAATTGTAAGCTATTTATATCCCCTGATTTTTAAATTTTTGTTAAGCATTTTTGGCAACTGAGATCTCCGTCTCCCTGTCTTTTAAATCTCCTTTTTCTAATTAATATGCCCTGTAAGGCCATGATCAGTTTCCTTTTTGGGATGATAACATACCATGTACTTTCTTTATTGGTATGAACTCCATATTTTTATTTATATGTAAATGACTGAGCATTTTATTGTTTGTAGGCTTTTCCACGAGTTTTCTTTTTGACTGATAACTTTTTTGTCCAGCTTTAGTTGTATATATGCTGTTGCTGAATCCTGTTAAGTGTTAAATATATCCGAGTGACCGAGTGTACGAAAAATCAAAATCAAGTCGACGCGATTCTAGTTACAATGTAAACAGAACCCCAAATATGAGATGTCTGCAATCATGCCCATATCTCCCTCAAGGTCCCACCATAACTAAGAGGGATGACTGTCATGGGAATCTAAACAGGACTCTTGGGGTATCGGTTACCAAACGCTGATAAATAAATATCGATGAAGTTGAGGGTTCTCATTAGTGACTGTTCATGTTATCTCAGTGCAGGCTTATCCCCCAAGCTACATAATAGTCCCTTTTTTGTTAATATCTTTTGAAGTTCCATTCAATGATGTACAGTGTATATTTCTGTATGAAGTCTATCTCCATATGATTATTTTGAATCTCTCTCTGTATTATGACAAAATTATGTCTATATTTTGTTGTTTGATCGTCTAATCGCAGGCTTTGATCCGGAAATGGGCTCCTGTTGCAATTGTCTTGGGAGTAGTCATTCTTCTATTCTGGGTGAGGAAGAAGATTTGGTGATCTTTAGTATTGCTGCACTTGTAGAACACTCACCCTACTTTTTTGTTATCTAATCCGGCGCTCTAGATTGCCTGTTATAATTACTTGAGAAACCAGAGCTTTTGTATTAATATATATTTCGATGTGGAAACTTGAATCTTGTGCTCAAAGCATTTAGTTCAGATACACCTAGAGGACTGATAGCCTCTTAATCCTTGAAGATATTTGCGATAAAACCATATGCTTATTAAATACTATTAGTGGTTTTGTATTTATCTAGTTGTGTCACACAAGATACGATGGTCAGTATGGGAAATAGGAACACTATTGTATGCTAGTTCTGTTGACAAACTAAAGAGGTAATGTAGTGTACTGATGCCTTGCTACTGTATTTCACTAGATTGGGTACATTTCAGTCTTGTTTAGCAAATGTACAACATAAATGTGGAAGAGTTTATTTAGGGACAGTGTTACAGTAGAATATGAGATAATTTATGCAGTAAAAGTCATCATGTTTGTAGAGTTTAGCCAGTTATATCAATGTTTGTAGAGTTTGTAGAATAAAATGATTTGCACCGAAATATAACTAAATACATATATAAAAGTGGTTTGATATTTTTAGATTGAATTTTAAAATTTTGATTTTAATTCGGTTCAATTTCAAATAATTCATTTTTTATCGGTTTTATCAATTTTGGTTTGGTTTCATTTATGTTTCGATTTTGTTATCACTGTAGTTGGTAAGAACTGTAAGATTATTTTAAATAAAATTTGTCAGATTATTTTAAATAAAATTTGTCAGATTATTTTATATAATATAATTTAAATTATTATTAAAATTTTAAAATTCAACTCTCATCAATAACATATAAAAATTAAAATTAAATGATCAGTGTCTAACATTCCATATAGGATTCAAATCCTTTTATTCATGTATTATTATTATATTCAATTTTATTTTAGTTACGGATACACTACCCATGAATTTATTTTATTTAAATAAGATTGTAAGGATAAAATCGTCTTTTTACTGTAAGTCTCGTTCAATACTCTTCCCATATCTTAATTCTAACCCAAATAAATCCTCCATATACATAAAAAGCCTAGGTCATTACTAGGAGGGGACCTTATATAGAATTCTGTAGATCACTTTATATACACATAAAATAGGTATATAATTTTTATTATTCATCAAATATAAGTATAAATGAATTAAAAAATAAATTTACATATAAAAAATATTGAAAATGACATATAATAATAAATAAATAATAAAACGATTCTACAGCAGAATCATATTAAATTGAATCAAATTTTTAAATAGAATTCTATAATATAATCAAATTGAAAATCAAATTTTTCTCTTAATTTTTAAATATTAAATTGTTTGTAAAACTTATACATGATTTGTATGTTATATTATAATTAAAATTTATTTGTTATTAATCATAAATATGATTAATTTTAAAGTTATTTATGAGATTCTATGTTAGAATTAAATGGTTCTCCCCAGACCTCCATGTATAAAATGTCCTCTCTAGAGCGTCACTCAGCTTATATATATGTGTGTGAAGTAAAATATTTAGTTTTAGTATAATAAACGTTGTAATATATTCAAATATTATTTAAATAATATTAATATAGATTTAAAATTTGAATTTAATTAAAATCATACTAAAATTTAATATTTTATATTTAAAATCTCATCACGTATTAACATTATTTTAAATAACTAAAAAATAAAAATAATGAATATATAAATATTAAATAAATAAATAAATATGTATCAAAATAGCCTAGATAAAAACCTAAGTATGCAATTACGGGTGCACAAATTTAATCCAATCCAAATAAATTGACTCCACCCAATCCTTTTTTAGGCGGAACAAACCGAACCGTTCTAAATAGAAAATTAAATGGGTCAATTTTTTATGAGGCCGAATAAGTTGGGTTGATTTAGAGTTTAATAAATTTTAAATCGATCTAACTCAACCCAATCCGTTATGATATATATACATGTTAACACATTTATTAGTCATTTTAACTTACAAATAATAATTTTTTATTCTATTTTATGTGTTAATTTGCTATTTGTAACCTAAATATCTAATTTTTATACATTAATTCTAACACACAAGCGCCAAACTAATATTTTAATAATTTAATAAAATGTGTTCACTATAAAAAAATACGTGTATTTTCTATCGATTATATTTATTTCAAACAAATCAAAAACAATCCAAACCGACCCAACCAAATATACAATTAATAGGTTGGGTTATAAATATTTTTTTTAATTAATGAATTAAATATTTTATAAACCGAAGTAATTGAGTTTAAGTTTTTCAGCAACCCATGAATTTTTTTTCAAAATGTGTGGTATATCTCTCTCTCCATGGTTTCTCAGTAAGCAACGGTAACATTAGATTGTATGTGTATATATAATATCACAAATCTCTCTCAGGCATAACCATTGATAATAGGTGCTCTGGATTGTTGATAGTAACTGAAGCTGAAAGTAATTAAATTAAACCCTAAAATACAAGGAGATGTCGATCTCAGAGCAAAATGATGACCCCATCTTTCGTATTCTTCACCAAACTCTTTCTAACCTCTCAATCAACAACTCAAGGTTACCATTTTCATTCCTTTGTTTAATATTATATGTATATATCCGCATTATCGATTCATCACGTATCAACCCTCCTTGTAAGTCGTAACTGTTTTGTTTATATATGTTCTTTTTGAAATTGAAGCATCTCTAATGAAATAGATTATCACACTGAGACTGAGGAAGACCTTGAAAATGATGACCAACAAGGCTATGACATTCTTTTCAACACTATCCAAGGTACTACTGCCTATCATCTGTTTGTCTTTATGTCTTCATTATTTATACACACAGGAAATCTTTCTTTATGTCCGTGCTTTATTTCTTATTGTTGTAGCCGGTCTGGTAGATAAACTTAAGGTAGATCAATGCAAGCTTTATCCAAGGAAACATGGTCTCAGATTGACGGACAAGAAAGATGTTCTCATTCACCGCATCAAGGAACATCTTGAGTATGATTTTTATGTCTCTTTCTTTATTTTATTGTTTGTTTGGGGGCGTATTTATCCTTTTCCAAATTTCTGAGATTATTTCTTGATTCATTCTCTAACTATTCCCCCTTCTCTTTCTTTCAGTATTGTCAATGGAGGTGGAGAAACTAAGTACCCACCATCAAGTTTTACACTCAACTGTAAAGGTATATTGTTATGTGTATCTTCCATACTTTTGAAATTATTAGTCATTGCTTATACTGTTTTACACATACCAATCCACATTCAAAGTTGCAATTTTATTTAGACCAGTGTATATATGATCATTGATTTGTTATATCATTCCTTATGAATTTTACTGCTGATTATTGGTAGGTGATGCTTGCATGGGGGATGTTGTTTTGTTTGAACAAACTGTTTATGAAATGTAACTCTCTGGCTGGTCGTTCTGGATTTTAGTAATAATATAATAATGTGGATGATTCTAATGTTGCCACGTTTTATATAAACATTATAAATTACATACGGCTTAATAATTAAGCTCATAAAAATCTTAAAGATTAATTATCAAGCTGATAACATTTTTATCCAACCATACAAATATTAATCTAACAGCTATATAAACTGTTGGTTATAAATTTAATATATCCAACTGTGTATATTGTATTGACCAGTTTCCATGTATAAATTACTCGATTTTTACCTTGCTTCATAATATGTTATACATCATAGATCACAATTTTAATCTTTTGTATTATCCATAAACTGAACTGCAACGTATTCTGTTGACTGTTTGTTGATTATGTCACAGGTTTAACATTGCTTCGAGGAGCTCTGTCAGTCCTCCTTGTGGAACAAGGATTGTAGCAGGACGCATTGTGAAAGAAAGCTATGGTGCTGCTAAGCAACAACATACTTTTACGGTAAGACTTGGTTTACAATCATGCATACAAATCAAAGTTCTTGGACCTAGAAAAGCAGTATTCTTTGGTACTATGCTTTACTCGCTGAACGTGTAGATTTTTTGTTCCATAATTCATAGCATCTGAACGTTGATATAAATTTTCTTTTTATTTTCATTAAATCTCTCATAGTTCTCACTTGGAGGTAAAAAAAGACTCCCATAGCTTTTATAAAGAAGTAGTGAGTGCATTATGAAGAACATACGTCAGTGTAGTAGTACTTGTATTTGAATACAGTTTATATTAACTATTTACTACATAGTATTTTTGCAACTGGATAGTGGTGAGAAGGGTTTGACTAATTCACCTTCAGCATTCATATTATGAACTTGTTGTATATCAAAGGATAATGTGCATTAAATTTTTTTTTTTGTTAACTCTGACTAGGTTGAAGTCTTATGAAGCAAAGGTGAGAGACCACACCCTCCACTTCATCCCCTTCTCATCAAGGGCAGAAATCTCTACAAGTTGAAAACAATGAGACAGGTTCACAACATAATACATAATCTTCCTTAAGTTCAATTATTTTATGTAGTACAGATTCTTACGTCAATATGTTAACTCACTAACTATGACAATCTCAGAGATGGCAAGATGAAGCGAAGAGACAAAAGATATTGGTGGAAAAACACAATAGAGGGTCTATAGCTCGCTTAAATAGGGACACTCATATTCAAGAAAAGGAAGCGAAGAAAATGCTAAGAACAAATAGGTAGTTGCTGTGACTGTGTTACATAAACTGCTTGCATGTTTGTTTAACTTGTAAAGATATGCTTTTTCTTTAATACTGTGGTACATACACTTGTCCATCTCAGGTTATTGAATTCGGAAAATCAGAACCAGAAGATAAGAGAGGAAAAAACATCAAATATATCAGTGTCTCTAGCAAATAACTCAATTATGCGGAAGCAACTGAACAAAAAGCAAAATCTGGCTCCAATGAATCAGGTCCTGCCTGCTAATGTAGCAATTTAATGCATGTACATTATGGAAGAGGAACTTTGTTATTTCGAAATGCAAATGTGGCTCCAGAAAGGTTTTGTAATAGGCAAGTCTTGGCCAACATAAATCAGAATTCTCATGGTTATCAACGTAACATGATCCATAACCAAGGTCAAGGGAACTTCTGGTAGAAATAACAAGTGCTGCTACTTCAACAGGAAATCCATCCCAGAAACAGATGAACGAAAGAAGACAGCTCTGTAGACACTATGCTCGAGGAAGGTGTTATTATGGAGAGCAGTGCAAGTTCCTTCATGAATGTTGAAGTGAGTGCTCAAATGACGATGATAATGCAAAATATTAATGATAAGTAGATGACATTATGCTATTTATATTAAACTAGAATTGTGGAATTGTTTTGAAGTTTTCAAGTAGAATGCAATTTGTGGCAAAAAAATCCTTGTGTTTTTAAGCGCGAAGGACAGTTTGGGTAAAAGCACTAGATTTCCCCTCGTTAAAATCTTAAATTGAAGTATTGTGAAGAGCCGTAACCCTTTAAGAATTATAATTGAGAGATGCATATATCTTCTTTCTCGAGGGAAAGATAGAGAGGGCAGCAAGCATATATCATTGTTACAAAGCATTTCTAAATGGCAGACCCGCGGGTAAGTTAAGAAGAACTCTAGAAAAAGTGAGGTACGCATAATTAGTGCTCATGTCTTATGGTGTATAATAACAGCAGGTAAGTTGGTGTTCAATAATAACAGGTAGTGTTTTAGAAAATGGCTATTAATTCAATTAATTAATCGGGGGACGAGTCTCATTTTAGTTATTAAGTGAAAATTGAGTTAAAAGACGTTTTTTTTAAAAACCAAGTATTTCCAGCATTTTTTTAATGATTCCTATCAATTAAATTTGTCAAAAAATGGGCAAGAAGTAAAAAAATCGGTCAAAATTAATAATTAAAACAATTTAAACAATTTTAAAAAATTTAATTATTAATATATATTTTAAATATGTGATATTTTTGTAAATCTTAATACATAAATATTAGTAGAGACTAATGATATGTCGTATTTTTTTTTATAAATTTTATGATAATTTGATGACGTTTAAGTATAATTATACATTATTATTTATTAAATTAAATTGTCTTTTATTAATCATCTCATTAATCAATCTAATTAATTATCGGTTATCCGATTAATATGTTCACCGAATAATTTCAATTCTTATCTTGTTAGTTATTAAATATATCTGATAATGGTATGATGGATTTATTATTATATATAATTTAAATAGGAAAAAGCGTGTTAGAGAAAAGAAAGAGTAGTTGGGAATGCAAAGAAAAGGTGGATAGGGAAACAGAGACAGGAAGACGGCCTAAAAATGTATGAATCTTGTTAGTTTAGTTGATAGAAGCTCAGCTCCACACATACTTACTTGATACTACTACTTAGTGACTAGTGTAGGAGACGACAAGTTAAAGTTTGGGAAGGGGTTAGTGATGGCGGTGCTGCTGCTGCATTGCTCCTCCCTTGTCCCTCCTGACTAGACCATATAACTCTCACCAACCAGGTCGAGAACGTTTGAATCTTATACAACATTTTATCAAACCATATTCCCTCAAATCCAACCAACCATATTATCCACAATCAGGTACGATGGTGAGTCAAGTATATTCATGCTTTCTATGCCTTTTCTTTTTTGGCATATAAGTTCCCATATTCACATCACTATTTTGTTTGATTGGCAGATAAGAAGGTCCTCCTCACCATTGCCACTAATTATAACTAATGCCCTACTCCTCTTCGAGCCCTGGCTGAAACATGTGAAACTGATACATCTGTATTTGAGATGCCGTTGCTGCTGTTTGTACCGCTTGTTGGAGGTAAGCTACCACTAATTATGCTGCTGATTTCTTTTCTGTAAAGTTTGTTGCTTGTTCACTAAAGACATTGCACCTGAATGTATAATATTTGTTCACTTCTACTGTTCACCAGAATACGTCTATATCAGGAGTTGCCTGATCTTTTTTGTGAATTTTCTATGATACAGGCTTCAGAAACTATGTAATGGATGGTCTAAGCCGAAAAATAAAAGCAACATTTGTGGAGCACTAGCCATGACTGTCAAAATATTACCAAAGTTGTAACCTCATCCATCTATAAAAATTCTCTGCTTTTGCCACGATCTTTAGTTCAATATTGCTTGTTGGAAATCTTAGATGAACATTTCCTCGTGTTGCTTTCGTGTCATTAATTTGTTTCCTGATTATTTATAAAAGGATATATCAGGTTATGTTATATTATGCATTAAATTTTTGTTTCTCAAGTTCTCTCTTGTATCAGACTTTTTCACTTCTCTATAACAATTGCAATTGTCAGCTACTCAGCTTAGTGGTTTGTATGTGCAGGATTAGTTGCAAGACAAAGGAAAGGAGAACTGAAACGTGATAATGAGCAGCTTCGCCAAATAAATGCAGCTCTGAGAAGGCAAGCTAAAATTGAATCGTATGCACCTGCTTTGAGTTATGCTCCGGTTGGTGCTAAAATACCGGAGAATGAAGTTATCATAGATCCAAGGAAGCATGACTTAATTTCCCACCTGAAAAATGGAAAGAATTTTTTGAGAAACCAAGATCCAGAGAAAGCTTTTGTGGAGTTTAAGACTGCCCTTGAGCTTGTTCAGAATCTCAAGGATCCTATAGAGGAAAAAAAGGCTGCTAGAGGCTTAGGTTAGTCCAACTCTGCTTCTATTTTTCACATTCCATCTTTATTTACGTATACTCTAGTTAAAAATGATGTAGGTAGAGTACATGGTATCTATATGTATTAGTAATTTAATGTCCCATACTCCCATCGGGATCTCTTCAAAACTAGGGGGAAAAAGTAAATGCAAATGGATCAGAAAGAAGGGGGGAAAATCTATGGACAGTTTTTATCACTTCACTGCAATACAAAGAACATCAAGTCTGTGTATTACGCTGTCAAGATTTTATCCCACCTTGTTAATCCGAATCGAAATATTCTACAAAAGTTTACAATCTATCCCTTTGCCTCTTGCTGTTTTAGTGAATCCCTGTTATTTTCGTATTTGGAAGTGTACAAAAGTGTGAGTTCAAGTGAGGAACTCTGATTCTCGTATTTCTTTTTTAGGAGCATCACTTCAAAGGCAAGGAAAATACCGTGATGCCATTATATACCACTCTATGGTTCTAACGATCTCTGACAGAGAAGGAGACGATTCTGGAAATACAGAAGCATATGGAGCAATAGCTGATTGTTATACTGAACTTGGTGACTTGGAACGAGCTGGTGTATATTATGATCAGTATATTGCAAGGTTGGAAACGGATTGACATGCACTTTTTTGCAAGAATTTCTCTTTCTCTCTTAAGTTTTAAAGTGATTTGTGGAGATTTTTGTAGATGTAACAGTATAGCTTCTTGAGAATGATCATTACCAAATCATTTTGTGTTGCCTTGAGCTGTTCGGTAAATGTTAATTAATCTCGAATCCTTTTGTACTTCACTCATAATCAAAGACTTGGATTGCCATAATCAGCACTTGGTAGTACAAAACAGTTATGTTAATTAACTACAGTTTTTGTAAGAGCATCTCCAGCCAACTCCAATTGTTAGGTAAAAAGTCTCGCACTATGATATACATATTAGCTAAAATATATACTTCTCCAACCATAAGACTTGTTAGCAAAAATTATAGATATCTTTTATTTCATCTTCTATATCTATTGGGTCTCTAGCCATTATCTAAAACATTCACGTCGGCATTTTACCTTATTTAAATTATATTTGTTAAGCCGTAAACTATATAATTATAATGCTAGAGACCCCAAAAATTGTCCCAATTTTTTTTATCATACGTGTCTTATTTTAATTTGTGGACGCATATGTATGCACGAGGGGTCTCGTATTATTATTAGAAAAATTATCAATTACACACGTGACAACTCAGCATTTGGGGCAATTTTCGGAGTCTCTAGCATTTTTCATAATTATATTTTTGAATATAGCTAATATCATTGGAGTACAAGCTCTTACAGATTCAGTAAAATTTTACATAATCATAATTTAGCTAACCATTTACCTGTTACCATTGGTTACAATCGGAGATGCTGTTAGGAGCTCACACGATTAGGTTTACACCAGTTAATACTATCTGCCAGTAAATGTAGATAAAGGGGAAAAAATGTAACAGAGAGTAGAAATAGATGGAAAACATTTTGTAACACAGATATAGATTGAGTATAACATACAACGCACAAATGTAATTAACCAGTGATTCTTGTCCAAATCATCCAACAATATAATATATATCGAATTAGTGAGTATAACACAATGGGTCAATGGACGGTATGGTTATTTGTAAATAATCAAGTACATATATGATAAAATATAATAAACGATCGGGCAATGCATCATTATAACAAATCAAGTCTCTAGCTAGGAGATGATGGAGTTGCATTATAAATGTGGGTGGTCGGCGGGGAGGTACAAGCGTTAAGCAAAAGGAACAATAAAATCCTATATATCCGCTCCAGCATTGATTATTATTATAAGTTGAGATCAAAGTGTTCCTTTGGAGATGGGTACTTGTTGTTGTTGTTGTTGTTGTTGTGCAAGTGATATGGCCCTCTTGCGCTGGCCCTGAACAAGTTAAGATAACACTTAGATTCAGTTAGGAGTTAGTTGTGTAATGTCACAGTCATGATGACATGATGCTGATATATATATATATATATATATATAAACATGAGTCTGGTACCTTAGTTACCTATCTTTCCTTTTTGATAAGAACCTATGCAGTGACGCCCTTCTTGCAATGGGCAGATCCGAAGCAATAGGTTGCCATTGCTGCTGCTGCTTGATATCATCATTGCCTCGAGAGGCAGAGCACATTGAGTAGTGGGCATGATATTTGGTAGAAGAGGGTATAACAAATCCGAACTTGCTTGCCAACTGCATCACTTGTTTAGCCTTGCCATGACATATATCATCCAATACCATTACTTGTCCCCCGTAGAATATAGTCATCTGCCCGCTTTTTGCCTCCGATTCAGCTTGTTCACTGAACCTGGAGCTGGTGATACTAATGGCATCATCATCATCTAGTTGCATGCTAGCATGTTGAGAAAACAGATTCATGGGATTAATATTAATCTTTGTTGTGGATTGAGTCTTATCTGAAAAAGTAGAGTCAGATTCTCCATTGATGCCAAGACTGAGATCTCGAAGAGTACCCTTTTCTTTAAGATAATGGCTGAGAAGATTACACGTCTGAGCAAAACTAGACTTTTCCGGTGAAATTCTCGGCATCGGAAGTCTCTCAAATTTATGCAAGGGAATTGTAAAATGTAAAAATAATAGTTGGGAATTAAAGAGGAGGAATACAACTAGTTGGTTTATACATAGAGATGTTAAAGTTGTACACTTGTACGTACGTACATATACTAGAAAAATCTAGCTACAACTTGTTAGCAAGAGAGGAATTAAGCATGTGTGTTGTGTCTAAAGTCTAAACCGACTCCTTTTCTTCATTGACCAACTTAATACTCCACTAGCTACTCCTCGCTGGTCGCTAGTCAGTAGTCGCTAGCTCCTGCTGCTGCTTGCAATACTATGTATAATAATAGCACATGTTTATTCCCTGGTCAATTGTATTATCAACTAACAATAATACTCTTTTTTTTTTTGACGAGAAAAAGATTGCATTACTCCATTAAATCAGCCAACAAAAGAGAACATAGCTTGACAGGGACAGAACCCCTATCAAAAACTCGACCTGGACAATAATACTCTTTATCACTACGCAACTCGTTGCTTCTTTTTCCCTAATTTCTTACCCATGTTTTTTCCTCCCCCGAATGACTCCTAATATATATTCTTATTTGTCTTGTTCAAACTCAATATTCACCACAACTGTTCCTTTGTTTTAATATTTTTATATTCATCGTGTGTGTCGCGTTATGTTTACTAGTTTCACCCACTAATACAGATAAATATTTTTTTCCTTTTTTTTTTAAAGTGTTGTTCTCTCAAATTTCCTTGTCAATACAGATAAATATATAATCTGTAAACACTCGGCAAAAATAAAAAGAAGAGTAATTATGTTTAGTGTAAACAGTATAAGATAATGTACACATTTTTTTTATGGAATGGGGGGGGGGGTCACCAGTCATTTCAAGGAGAGAAGAAATGTGATTAACGACGAGAATTTGGATGGGGGGCAGGCCATTCACCATTGCCATTGCCATTGCCACTGTATATACAAGTTGGATATACAAAATCAAATTAAATAAAGACAATCGTTTAAATGATAGCTGCTGCCGGCGTGTTCCCCCCATTCTATTGCACACGTTATATTCACCACTTTTTTACTGCTACCGTTCTACACGCGACTACGGTTATTTTGGAATTATAATTCCGGCTTTAAAATTCAATACCGTACTATTTTAATATATTTTTAATTTTAAATTTTGAAAATAAAAAAGATATCATTCTAAATTCAGATCGAAGATTGAACATTATAATTCTATAAACATACTGTTTAGACTGTGTTCACTTGGATAGAATGGAACGAGGAGAGATTGGAATGCAATTTATACTCTTATTTGAGTGAGATTAAGGAAAATGTTTATAATTTTCATTCATTTTTTCATTTCATTCCAAATTATTTGAACTAAAATTCTAATTCACATGTTTTGAAAGTAAAACTCATTCCATTTTTTCACCATTTTCCTTTCAATTCTCATCATAACAAATTTAAGCTCATTTATATTTATTCACAATTTCACTCATGTATTTTTATTTCTACATAAAATTTGTTTTTAATTTTTCATTCAATTCATTTTTCATCCCATTCTCAATCTTAGATTTGCTATACATTATTCCATTGGTACCAGCTTATCACATGATGTGCCTTTATACATGGGCTGCATGGGTTCAAATGTACATGGCCTGATGTAGGGGTGAGCAAAAAACCGAATTGAAACCGAAACCGAACCGAAACCGGCGAAAACCGAACCGAAAAAACCGAAACCGAACCGGCGGTTGCGGTTTTTGATTTTTAAAAACCGAGACTTTCGGTTCCGGTTCCGGTTATAGGTCAAAACCGAACCGAAAAAAACCGAACCGAACCGATCATTAAAATAAATAAATTTATTATATAATATATATATATATATATAATTTAAGTATTAAATTTCCCTAGAACATAGTTTTTTCAATTATATTTCATATTACAACATCAACTATACTAATATTGAATGTGGGAATATGACAACCCCTTTACAACATTTTATTCCTCTATTTTCCAATTAAAAAACATATAATCAGGAGTAAACATCATTAGACATGGTTATGTGCTTTTTAGATTGCATACTACGATAAAGGACATTCACATTTTGTTGATTCAACCTTAAAATTTGATTGTTAAAGTTTCTTACCTTTCTTTTGTAGTGTTATTATGCAGAATGTGATCAAATATTTGATTGTATAAAATTTGAATGTAAAAATATAATGATTTAAATTATATATATTTTTCATTTTTATTTATCCGGTTTTTTAACCGAAACCGAACCGATAAAAACCGAACCGGTCTTTTTAAAACCGAAACCGAAACCGATGGTTCGGTTGCGGTTGCGGTTTTCAATTTTTAAAACCGAAGATATGCGGTTCCGGTTCCGGTTCCGGTCAAAAACCGGACCGAACCGAACCGTGCTCACCCCTAGCCTGATGGCTCTTCTGCTCAGCAAGTTGGCCACCTTAGCTGGCCTTGTTCCCATTCTTGTTTTTACATTTTCAGTGCAAGATCAATAACCCAAATGCATGTCGTTTCAGCTATATAAATAGTTCATTATGCATACTCATGTTAAGCATTAAATCAGATGATATCAATAGTTATGTTTCAGTGCAAGATCAATAACCCAAATGCATGTCGTTTCAGTTATATAAATAGTTCATTATGCATACTCATGTCAAGCATTAAATCTGATATCAATAGTTATTCTCTCCATAATCCTTGTTACATCATACGGATATTATTGTGCATATATTTGATATTATTTTGTTATTATGAGGGTATATCTTCTCTTATTCTTGTATAATATCTTCTTGATAGGATATGATTCTATTTACTATAAATAGGTGATCTAGTACATAATTAGTCTAACAACCCTCTCTTGTAATATAAATATGTTGTTTCTCTTGAATATAATACAAGTTCCTTTCAACCTTACATGGTATCTGAGTCGGTTGTATCCTCAACCTAATTTTTTTTCCCTTCATTTTTTTCCCCTCAAATAACTATTTTACATGGCAAACAATACTATTCCCAATGATGTTGAACCCACCCAACCACTTATTGTTGTCACCCTCACAAGTATAATTAAGCTGAACACTACAAACTACCTGTCCTGGAAGCTTCAACTTGAGGCAACACTAGTCGGATACGGCTTATTCAAATTTCTTGATGGTTTATTTCCAGCTCCGTCCAAAACAATTACACAGGGTTCAACTACATCTCTCAATCCAACACACACAACATGGACGAGACAAGATAAACTTCTCTTTGAAGCTCTGATCGGCACACTTGACTCTACCATTGTACCACTTGTCTCTCGTGCAACCACCGCAAGAGAAGCTTGGGATATTATTGCTCATACCTTTGCTAGACAATCCAGAGGCCATGCTAAACTACTCAAAGCAAATTTTTGGGCAATAATAAAAGGTAGCCAAACTATTACTGAATTTATGAATGCTATTAGAGTTTGTGCAGACCAGCTTGCAATACTTGGGGATCCGGTGAAGCCAGATGATCTTATTGAACGAGTTATTGAAGGTTTATTGGATCCTTCTTATCAACCAGTTATAGATGATGTCAATGCCAGAGATTCACTCATTACATTTGACGAGCTTCATGAAAAACTACTCATTTGCGAGGTAAGCTTGCAGACTCAAACCAACACCACACCTTTACCAGCTTCTGTACATACTACCTCTATTCGCTATCACCACGCATCTCTCCCCACTCACAACAAATATGAAAATTACACTCGCCATCACACCCCTCAAAAACCTTCAGCAAACACCTCAAACACATGCAAGAAGAATAATAATACTAAGAGTCCAGGCTATCAAGGAAAATGTCAGTGGTGTCACACTCATGGACATTCATTATACTGTTGCCCTTCATTTCAAGAACGCTTCCCTACTGCTCGACCCACCTTACCCCCTTACATTCAACACCAATCAACTCCTCAAGCTCATGTTGTAACCGCAACTACAACAGCGCCTTTTTCTTCATGGCTGCTTGACACTGGTGCGAGCCACCACGTCACTCGTGACCTGAACAATCTTGTTCTACATCACCCTTATGATGGTACGGAAGAAATTGTAATTGGCAATGGGACTGGCATTCCAATTTCTCACATAGGTTCATTTTCAATTCCTACTACTTCTAAATCTTTAAATTTGTCTAATGTTCTTTGTGCACCAACTATGACCAGAAACATCATTTCTATTTCTCAACTTTGCTCCAAAAATAACCTTCTAATAGAATTTTATGTTGATTCTTTTATTATCAAGGATCGAGTCACGGGGGCACACCTTATCAAGGGTCCAATTAGGGAGGGAGTTTATGAAAGGTCATCATCTTCACCCATCCTTGCTTTATCTACTTTCAAAGCACCAGAATTAGCATCATAGGCTTGGCCATCATTCTTTATCCATTTTCAAAAGCTTAGTTTTAAATTTCAAACTTAATGTTTCTAGTCCATTCTCATTTCATTGTGATGCTTGTCAATGTAATAAGAGCCATAAGCTCTCTTTTTCTCAATCAAGTTTAGTTTCTCATGAACCTCTTGAATTAATTTATACCGATTTATGGACATCTCCGGTTTATTTTATTGATGGTTTCAAATATTATGTCATCTCTGTTGATCATTTCACGAAATACATATGGTTTTATCCTCTTAAAAATAAATCGGACACCAAAGCAATATTCATCAGGTTCAAAGTTTTAGTTGAAAAGTACTTTGAAAAATAAATAAAAACTCTATATTCAGATAATGGTGGTGAATATAAAGCTTTATCATCGTTTCTTACCATTAATGGCATCTCACACCTTACTTCACCTCTTCACACTCCAGAGCATAATGGTTTCGCTGAAAGGCAACATCGCCACATTGTTGAAACAGGGCTTTCCCTTTTATCGCATGCCCATCTTCCAAATGAATTTTGGTCATATGCATTCTCTACTGCTTCATATCTCATCAATAGAATGCCAACACCAAACCTGGGTAACAAATCCCCATTCCATTCACTTTTTGAAATGCCACATAATTATCTCAAATTAAGCAGTTTTGGTTGTCTCTGTTATCCATGGCTTAAACCTTATATATCTCACAAATTGGATCCAAAATCAAGGCCTTGTATTTTTATAGGGTATTCAAAAACTCAAAGTGCTTATCATTGTTTAGATCATATCACTAATAAGGTTTATACCTCTCGTCATGTTCAGTTTGTGGAAAATGAATTTCCTTATATTCATCTTACATTCACACACTCGCTTTCGCCAACTCCAAGTACAGATACATGGTGCCCGGTTCCAGTTATGTTGCATCTTATTCAGCCTCATCCTCTTCGACCCACTCCTCCACAAGAAACCAACCCACAATCTCAATCATTTGGGTCCGCAACTCTTTCAAACACTAACATGTCACCATCTACAAATGATACTCCAACCACTAATTTATTTACATCATCTAATGAGAATATTGAATCAGCAGCCACTTCGCTTTTTTCATCATCATATCAGTCCCAGTCCCAAGAAGCTGTCCAACCAAATCCACCTCCAGGAATCATAACTCGGTCAAATAATAATATTCATAAACTCAATCCAAAGTACGCAAACAACACTTCCGTCCAACATCGACCAATTATACCAAAAACTATTGCTCAAGCAATGAAAGATCCCCTCTGCAGGAAAGCAATGGAAGAAGAACTTCATGCTTTACATAAACTTGATACTTGGGATCTAGTACCTTCAACCAGAAATCAAAATCTTGTTATATGCAAATGGGTTTTCTGAATCAAATATGATAAAGATGGTAAAATTGAACGATATAAGGCACGTTTAGTAGCTAAGGGTTTTCAACAAAGGTCTGGTATTGATTACACAGAAACCTTTAGCCCAGTCGTTAAACCAGCTACTATCCGTACACTACTGGGGCTTGTTGTCTCTAACGGTTGGCACTTACGTCAACTTGATATTAATAATGCTTTTTTACAAGGTATTCTGAATGAACATGTGTATATGGCGCAGCCTCCAGGTTTTCCTAATGTAAAATTTTCTACTCATGTTTGCAAGTTAAAGAAAGCTATATATGGCCTTAAGCAAGCTCCTCAGGCATGGTACATTGAACTCATAAATTTTCTTCTCAAAGCAGGATTTAGACGGTCCATTTCAAATGCTTCTTTGTTTATTTTCCATCATTCAACTACACATGTGTACTTGATTGAATATGTTGATGATATAATAACAACTGGCACTGATGTCTCTTTTCTTAATATGTAAATCACAAGATTGGCTAATCAGTTCTCTTTGAAGGACTTAGGCCAACTTTCTTATTTTTTGGGAGTAGAAGTCATACCAACAGCCAATGGTTTATTCCTCAGTCAACACAAAATATTATTGATCTCCTGGAACGAATGGGAATGTTGGATGCAAAACCGTCATCTACACCTTTAGCTATATCATAAACACTGTCTCTCAAATCAGGTGTTCCTCTTGAAGCTCCCAAGAATTTTTAAGCAGCTATTGGTGCCTTGCAATATCTCACCTTAACTAGGCCTCATGTAGCTTTCGCTATTAACAAGCTATCTCAATTTATGCATTGCCCCACCAGTGATCACTGGTCAGCCTTAAAGAGGCTTATGCGCTACTTATGTGGAACTCTTAATAAGGGCATAACTATCTTTCGAGACTCTCTGTCCATTCTTCATAGTTTTTCAGATGCAAATTGGGCAGGGGACAAGGATGACTACATCTCACTACACCATAAAGCCAATTTGGCAACACTTTTTTGCAACACTTGCACTAAAACTGTTGCGGTAGCTATGAAATTTTGGCCCTTTTGCAACAGCACTGAATTGGTGTTGCATTAGCTGCCTCCTCGTGTTGCATATTACTCAGGGTGTTGCACATCAGGCAACACTAACTACTGGTGTTGCATTAGGGACCCAAAACTGCTGACGTAGCACGTGTGGGGGCCGCAGTTGCTGATGTGGCATGTGGGCCCCACTGCTGACGTGGCACGTGGGACCCAGCTGTGGGACCCACTTCTGCTGACGTGGCACGTGGGACCCAGCTGTGGGACCCATTTTTGCTGACGTGGCATGTGGGACCCATAACTGTTGACGTGGCACGTGGATAGACTGCCATGTGGCATGTCGACAGACTGACATGTGGCGAGTGGGCAGACTGCCATGTGTCGCATAGACATGTTGCCACGTAGTGTTGCATTTGCATGTTTTGTAAAGTGTTGCAGTTGGTAATGTAGTGTTGCATTTGTATTTCTCAATACTTTTATAACTACTAGTCTTACCCGAATGGTTATTCTATTTTTTTTAAATATATATTCGACGATCCAACCGTACGGATGTGAATATCTAACGATTTTAGTGATTTGATAATTTATTGAAAAAAATTCAAATTTATTCGGTTTCATTTTATAATAGTCAAAGCAGTCAAAGTATACATTCCTCCTAAGAAGTCTTGTCCCGAATGATGAACCCATTTTTTTAAAATATATTTTCGACGATCCAACCGTACGGATGTGAATATCTAACGATTTTAGTGATGTGGTAATTTTTTAAAAAAATTCCAAATTTTTTCAGTTTCATTTTATAATAGTCAAGGCGGTCAAAGTATACATTCCTCCTAAGTAGTCTTGTCCCGAATGATGAACCCATTTTTTTAAAAGCTCTTTTCGACGATCCAACCGTACGGATGTGAATATCTAACGATTTTAGTGATGTGGTAATTTTTTGAAAAATTTTCAAATTTATTCGGTTTCATTATATAATAGTCAAAGAGGTCAAAGTATACATTTCTTCTAAGTAGTCTTGTCTCGAATTATGAACCCATTTTTTTAAAATATATTTTCGACGATCCAACCGTACGGATGTGAATATCTAACGATTTTAGTGATTTGGTAATTTGTTGAAAAAATTTCAAATTTATTCAGTTTCATTTTATAATAGTCAAAGCAGTCAAAGTATACATTCCTCCTAAGAAGTCTTGTCCCGAATGATGAACCCATTTTTTTAAAATATATTTTCGACGATCCAACCGTACGGATGTGAATATCTAACGATTATAGTGATGTGGTAATTTTTTGAAAAATTTCCAAATTTATTCGGTTTCATTTTATGATAGTCAAAATATATATTCAGGAACAGTAGTCTTGTCTCGAATAATGAACCCATTTTTTAAAATATATTTTCGACGATCAAATCATACGGATGTGAATATCTAATGATTTTAGTGATGTGGTAATTTTTTTAAAAAATTCCGAATTTATTTGGCTTGATTTTTTAATCGTCAAAATGATTAAAAATATTGGTTTTCTCCCGAATGTTGGTTTGATTTTTTTTAAAAAAATATGTTCGATGATCAAAACATATGGATTTGAATATCTAACGATTTTAATGATGTGAAAATTTTTACAATATTAATTTTATAATAAAATAAATTTAAATTTCAACAAAAATATTACTAAAATAACAATAAAAAAATACTTAGATACTTGATACTTGGTGGAAAAAAGGAATACACAGCCTTTTACTTACTAATACTTGGCCGCCAAATCCATTTCTCATTTCCCCCCAAAACACATTCCCCCACCCCCAAATCCATTTTCCCCGAAATCGTAAGTATCTCCAAATCCATTTCCCCCAAAATCGTAAGTATCTCCAAATCGATTGTGTTTCTCTCTCGTGTATCTCTTGTATCTCTCTCGTGTATCTCTCTCGTGTTTCTCTTTCGTGTATCTCTTGTTTTTGTGCTTCGATTTGTGCTCAAATCATTTTTGTGTTTTTTTGGGTCCTAAATCGACTCCAAATCAGAGCTAGTTGTGTTTCTCTCTCGTGTATCTCGTTTTTGTGCTTCGATTTGTGCTCAAATTTTTTAATTAGGGTTTTTTTACAAAATCCATTCGTTTTTGGGCTTCGAGTTGGGGTTTAATTAGGGCTTCGAGTTGGGGGTTCTGTAGTAGTTGTATTTTGTGTTTTTATAAACCCTAGCCATCTGTTGTGTGTGTGTGTGTGTTGACGTTTGTATCTAGACTTATTAAATTTGTTAGTCATTGTGTACAGGTTTGTGCTTGCTACGAGTTAGGGGCTTCGAGTTGCTTGGTACGAGTTATTGGAGTTGCTTTCATATATAAGGTAATTCTTGAAACTATCTTTTTTTTTGTGAATAATGTTGTACTGGAATTGTATGTATTGTAGTCATATAATTATAAATAATTATATGACTATAATTATATTACTACATTGAGCTTTTTTTGTGAATAATATACTTATATTGATGTATGAAGCTTTTTGTATATGGATTGTGATATGTAATATACTTATATTTAGCTTTTTTTGTGAATAATATACTTATATTGATGTATCGAGTTTCTCTCTCACTAGTCATCTGCCACTTATTATTTTGATATGTGTATACATTACAGGCTAGCTCGTATTGATTTGTTGGAACTATTAGTGGTGACTAGGTTCAGTGGTATTAGGTAGTGGTAATGGATGATGAATATACCATTTGGATAGGACTTCCAAGATACAGTGTGGAATATGTAAATGGGGTAAAATCTTTTTTGCAAAATGCTCTTCCTATTTTTGGAAAAGGTGACAAAATGAAGTGCCCCTGCAAAAATTGTATGGATCGTAAATGGTATCATAAAGATGTAATTTATGACCATCTTATTTGTAGTGGCCCTTCTCCGGTACTTGTAAAATGGATTTGTGAGGTTTCACATACGAAATTAAGAGCTAGTGATGACTCTATGGATTGTGAAACTAGGATGGATTTTGGAGATAATTTAGACGCGATGTTTAAATGTATGGGTACAAAGTTTGAAAATCCAGAAGACCGTGAAGAAGGGCCGAATGCAGAGGCTAAAAAGTTTTATGAGCACGTTAAAGAGGGAAAACAACCGTTATATCCTGGTTGTACTAATTTTTCTCGCTTAAGTTTTATGATTAGGCTGTATTATATAAAGTGTTCTCATGGAATTAGTGAGTCTGCCTTTGGGGAATTACTTAAATTGATAAAAGAAGCTTTTCCTAATGCCCATCTGCCTTTGTCATTCAATGCCGCAAAAAATGTTATTAGGGATTTAGGTCTTGATTACAAGAAAATACACGCATGCCCAAATAGTTGCATGTTGTACTGGGGAGAAAATAAGGATAAAGAAATATGTCAAACTTGTGGAGTTTCGAGGTGGGTTGTAGAAGAAAAGAAGGGCAGGGCTGCTAATAATGATCTAGAACAAGTAATTGACGTGTATATGCAACCTTTAATTTCGGAGCTAAAAGAATTATGGGATGTCGGTGTCGAAACTTATGATGCCTTGGCTAACCAGAATTTTAAATTGCATGCAAGCGTGTTGTGGACCATTAGCGATTTTCCGGGATATGCTATGTTGTCAGGTTGGAGCACGAAGGGGAAACTAGGGTGTCCAGTATGCCATTACGAAACTTCTTCAGATTATCTAAAACATAGCAGAAAAATGTGTTATATGAACCACCGAAAGTTTCTTGATCCTACGCACAAGTGGAGGTTTGATAAGAGACGATTTAATGGCAAAATTGAAATGGGGCAGAGTCCTACAATTTTATCAGGAACTGATATTGAAGCATTGTTGGTGGATTATGAAAACAAATTTGGGCCGCAGACCAAGAAAATGGGTAAAAATGATTGCCCTTTTAAAAAGAAATCAATATTTTTTGATTTGCCATATTGGCAGCATAAATAATGCAGCTCCACCACAAGAGGGTGCTCCTGAATTGAACGTGGAAGAGACCACACAAGAAATTGTTAAAGAAAAAGGTAATGTATGCGCCTCATATTGTTTGGTGAATTTAATTTCGTCTATTAAATATTGATATTAAATCTTGCCAAACTTTTTACGTACTTGGTATATAATGTACTAGTTGCTAAAAAACCTAGAGGACGGACAAGATTGGACAAGGTTATCGGAAGGAGTAAGGATGAAAGAATAGTCATTACGTTGAATGCAGATGGCCAACCACTCTCTGATGATCCAAAAATTTTAACTGAGCTAAGTAATTTTGTGGGGTTAGTAGCAAGGGATCATGTGTCTCTTACTTACCTAAATTGGCATGTAGTTCCTGACAAATTGAAGGATAATATGTGGGACTACATTCTGGTACAGCTTATGACCTAAACTCTAGTTTAGATCACTTTTTATACTTGTGAATTATATTAATGAGTTAAATGACTTGTTCAATTTTTTATTTGATATTGCAGGCTAGGTATATTATTCCGGATCAAGCTAAAAAATGGGTGTATAAGACGCTTAATGACGCTTGGAGGGTGTACAAGAGTCGGATCAAGGCTAAGCACTATAAACGCTATAACACTGATGAGGAAAGGCTCGCAAATATGCCCAACGAATTTTCAGTAGATGATTTTAAAATACTTCTAAAGTATTGGGGAGATGAACAAGTTCAGGTACGATATTATAAAATTGAAACCTAGAAATTTATACCTCCCAATCTCTGTATTCCTATCTATATTGGAACATCTCGATAACTAAATATGTCTCTTGGGTATTATGATTCTTTATAAATTTTTTCCAGGCAATAGCAGAGGAAAATTCTGCACATCGTACTGCACTAACTGAGACACACACATTGGGCCCCAAAAGTCTAGCGCAAGTTAGGAATAAGATGGTATTTATCCCAAATTTCTTAGTATTACACACATTGGCTATATTTTACAAGCTCTTACTCTGTACTATGCTATATTTAGGATTGTGATTAGTTTGAGCTGAGAGAGAATCCAACGATCAGTTTAGTAGTAAAAAAATTTAGGACTAATAATTGATAAATAACATCGGCTTTTAATTTATCTAACTATAAGAATATGAATAATTTTGGCATCCTTCCTACCTTACATATATATTAGGTTGATATTAATTGCATGCAATTTCATAACACTTTTAACTAATTCCAGGAATCTTAAAATGACACTCTTATTTTTTATTTTTTTGGATTTTTATAGACTTTTGTTGTTTTAATTTTTCATGATCTTCGGTTATTTTGAGCTTCATATTTTGGTTGTTCACAAATATGATTTTGTTATTTTAATTTTTCATTATATTTGATTCCTGTTATATTTTGTTGTTATTTTGAGCTTCATATTTTGATCTTCGGGATTGTATAATTATGACTAACTGAAATGAAAGACCTCAAATATCTTTGACCCCTGTAATACTGTAGTTTCATTATTTTGAAAAAGCTTTAGATTGATTCACTTGAATAAAAACATTTTAGGATCAATGTCAGACTATGTAAGCCATGTGAAGTGTTGGGGGGAGGGAGGGGGGGGGGTCTGTTCTTATCCTTCTTATTGATAAATTGACTGTTTCTTGTTCAAACATGACCAGGTGGAGTGGTGTGCTACAACCACAAGTTGTTTAATTAGATGGGTTTTTTATTTGTTATGGCCATGAAATGAGGCTATATGTGATGGGGTAGTTTTTAATTTTTTTATTATTATTTATTAATTGCAGAGATCTAAGTATGGTTATTTTGAGCTTCATATTTTGGTTGTTTTAATTTTTCATGATCTTCGGTTATTTACGTTTCCTGTTATATTTTGTTGTCCATTATTTGGGTTGATCGTTAAATTATAATCCTACAAATTCATCCTCACTAGATAAATATATGTTCTATTATCTATTTTGTTTAGAATATTCAATTCTAGTGTAAAATGGCAGTTTCGCGTGGTTGAATTGTGTTTTACTAATTTTAATAATTATGCTTACATGGCAGAAAATGAGTGACCCAAAACTCGCCTCGCCATCAGATGGTAGAGTTTTTCTGGAAACACGGGAGCGAACAAAGGGGAGGAAGTACAAGTCAAACACCGATAATCTGAAAAAAAGATTTGTAAGTATATTTTATCGTAAAGAGAAATCTGACTTCATGTTTGATTTCAATATTGATGTAAAATATTCCTTGTAGGCGGAGATCAAAAAGCTGCTTGCTTCAGGACAAGTTGCAGAGGCAGATCGTATAGTCAATTCCGACAAGAATCATGCACCAAACTGGTTAAAAGGAAGGCGAGGTAAAAGCTCTGCAAGTTTGACATCAACTTCTGGTCCTACAGATAGCAGCTATCTACAAGAGTTGACAAAGAAGATAAAGGAGGATCTGGAAAGTGAATTAGACGCTAAAGTGGATCAGAGAGTGGAAAGAGAAGTGGAAGCTAAACTTAGTCGGAAAGTGCAAGAGAACATGTCATGGGTGCTAAAAAAACTGGGAGAAGCTAATCCAGATCTGCTCATTGACGTGCGAGACTTTTGCCCTGCTGTGTCAAGTGATCAAGACGATAGCGGTACTCCCCTTACTCAAGGGGACACTACGGGGTAGTTGATTACTCTTTCAGATTTAAGAGTAGTTGCTTTTAAACTTTTGCCTAGCACGTACTTTTGTAAATCTTCTCTGTTATTTTTGGTAACCCCCTCCCCATGCTTGTTAAATTTGGTGAATATGGTAGTTGAATATTATGGGCAGTCTTTTGGTGAATTTGGTGGATTTGGTAGTCTTTTGGTGGAAGTTTTAGAATTGGTGGATTATGATCTTTTGGTGAATTCTAGATTTGTTGTTGGAATTTGGTAATGGAATGAATGTATAAACAAAGCAGCTATTTCAAAATGTTTAATATAAGTGTTGCATTTCTGTTTTTATGGTGTTGCCTATCTATTTTTTATGGTGTTGCCTATCTATTTTTTATGGTGTTGCCTATCTATTTTTTATGGTGTTGTCTTTCTATTTTTTATGGTGTTGCCTTTCTATTTTTTATGGTGTTGCCTTTCTATTTTTTATGGTGTTGCCTTATCTTTAAGAGTGTTGCATAATGCACTAGAAAAGTGTTGCATATGTCTGGTGAGACCCACTGTTGACGTGGCAATGTGGGACCCAGTTTTGACGTGGCAGAGTGGGACCCACTGCTGACGTGGCAACAGTCGGACCCAGTTCTGACGTGGCAGTGCTGATGTGGCAATGTGGGGACCACTGCTGAAGTGGCATTGTTGGACCTACTGCTGATGTGGCATTTGTGGGCCCATTTTAGCTGTGGCTTTACTCTAAGGCAACACCAATTTTTGTTGCATTTATGTTCTTTTGGTGTTGCACTACATGCCTAATGCAATGAATACCTCGGTGTTGCATTAGAGAGCAAAAGTGTTGCATTATGGGTCAAAGGCAAGGCTCGCAGATGCAACACTCACGTGGTGTTGCCTTTTCCCATTTTCAGCCTAATGCAACACCATAAGGGGTATAAGGCAACAGCAAAAAAGCGTTGCAAAATTGGCTTTATGGTGTAGTGTCTCAACCATGGGTCACGTTGTTTTTCTTGATCGTACTCCTCTCACATGGTCCTCTAAGAAACAAAAATCTATAGCACTATCATCAACAGAGGCTGAGTATCGAGCTGTAGCAGCAACAACAGCTGAAATAATGTGGATCAGAAATCTCTTAAGTGAATTGGGTGTTCAATTAGTTCACTCTCCGGTCATCTATTGTGACAATTTAAGTGCTACTCATCTTAATGCAAATCATGTTTTTCATTCAAGAATGAAACATCTAGCTCTTGCTTTTTATTTCGTACGGGAACAGGTTCAAAATGGAACATTACGAGTCACTCATGTTTCAACTAAAGATCAGCTTGCGGATTTTCTTATAAAGCCACTTTCTCGACCAAGACTTGATATATTACTGACCAAGATTGGACTCACTGACAGACCGTTCATCTTGTGGGGACATGTCAAGCATTAAATCAAATGATATCAATAGTTATTCTCTCCATGATCCTTGCTACATCATACTGATATTATTGTTCATATATTTGATATTATTTTGTTATTATGAGTGTATATCTTCTCTTATTCTTGTATAATATCTTCTTGATATAATATGATTCTATTTACTATAAATAGGTGATCTGGTACATAATTAATCTAGCAACCCTCTCTTATAATATAAATATGTTGTTTCTCTTGAATATAATACGGAAGTTCCTTTCAACTTTACAACTCCAATGTTGAACAAAATGAAAGCGTGAGTACTCGAGTATGTATAGATAAAAGAATTGTTCTTATTATTTTTGTTGACTTAAATAATACGTGACTCCGCAAGCACAGTAATACATGGTAGAATTGTTCTACAGGTCCTCGATTACAACTCGGTTGTATAGTTGAAATCTGACTACTTGTCTGAATTTTTTACTACTCAAAATTTTAAATTTTAGTGTACTGAAAAATTTCAAATTCAGAAACGAGATTATTAACATATCAATGCTTATATGTTTTAGTTAAAATATTTAATACAGAAAAAAAATTATAAATTATATAATAATTTTTTTAAAATATTAAGAAGAAGAAGAAATGATGAAGTGGACGAATGAACGTAATAGAAAGAGATAGAAATTTGGTGATAACAAATTTCAGAGATTTGTTGGAATAATAAAAATATTTTAATGGGGATTAGGGTTTTTGGATGTTAGGGGCTGAACTTGAGAGATGTCTTGACTTGTTAGATGTGTCAGATCATTTTCCAAGATGCACGCGTACTCAGATTATATAGAGATCAAACCCACGCAGTTCTGTTAGGATTGAGATTGTATCTCCGTGATTGTTTAGAGATATATTTGTAATTGGTTGATTTTATCTATTAAAATCATATTAGCGTTAGGATACCTTCTTGATTTGAAGGATATCGTTATGAGAAATATTTTGTAATTAATGAGAGATTATTCCTCGTTCATGGGAGAGAATAATTAACATGGGATTAAGTTAAATATTAATGAATATTAGGAAATTTGAGAAATTATTGAGTCTGACAAAAATATGCGGTAACAACAACCTCAGTTCTTCAGTGTAGCTTGCTGCAGTGGAAAACCAATGTTCTTCGATCTTTCAAATTTCCAGAGTCACTGAAATAACTAGAAGTGAAAGATTAGTAAACAACATGGAGCACCTAGATGCCCGTAATATGCATGCATGTGCAGATGCAGATGCAAGTAAGACGTGTAAATGTGCAAGGATGAGTGATCTCAAAAATTCATCCTTTAAGATCTGCAACACCGTAGAGGGACTTCAAAATCAGAAACACCTCTGAGGGCCTTCAAAATCAGCAACAAACACCATTTATCACAATGTCATCCTCCTAGGTCTTAGGTCTTAGTCTAAGATTCATGTACAATGGTTCATGCCCTTCCAAATTAACACGACGTACTACCACGCAGTCCTCTTAAATCTGACTTGCAGTAAACTCTTGCATAACAGCTTGTACCCTTCCTAGCTACTGATATAGCCTACTGTTTATACAAATTCTCCTGTCCAAGATGCTTATGGTTTTTACACAGTAGCATGTGCCTTTCGAAGCTGCTAACATGTTGTATCATCATACAATTCTCCTTAAAATCTAAAATTCAGACAAAGTGATCTGTGACCTTCAAAATAAGATTTTTAAGAGAGATATATTTTCTGTATTTTTTCAAGTGACAATATTATTTTTCTTCACAATTCCTGCTCGCAAGTCTTGAAAACGATCTCCAACATATATATGATGCAGCAATATGTATATAATATATGATATAATTTATGCATAATAATATATCAATTCAGGCATGCATAAAATATTTATTAAAAATAGAAATCTAGCATGAATTTTTAAATAATATGCATGACATGAATATTAATGCAGAATAATAAAAATAAATAAGAAAACTTTATCTTTTATTTTGTCTCGGGTCAGTCTAAAATTTCCGACTTTTTTTTTCTTTTCTTTCGATTGCTGTGCTTCTGCGATGCTTCTTCTTTCCGTGAATTTGTCTCTCACACACGTTCGCTTTTATTTTATTATTCTCTTCCGGGTGCGGGTCCTGTCCAACTCGTTTCCATTTTTATAAAAAACCGATCCGAAAATTTCCTCTCATCTGCTGCTGTGCTCCGGTTTGTGATTCATCAATCAATTTTTTTCTTTTAATGACGCGGACCCCATATAACCATTCTTCAACCTGTATTCCTGTTTATGTATACACAACTATGCATGGTCACGGTTCGTGAACCGCCGGTTCCGGTTCGTGAACCGCCGGTTCCGGTTCGTGAAAATCTTGAACCGGAACCTGAACCTTAACAAAATATAAACCGCCGGTTCCGGTTCAAACGGTTCAGGTTTGACCCGGTTTAGGATCCGGTTCCGGTTCAGGTTCGAACCTTATAAATAAAAAAATAATTTATATAAGAAATATCGTTAAATTAATTCATATTTTTTATTAAAAACAAGTAAATATATTACAATAAATTTTATATGTTTTACAACTTATAAGAATACAAAAAACCATATAATTTATTACAATAATATTTATAACATATACTAACTCGATCCACCTGATTCGGAGGCGGTGAGAATTGTTGTAGGATCTCCACAATATTCGTCGGATGAGGATTGTGTTCTTAATTCTGCTCTTTTCCAATCATTCACACAAACTTGTGTTTCTAAAGATTCGGGAGCCAATCTTGATCTCCTTGAATTCAAAATATTTCCTCCTATACTGAATGTTTGTTCCACCACAACAGTTGATCAGTAGACATGACCACGGTTCGTAAACCGCGGGTTCCGGTTCGTGAACCGCCGGTTCCGGTTCGTGAAAATCTTGAACCGGAACCTGAACCTTAACAAGATATAAACCGCCGGTTCCGGTTCAAACGGTTCAGGTTCAGGGTTTGACCGGTTTTGACCCGGTCCGGTTCCGGGCCGGTTAACCGGTTCCGGTCCGGTTTGGCCATGTATATACACAACACGGTTTTATGTGTATATATATATATATATATTTAAAGTTAATTCTCTCATGCGTGCTCCGCGTTCATCTTTTACCACCACCTGCCTTGTATTCATGAGGTCGTGAACACCATTAATCGACGTATATGGTTCCGCCTTCTAATCATTATGCGATTAGAACATAATTAATCTTTCGTGAACTTCTAATCTTTCGAGCAAAATAATAGCCACCGCCTCCCCGTTCTTCTCCACCATGAGCCGCTCGAAATCCATAATAACTTTCCTGATAAAAATCCTCACCAAGATTATCTGTCCTCCACATATAATTAAATATGTCCTTCTTGTAGCGCCAATTATTATCGGAGAAATTTGGTGATAAATAATAAAAATATTTTAATAGGGTATTTGGGATTTTGGATGTTAGGGAGTGGAATAGAGAGATGTCTCGTTATATATGTCGGATCCTTTTTCAAAATGTATGCGTAGGATTAGGATTTTATTTCCATGATTATTTAGAGATATATTTAGAATTGGTTGATTTTATCTATTAAAATCATATTAGTGTTATGATACGTTCTGATTCGAAGAATATCGTTGAGAGAAATATTTTGTAATTAATGAGAGATTATTCATCGTTTCTGTGAAAGGATAATTAACATGGGATTAAGTTAATTATTAATGAATATTAGAAAATTTGAAAAATTATTGAGTCTGACGAGATTATTAGCATATCATTGCTTATATGTTTTAATTAAAATATTTAATACAGAAAAAAATAAATTATATAATAATATTTTTAAAAAAATATTAAGAAGAAGAAGAATTATATAATGATATTTTTAAAAAAATATTAAGAAGAAGAAGAAATGATGAAGTGGAGGAATGGACGTGATAGAAAGAGATGGTTACCTAGCCAGCAGGCCGAGCAACTTCAGAATTAAAAACTAGAATGAAATTCGTTCGAGGAGAAGATAGACCAACAATTAGATGATACACAAGGAGTCTCCTTCTTAAGCTCTTGCGTGGTAGCACAACTAACAATTATTACAACTACCATCATTAGTTAGTACTGTATGTTACTGGTCAAGAGACTCGAGATTCAAAGAGGGACTCTCTGATTTGCTCCAAATAAAAACCCATTCCGCGATCGGAAAATAGAAGAATCCATGTTATTATTACGTTTTCCGTAAAATCTCATTATCCAATATAATTTGATATGCACGACCTGCCTTGGCCAAAACAATTATCTTTACACTAAATATTCTCCTGGAGATTGCACATACATAAATACATTATATATAAGTTATTATATTTGATAAAAAAACTTTGATTTATTTAATATAAAATTTTAATTGAATCATATTTATTATTTCATCATTCTTTTCTTTGCCTTTATATGTAGTAGGAGACTAGGAGTAGTAATTATGTGTAAATGTGTAATGACCTCTTGCTTATACGTAAGATAATTAGTCACATGATTTGAGTTGATTATTAATAAAATAGGAAAGACGTGGGAGAAAGTAATTAAGACGGGGCGGGGGGAAGCTTAGTTACCCATAAAATAGGGGAGCCTAGCTAGCCTCTTTTTTATGGGGAAGAATTGGTGAGGAATTTTTTGCTACACATGTTATTCAATATCAAGTGTCTCCACCCAGTATTAGTCAAACTAATTAGGTAAAAAAAAACTAATTTGAATTAGGCCAATTTTTATAATTTGATATTTCAAATGTATATGTTCATATTTGTACTCGTTGGAGGTAAAAAAAAAAATGTACAGAAGCTAGGATGATGTTTCAATGAAATATATAAAGCAAAGATAAAAGGGAAATATATAAAGCAAGAAGTGAAAAATGTATATGATTTTACAAAAATCCCTCACCAATAACATGGTTGGTATCAGTTATATATAACCGTTTCAACCATGAAAAAAAGAACTCCAAGGGAATTAAGAAATTCATTCACAATAAAAGAAACATGATATGGTTAACTACTGAGGTTCAGTTCTTGTGAATGTTGTATTATACTGTAAACTTGTACGTACTCTGGCTCTAGATTTCCCAACGTTTGTTTGGCCCCATGATCAACCTTAAAGTCTTCACACCCCCACCAATTATCCTCGCTTGCCTGCTGCTAGAGGGTGTTGCTTCTTTTACCTTTGCAACCTAAACTCTAAGGTTTAGTAACAAAAAAACCAGCAGTTACTGATTATACTTAAACCTATTATCGGTTTAAACGTGTGTTATCGCGATTCCAAATGTCAAAGTAAGAGGACGAGGCAGTGTTTAAATCTCCAGAACAATATCTGCAAAACCAGAAGACACTAGATCATGTTAAATATTGTTTGAGGTTATAAAAATTGTTTTGTCAGTCAGTCTGTTAACAGAAATTGGAACAGATGATAAATATGACTTACATTCTGAATCTGTTTTGACCCATTTACTCTTTTGATCATTTGGCTTGTCTTCTGTTTCATCTTGTTTTCTCATGTCTGGCATTTGTCTATCTTCTATATATGTTCGAGATGATTTTTTAAGGTAAATCTTCTTGAAAAGCATTGTCCTCAGAAGCTGCAGTTGGCCATATAACATCAACATCAGAAAGTAAATTTATATTCATGGAATTCAATTTATAGGATACGGAAGTACTCAATCCAACTTCAATTTTTATACAATAATTATGATCACAAAATAGATCTAGGATAATTAATTATATACTTGGCAAAAAGATGATTCTATGTCAACAAATTTACCCCATAACCATATACTTGCAGTTTACAAAATTTACCTTTTCCATTATTGAATCCGGAAGTGTGTCCCTCAAATTGGGAGTTGGTGCAAATCCACTTCTACAGACAAACATTTTCTTCAAGAGAAAGGAAACTGATTTTTTGCCAATTGCTTTCTTATTACTTCCCATGCATGCATCTCGACATCTACCAAGAATCAATTTAATTGTGTTGTCAATGTCTTCTTCATCTTCTTCATCTTTATCAATCAAATCGCTGCATAATGCACTAGAAAGTCTACGATCAACCTCCAAGCTTGATGGGCAATTAAGAAATCTGTCCAATGGAAGATTAGCAATTTCCTCGTCAACTTTAGAAGCTTGTTTCCGCGATAACAGATTAATCAACTCTTTTTGTAGCTTTCCAACTTCTTCAGGGGTAAATTCTGCAGCTAATTCTTGAGAAACAGATTGATCATTCTCTTCAAGACTGTGTCTCTCTTTGTTGTCTGGGAAATCTTTTTTACCGAAAGTTCCAATTGTCAGCAATCCCTGAGGCCAGTCACTGAATTCTTTCCTTTTTGTTTCTTGAATCAATTTATCTGGGAAATGGATATTAAAAAAACACAATAAACATTAGGATGACAAGAAAAATGCTGATATTTGTAGCTTTTGTTTCACTTGATTAAAAAGCAAATGTAAAGCTCCATATAGTAATTGATGCACCAGTAGCTAATTCACAATCTTCATGTGTTTGCCACATTTATCATCTGAAGTGAAAAAAGTACTTTCATCAACGTGTATAAAAATATTTTAGAAGTCTTATTATCTAAAGTACATATGCAGAGTGAGCTTGGCCTTGTGAAGGTTTTACACTTGATGAATTCTTAATGTAAAGTTCTAGCATGCGCCTCGTAGCCTTGTACTCTTGTCTGTTACGACACTGTTATACTATCTAGTTTTGTAGTAAGATTATTCCTGTAAACTTTGAAATGTTTGATGCCAAAATATAATAAAAATCACATATATTGCATGTAAACATACTGCCAGTTGGAGCCAAATTTGATTTTGTGGTCTCTTTTCCCCCGTGAAGCTTAGTTTGCATCCAACTAAAGAACTGTAATAATGAACAAACAAACTTAGTTTCAAAAGAAGACTACTCATCTGAGAAAACAAAAAAGACATGATTGTTGCATGTGTTACCTTCATTTTTAAAACGATGCAAGAAGTATAGGTTAATTGGTTTGGCGAGGAAGTATAAGTTGAGGTTAGAAGAGTTTTGCAGATGTTTATTAATTATGATAGCAAGGGAATGGTTATGCTTGGAAATGTGCATTAGGCATTCAGATTGTTAAGTAGATCCTAGAAGCCAATGAAAGTTGAGCCTCGGGAGTATTAAATTATAATAAAAATGAATATTTGCGAGGAAAACCATGGTACGATCAAACAGCTTCTTATTGGTCTAACAGTGTTTTTGACCAATCAACAATTCTATATACATGTAGTCATGTACACAGAATCCAAATACTACTGGCTAATGCATATACAGAGCACAAATTATGCGTTTAATATAATACTAACATGAACATTTGCTGCTGATGACTCGGGAGTAATTTCAAAGACATATACATACAGTACTTAATCTATGAGACACGGTACGCTAGGGACTTGACCACCATTCGCAAACTTAACAATATATTAAGGTTGTGTTCACTCGGTGAGAATGGAACGGGGAAGGAGTAGAATGAAAAATTATAAACAAATTTTATGAAGAAAGAAAAATGTATGAGTGAAATTGTGAAGAAACATGAAGGAGTCTAAAATTTCTATGATGAGGATTGTAGGAAAAATGGTGAAAAAATGGAATAAAACATTCTTTCCAAAACATGTGGGTTATAATTGTAGTTCAAATAATTTGGAATAGAATGGAATAAGAAATGAAGATTATAAACGTTTTCCCTAATCTCACCCAAATAAAAATATAAATTTCATTTCATTCTCCCTTTATTCCATTTCATTAAAGTGAACACGTCCTAATGTCTTTGTACGGAAGGTTGTGGGGATGCAACACATATGTCGCCATAAAACAGTCCAATGGTCCATCCTACAAGATCAGACCAACACGTGTACATTTGAAATCTCGATTTGCCGCATATAATCTAAATACGTATATTTGATCTATTGGTAAAAGAATAACTACAAGAATACGAGTGATTATGTTTGCTAACCAAATATTCAATATAAATGGATTATGGATTGGTGAGCCATCTATTAGTATAATAAAATATTACAGTAGTAATTACGATCATCAACACAGCACCAACTTGTTCTACCCAACTTGAACTAAAGTATTTATCTGTAAGTTTATATTACTAATTATTTCTCGAGATGCATGTAACAGGCCAGTAAAGATGGAGTCTAGCTGCAGAATCACTGCAACCAAGATACAACTTTTTACAAAGTAAGATAGAAGAATCAAGAATGCATGTGCAGGTGAAAGTGAAAGTGTACAACTACTACCCTACTAATCTTGGTCTGGGAAAACTCAACCTATATTTAGTTTACGGGGATGAAGCATTGAAGCTTTCCATATCTGGAAAGCTCCACGTCTGCTCGTTATTATAAACAAAAGCTCCACGTCTGCTCGTTATTATAAACAAACATAACAAATGACGTGGATCTCTATCCTCCATATCGTTGCATCCCTTCTTTGACTAAATTAAAGCTCGTAATTCAAGCAACGCTGCATTTACATGCGAATTACGATTTGCAATTCATATAGTATATCCACTAATCTAGCAAGTGGAGAAGGGTCTTAAAATTGCAATTGCAGGATCAATCCTACCTTAGTATCTGCTTTAAAAATTTTACATTGGAGTAAGATACTTATTTCTCATTGTATTATATATTGATAATATTCAGTAAATAAGTTTAAGTATAAATATCGCACATACAATGATAAAACATTGTCATCGGTATCGTTACATCTATATTAACCGCAGCATTGGTCACATGAATCACATATCTCACAACAGCAGCTGAGGCACTGAAAACATGCAAGGGCAGTGCAAAGTTGTGTAAAAGCCACACTGCATTTATCATTTACTCGCGAACAAGCCTGAATGAAGCACATGCAACAACACCGATCCATTAGTCTCCCACAAATATTTGATGCCGCCTTCATCATAAAATCTTTAGATACGTGTAACTTTGGTTCTCCACTTCCAAGAGGAAGATTCTCTGATGTGGCAGTTAAGTCGCCAAAACCAATACCCGTATTCCTGAGAAATATTACTTTCCTGCCATTAAGCCCCATCATCTGTGGCAAAATATTCCAAGCACTTAGCAGTTCCATGGAAAGACATGATAAAAATGCCAAAATGTAGATTCTTAGATTTATATTTGTGTAAAAGGTGACATACCCAGATTAGATTGAGCAGCCTAAAAGAAGTGTGTTCAAGGAAACAGTTGATCATTGATCAAGTAGAAGTAGCTAGCTACATGTAATAAGAAAATAACTAGCCAAAAGCTTACCTCTTGTACTAGAACTGGGCCAGATGATTGTTTCCCTTTATCAGTCTGGACTAAAATCATGCTGGTATACTCTGATGGAATCCCTGTCTGTATACTCATTTTTACAACCTAAAAGCATGAGAATAACATTAGAAGTTGATCCTACATAACACGATTTTGGGCAGTCAAAATCTTTAACATTTTAATGAGGAAAAAACAACTCTTCTTCCAGAGAAATATTACATCCCCAATACATCTTATATGCACCAATTCTATTCTAACACATTGTACAATATTGTGAAAGTTAATTTATTCCTTTACACCCGTACAGAAAATCAAGGCTAACCTTCTCTTCTAGTTGTTTGCTTCCTGACAACCAAGCAAGACATGTGAGTGTATCAATATGTCTTCTTGCAAGGACCTGACTCAAAAAATGAGGGTTAGATATGCAAGGACCTTCATAAAATAATGCAACCTATTTATCTCAAAAATTAGAACAGATACAGAACTGACTTCTATTTAAAAGATGCAACACTGCTCCAGGGGCAATTGACCTAATTATTGATTTAAAACAAATGCTTAATATAATTATTGATCAGCAAAAGACTATTCAAATCAGACAGGATAAAATATACTCTCACATCAGATACGTAAGTTCAAGATTAGGTTCAGAACTTGAGAAAATACCTTGTCCAGAGGAATGCCCTTAGCTTTTTCTGCTTTCACATCTATCACAAACCTACTCAAATCTGACAAGGTACCACTAGCTTTAACCGAATCAGGGAAAATTCCAGAATATCTGCCTGATACCATCACTGGACAGCCGGTAGAAAGGTCTGGAATATGACTTGGGTACATCTGTGCATGAGGATATACGAAAAGAGAGTCCAAGTGAGATGATGACAACAAATAAAAACCAAACAAGAGCACGTATTGAATTGGTAGTGATGATTTATTAATCTTGCCATCTGTCACTTAATTGAAAATATATTTAAAAAGATTAGAGCTAGAACACGAGTCTTTTGTAAGTACAGTGGACAATACAATCCCTAGTGCAAACTGTCCATGAAAACCCAGTGTGAACACCAACAAAACCTTCACTCCCTCAGCATAGAAGCCCAACTAAAGAGGAACTCGATTCGGATACAATTGCGAAACACAGCTAAAAAGTGGGCAATATGTGAAATGTTTTTTTTGCATCATCAATGTCTGGTCACAGAACTTCTACTCATTACTAGCATCATTAATAGAGTAACATTAACCTTTTCCTTGGAGATAGTAACTGGAACCAGTATCATATAGCTATACAAAACTTCAAAGATCAAAGTACATAAACTGCAGTCTACTCAACAAAAATGGTCATGATGAGACCAATAGTATTAGCACAAGTATTTGATGAACCTTGAATGTCATCTCCAAGTGAAGTAGGAATTGTTCAGTAAGTAAAGAATTGAGTTCAACAATGTACCTCTAATTTGTCGATGTGTTCCAAAGCATCAATTTTGATATTTGTAAGAATGAGAGACGAAGCACTGTCAAATAGCCTTTGCATCCGGAAAGTGATGGAATCTGAGGAAATAATTATCAAAATATATAGTTTTCCAATTTAAAACCGACATTCAAAACGACTAGTAACTTGATATTATAATGATTGCTTTTCAAGAAAGATATTTGAGTTGCTTTTTAATAAAAACAAGTAAACTGAGATAAATATTCCATTTGCAGAGTAAATTAGCCTTATATTATACAGTCTGCAAAGACAAAACTTAAATGAGATATTAACGTATATATAAAAAAAATCTATTGTGAAATATACGGCACTGACCAATATCATATGCAGCATCATGAAAGCCTCTCCCAATTTGTGCAAGCATTTGCAGGAAGAAATGGTTACAGTATGAACCTGAAAACATGTGCTTATACTTGATAATAACTCTAAAAAAAAATAAGTATAGAGCCAAAATGATCAGCAATGAAAGTTCAATTGTTTAAGATAAGTATCTTTTAGATTTTCCTTCTGATAAAAAAAATAGTGGCTCGCACATGTTATAAAGTTGTTGATTGGACTTGGGGAGGAACCAATAAAAATGAAGGCTAACCTATCCCAAATGTGCATATACGAGGAAAATTGGGACCCCCGTCTAGTAGACGTTTTTTCATGTCGTTGCAAATGTCACGTTCATTTTCTACAGCCCCGTCCGTGATGAGAAAAATTAATGGAACCGAATCACCAGTTTTTGCAACCATCTCTATTGCCTGTAGTAAACATATTTATATACACGTCAGATATATCGCAGCTGTCCAGATTAGAACAGAAGTATAGACTTTAGATATGCCTTAATAGTTCAACAAGCATATATCTGAGGAATACTAGTTGGTAAAACAAGATATCATCCCTTCATCCTAATATAGATCATAAACATTGTTAAATAATATTTTGTGCAACATAAACTGACATGGAAATGCAGTTTTTACTTTTTAGTGTTAGATTATATAGTCTTGCATGCATTATGATTTACAACTAAAAAACACTAATATGACTTGAGATATCCTGATTTTTTAGCATCACTTTATTATAGTAGTGAGTATATGTAAAATGTAATCAATGACTAGAATGATATTATGGTCAAATAATGTTCGTTGCCATCCACCAGTTGAAGGTCCAATTGTCATGTTAGAAGTCATCATTAAGCAGAATTAAAACATAACTTCATACCTGATTTAAAGGCAAGATGATGTTTGTGCCGCCTTCTGCAATTAAATTTGTACCGATCCATTCTGCAGCATTCTCGATTGCTTCATTTGTTGCTGATTCCATGGATGGTGAGAAAACTGTGCTATTCTCATTGAAGGCAATAATGTTAAAAGAATCTGTTGGGGTGAGGTTTGAAATGGCTTCCAGTAGTGCAGTTTTTGCAGACTCGATAGTGACTCCCTGCATGCTACCACTTATATCCACTACAAAGGTTATTACCTTTCTGAAAACCTATAACATCCAAGAAAACAGCATAAGAGTACACACATAACATGCGAAGAGCAAATTAAAAATAAAAAAAGGAACTATATTATAGTTTACTGCACAGACATTGACCTAAACTCTATATCAAACAATAGATAAACATGTTGCTTTAAAGGTATCATAATAATAATATGCAGCAGCGATCTTTAAGAAAAACATTTAACTATATCATGCTGTATGTAAGCACATTAATTAATCTACATGATCAAGGGTCAACGTCAAGTTGATTATTATTTATATAATAACTGTTATGTCTAAAGTTTGTACTTGACAGTTGGGGCTTGTAACAAAGACTTTAAAAGGGTCTACCTTGCTTGATTAGTTGAAGCTGCATGCTGTTATTCCTAATAAGTAATATCTACAGAATTAAAATGCAGAACAGAAAATCTGGAGCGTAATATTGTTATATATTCAACTGGAAAATAAAGATTATATTAAAATGGCATAGGCTTAAAGAAGAACATGTATCTATTTTAACTGACCTGCCTATGAAGGCCACTCCCCGGGAATAGGGTAAAGCAGAATATCTCTCTCTGGTCAAGATCGTGAAGAGATGGAGAATGCAGTAGGAGGCCAGCAGATATATCACTCGAACAAACCTGATAATGAAGTAACAACCATAACAAGTCGAAGAGATTTAATGTTTGTGTAAATAAGAAATGCACAATGCAAACAGAAAAAGGTATAGTCTTACAGAATAAGAGAAAAAGAAGTCACTAGTGGAAAATGATTCAACATTAGCCTCGTATAAAAGGCCAAACTCCCCTGCCCCGCGTCTTACTTCCTGCATCCAGAGACAAAAGATATAATAACTAAATAGTTCATAGGCTCAGTTTTCACAAATTAACTAATTATCATATAACAATGCATTCACTTACCTTGAAAGGATGACTAGTGGTCTTGCATAGGACCTGTGTCCCAAGACCAGCCTTCAAATTCAACTGAATTTTTTCTCTTTTTATGATATTACTAGCTACAGGTATGACAAATGTTGGAAAACTAAACGGAACAGAGAGACAGAATTGACCATCTTGATACACCATTTTCTGAGACCATCTCACTTTGACATGGAGATTGGACCCGCCTTCCACCTTTTGCAAATTAAAAAAAACATAAATTGTATTCTTTTTTAAATTCATGAAAGAAAGAAAAAAAATACTTCGAACGGTGTAAAAAATAACCTGGGAGACTTTAAATGTATATATATGACGTTTCAGCAAGCAACCATCATTTGCAGTATCCATGTTTTCTGTATCATATGTATCTCCCGTAGCAATCAACTGGGTATAGAATGAACTTCTGGTAGTACTGACTTCAACACCTAGAACTGAACCCTGTTAGGCAAGTCATATTATACCACTTTTAAGAGATTATGCATACTTTTAAGATCTGAATAGCAGAATAAGTGATGTAAAATTGCATAATTGTATTGCAGGCAATCAACTAATTGACATAACAATTTGATACATACGATACGAGACATCTAAAAAGCATGCACATAAGAAATAATAATACATGCACCATTTAGTAGTCCTATATGAGCAAGATTTTAATACAATCATTATTCATACTGTGAAAGCTGGTAGTTTTATAGAATACAAAGTAAATGATATTGATATTTTCATAGACAACTATAACTAAATGTCTAAATACACATTTGAAAATAAGCATCCAGCAAATGTACTAGACTAAACTTGAATTGATCAACTGGATTCTTTTGTTGGATATTGAGCATTATTGACAGCTATGTTATTTTGGGTGCCTTTGGTTTAATCCTAGGACACTTGACTAAAATTAATATGGGATACTTTGACTTAATGAAAGATCGCATCTAAGATGAATTTAGGATTGTCTACTAGATGAGGCCAGGAATTAGGGATGACAGTTTTATCCGACCCGATAGATATCCGACCCGTTCCGACCCGTTTGGATTTTCCCGAACCCGATTTTTTGGATTTGGATCTGGAGATTTTGATCTTATTTTTAGATTCGAATGAGTTTGGATCTGAATTTGGATCTTATGTATTTCGCACCGATATCCGACCCGAAACCCAAACCTGATCCAAACCCGAAATCCGATAAAAACCCGATATATATATAATTCTATGAGAAACCCGTCTCACATTGAGTACTCGGTGAAACATATAATAAATAATATTTTTTATGATATAAACATGTTTTACAATATGTTCTATATACTATATTATTCAATATATGTTCTGTAACTTAATTTTTAATATGTTTTTAACCATACTTTTAATATGTTCGCTCTTATGTTCAGTACAACTATAATTTTACTCAACATGCTTCCAATATTTTTATGAAATTATTAACATATATTAGCATTGAATTAAACATCTAATTTATATAATTGAATCTTAATAATTAATTGTATCGGGTCAAATTAAAATATTTTGATAATAGTTTCGGGTCCGGGTCCGGGTCCGGGTCTAATCCAAACTTTTAGGTTTCGGGTTTTACCCGATCCGAAATCCGTTGAATCGGGTTCGGATTTCAATTTTCGGGTATTTTTCGGGTCCGGGTCCGGGTAAAAAAATCGGGTCTGGGTCTGGATATTGAAAAACCCGGTCCGATCCGAACGAATATCCAGTCTTGATATTTTGATGTACAAAGGGAATAAAAAAATACTAGTATAAAAATCATATATAATTTGGAAAGTCTTTACAAAATGATTAGTGTATCATATTTAATTTTTGCCAAGAGCCTTAGAATATTTCAATCCGATATATATACTACTTGCTTATTGAAGATTATTATGGTGCTGTGCCTAGCTGCATCATAAAATATATTTATTAATGAAAAATAAGACAATCTATAATTTGTGCATCGTCTTGCACGGTCTCCCGAGCTAAGCCGGAGCAACATAAATTGATCGACAAAAAAAGATTTTAGCTTTTAGAGAGAAACTCTGTTTTATTTTTGGGATTACAGGGGCTGCATGAGTTGATATTTCAAAAAAGATATTCCTTCCGTTTCAAACTAATTGGATATTTTTAATCTAGTTCTTCTGAGGTCACTCAAAATTACATATAATGATAAAATAAGAAATTCAGAAAAAGGGAAACGAAGTGTGAAAGATGTATTTCCGTAATAATGTAATACAAGCACAGAAGCATAGTATGAAAATGCACGGTACCTGTTGACCCATAGGTATAGCAATGCGACAATGACAGGTTTTATTAGCGAGCAAACAATGAAGGCGCCAGGTTCCGGTGAGAGTAATAAACGCAGTGTCCAAATAACAATCCACTTCCATCTCCACCCCATGCATGTGCAACGGAATCAAGGCCGGTGGGTCACACACTCCGTACACATACGGCTGGTAGCTCGGGATGTCCGGATTATCCACTATACATGGGTCAGATATCTGTGCGTAAAGCATAGGAGCCTTGGGCAACCAAGTCTGCTGATCCCTGGACATGGACCTGGACCTGGACCTGGACCTCTCCATCACCATACCCGCCTGCTTTCCGTAATATATACGCTTAGACAGCTTTAGCCCGAATTCAACTGAGCTTGATAACTCATCCGCCATTCAATCCGGTGATGAGCTGGACGGACTATTGGATACAAACTGTATTTATTTAATAGATATGAACACAAAATGGTTGGATTATTAATAATTAAGATATGCTGGTTAGGTGGTAAACGTTTGGGATTGAAAAGGACAAGGGATCGACGACGAGTGAAAATACTAGTGTGAAGCGATATGAAAGAGACAAGCCCTACACTTATTATCATGTTATGGAGGTGGATTCGTAGTGGGTGGGTGTATATAACTCAGCCTTTATCTCTTTCAAACTCTTCATTAGCTTGCCTTGCATTTTTTATTGGTGGCAACGCATTTTTAGTGTCTTAACTTGTCAGTTTGGGCAGTTTAGTAGTCTCTCTACTTGTAAAACTTTCAATTCTGTCTGAAAAATCAGAAAAAAGTTCAATTATTAAAATATTTTAATTTCATTATACTAGAGCTTAGGAAGAGTGGAGACCAACAACAACGCAAGAGGGTGTTTGGGAAACTTTTTTTCAGAATAATTCAACTTATTTTAAGATAAAGTTAGAGATTCCTAACTTTTTTCTGAAAAAAGTTAACTTTTTTTTGCAACTTATAGAATCTCAAATATACATTAAATACTTGTATAAAAAACATTTATCAAAATATGAAATTTTTACCCGAAAATAAGTCCAAAAAAATTTATTTTAAGGCGGGCCAAACAGACCAAAAGTATCTCCGTATCCGAGGGACTGGGACTCGAAACTTCAAGAGGAGTGGTTAAGATAATTTTTTTAGTCGTCCAGCTGTAAAAAACATATAACAAACAATCTTAATGACCAGCTACGTACTCGTTCAGTTCAATTTTATTCGTTCAATTGTTACAGAATGAGACCTTAGTAAATATTTAAATTTACATCTATATAAAGTTTTTTAAACCTTAATTTCTTATAAAATACGAAAAATATCAGAGGTAATTAAGTTTCCTTTATACTTTTAAAATTTAATGACAGCAAAATCATTAAAGTCGATCTTCTAAAAATATTAAAATAATCATATTTATATAGGAATCTTTTGGAAAATATTAATATTATTATTTTATCAAAAATTATAATAATATTAATATTAATAAGAAGACCCGTTTGGTTTTGTATGATAGCCATTAGCCATTACCGTCATACCGTGTGTGTGGCCTCACTAGCTTTGGTAACTCTTTGAATAAACTAACGAGGGGAAGGGCATGGAGATCGAATAGCTTTAGCAGGTTTAGTTATTCTTTGTTTGGTGCTGACAGCTGATTGCGTGACTCTAATCTCTACTTTAGGAATCTCGTGCTTTTTTTTGTTATTTAAATAGGCATGAATCTCATACTTGATTGTTTTAGGAGAACCAAGTGGCTCCCAAGTGATAAAAAAAGAAAGAAGAAGTGACAAATTTATAAATATGAACTCATGTCCTGGATTCACATAAATATCGCTCTTTTACTTTTTAATTTTAATTTAACATTAGCTAATATTGGAGGTCATCTTTGGGAGTTTAAAGCCCTTATTTTATTGTAATATATTGTCGCTACATTATTGTAAGATCAAGCGCGCTTTCTTTCTCTCTCGATAACTATTTTTAATTTATATATTTAGTCAGCATGAATGAGTACTTAAATTTTACCTCCTCTATCTTACGACAAGTGTCTTCCTTTATTTTTATGTGATTAAATTGACTCAACTTTGATTGTAAATTAAAAATTAATTTTTTATATTTTTCAAAAATTGAAAAATATACATTTTAAAGTTTATTAGATATATTTTCTAATTATATAATTTTTAATTTTTTCGTAAAATTAATTAATTTAACTAATAAAAATTTAAAAAGAACAATTGTTTTGAAATAGATAAAGTATGTGTGAACTTCATAGTACCAAAGATATCGATGTCTTGAGCGGTTGAACAGTTGTATGTCGACAGTTTAGCAAATTTTAGTATTTCACTTTGATAGTTTTGCTATTTACTTTCAGGGTTTTGATCCATAACAAACGATTGTTCACAGTTATCATTTCATGTTTTATTTTTACGGATAGGAAAAAAATTTAGTTAGTTCCGGAAAAACGCGGATAAGATGACACGTAGCCAACCCCCTGCATTCACACAAAAATATAGTGTTAATTCAATTCGCGGAAAAGAAGCACGAAATAATGTTTACATCAATCGCATGTCAGGACGAGACCCGCACGTATGCGTCAATGAATTAAAATAAATCATAAATCATGCCACATCTTTTGGGGGGGGGAATTGGAATATTTTTTGGGGTACGTAGCATTCCTCCTTGAATAATTTATATTGCAATATATATGTGTGTCTAGGATTTTATTTAGCATGCTATTCTTAAATTAAATATTAGTTTTAATGAAATATTAATTAATTTAAAATTTATATGTCTTGTTATTATATTTTATAATAGTTATGTAATATATTATAAGCCGAATATGATATAAGATATATATGTTTCAACGAGTATTTTTTATTTAAAAGTATTTCATTAAATTTTTGTATATATATATATTAATTAAGTATTCGAGTTAATATAAAATAAATATATTATTTTAATATAAAAACTATCAAACAGAAGGAAGAAAATGTAAGAATAAATTTGAAATATAGTATTAATATTTTACTTGACGAGCAATGTTAAGTATTTAAAAAAAAAAAATCAAAGGTGAGTTGGCAAGTTTTAATTGAAAAATCTATATAAATATATGAGAGGTTGACTATTATTATTAAAAATGTAATTAATTAATAAAAAAATGATCGTATTTGAATTTTTTTTTGAAACAAATTTTAAAATCTTGAACATTTTCCTTTAGTTGATAGTAATTATTCCATTCGTCCCTATTTACATGTCCGCTTTGATTGTTTTGGAGTTAAATTGATTAATTTTTAATCAAAAATTTAAAATTATTTTTTTATAATTTTTAAAAACTAAAATATATGTTTTCAAGCAGATTATATATATTTAATAATATAAAATTTTAATTTTTTAATTATATATTATTTTTAAATTACACTCAAAATCAATCAATTTAATTACATAAAAAATAAAATAGACTAGGAGTAACAAATTAAAAGGGTGCTGATATATGTACACCCTAAATTTATTTATGCAAACCATATTGAGTATTTTGGACTGAAATGTCTCTGATTTTAATTTTAATCATTGAAATATATAATGTTAAGAAGAATATTTCATTCATAAATTTTAAAAAAATTATGGTGTGTATATATCAGCACTCAATTAAAAACAGAGAGAGTAAGAAGATCGAAATGGACCAGACTGTAGGACAATTTATAGGGGCCGAACATTAATTGCGGGAGCGAGGGTCGTATCTGCATTAAAAAAAACTCACCTAATTGCTAGGCAGTGGCCTGTTTTTAGAGTCGAGATCATTTCACTCTCTTTCAAGTCTCAACTCAGTTATAATAACTCTCTATGTCCCAATTTAATTGTACTATTAAACATTTTTATATTTAAATTAATTAAAGTTTGAGCGAAAATTATATATAATATATAATTAAGAAAAATAATAATAAATATATTATCAAAAAATATATCTAATCTATTTTAAATGTATTTTTCAGTTTTTTAAAATTGAAAAAATATAATTTTTAATTCTCAATTAAAAATAAGTCAAATTAATCATAACTAAGTCAAACAACAGTTAGAGGGAGTATATATCGGCTCCGTTTCTAAAATGGTACATGGACCATGTTCGTATATCAAATATGGGATATACGTTCAAAAGATTTCAATTATGATATAGCTAATTCCCCGTTTTGACGAACAGAGTTGTTGTTTCCTCATAGTGTACAGCGGTGGATATGGTAAGTAACAAAAATTATCATGTACACCATTCCCCACGACGAACACAAAGAGCTATGTTCGCCATTTCCAATGGCGAACACAACATGAAAGTTGGTAATTTCAGTTTAGTTGTGTATGCCGTTAGAGATGGTGTACACAGTTGGTGATTCTACTTCTTAACATAATATGCACTTTTCGAGACACGTTGCATTTTAAAAAAAAGTATATATTTAGATTTTATTATTGTTTTAATAAAGTGATTATTTATATTTATATTCAAAATTACATTCCATAATAAATATATAAAATATATATTTATTTTTTTACATTAAAAAAATGTACATATATTTTAAATTTTTATATTCCACAAATATATTTTATAATAATATATTTATATTTTTACATTCGAAAAATATACTTTCTAAAATATAATTTATTTATTTATATTTATGTATTACAAAATATAATTTTTATTAATATGTTTATATTTTTCTATTTGAAAATATTTTTTTTAATATATATATATATATATTTTTATTTTCAAAAATATAATTGTTAATATATTATTATATATTAAAGTTCCAAAATATAATATATATATAAATTGTTATATATATTTATATATTTCAATAATTATATTCTTAAAAATAAATTTTATTAATTGTATTATATATTAATTTTCTTAAATTTTAAAATTTTATTTACATTTTTATATAATTATATACTAAATATTAATTCACTAATTAAGATGACTGTAATTAAAGGTTCTAATTTGTACTAATTGAGCTCATCTGCTTCAAATCAATGAAACTAATCATTTATATTCCCTAAACAATATACTAATTATTCACTAATCAATATACTAATTGAGTAATTAAAATGATACTAGCTTCGAATTTACATTAATTTACTTACACTAATTGACCTCATGTTCATATTTTTTAAAACCTAAATTTTTGTTTTTTTTAAAAATGCATATATTTTTACATTTTAATTCGAAATATGTACATATAAAATTATTAGCTACATAATCTACTTAGGTTTTAAACATTACATACTAAAACGACGTCGTATTTTTTTTTAAAACAACAGTTCTGTTCGCCATTGCACACGGGGGACATAGTACATGTTTCACTTATATGTTCGCCATTCCAAACTGCATACACATAATTTTATACATTTAACTGTGTTCGCCATTCAAGAATGTAAACACCATAGTTAGCTAGTATATGTGTTCGCCATTAGAGATTATGTACATGAACTCAAAAAAATAGCTGTACGTCAAAATGGAGAATTCAGTGTACCATTCTTAAAATATTTTGAATTGCTGTCCCATTTTTGATACCGTACCCGGTCCTTGTCCTGTTTATGAAACGGAGCCGTATATACGTATATTACATCATTATCAACGTCACTTCTGCTTCCCCTTTAATGATCGGTAAGCTGTTTTGATTGACCATTTTTATGAGTTATGATTAGTACAGTGTAGTTGCGTATGCTTTACAACTCTTGATATCTCTTTTATACTGTATATATATATACATGTCCCCTCCTGCCTTTTTCTTCAATCTCTTCTCCTTGAACAAATATTGTTGAGTGGTGCAATTATACCATTCTTCATTTGTTTATCGCTAAACATTGAACATAGCTCTTTTTTTGACCGGCGACTGTAGTTAATTAATATAAGCATAGTTCTTTTGTTTCCTAAACAAATAGTAATGTGTTATAATTGGCAATGAGTTTCACGTCTAATCCCACCTCCAAAACACACACACATATATATATATATATATAAACAAGTGGAGTATCACATTCTAGTACATTATATATTTTATTAGAATCGGTCCCTAATTAGCGATTTTATTAGTTTCACACTATCAACGTAAGCATGGACTGAGAGTCAAAAGTATCTTCATATCTTTATTTTGTCGCTCGTTTATCAAGACAAGTGAGTAACTCACGACTGATTTGGTTTGGTTCAACTGATTCTGAAATAAGGCATGTGTTTCCTATATTATGTGTTTCCTATATTGATATTTGGTCGAGGAAAAAGATAATTTTAAACCCATACCTCAGACCTACGAGAAAGGGGTATGAAAAATCACTTTATTTTAATATTTTTATCTTTATCTAAGCAATTAAATATAAATATTTAATATAAAATAAATCAATAATACAAAAATACATTAAAATAATAAATTGATTAATATTTTAAATTAGTTATAATTAATAACTCAAAATTTATTAAATCAAATATATTTATTCTAACACTCAATCAAATAAATAATAAGTAATATTATCCCAAAATACATTTCAACTTAAAATGCACTATTCCCTCGTCCCATTTTACATGTTACTTTTTAAAAAATTATATGTATTAAGAAATTATATTAGAAACCATGTTTCGGGAATTTCAATGTAACGAACTGATAAAACCATTTTTGTAAGCATGTTTTTAGTTGCCACAACAAATCGAGCGTGACTGACTACACAAATTTTTGGCGGATTCATTTCGCTTAACTAATAAATCTTTTAATATTATAATTCCTACTAATCCTATATTTCATTTTTTCAATTATATTCCTAATTCAATAATTTTCTCTACTTTATTAAAATTATTCAAATAATTTGTTAATTCCGACAATTAATTCAATTATATTATCATATCTCATTATTTAATGATTGGACCCCACTATTTAATTAATTATAATTTAAATATTAACTAATTATGCTTATATTTGATATTCAAATTTAACATAAACTATTTTAATATTAACTATTTTAATTCGAGGGCGTACACACGCGGAGTCTCATATTATTATTAGAAAACTTATCAATTAAATATGTGACAACTCAGCACTTGGGAAAATTTTTTGAGCTAATTAACATTTCTATTTTTTATTCTCGAAATAAATATATTAAATTTTAAATTTAATCCACTAATTTTTATCAGTCGATATTCGAATTTTTATAACTCTAAATTAAATCTAAAATTTTATTTCAATATTCAATTTTTGTCAGTTAAGCCAAATACATCTTTTTTAATTTAATTACACACGTGGATTGTTTGTATTTATATTAGTTCTTTTTCATTATATATATATATATATATATATATATATATATATATATATATATATATATATATATATATATATTGGCCCCTAAAATCCGTAGTATGCATAATTGAAGAATGTTTATTTAGTCATGACAAGTCTTGGAAATAAGGTCCAATCACTTATACAAAAATGGAAAATATATGGAAGAATGAGAAAATTACTCATTTAATATCAATTTTTAGTTTGAATTAATAATTTAAAACAAGATAAAATTTTGTATTAAATTTCACGTATTCGGAAGTCCTACCTTATTTTTTATTTTATTATATTTTAGACAAATAACTATTATTTATTTATATATATATGAATTTTAATAATATATTTAATGATATCATTCATGCAACTGATGAGATTTATTTATATTAAATCAATATCCTAAAAATTGAAAATTAAACCATTAATTAAAATTAATAAATTAATTTGTTGTACAATAATTAATTATTTACAATTAGTGAGATATCTTATTACAATTAATTAATTAAAATAATTAATCAACCCATTAATTACTATGCTATTAAATCAACTAATATCTATGTACTAACCAATTCGTTTACACATATACTTATACAATTAGTATAAATTTATTTAAAAATTTTGTAGTGATTATAAATTTGTAATCATATTTTATTAAAAAAATCTAATTTTTGAATATGTAGATTGATTTAATAGAAAAAGAAATATTTTTAATGATTTAATAAGATTTATGAAAGTGTGAATAAAATTAATTTTGATTAATTAACTTATTTTTCTTTAATTAGACAAGTTTTTAAATAATTTTTATTTAAAATGATTTAAACTTAATTTCAGATTAATAATAATGGTATATCTGTTGTTTAATAACCGACTAAACACTCACAACATAAATATACGTTTACAATTCCATTTAATAAAAAACAATATATATATATAATATTAAAATTTATATAAAATAATCAAACACAATTTTAATGCCCACAGTACGCGAGCAAAAATATTCTAGTAATATATAACGACTGTATACAAGATTATAATTAAATGAAAGTGATATTGATACCTTCTACGATGAGCAATAATCCTAATTGCTAATTTATTATGGATTGAGAATAGCTCAATGGTAGAGCTATAAGGACTCTGTATGCGTTGTTACTCAAAAGAAACTTCCTGCGAGTCTTGTAATTATTACTGTATTTCCCTCACGCTTTCCATCCAGGACAAGCTTTTGAAGTGTTACTCATCTTTTCCCTGTTACCATGTACCTTGGCCTTGTAGCTACCGGAACAACTGGTTGGCTAACCTTCTTATTACTCACCATAAATATCAACAACTCATGAGTCGATATTTTCCGTTGTGGCGTGAAAACAATGCCATTATGTACAGTTTAGTTCCACAAAGTCCAACTTCTTTTTGCCCGGGAGAGTTATATTGATTAGCCGTGTTTATTTACTATTGTAGCCTGACATTCGGCCTTATGTTATCTTATCCATCTTAGCCCACTTTTCAGGGCCCTGCCTTATTAGGATTGTTTGTCCCCTATATATACTCCCTCCATTTGACTGTATAGTAAATACTATTATTTTTAATTAATTTTCTTTATGAATTAAAATTTTGATTATATATTTTATTTCACAAAAAAAAAATTAAAAAATAATAATTTTTATTATGCCATCAAATCACATAAAAATGTGTGCCGAAAATTAAAGTCACGTACATTTTCAAACTAAGGAAGTACTTTATAATGAATATTGTTTGGGGTGAGCTTGATATTTTGAGATTGTGAGATGCATTTGTATCTATGTATTTTGATATCGAGCTCTTCTTGTGGTGGTGGTTGAGTTGCGATTCAACCACTCAAGTCATTGTTTTCTATTATTTCGTTCATTTCATCTCTTACTATTGTCTTTAACTTGTTATTGGTCCATATTGTGTTTTGTCTTGCATCACGTTTGAGCTATAGTGCAGGATGTTAGGAATGAAACTGAGGAAGTAATGAAAATTTTGAACATATACCCGTATCATAGTTCAAATATCATTCCATTCCTTCAAATTTCATTAATTCCAACCAAACAAAACATTAATTTACTAGTACGATCTTATTATATTCAACTTAAGCGCGTGACACTTTATAAATGTTTTATTTGATTGTAAAGCGTGGCACAATATATAAATGTTTTCTTTGATTTTAAAGCGTGTGAAACTATATATAAATGATTTATTTGATTGTTCTCCAAGAGTAAATGCTTTTACTTGTTTTTTAATTGCAAAAGTATATATAAATGCTTTTCATGTTTTCATAACTGGCATTTTTTCCTTTCACTTTGCCTTATATTTATTTATGCATTTTAGTGTTTATATAAGTAACTGCTGTCTATATTGAGCTGGCATTATGACTGAATTACTTTTCAGCCGATGCAAGGACGTTGGTTCAGCAAGCAAGAAATGAAGCTGCTGAGTTTCGGCATAAATATGGATATGAGATGCAAGCTGATACACTTGCCAGATGGTACATAAATATTTATTGTAGGAAGCAAGTTGCAGCTCTTGTTTTGCTTGAGTGCATTTTATTTTTTTGTTTATTACCTTTTATTTAGGTTTTTTTTGAATAAGTTTAGTTGACAGCGGAATCTGGTCATGTAATGTGAGCTAGGAATATCATGACAAGTCTTAACTTTGCATAATAATGCATCTGCAAATGCATAAGAAGCTAAAATGGATTGCTATCCCTTTCTTTCAGTAGAAGAATAGTTGAAAAGTGTGAATGTGTTCTTCTATGAGCTACAACTTTCTTCCATGACCTCGAATGTCATGCTTTATTTTGATTGACGATTCACATTTCTTTTTAACATATCGCTTTCAAAGTTTGACGAATCTTTTATTAAGCAGTCACTCCTGCATCTCATGATATGTCAAGAACTTGAATGCAATTGGAAGAATTAAATTTTCTCAAGGCATATTTTTTAAGTCCATATATAGATTAACTTTAGTTTTCAGTTTTCACGCATCACACTGAACCCATATATATGGTTGTGCAGGATTGCAGATAAATCGCAAGTTTATACTCAGCATGCTTATATGAGGCCTCTTGGAGTAGGTCTGCAAGACAGTTACTGACCTATAGCTCTGAATAGTAACTTTCTAATAGTTTATCTCCTGGTTTTCGCTGCAATATCAGCCACTGTAGTGCTGTTGATATTAATCGATGCATTGACACCTACTGTGACAATACATTAGTACTGTTTTTCCAGTTATATTATTCCCCCTCACAAGAAATGCCCATGTCAGGTTGCATTCTTCTCTTCTCTTTTTTTTTGGGGGGGTGGAGGGGGACTATGTACCCATATCTATGCTTACTGAACTTACCGAATGCACACTAAGTTTTGCAGCTTCAAAAATCAATATACTCTGATTGTATGTAGATGGGGAGATTTTTATTTATGCTAATTAGTAATTACTGTCAAGCAATGAGATAGAATAATGAATGGAGCCCGAGGAAGAAGGGTGTATTTTCTCATTTCAGTTTGTTATGTTATCTTTTAATTTTCTGGCAGTTGCTATGGTCTTGGGTATTGATGACGAGGTTGGACCTCAACTGTTCAAGTGTGATCCTGCCGGCCATTTTTCTGGTCACAAGGTATTTCTCTATCTATGAATTTTTTATTTAAGCAAAAATAGATAGTAATGACTAAAATCGGTTTTTTAGTGGAAGCTTGATATATACAAAAAGTAAGTTATAGGGAGGTAATAGAAATTATATCAATGAATAATAATCGGACTTGTCTCATCATCAAAATCAGCACAAAGATATACCAATACAATCCAGATATAACTTCCTGAAATAAGTCTTTGAGAATAAGCTAAAGGACTACTTTGTAACAAAGGAAACTTTAAAATAACTACTATAGATGCTTGTTTTGGCGCCATGGCGTCATGCTCTCTCGTAAGGGTCACCAGGAGTCCTAAACGGCGCTCAGACGAAATATCCTCAGAGAGTGGCTATATGTCGTTTACACTATACAATTTCAAATATATTAATAGAGTTTACACTACGTATGAATGCTTGTTAAGACAATTTGTAAAGTGGCCATAACTGGAATGTACTACGATGGTCATGGTGTCCTAAGAAGTTGGGGCACATAATATGAACAAATGGCTGAATAAAACTTATGTTTGGTGGTTTTATGTCATATAATCTGATTTAATGAGGAATTTTAGGCGGGATCTGATTGATAATCATATTTTCTAGGCAACAAGTGCTGGATTGAAAGAGCAAGAAGCAATAAATTTCCTTGAGAAGAAGATGAAGAATGATCCAGCCTTTACGATGAGGAGACTGTTCAGGTATATGTTACCATTTCCCTGATGCAGGTTTATTAATATCTGCCTGAAAAATGTACTCTACCGATATATTAACGTATAATCAAATTTCGTTTTACTGATTTCGAGATTAAACAAGTGCGCCTTATATAACATAATGTTGTGACATTGTGTTTTACAGACTGCAATTTCAGCCCTACAATCTGTTTTACAAGAGGACTTGAAAGCTAATGAGATTGAGGTATCTATAAACCCCTTCCCCTGGTCTAATCACATCGCATTGGAAGAAAACTTCTTGAATTGTTGTGAGATTTTTTTTAAATGCTACTGAACTGCAAATTTTACACCATTACAGTGTTGCATTGGAGTTGTTTTTACACCAAAATTATATACAATTTACACCATTTTAGTGTTTGTGTTAAATTGAAGATGCTCTTATCTATTGGTTGTAATGACCACATTGATATTCTTGCGTGATCATACTGAATTGTTTTTTTAAACTGGCACATTCTTCATCGGTTACCTTTTGTATTACAAATTTTCTTCTAACTTATTTATGATAAGAGCTTCTGAAAGAAATCTAAAATTTGTCTATCTTCAACATTCTCATTATTCTCTTTTCTTTTCTACTGGCCAAGTTACTATTACATATTTAATGAATTATCCCCAACAAATATTTATTTGATTGGAATATAAGGGTAAAAATGTGTGTAATGTTTCAGATATTGATTGTTAAGTGTTATTCTGGTGATACACTATCAAAATCTTCCATGTGGAGGATAACTTTAATTAGACATATTTTCAAGTTCCCGCAAAGATTTTTAAGAGCAAAATCTTCCACAAGTTTGTGTAATTTTTCCTTGGTATTGAAGTTTTAACTTTGACAGGTTGGAGTTGTGGTGAGGGGAAATCCTGTCTTCCGGGCATTGTCCACGGAAGACATAGACGAGCACTTGACTGCAATTAGTGAGCGGGATTAGAGTATTAGACTAATGAGTAGAGCATGAATACAAGGAGTGCCTTCCCGACTTGTTTAATTAAGGATGAACAAATATGTAACTCAGATATGATGATACTAGCTAGTCAAACTTGAATGCTATAGATATTTATATTGGCCTTTTATGGGTTAAATTAGATATACACGACGATATGTGCTTTTGAATTGCATTACGTGGGAATTGGGATGGCAGCTTAACTATGTCGATTCCAATTATAATGAGGCCAGAGTTTATCGTAAAACAATTGCTAAAGCAATTCCAAAGGTATTACGTCATATATGAATTCACGTTTAATATTGGGTTCTTTCTTCCCCGCATACTTGAGAAGACTAGTACAGTATCCTTTAAAAAATGTTTTTAAATAGACCGTGTATAATTTGTGATCTTTCAAAATTATTTTTATGAAATATACTACAGTACTTACTGATCAGTGATTTTGTTAAAATTATATATTATGATTATTTATGGAATGCCATATTACATTTTTAATGTATATTGTCTCATTGTCTGTAAGTTTGGATTGAGCGGAATCCAAGGCTTGTATGAGTTGTATCTTAGAAAGTAACTGGCTTCAGATGAAGTCAACTGTAACAAGTCTTCCCACCTAATGCTTCCAAGATGTCAACACTCAACACCACCACCTTACTTGCCCAACTCAATTCCCTGTAATTTACATGATATAGGCACCTAATACCAATCTACTGAATCAACTTCCCAAATCTTTATTTTTCATATGCCTGCAGTATTCATTGATCGTCTCCGAATTATGGGTGATGCATTGATTTCCCAAATCTTTGAACAGTTCACTGAGGTCACGAGTCAGAAGATTGGAAATGAATACAGATTAGTAGTCGGTGTTGAGAAGGAAATTAAAAACATTTCCGGAAAACTCCTACATGTCCAGGGTAAGATTGAGAGTGCAGAGAGGAGGCAGGTTAGTGATCCTACTGTAAAGCATTGGTTAGAAAGCCTTAAAGATGTAGCCTACGATGTGGACGATGTTATTTGTGAATGGAATACAGCTACCAGAAAGATGAAGATTAAAAGAAACCAAGATAAAACTGCTGAGAAGAAGGTATGCTGCTCTTTCTTACCCTTTTCTTGCTTTGATTGTAGTCGAGTTGTTCATCGCCACGATATAGCTATCACTATAAGAGACATAAACAAGAGACTAGAAATTCTTTCAGAGGAAAATACATCTAGTTTAGTTAGAATAGATGTTGGTGGTCAAGAAAGTACGGTAAGACTTAGATCATCATCATCCTCCATTGAGGTACCAGATGTATTTGGCCGGGGAGAGGATAAGAGTGCTCTTCTAAGCAAGTTGTGTTCTGAGACTAGTACTCAGGATATAAAAGAAACACTTCAAATCATCTCTATAGTTGGTTTGGGTGGAATGGGAAAGACCACACTTGCAAAACTGATTTACAACTGTGATGAGGTGAAAGCCCATTTCACGGAATGGATATGGGTGTGTATCTCGGATCCGTACGATGATGTCCGAGTTGCTAAGGCCATTGTTGAATCTGTTGAAAAAAGTGCACCTGATGTGGCTGAACTTGAGACTGCATTACAGCTTGTCAAAAACTCTCTCAATGGCAAGAAGTTTCTGCTTGTGCTAGATGATGTGGTCTTAAGAGAGTCCAACCGCAGATCTTGGGAACAATTGGAGTGCAATCTTAAGAGAGGAGCTCCTGGCAGTAGAGTTTTGGTGACCACACGCAATGAGAGTGTTGCCAAGATGATGAATAGTTCATACATTCACCAATTGGGGCAGTTATCTGATCAAGATTGTTGGAGTTTGTTCAGTCGCATAGCATTTAATGAGAAGATTGAGGCAAAGAAGAATGAACTAGAAAGTGTTGGTAGAGAGATTTCTCGCAAATGCAAAGGTTTACCTCTTTCTGCATATACTATTGGTGGTCTCATGCGCTCAAAAAGTACTTTGGCAGATTGGAGGGATGTTTTAAAGAGTGAATTCTGGAAACTGGAAGGGGCAGAAGATCTTTCCCCTCCTTTAATGTTGAGCTACTATGATCTTCCCTCGAAATTGAGGCAATGCTTTATATATTGTGCTAAGTTTCCGAAATATTACTATGTTGAGGCAGATAATTTGATTAAACTGTGGATGGCACAAGGTTATCTTCCAGGTCCAAATATGGAAGCAACAGGTAGGAATTACTTGGATGAGTTGATAATGCGGTGCTTTTTCCAGAATCTGGAAAAAGATAAAGAAAGTGGTATTGTTACAAGATTCAAGATGCACGACATTGTACACGACTTTGCACAATACTTCACAAAAAATGAGTGTGTTATTGCGAAGCCCCACAGTAGAGAACAACAGGCGTACTCAGCTAGTGCAAATATCCGTCATCTAACTTTGATTCGTGGAGATGATACCCCTTTCCCTGAGATCATTAAAAACTCAGGAAAGTTGCATACATTTTGGGTCCAGTCCTTTTATGATTCCCCGCCAATTGTAAGCCAAGTTGATGCAGTTCCATCTGCGTTATTTCATCAAATGAAGTATCTTAAAGCACTAGATTTGAGCCATAACAGGTTGCGTGTACTTCCCTATGAAGTTGAAAAGGTGTTAAACCTCCGGTACCTCAACTTATCCTTTAATCCATTAGAAAAATTGCCAGATACAGTTTGTGATTTATACAATCTGCAAACTTTGAAGCTTGTAGCCTGCAATCATCTTACAGAGCTGCCTCAAGGTATTGGGAAACTAGAAAACTTGAGGCATCTTGAGATTGATAAAACTGATAATCTATCAGTGCTTCCCGGAGGAATCAGCCGATTGAGCGCTCTTAGGACATTGAGCAAATTTGCTATCAGAGGGGGCAGTGGTGATGCTAATGAAGCAGCTTGTAGAATTAAGGATCTCAGAAACTTGAACGACCTTCAAGGGCGTCTTGATTTAGAAGGTTTGGGAAATGTTGCAGATGCAAGTGAGGCTAAAATTGCCGAGTTGAAGAAAAAAGAAGACCTCTTAACGCTGTCCATGAATTTCAAGCCTCCAGCGCAAACTGATCAGATCATGTGGGACGTGGCTGAAGCTCTTGAACCTCATACAAACTTGGTGCACTTAGAAATGAAGTCTTATGGCGGATGTCAATTTCCAAATTGGATTGTTTCATTAATCCATCTAAAGAAACTTGTCATTCTTGAATGCCAAAGTTGTAAGCAGTTGCCTGCTTTAGGGGAACTGCCATTGCTTGAGAAGCTCCATTTGGAGAGCATAAATAACTTGAAATGCATTGATCATCAGTTTCTGAATTCAAATCCTAGATTTGGGGAAGAAAAGGTTGCATTTCCAGAGTTAAAGAAGCTCGAGATTATCAAGATGAGAAATTTGGAAGAATGGAATTTGAGCAGTGCAGGGGGTGAAGTAGACGTGAGTAATTTGAGAATCATGCCAGTTCTCCGTCACTTTAAACTTTCAGAATGTGACAAGCTGGAAACACTGCCAGAGACTCTCCTCCAATCGACAACAGTAAGAAGACTGAGTATCAAGAACTGCACAATTCTGCAGCAAAGGTACCGAAGAGGAGGAGATGAACGGAAGAAGATATCTCACATCAGAAAAATTAAACTTTCATAGGAGGACATATGTTTGTCTCAAAGCAATTCAGCTATTGGAAATTTCAAATATTCTGAAAACAGTTGGAATTTCACCATGATCGACCTCTTAAATTTATATAGCTTGTTATTGTATTTGTTGCCATCAAACTTGTTAGTAATATTTTTTGTTGAGAGTAATTGTGGTTACTTGCTACTTGTAAATACGAATTCCTCCTATCTGCTTGTGGACGATTAATCTAGCAAAGCTTGTGACACTATAGTCTAAATATAAATATGATTTGCTTGATTCATCTGCCGGAATATATTTCTGTGACACGTTAGTCCCCACAAGTCCACAACCACGACTTTTTTCCCCGATACTTGTAACTTGTGTGGTAAATGATAATGAATTCATGATAACAATGTCAAGTTTAATAAATTTGAAACGTGCTTTGTGAGAGGAATTAAAAGATATTCGAGTCGGGCCTATCAATCCAAATGGTGCGCAGGACTGTCATGAACCCACTAATGGAGGAGGACCAAAGAAGTTTGTGGGCTTGGATATTTCCAGATAGACTTCCACCAAAAAAAATTAGAATCACTCACTGTGCGATCTGGGGGACCCTACGTCCTACAGGTGGGAAATACAGGGCAAACTATAGTGATCATGGCCCATCACACTTTCCACTACCCTTTTTTTATAAAAGTTTCAATCCATGCTCAAAATTTCATTCTATCCATATGATTTAACATTTAAATAATTTTGGATATTGGGTTGGATTCGTAGCCCATTTAATATTATTTTTTAGTCAATCGAATTTAAACTCAATTATATTATATAATACATCATACAGTAGTAATCTTATTTAATAAACAGTAAATTAAAATTATTTAAATATTATCTTAATATGTCACACACACATATATATATAATTGTATAGTATGAATATACTCCCCTTGTCTTTTTTCTACATGTCTATTTTGAAAATAAAATTTACATATTTAAATAAAATAATTTAAAATTACCATATGACTTGTTATGTAACTCCGGACTTCCATGGATTGATATAATTGTTTGGTTGAATAAAATAAATTAAATGTAATTTACAAATTTTTATGATTATTATATGAAATGCTTTTTTATCCATTTCATTTTTAATTATTTAAAATTTTAAATATTTATATTAACGATCAAACAACTTTTCTCATTCTTTAGTTATTTTAGTTGAAGTAATTTTGGAACAGTAAAATTATGTCTACTTTGATAGTAATTGTTAGCAAAAACAGATAAAACAAGTGATGCCTAGTTATGTATCTTTATTTTTTTTTTAAAAAAATTCATGTTTATTATAATATACTACTTCTGTCACGAGATATTTATCATTTTAATTTTAAAATATGTATGTATTTTAAAGATGAATTGAAAAAATAACTTTATAAATTTTTAAAAGAATAAAACTCTAACATACAAATATTTATTTAAAAAGTTTTAAAATTCAATTAATAGAATTATCCTTTTTAGATCTCTTAAAATAAAAACCGTTATCTTATTATTACCTCATATACGGAGTACTTTTATTGAGATGGGTGTCAGGAAAGAGAGAATATTTACTCAAGCAGAAGTTAAGCAATAATGTTGATCATTAGAGCATCAGATCCTTAAGTAAAATATCTGTGTGGCGCAGGTCTTAGAAAATTGTAGAAAAATTCTCAACTATAACCCTGTGATCCCTTATATAAATTTTTACGATTCTTTATATGCATTGTCTATATTTACTACTCAATCTCATTATTTATAATTGTTCACATAGATTTTACATAGATTCCCTCTCTTTTTTCTTTCTTCAATTCTCCAATTTATTTGTTACTACTGACTATAAAATATTAATTTTAAATAATAGCTACTAACCATTACGTTGTACACCCGGCATATTTTTTCCGTGCAAGAAAATAAACAAGCATGAGAAAGGTTAGATATTACATTTGCACTCCGGTGGAAGAATACCTAACTAATGTAACAACGACCATTCATTTTAATACGACCAAGTAATTGAATATATTGAGGAAATATTTGATATTAATATTATTTGTTTATTTTTCGTAAAAAAAATATTATTTGTTTTTGTGCTAATGAAGTATTATTATAAATTACGTCCTAATGAAGTATTATTATAAATTATAATTAATAGAAATGGAGATTTGAGCTTGTAATACTTGATATCATTGCTTGTATGGCAAGTCCAACTGTTTGAAAATTTGATATATTTCGAATGAATTTTGGTTCCTAATTGAGATCAATCCCAATCCATACGTACAAGAATATTTGTAGAATATTAAACCAAAGGTGCTGTATTAAACATTACATGTGTTCTCGTTTTTCTACGAGCGCCTTGACTTATCTTATAAACTTTTTGAGGGGAATGCATATAATTAATTAAGTAGGTGCATTATGTAGATATATATTCAAAAGTAGTATTTCAATTGAAAATTCTACGTTGTTGAACAGCGTATGTTTTCAGACCAAGGAGATTCAGAATAATAATTTGGAGTTTGCTGGCAGCAATGTGACACTATTCCATATGGTATTTGTTTGTCAAAACCAAAGGCCAATTGCTCATAATTTTTTTTGTAAGAATTATTATTATTATTTGATGATATATTTATAATTCTTTGATTCTTAATATTGGAGGGAGAGATTTAAACAAAAATGATAATGACTAATAAAAGCAAAGATCATATATTTACTTAAATTATATGAGCTAAAAATGTGTGATACCAGATTACCCATTTAAACCACACCCCGATACCTCTTCATTGGACCATTACTTTAACAAAACTGAACATATAATATGGGCCCAGTAAGGCTATTCTGTACATTCCAAGCTACTACCAGTACGTAGGACGTGTAGAAGTATTGAGAAGGATTAAATACAAAACGATACTCACAAGTTAATGCACCATTGCACCATATATTGGAGGAGCAATATCTATCATTTAAAGTTCCAAGGGGATAATATTTTCCCTGTTTCAAGAAAACCAAATCAAAAAAATTATGATAATACCATAAAGTATTATCTTTAATTATTTCTTTTAAAAAATATACATTTAAAAATTAATTAGTTATATAATATATTTTTATATATTAGTTCTAATTATTACATTAAATGATAAGATTAGTTGTAAAGTCAAATGTTTAAAGCGCAAAAATAATTTTAGAAAAAATGTATTAAAATAAAAGATGAATAATAATAATTTATAAACAATTCTTTTAATAATAGTTTATATAAAAAAGATGAATAATAATTTATAAACAATGTTTTTAAAAAAATAATTAAATAAAGGTGATAAAAGTGGGATTTTAAATTAATCGAGCCGAGAATGTTAACTTTCCTGAGATTTTTGTCTAGCCCTGTTTCTCTCTATTCTCTCTCAAGCCGTCTCTCTTTCTTCTTTCTCAGACATAGCCGCAGGGGCTTCCACCGGTTTTCTCCGGTGAAAAACCCCAATCTCTTAGTTTTCTATTTACTTTCATTTTTTAATAAAAATTCTTAGATAAAAAACCATCAGAGAATCCGGATTTTCTTTCTTCTCCGATCAAACAAGTGGTTATTCGATTTCGAGGAATTTGACTTTTCTTGTTTTTGTGGTTTCGTTTTCTGGATCTAAGGCTTGCTTTTATTTTATAATTTTAGTTTTAATTTGCAATTTCAATTTTCAAATATTTTTGGCAATATTTAATACAGTATGAACTGTACGACCATTTTTCAAATATTTCTGGCAATATTTAATGGATTAATGTTTCATTTTTTATAATACTGCATTTAAAATTTTATCATTTTGTTAACTTTTTTAATTATATACATTTTTAAATTAAATAACATTTTTAGTGAGAAATTAAAGAATTAAAATAAAATGTATTAATGTAATTATATCATAGAAAATGTACAAAATTAGATTATCCATATTCTGACCCTAAACCATTTTTTTTCCTAACCAATTTTAAACTATATTTAATTAAATATGGATTTAATATGGATTTGGGTCAAGACCCAACCCAAACCCAAATTTATTTACCCAAATCCATCTTCCGCCAGGTCATGGATTAAATTAATGTTATTGTTTTTTTCTCAATCTTTTTTTTTATATTGTTTGACTAATTAGACTACTATACTGAGAGGTAATAAAAGAAAGGCATAAACTTGTGCGAGGGCCGAATAAAAGAGTAAATATAATGACACCAATAATTGAGAAATTAGTTGTGGGGGTGCTCCTGTGACGTAACTGACTGACGTACTTAAAGTCTTAAACCAGTTTTGATGTGCAATTGTGCTCTACAAAGATATAAATATGATTCTCGTCCGTCACATTCAATTAAATTAAAGCTCAACTACCAAGTTTTACAAAAAAATGAAACTTTTAATTAAAATTCAAAATTTAATCAATTATACACGTGGTAACTGTTAAGAGCTAGGATGATTTAATAAAATTTTATATTTTATTTTAACACTCGAAAGTTTAGTAAGTGATTACGTGTTTATATATATTTTTTAGCACTATTTTGCCTTCTATGTTAAAATTTTAAAAATATTCACAAGCTCAACTCTAACAGTATGATGTCATATCTTAAGTTAATAATTTTTCCAAAAATTGAGAAGAAAATGATTTCATCTCAAAAAGTACAAGACAAGATTGTAAATAATCGTTTACACTAAAAATTTAAGAAATTTCCTAATATATATTTTAAATTCCCTTTTCTCTTACTTAAAAGTTCGTCTTTTAATTCAAACACCGGAAATTTATCTCTCGAACGTATTATTAAAAAATTATATTGTTGCGGAGGATCATACATCTTTGTATTTGCGCTGGTTTAGTATTGGTCATCTATGGTCAACCAAACAAACTCTGAATTCAAAACCCTAATCTAAAAATACACATAATCATATTTTTATGTACATTGTTTTTATGTATGTATTTTAAGTGTATTGGTATTTTTAGACTAGTGTTTTGAAAACTTGGAGTCTTGGATTAGTGTTTGATTACTTATAAATTCACATTTTTAGTTCAAGAATTTGGATAAAAAATGGTTAATAATTTGGGAATATCAAAATTATTTGGCAAAAGTTATATTAAAAACCTTATATGAAGTAATAATTAGAGAATATATATGTTATGTATTATAAGAGCACAATATAATGCATGAAATATATGTTCTCCACTGAATTTAACCCATAATTAATTTACCCCTAAAACTTTTCATGTCATCGATTATGTATATAGAAGATTAGTTGAATATTTCATATTTTTTTTTGAAGCAAAAATATTTCTTCTTCTTATCTACTATATTGTTCATGAATAAAAATGTATGTTTATTTAATTTTATTATTAAATAAGTTAACAAATTAAACAAGGTAACACGAATGAGTAATATTGAATATGTTAATTGGTCAAATAGTGTATGCTTCTACAAGCTTCGTTTGTCTCAGTAGTTGATGTACTTATTATACTCTAGCTCTAGTCGGGATCAAGCAGAGACCTCGACTCACAAACCCTGCCTGCCTAGATTCACAGCTTAAACTTGGGTATGTCACTGCCCAAATAATGTGTATGTCTTAAACTGTGTTACTCAATCCATTCCATCACATATACATACATCTTTTTGTATATACACACGCACCATCCACCATAACTAATCATCTTCGTTTCTTTCACTAGACCTTGACCACTAATTCTATTATTACAAATCATTAATTTTTCCATATTATTTACAGCAAGCATACAAGTTCACCACCGCCACCACCTTGTTGTATTGTGAAATGGCACTCGTAAAAGAAATCATGGGATCTTCTACCCATGTAATAGACAGATCTTCTCCTTTTATTACTTCATCATCAAAGATTCTTGGTTTAAACAAGAAGAATCTTGTTTTTTATCCAAGAAATGGTAGGAGATTCTGTGTGACTTGTTTGGACAAAGGAGGGGATCCTTCTCAAATCAAGAAACTTGGGAGAACAAGTCCTATATCAGCTATTAGTGATAAGATTGGGAGAATTGTACCTGAAAAAGCTGTCAAATTTAAGGTTAGAGCTGTGGTCACTGTCAAGAACAAGAATAAAGAAGATTTCAAGGAGACCATCGTTAAGCAATTAGATGCTTTCACTGACAAAATTGGTAGAAATGTTCTTCTTGAACTTATTAGCTCCGATATTGATCCAAGTAAGCTACTCTTATCATACTTTTTCCTAATTTGTTTTAGCATGTGCTTTGCCTGCTACTAATTTTCTTTAAAAAGAAAAATAAAAATCATTCGGGTTATTTATGGTAATTGTTATTATTGAGAATCTTGATTGATTTGGTGATAAACTTGAATTGTTGCAGAAACTGCAAGTCCGAAGAAAAGCAAGGAGGCTGTTCTACAGGATTGGTCAAAGAAATATAATGTAAAAGCAGAGAGGGTGAATTATACAGCTGAATTTATGGTGGACTCAAATTTTGGGAAGCCAGGGGCAATTTTGGTTACAAACAAACACCAAAAGGAATTCTTTATGGAAAGTATCATTGTTGAAGGATTTGCATGCGGTCCGGTTCATTTCCCCTGTGATTCATGGGTTCAATCAAAGAAGGATCATCCTGGGAAAAGAGTATTCTTTTCTAATCAGGTAAACCAGTAGGGATTTTTTGTTTCCATTTTTTACCCCTTTTTTTCATGGAGATTATAGACCTTTTCATGACTAGACTGCTGAAATGTTTGTATTTTAGTATACCACTATTTGTCATTTATTCACTCAGTCAACCGTTGCATAGAATATTAAACGTAGCATGTTAAAAAATATGAGTTTCTTCACAAAGTCTACTCTTTTTGCCTCCTTTTGTATAACCTAGTGATGCTAATATGGAACTATTCTGTCTATGCAAGAAGGATACGCAAACTTTGTTTAATGATTATCTTTAACATTCTTCACTGGTAAACTTGTATTTGGTGGTGGTTCAGTTAATATGGCATAGCCATAAAGGCATTTACATACCACACAGTCATGGCTTTCTGAGTTTCTGGACCACTAATATTGTGCAATGCACAAGCTCAGTTTATTAATATTGGTTGTGTGTAAAAGTTAACATTCACCAAGAACTGCCTACCAAAACTATTTCTCATTAATAAATAGTCACTCCCAAGACTAGCACAATTAATGTATTTTCTTAACTTTTGTATGATAGCCGTATTTACCCAGTGAGACTCCAGAAGGCCTGAAAGCATTGAGAGAGAAAGAACTACGAGATTTGAGAGGCGACGGCAAAGGAATAAGGAAGTTATCGGACCGCATATACGATTATGATGTGTACAATGATTTGGGGAATCCTGATAGAGGTATCGAGTTTGTTAGGCCAACACTTGGAGGTAACAAGCGCCCATTCCCTAGACGATGTCGCACAGGACGTCGTCCGACTGATACTGGTATTTATACCTTCTTTTTTCACCATATTTATTAACATAAATATAAACAAGTAATTCGTACTTTTGTCATTAAATTTATTCAGAAACATGTGATTATGTTTTGGTACTTTATTATGATATTCAGGAAATAATATAGTGATAAATTGTATATGTATCAGAACTTCAAATACGACAATCCCTGCATCCAATAGTTCAGTTTTGATAGACCTAATTGTGTAATGACTAATGGAACTTCACTAAAATTTTTGAGAAAATGTTCTTTTCATTATATATGTATCATGTATGCAGAGATATCTAGGTCTATTCACTGATCCATAGATCATTTTGGAGGCTTGGTGATTTATTTATTTTTGCTGCAGATATGCATGCAGAGAGTAGAGTGGAGAAGCCATTGCCAGTGTATGTGCCACGAGACGAACAATTTGAGGAGTCTAAGCAAAATACGTTCTCCGCAAGTCGGCTTAAAGCCGTGCTACACAATTTGGTTCCATCACTAATGGCCAGCATATCATCAAATAACCACAATTTCAAGGGGTTTGGACACATTGACAGCCTCTACAGTGAAGGTCTCCTCCTCAAGCTAGGATTGCAGGATGATCTCCTACAGAAGCTCCCTCTGCCTTATGTCGTCAGCAGGATTCAAGAATCTAGCCAGGGCAACCTCCTCAAATATGACACCCCTAAAATAATTTCCAGTGAGCAATACTCAATTTAGTTATATTTATGCTTCCATATATGCCACCTCAGTGATTTATTTCGAACTTACGAAGCAATTCGTTAACACACTGCAAAGAAATCTACTGTCATAGTGTCATTTTGTGTGTATATGTCATGATGGAGTTATCTTAGAAATTTCTCTGACTCGACCAGAATGGAAACAATTCATTTCACATGTGTGTGTGTGCATGCTTGTAAGTAGAAGTAACACATATTTTGTACATGCAGAGGACAAGTTTGCCTGGCTGAGGGATGATGAATTTGCTCGACAAGCTCTAGCAGGAATTAACCCAGTCAGCATTGAAAAGCTTAAGGTTTTCCCACCAGTGGGCAACCTTGATCCTGAAATTTATGGTCCACAAGAGTCGGCCCTTAGAGAAGAACACATCACTGGCAATCTCAATGGCATGACTATGCAACAGGTATGACAATCACTAAAATCATATCTTCCTTTATTATTTATTTATTATCCATAAACGCAATTTAATGCAGAATTCAAGCGCAATAGTTTTCATTTGATCTTTTGAACCAATTACAATCATCTTAAAGAACCCAAACCGCCAATCCGCCCTGGTCTGAAATTCTAATTAGACTCTGGAATTTCCACTCAGGCTTTGGAAAACAATAAACTCTTTATCATAGACTACCACGACATCTACCTACCATTCCTTGACCAGATTAATGGCCTTGATGGCCGCAAAGCATATGCGACACGCACCGTATTTTTCTTGACTTCAGTAGGCACTCTTAAGCCCATAGCCATTGAGCTCTGCCTCCCTGAGAATGGACCCGATTCGCAATCAAAGCGTGTGATTACACCTCCAGTTGATGCCACGAGCAATTGGATGTGGCAGCTTGCAAAAGCCCATGTTTGCTCCAATGATGCTGGAGTTCATCAACTTGCCAACCATTGGTGAGTTATATCACTTTGCAAGATTAATTTATAATTTAAGTGGGGTTTTGCATATGTGAAGTGTTTTGCTTAATCCGCCTTTTGTCATGAAGGTTGCGTACACATGCGTGCATTGAACCATTCATACTGTCTGCACATAGGCAACTGAGTGCAATGCATCCCATATATAAGCTACTAGAACCACACATGAGATACACGCTTGTGATAAATGGTATAGCTCGCCAAACTTTGATTAGTGCTGATGGTGTTATTGAGTCTTGCTTCACACCTGGACGTTACTGCATGGAGATCAGTGCATCTGCCTATAAGAGCTGGCGCTTTGATTTAGAGGGCCTTCCAGCTGACCTCATTCAAAGGTAACTCACGCAGGCAACTGGACTATACAATCTTGCTTTCATTATCACAAAGAATGCTTCAGTGACTTTTAAATAGACCCTTACACACATGTCAAATGGTCAATAAGACAGTGAGCAAAGTTCACTCATCAAGTTTTAAATAGCCAGTAGGTTATACAAAATTTTGTTATTTGTTAAAGTTTAATAGCTTAATAAATTTCCTTGGCTGCAGGGGCATGGCCGTACCCGACCCAACAAAACCACATGGTTTAAAACTTCTAATTGAGGACTACCCATATGCTGCTGACGGGCTTATAATCTGGGATGCCATTGAGAACTGGGTATGTACATACGTAAAACATTACTACACAGAATCAAGCGTAATCTGCAATGACAGGGAGCTCCAGGCCTGGTATGCTGAATCCATAAATGTCGGTCACGCTGATTTGCGCCATGAAAGCTGGTGGCCCAAGTTATCCACCCCTGAAGATCTCATTTCAATCCTTACCACCCTCATCTGGCTTGCATCTGCCCAACATGCTGCATTGAACTTTGGTCAGTACCCGTATGGGGGTTATGTGCCTAATCGACCACCTCTTATGAGGCGGTTGATTCCGGATGAAAAAGACCCTGAATATGTCAACTTCCTTGCTGATCCCCAGAAATATTTCTTTTCGTCAATATCAAGTCTGTTGCAATCAACGAAGTACATGGCTGTTGTTGACACATTGTCAACTCACTCAGCAGATGAAGAGTACATTGGGGAAAGAAGTCATCCCTCCACTTGGTCCGGGGATGCAGAAATGGTTCATGCATTTTATCGTTTCTCAGCAGAAATTGGACAAATTGAGAAAGAGATTGAAGAAAGAAATAGAAATCCAAAGCTTAGGAATAGATGCGGTGCTGGTGTATTACCGTACGAGCTTCTTGCACCAAGTTCTGAGCCTGGCGTAACATGTAGAGGTGTCCCAAATAGTGTATCCATATGAAATGTGACAATATAATTACTCGGCTCATGTAGAATGTCTGTAAATAATAATTAAAGACAAGCAACTTGGATATATGTATGTACAAGGAATTTAGGTTCTCTCATTCAAATCAGTTTCCAACACTAGAGATGAAATTCAATAGCAAGGATGGTTGGTTACCTTCAAATGACATAAAATTGATCAGTACCAGGGTTCAGACTACCTCTAACTTTGAACCTATATGGACATGATCATTTGGTACTGGGAAGTAGCAAAAATAATGTAGATTTGTAAATCGTCACTAGTGAGAAAAATGAAGAGTATTTTATTTGGAACAAAGCAAGAGGGGGGAGTAGTGGGAAACGAATGATAAACTAGTTGAGCAAGTAGGGTAGGGGAGCCGGTGGGGTTATGGGCTGCTGCTGCCGCCATGGACAATGGGGAACCCAATAATAATGAAGCAAAAGTTTACCAACCCAATTCTTATCGACTGAAAAAACTCCAAACACATAATAAAGTGACAGGTCATGCTCAAAAGCCATCCACCACCACCACTACTTGATACTTTGATTGCAATTTTGACCAAAATAAGGTTATGCAAGTAGACACAACCCACAAGTGTTGTTGTTTTAATATTATAAACTGAATAACAACTAGCTTATCTTTTACTACTATTTTTCTGTAACCCAAGTCTGAACAAATCACTTGAGTCGAAATTAATCACTGCACTCCCGCTAATCCAATTATAATATAATATAACTAAATTAATAATAATAAATAAATAAAAAAGAGTGGGAGTTAATTTGAATTCAACTCCGAGGTTTTAAGTGATGGGAATGGGTCATAGACTGATAGTGGTGGCTCCCGAGTCCTGTCTGCTGTCGAAGGGTAGGTGTTTATAATAATTAAGCCCCAACTCCAAATAAAAGTCTTTAACAAGAATAAGTAGCATAATTTCCCTGCAATGCAATTTTCCTAATTCCTTATATTCTTTTCACCGGACCTCTAAATCATATTCCCGGGTTTATTTCTTTCCACTGCTGCTATATATTTTTATATTGTGTTCCACAATTATGTACGGAAGAAGAGAGGAGAAAAAATGGAAGACCAAGTAAAAAATATTTAACAAATTTTCTCTAGCATTTCAAAGAATTTTATTTGTGAAATATATACCAGAGAAAATTTTGAAAAAAAACGAATAAAGGGGAAATAATTTAAAAGTTTTGCAAAGAAAATTTTGAAAATTTTCTCTTTCAATCACTTGTCTTCTTTTCTTAAAAAATTCAGGAAGTATAATATGAAGTGAAAATTTAAAAATATTCTCTTTCAATTTTTTCTCTTCTCGCTATACTATATTTGAACTCGAGAGTACTGTGTTAAGTTCATGCGGTGTGTGTTATTTGAACATATAATTAAAATTATTATTTTTATTTTCTAATTTGAAATAAAAATGTAAATACAACGATTCAATTTAAAAGAAAAATAATTTTATTTTGAATTACATATTAAAAATATTTTGCAAGAAATTTAAACTGCCAATATTACTAAATACTAAGACATGAATCATGAGGTATCCACGACACGAGGGAAAGACTAAAGAAAAATGAGGCAAGCGGGAAGACTCTACGAAAATCACGTAGAAATGTATTGTAGCAACACGGAAAGTAGCTGGTAAATGTAGTAGTAGACTTCTACTCGTGAAAACGCAAATTTTAAATTAGTACAATTAAATTTAAAAAAAAAAAATGTACAACGACTAATGAATTTAAATGTAAAAAATAAATGGGTGGCGCGCGGCAACTATAAGAACCCCTACACTCGCTCCAAATATGATCTCACCACACCCAAGCAAATCAAATCAAATCAGTTGGAGATTTTACTAGAAAACCCAACACAACATCACAATTAAACTTGTTCCGGCAATGGAAGTTTCAAATTGGGCTACATACGCAGCCACATGGCTTTCCATTCTAGCTGTTTTTCTTATCACCAAGTACGTCCGCAGCAGCAAGAATCTTAACCTTGCACCAGGCCCAAAACCATGGCCTATTATCGGAAACCTTAACCTTATTGGACAACTCCCTCACCGTTCAATCCATGATTTGTCCCAAAAGTACGGTCCCATCATGCAACTCCAGTTTGGTTCCTTCCCAGTGGTGGTCGCATCTTCGTCCGAAATGGCGAAAATCTTCCTCAAAACCATGGATGTTAAATTTGTTGGCCGTCCAAAAACAGCCGCTGGAAAATACACAACATACAATTACTCTGACATTACATGGTCACCTTACGGATCGTATTGGCGCCAAGCAAGAAAAATGTGTTTGATGGAATTATTTAGCGTAAAACGCCTCGAATCCTACGAGTATATTCGTGTGGAAGAAATGAAAACCATGATCAATAATATTTACAATTTGTCTGGAAAAGGTTTAGCTCTGAAAGACTATCTTTCAACAGTGAGCTTAAATGTGATTAGTAGAATGGTAGTTGGGAAGAGATATTCTGATGAGGCGGATGACGCGGTGGCCAAGCCAGACGAGTTCAAGAAGATGCTTGATGAGTTGTTTTTGCTTAATGGGGTGTTCAATATCGGAGATTCCATTCCTTGGATTGATTTCCTGGATTTGCAAGGTTATGTCAAGAGGATGAAGAGAGTAAGCAACAAGTTTGATAAGTTTTTGGAGCATGTACTTGATGAGCATATTGAGAGGAGAAACGGCGTTGAGAATTATGTGGCTAAAGATATGGTGGATGTGTTGCTTCAGATTGCTGATGATCCAACTCTAGAGGTTAAGCTTGAGAGGCATGGTGTCAAGGCTTTTACTCAGGTACTGTATAATCTAATACTTGTATATTTACTCTTACTGCATGGTTATTTAGTATAGGTTATGTTTTTGTAATGGTTTTTAAGTACTCATCCACTATTTATGTGATGCATTTTTCAGGATCTGCTTGCTGGTGGAACAGAGAGTTCAGCGGTGACAGTAGAATGGGCCATCTCCCAACTTTTGAAAAAACCTGAAATATTTGACAAGGCAACTGAAGAACTGGATCGAGTTATCGGAAGAAACAGGTGGGTAGAAGAAAAAGATGTACCAAATCTTCCTTATATACAAGCCATTGTCAAAGAAACAATGAGACTGCACCCGGTGGCACCAATGCTCGTCCCTCGTGAATCTCTAGAAGACTGTAAAGTAGACGGATACGATATCCTGAAAGGAACCAGGATCTTAGTGAGCGTATGGACAATCGGACGAGATCCAACATTGTGGGAGATGCCAGATGAATTTGTGCCCGAGAGATTTATTGGAAAGGAAATAGATGTTAAAGGACATAATTTTGAGCTACTTCCATATGGTTCCGGGAGAAGAATGTGCCCTGGGTATGCTTTGGGACAAAAAGTTATTGAATCAAGTTTGGCCAACCTTTTACATGGATTCAAGTGGAAATTGCCAAGCTTAATGACAGTTGACGATTTGAACATGGAAGAATTTTTTGGACTTTCAACTCCCAAAAAAATCCCCCTTGTTGCCCTTGCTGAGCCTCGTCTACCGCATCAACTTTACTCTCTCTAGTCGTTACTGTTACACTGTTAGTTGATTAATACTACTACTGTTTCTCAATCTTTCTATAATCTATATGGATGTAATGAAATTTTCATTTTCATATTTCTTATACTTCTGTTTTTCAACCTTTTCACGGCTGTTGGCCCTTTTTGTCACTTTTTAAAATAAAATGGCCCGAAATATCATAATTTTAAAAAAATATCCTTTACATCACAACAAAACGTAACTTTAAATTACGTTTATTATAATTAAATGCATATTTTAGTCACGTTTCTTTTTTTAAAAAAGAAAAAAATAGGTAACACAACTTAAAAATTAAAAAGCTATGGGGTTGTTTACTTCGACAAAAAATTTCCACTTTTCCGTTTTCAGTTTCTCTGAAATTTTCTAACTTTTCTGTTTCTTGGAAAATTATTAAAAACTGAGAAAACATGTTCCAAAACATTTTTTTAGTTACCTTTTTCTTAAATTCATCATAAGTACTTAATTATTATTTTAACATACGATTACTAATTACAATAATTCTTTAAATAATCTTATTTTTTATTAGTTGTTCAAGTTTAATTTCTTTTATTAATTTAAAATTAAAAATAATATTAAAAATTTAGTTGTAGATAGGATTTTATAGTAAAGATAATAATTTTTTCATAATTTCTTTATTTTGTATGTTTGTATGGGCTTCAAATTTATATCACTATAAATTTATCAACACATTTTTAGGTAATTTAAAATAAATTTCTATTTATTAATCACGCTTTGTATCTGTGCACATTAAAAGCTTGCATAAAATATAATAACACGTATTTCATTTTCATTGTCATTTTAAATTTGAAAATTTTTAAAAATTCAAATGCATCAGGTTATATTAATCAGGAAATATTACTACCTAATAATATATTACTATACGACAAAATTTATTAATAATTTTCTATAATTATAATGAATGTTTTTAAAATATATATATATATAATTGTAATGAATGTTATATATATTGTTTATGAAATTAATATATTCACAGATATCAAATTAGATTAGATACTTATATATTAGAAATTAATGATTTTGTTGAGATTCGATAGTGGATATCATATTTTTAGCCATGTATTTCATTTTTCTAGATTTGAAAAATACGTAAAAGATTTTTTTTTAATTTTCTGAAGTATAGTTATAATTTAGAAAAACTTGTTTTCCGGTTTTTCATTTTCTATTTTAGAAAATATCAAATTTGAACATGTTTTCTAATTTTTCATTTTTCTTAGAATTTTTTTTCCAGAAAACAAGTGGAGTAAAGAGGCAGATGGACTTTTGAAACCTAAAGTTGAAGTATACGATATATACATGTACAGATCTCCTCACTCACGTGGTAGGCCCCAGCTGAAACTTTGCTATTTATTAACTTTAGGGTGGAACATGGTTCGTTTTGGGCGATTTTGGAGCTTCAAATCAAATAAAATCGAAATTTTTGGTTTTGAAAATTTAGAAACCGAACTCAAACTGAATGTTATAAAAACCAATCTAAATCAAACCGATTCTTAACAGATTGATTCGGTTTGGTTTCGGTTTCGATTTAATACGAAAATATTTTTAAAAAATTATGTGTTCTTACAATATTAAAATAAATAATTTTTAGTGTTATCTTTATTTTTTTTAACAAAACATTTAAATAAAAATAAAGATAATATTTATATAATTCTTCAATATAAATAATTATATGTGTTATTCTTGTTTTTTATAATGAAAAAATAACTGATTTAATTTTCAAAAAGGAAAGAAATTATTTATTTAAAAGAAAAAAGAGAACTATTAATTATTACTCCATCCGTCCCCAATTACTTGTCCCAGTTATTTTTTGTGCTATCAAACTAATTAATCTTTGACTGCAATTTAAAAATAATATATAATTCAAAAAAATTAAAATTTTATATTATTAGAATCTATATATAATTTACTTTAAAATATTTTTTTTATTTTTTAAAAATTATAAAAGAAATTTTTTTAATATGTAATAAAAAAACTAATCATTTTGATCATAAAAAGTCAAAAAAAAACATGTAAAAGGGAACGGAAAGAGTAATTAATAATAATAAATATGGATAACGATAAAAGTGGAGAATATTTTTCAAAAGGATAAATAATTATAATAACGGTCAATACTTAAATATTTAAATTAAATTATAAAAATATTATTTATAAAATATATGTATTAATGGTTCGATTCGGTTATTTTGGTCAGCTTAAAAGTGAAAACCAAACCCAAATAAAAAAAATTTGGTTTGCTAATGATCCGAACCGAAACCAAACCATTAACAAATCGAAAATTTTGATTTGAACCGTTTGGATCGGCGGAATTGGATTGGTTTCGGATAATTATGCTCAACCCTAATTATGTTATACAAACGTAAGTTAAACTTACAGTGAAGGGATGAGGGCCAAATTTTTTAATAGTGACATTTTGGACATTTTTGTTTCATACCAAGTACCTTTTCTCCCTTTTCACAGAGTCGGGGATGTACTTTCTCCGTCCATTTTATATGTTATATTTAAAAACATTCCCTATATTAGAAAAATGTTATTTAAATAATTTAGTTACTTGTGTATTCTTAATAATTGTATTAAATTAATTATAAATTTAAACTAATTTAATATTATAAATAATAGTATAAGAGTAACTATTTAAACAAATATTAAAAATTATTTTGAAAGAAAAGAATAATAATTATTTTGGAACACTTTTTTATAAAAAAAATACATATAAAATGGGAAAGAGCAATAAACCTTTTAGTTTTCAACATATATATACAGTCCTCTTTCTGAAATAATTTATGTCATGATAATTAAAGAATATAATTGGACAAGTACTTATTATATTTCAGCTCTAAGAGTATTTTTAACAATATCTTAAAAATATTTCCTAAAAGTAATATATAATATTTATTCCCAGTTATTTAGGAGTTAAAATTATACATATTTTCAAGAATCTTCACTAAATCCATTTTTTATTATTAATTATATATGCAGAATACAGAAACAATATTATGCAGGTTAAAAACATTGAAAGGATAGAAATGATATAAAAATGATTGCAAGGATAATATAAAAATAAGTTAAAACGGAAAATGACCTTCTCATTGTTGATGAAGTATATAAAACTTCACATTTTTGAAAATTGGTTAAGCAAGGGTTTGTTGTAGTTATTTTAACATTAAACTCCTTAAAAAATGACTTAACAGCCTGTATGACGAGGCGTGGGAGACTGGGAGTTGCTCTAACAACCTAAATTTTTTTAGTAATCCAAGCGACTTGCGCATAAAACCAAAGAGTAAATGAGCAATGCAGTTTTTTTAAGCCCCGTCGTTCGAATTCAAAAGAACATTGTCAACCAAACTCAACGATCAATCATTTTCCCCAACAATCATAACCCCTCATTCGCAAACAATATACGCATCACCAAAAGAAATGTCAAAATAAAAAATAAAGTGTTTGCATCGCATTATAATTTGTTATTTTCCATCTAAAAATACTGTGAGAAAAAGTATATATTTAGAATAATTTGAAAGATAAAGAAAATAAAAATCAAATTTTGATTTAGCAAAAATAAAATAAAAATAAAATTTGACAAGTTTTTCAAAAAAGTATCTTCGTTTTTAATAACAATAACAAAAGTAAAAAATCTCCCTCCTTGAATAAAACTTGTGTTCCCAATTTATTTAGATTTTGTTTATACTCTACTTGTGAGAACTTGCTGTTTGTTTTAGTTTGATTTAATATTAGAGATGTTAGATCTGCATGATTGTCAATGTTTTGATTCGGTAATTAAGGTTTTTATGAGTTTGCATTTATGGTCGATAGCTCAAGTTGAATGTTGTGAAATTAGTACCCGTACATATACCAACTTCAATAAATTGTTTGATTATATTATCTATAAGTATAATGGATTAATCAACGATTGTTTCTGTTTAATATTTGTTCGACTCGATTATCTTTGTAGATACCGTATGGTTTTTTATTAATGAATTAATTTTCATTCAGAAAAAAATATAAATTTATTCTTTTGGTAAATTTTAAAAATACAATTTAATCTAATTTGAAATAAAATATTAATTTTTTTATAAAAAAAATATGTATACACTCATGAATCACGATTAAGTTGAATATTGCATGTGCTGTTGACAGAAGGAAAAAAGTTGAATATTCTACTGTATTTATTAATTCTCCCCACATTTAAACGTTGAGAGACGTGTTCGCATTTAGGCCTAGTTTATTTTGTAAGTTTTGCGGTAAGTAATAACTCAATTTTTCAAGGAAGTACGTTACATTATGCAGTTCTGTGAATAAAAAAAATCTTGTATTTGGTTTATAAGTATATAACTTATCTATGTTATTTAATTATAATAATAAAAGAAATTTACTTATATAAATAAATAAATATATAAAATTGTAAAATATTTAATTTATAAATTTATTTGATTTATGAATTACAAATTATATAATTAATTGTTCATGTAGAATAACAATAGAATTAATTTATACAGATAAACAAATAAATATCCAATATATAATAATTTAGCAAAAATAATAAAATATAAATAATACAAATAGAATTAAATAATACGTTTATAATAAAATTATATACATACATACATACATACATACATACATACATATATATATATATATATATATATATTATAAGATTATAAATAATTTTTAAATAATAGTTAACCATATATCTTAACATTTTAATAAGAAACTTAAACATTTGAATAAAAAACTTAATTTATGTATTTTAATAATTGCGGTCATGTCTACTGATCAACTGTTGCGGTGGAACAGACATTCAGCATATGAGGAAATATTTTGAATCCAAGGAGATCAAGATTGACTCCCGAATATTTAGAAACACAAGTTTGTGTGAATGATTGAAAAAAAACAGAATTAAAAACACAATCTTCATCCGACGAATATTGTGGAGATCCTACAACAATTCTCACCACCTCCGAATCGGGTGGATCGAGTTAGTATATGTTATAAATATTATTGTAAAAAATTATATGGTTTGTTGTATTCTTACAAGTTGTAAAATATATAAAATTTATTGTAATATATTTACTTGTTTTTAATAAAAAATACGAATTAATTTAACAATATTTCTTATATAAATTATTTTTTTATTTATAAGATTCGAACCTGAACCAGAACCGAATCTTGAACCGGGTCAAACCTGATCCTGAACCATTTGAACCGGAACCTGCGGTTTATATCTTGTTAAGGTTTAGGTTCACGAACCGTGACCATGTCTATCCGCACGGAGTATCAAATAGTACTACTTATTTTTTAAATAAACAATTTCAGAATTTTGCAACGACTAAATAATTAAATTCGACTCTCCTCGACTTGACATGTAGTACACTAGTACTGAGAGAAGTGTATGGTGGTGGTAGCTCATAGACTTGCACGCCTGTTAATTGTTATATATATATATATATATATATATATATATATATATATATATATATATATCACACCAGGCTTCCCATTACACGTAACATTCTTATATATATATATATACATCACACCAGGCTTCCCATTACACATAACATTCTTGCTTCCAGCATGGACGTAATAACTTGTGCAGCACTGTTATTAGCAACGTTATCTTTTTTTCTCCTCCCGGCCTATCTCCACCGCCGCAAAATCAAGGCGCCTCCTGGACCAAAAGCATGGCCTATTATCGGAAACCTTAACCTCATGGGATCCCTCCCCCATCGTTCCATTCACCAACTCTCCCAAATATATGGTCCCATCATGCAGGTCCGTTTCGGATCATTTCCTGTAGTTATTGCATCTTCCGTCGATATGGCCAAAACATTCCTCACAACCATGGACGCTAATTTTAGTGGCCGCCCCAAAACTGCCTCGGGAAAATATACTACCTACAATTACTCTGATATCACTTGGTCACCCTATGGAGCTTATTGGAGACAAGCAAGGAAATGGTGTGTAACTGAGCTCTTCAGCCGAAAAAGGATCCAGTCGTACGAGTACATTCGGGTACAAGAAGTTAAAGTTTTGTTAAAAGAACTTCATGCGGCCTCGGGGACTAACGTTGTAATCAAAGATTATCTTGCTAAGGCTAGTTTAAACGTGATTAGTCGTATGGTGTTGGGAAACAAGTATTCTGACGACAATGAGGAACAGGATAGTGGGAATAATATTGTTAGTGCCAAGGAATTTACAAATATGATCGAAGAATTGTTTTATTTGAATGGGGTGCTCAACATTGGAGATTCCATTCCTTGGATTGATTTTTTGGATTTGCAAGGTTATGTCAAGAGGATGAAGAGTTTGAGCATCAAGTTTGACAGGTTCTTGGAGCATGTTCTTGATGAGCACGACCAGAGGAGAATCACTGAGAAACATAATTTTGTGGCTAAGGATATGGTGGATGTCTTGCTTCAGCTCGCTGATGACCCCAATTTGGAGGTTAAGATCCAAAGGCATGGAGTTAAAGCATTTACCCAGGTATGTCGCACTTGAACAAATCATGTTATGTCCATTCCATCAATCCATATGCATATGTAGTTAGTTGTGCAAAGCGCACTCGTGTTCGGGCATCTTAATTTGCTAATGCAAGATACCTATAGTTTGCTATTATATAACCACCAGAAAGTGATTTTGTGTGTTAAAATACAACTTGAAATCCAAAACTTTGTTTTAAAATACAACCAAATAGCTTTTTGAGAAGAGTAGGTATTTTGCCTTGGCAAATTAAGATTCCGCTATTTGCTTATAAGCTCATATTTCACCAACTACGCTTCCATTGGCCGGGTTTAATGAAACTAGCTATATTTATATCAGGACCTCCTTGCTGGTGGAACTGAAAGCTCTGCAGTGACAGTGGAATGGGCAATTTCTGAACTTTTATGCAAGCCTGAAATATTGGAAAAGGCAACAGAAGAACTCAACCGAGTTATCGGAAGAAATAGATGGGTAGAAGAAGATGACATGCAAAATCTTCCCTATATTCAAGCCATTGTCAAAGAGACAATGAGATTGCACCCTGTTGCACCACTGCTAGCGCCACGAGAAGCTCGTGAAGACTGTAAGATAGGTGAATACGATATTGTTAAAGGAACCCGAATTCTAGTAAGTGTCTGGACCATAGGAAGAGATCCTGCATTATGGGAAGAGCCAAACGAATTTGTTCCCGAAAGATTTATTGGTAAGAATATTGATGTTACAGGAAGTGATTTTCAACTACTTCCATTTGGAGCTGGAAGAAGAATGTGCCCTGGATATGCTTTGGGATTGAAGGTCATTGAATCCAGTTTGGCAAATCTATTGCATGGATTCAGTTGGAAATTGCCCAATTCAATGCAAAAAGATGATTTGAATATGGAGGAAATATTTGGGCTTTCCACCCCTAAAAAAATCCCACTTGTTACGGTTCCAGAACCCACACTTCCTCTAGAGCTTTACTAGAATTTTGCCTAGTGCTTATCCATTGCAGATTTCTAATTTTCCTCGTAACTTGCAAGTTGAACTGTCGTTAATTTTTTTAATAAAACAAGAGATCTTGAAAGATTTTAAATGTCAACATGTACTGGACTACTTGGAAACCGATCATTTTCTTTATAATTGAAGCAGGAAATCAATAGTGGTTGTTAGATAGCAGTCACAGGGATACTATTAATGATTTTTTTATTAAAAATAAATTAGTCGGTGCGCTTTCACAAAAATAATACAGTAATTTCTTCATCTGACTGTTTCAAACTATACTCTCTTAATAACATTGAAGTTTGTATGAGGATTCGTATACAACCACTTTGTTTATCACTCTACCATCGCCCATGGATATATAGCACGCTAAATAAAATGCTATGTGAATCCTCCCGAATCTATTTAATTAATGACAATCCATTGCATTTAATAACTGTTTCAAACTGTTCTTTTCTGAATAGCAATTGCATGATCAATTTACATACCCACACCCCATTCCAGTGATTGGATTGCAGTATGCTGGTGATGGATATGTTTGGTCTATATAATATAACATATCTATCTAGCTAGTTCTAATAGATTTTCAAGATTAGCAAACTGTTTGATTATCTTGCTAGCTAGTGTTTTACTTTTAGATTTGCAGAATGGAGATTTACATAAGAAGTTATCCAAGCAAAAAAACATCCTAATATTGTCTGTCTACTTGTTTGCAGCCACAGTTTAATTTCCCCCCCCTGCAACCTATCAAATACGATATTATTAATCTCAACATGAAAATACAATTTGACAATTGGAAAAATAAGCTACAAAATTTATGTACATTTTGGTAGAAAAAAAATTCATAGCTATCCTCCTAAACTAGTCCCTATGTATGTATCCCCATTGCTCATGCAACATTTATTGGCGAAGCATAAGCATTACTTAAAGTTGTATGCAGCACACTATCTGAATGCACAGCTCCCGAGGACCTCGATGACCTGAGTTTGGAGTTCATGTGCACCTGGTTAAGCTGTTCCTCACAATCCTATTTTCAACTTGTGAATTTTTCATCGGGATTTTGATTATATTTTACAGTACAATCCCCTTGTGTTGGAACAGTGTATACAAAGGAGTTAACTGGAATATCATCCAAATCCAACAGCGGCTCCAAAGTCATGACTACATCAACCATTGTTGGCCTGGTTTTAGAGTTGTGGCTCAGACAATGATAAGCCAAAGTAGCCAACTTTTTGGCCCCTTTTCTTGAGTATTCGCCATCGAGTTTGGGGTCTATTATCCTGTCAAGCTTCTGAGAGTCCCGGAGAAGTGGCCTTAACCAAGTTACCAGGTTCTTCTCTCGATTGGGTCGAGTCGTGTCCATGGCTCGTTTCCCAGTTAATAACTCCAACAAAACCACTCCAAAACAATATACATCACTTTTTGTGGTTACATGACCTGAAATCGTAGATATTACAATTATTATTGAAGTTGAATGCTTAGCATAATGGTCATGTAACGACAAAAAGTAATTTAATTTAATTTGGAGTATATGCTTAGATATGTTAATTTGGAGTATATGTTAGAAGCTGATTAGTACCCGTCATGATGTATTCAGGAGCAGCATAGCCTTCGGTGCCCATGATACGTGTAGTAACATGCGTTTTATCTCCTTGTGGACCATCCAAGGCTAGCCCGAAATCAGACAGCTTAGGAACGAATTCCTATTCAATTAGTTAATGCGCATCATGCTCATCAGTTGATGTAATAACGGCTTTTAAATGTGCAAGTTAGTCTGACAAACGTTGTGTACATATAACAACTAAATATTACTCTACTAGGAAGGAGTGGCAAACAAAATATCATCGTTTGAGTGAGAATCAATATACCCGATGAAATTACCGGAGAAAATAATGTAAAAGTCGCACGTATTTTGCAACTATAACTTGAATATATGTTCATTTTGAAGATATATCTTATGCATTTTGCAGTATAAACACCATGTTTCGAGATATATGGCTTACATAAATTTTCATTTTGAAGATGTGACTTTCATATTTCTTCAAAGATATATGCGTGCATATATCCCACTTTTGTAAAATTTATATGCAGATCCTGAACATGTCATTATTAGGTCAAAAAGTTGAATTATTAGCTTTCACCCTGCGCCTACTACTACTAGTCTACTATCATTAAATATCTTAACAAATTATTATTTTGTACGTGTGTGTTCAACAACATTATTATATCATGATAAAAAGTTTCAAAAGTAGAGCACAGAAATTTACAAGGAATTACCGAGTCCAGCAGGATGTTGGAAGCTTTGAAATCTCTGTATATGACTGGTTGTTGTTCTCCGTGGAGAAAAGCAAGGCCTTTTGCAGCCCCAACTGCAATTTTTAATCTCGTCAACCAGGGCAAGGAAACAGAGTACCCTGCAACAGATCGATTATTAAGATTTAACAAGACAAATTAATTTTAGCCCAATCAACTTTTAGATATATATACTTGATACAAGATATATAATTAAGTTCATCATATATATATTACTCACGTCCAAACAAATGATTCTCGAGGTTGCCTTGCGGGACGTATTCATAAACTAGAAGCCTATTTACATCCTCACAACAATACCCTACTAACTTGACAAGATGTGGATGTGCTAGTTGTCCAAGAAATATAACTTCAGCCTGCAACATATCATGTTCAAACAATATTTAGTATAAGCAAACACGTTGTCTAAAGCAGGTAATGAAATGTGAAATGCTCACCAGCCATTCTCTGTGACCTTGTCTTGAATTCAAATCTAGTAACTTGACAGCCACCGTTTGATGAGCTGCACCACCGGGACTAATCCGGTCATCTATGAACCCTTTATAAACCGGTCCAAAACCGCCCTTACCTATGTAATTACTCGACGAGAAGTTTTTTGTGATCAATTTAAGCTCCTCAACCGTGAAGTTTTGAATGTTTTTCCATCCACTGAGTGAGTTTGGGAGGCCACTTGTTGCTGAGAATGTTGATGATTCACTTTTATTTATATCCAAAAGTGATAATCTTTTGGGAGAAATCTGCTTGCAAACTTTATTTTCAGGCTCAATTTGTTTATTTTGAGGCTTGATACAACAAGGTACGATAGACTTGGATATAATCTTGAGAAGCATTTTGTGTTAAAAGTAATCTGTGAGCCGAGTCAGTGAGAATCACAGAGGTTTGGCGAAACAAAGGACTTGTATAAATAAGGCCTTCAAGAAATAATAATAACAAAAAGGTGACAAGTATAGGTACCTACTTTCTAGCTTTCTCATTTAGATATATTGTTTTGGACGACTGACGAATACGGAGGAGGGAAGGAAGATTCCTTACTCTTTGTATAAAATGGATCAGACCTTTACATTGACTTTGAAAAAACGGGTACATTTTGTTAATCGTTAAACCATGAAATTCACGCACACACAATAAATAAATAAATAAATATATATATATATATATATATATATTATGAATCCATCAAAGCTTGGCAGCTATATATATATATATATTATGAATCCATCAAAGCTTGGCAGCTCCACATTTACAAACCAAATCTAGAATTATGGTTCCTGAAACCTGAATATTATTGCAACAGTTCTGCACAGTCGGTCACAGTTTCTGAGTTATCCAGGTAAATTAAATACGATCGTTTTAACATTTTCTTCACAACTACTAAAACGTTTGCTTTGACAACCTAATTCTACTATACGTACCTAACTAATTTTTAGAAGTGAGTACTTGGATAATTAAATGGCCCTTTTTTTCTTGTTTTAGACAATTTATTTATTTTCGTTGAATGAGAAAAATACATAACATAGTGTCACATCCTCCGAGTAAGCACACATGAGAACAACGATATGTTAGTAAAACAATTGATGGATGCAGATGAAATATTTCTTCAAATAATTAGAGACAAATTGCGTTGATGCGTGATATGATCACTATCTTTAAAAATTTATTCTGTCACAACTGTATCACAATTTGTTACGAGGTTACTGGCGAAATTATTTCTACATGATACAACAAAGCATGAAGGATAACAACTAGCAATATTGATACCCTTCCTAAATTACTCAGGAACAAATATGATTAGTGTATATAGTCTTTCCTTTGAAAAAATCAGAAAACTCTGTATCTTGCACACTACACATCACAAAGATATATATATCTCTTTATAATATATTTTTAATAAAGTAACTCCTCCGTATCTTTAATTCAATTTATGGTCATCTCAATAAATATTGCCATTTATTTTAGGAGTTTCTCTTTGAAAAGTCATACACAATATTTGTTTTCTTAATTTCTCATCTCCTTTAAATATAATAATATATTTAAATATATAAAAAGATTTCACAAATACTTTTTATTTTTATTAGTTCTATAAAATAAAACTTCAACAATCCCCCACTTTTGTTTATAGAAGCTATAATGTCAACACACTTAATCCACCCATAAACAATATACATAATAAATGCATCTTTCGATTTAAACCTATACTTAGTACTAGCATCTCAAAATTTATCAGAATTTTAGTTGTCTTGGAATTAAACTAGTCATCTATAAGATAAATCGAAGAATATCGTACATATAACTGTCTTAATGTTCCAAGTAATAATTCTCACAAGTTTCTGCACTATTATGGCCATGTGCTAATGATTCTGTTCTCGTGAACTCTTTTGAGAGTAAACCCATAACTCCCATAAGAAACAGCACCACTTCTAAATTCATATATGTGAAATGTTTCAACGTGTCTCCGTTATTTTCAACACACTACCAATACAGTCAAAACATTTCATTAAGAATCTAACTCAACCTCCACTCATAACGGACGATATTGACACCACATGTTGGGACCATATACGCAAATATCAACAATTATCTTAGTAACTTGTTATTACCCATTAAATCTTTAAACTAATAAATTATTAGAATAAAGATTGGGTTATCATTACCAAATAATTTAATCAATGAGTTTTAGTCCCATTTCACAACTAGTTGTCTTCACTACCTCTCTCGAAAGAGGTTTAGTAAATGGATTCGCAAGATTTTTACATGATTTCACATAAACAATTGTTAAGGTACCATTCGCTAACAATTGTTTCATATACCTATGTCTCAAACTTATGTGTCTAGACTGCTCATTGTATGTACGTTTATAAGCATTATACATGATATTTTGACTATCACAATTTATTGAGATATGAGGCATTGAACTAGACCATAACTTAATGTCCAACAATAAGTTTTTAATCCATTCAGCCTCTCTCCTACATGCTGCAAGAGCAATAAACTCCGACTCCATAGTCGAATGAGATATACATGTTTGTTTCTTGCTCGACCAAGAAATTGCACATCCCCCCATAGTAAATAACTAACTAGATACAAATTGATTATCTCCCACACTTTGAACCCAACTTGCATCAGTGTATCCCTCTAATACAACCGGAAAATCATTGAAAACTAAACCAAGATTTTTTTTTATTTTTTCAAATAACCAAAAATCCTAGTCACACATTTCCAATGCTCCACATTTGGATTACTAGTGTATCTACTCATTTTGCTTACGGCAAAAGCAATATCATGTCTTGTGCAACGCATTGCATACATTAAGGAACCAATGACACTAGCATACTCAAGTTGTGCAACGGCTCTTCCTTTATTTTCACACAACTTCACACTAGAATCAAATAGAGTATTTACCTCTTTAAATCCTAGATGATTAAATTTATTTAATATCTTCTCAATATAATGAGCTTGATTTAAAGAGTAACCTCCAATATGTTTTCTCACTTTAATTCTCAAAAAAATATTCAGTTCTCCAAGATCTTTCATTTTAAAAATTGAGGATAAATACTCTTTCAATTTATTTATGCTAATAATATTAATTACAAAAAATAACAAGTCATCAACATAAAGACAAATAATTACTCCATACCAAAACTATTACACAAAATAGTTGAATCAAATTTATCATGCCAATCTTTAGGTGCCTATTTTAAACCATAAGAGACTTCACAAGTTTATACACTTTATTCTCATTTTCTTTTAGAACAAATCGTTCAGGTTGTTCAATATAAATCTCTTCATTTAAATCACTATTCAAGAATACTGTTTTAACATCCATCTGATGCACATGCAAATGATATATAGATGCCAATACAAATAAAACTCTAATCAAAGTGATACGAGCTACAGGTTCATAAGTATCCAAATAATTCATTCATTCATTTTGTTTATAGCATTTGACTACTAATCTAGCATTAAATGAGTGCACATTATGATTAGTATCATATTTTCTTCTAAACACCCATTTACATCTAATAGGCTGAGAGCCTTTGGGTAGATCCACTAAAACCTAAGTATTATTTCCATTTATGGTATTCATTTCATCATCAATAGCTTCTTTCCAAAAGGAACTATCTCTAGATAACATGGTTTCACTATAGGTTTTTAGATCAACCTCACTGTTCAGAACTATGTTGTGCTTATTAACAACATTATTATGTTGATCTCCTTCTACTAAACAGACTATAAATTTTGAAGAAATAAAATCAGGATGTAGTGATTTTTCTTTTCTTGGTCTAACACTTCTTCTTGGCTCCACCACATGAAAATCATCAGTATTCTCTATAATTTTATTTGAACCATCAGAAGTGATAGAGTTAGGAATATTGGAATTATTTCCCCCCACTATTTCATTATTATAATAAAATTTATTTTCAAAAAATATCACATCTCTTGATTCCACAATTACATTTACACTCATATCTAGAATTCTATATGTCTTACCAGCATACCCAACAAAGAAACTTTTTAAAACTCCAGGGTCAAGTTTAGTTATTTTAGGAGCATGCAACCTATAATATGCCAAACACCCCCACACTTTAAAATAAGAAAGATCTGATTTTCTTTCCTTTATAATCTCATAATGTGACATTTTTGTTTTCTTTGAAACAACTCTATTATGTATATAGCATGCACCAAGTAATGCTTCACCCCACAAGTTAAATAGTAATTTTGACTTATTAAGCATACAATTAACCAAATGTTCTATTTTTTCTCTCAGCAACTCCGTTTTGTTGAGGAGTATAGGGTGCAGTAGATAGATGAATAATTCATGCTCTTCATAAAAAATATTAAAATCATGCATAAAATATTCACCACCTCTATCAGATCTTAACACTTTAATTTTTTTACTAAATTGATTCTCAACCTCAGCTTTATAGATTTTAAACATATTAAATACTTCATTTTTTGTTCTAAACAAATACACATGCAAGTATCTACTAAAATTATCAATAAAAGTAATAAAATATCTTTTTCCTCCACGAGTAAGCATGTCATTAAATTCATAAATATCAGAATGAATTAAATCTAAAATTTTAAAATCCATTTTTATATTTGGAAAAGATTTCTTCACCATTTTAGACCATACACATGTCTCACATTTATCAAGTTCATCATTAAAATTGATTAATCCCAATTTTTTTATTATCAATTTTAAAGAATTAAAATTAACATGTGCTAAACGATTATACCACAAATAAGAGGACTCAAGCATATAAGCAGAAGATTCAATCTCATTATTAATAGAAACCTTATACATACCATCACATGCATACCCTTTTCCTATAAACATACCATTTTTTGACAAGATAACCTTGCCACTCTAAAAAATAACTCGAAATCCATTGCTACAAAGTAAATCAACAGAAATTAAATTCTTCATCATATCAGGAACAAATAAAACATTAAGAAGAGTCAACTCTTTATCACTTGTGAAATCAATTTCCATAACTCCTTGGCCGACAACATTAATACATGCAGAATTGCTCATTTGTACCTCGTTAACAAACAGCTCGCGTCAAATGTCTTGAACAATGACATATCCTTGTATACATGAACAGTTGCCCCAGAATCAAGCCACTAACCCAATTTCGTCGAAGTTAAATTAACCTCGGATATCATGGCAACCAAATTCTCTTCCTCAACAATATTTGCAGTAACCTTTTTTATTATTTTTCGAAAACAACAATATCTTGCAAAATGCTCAGACTTACCACAAACAAAGTAATCTCTTTTTTCTTGAGATTATTACCCTTCTTTTTGAATTGTTCCTTATTCTTTTTAGTTTGTAAATAAAGGTTTTTCTCTCTAAAATTATTTCCCTCTGTGATATTAACTTTGGAGTTAAATTGACAAGAAATTTCCATATCTCTATTAAGAGATTATTCTTCAATTCGAAGAATTTTCTGTAATTGTTCCAAAGAAATATCCTCACTTTTTCTAATCATCTTCTTTCCGAATTCTGTCCATGATGGTGGTAATTTCGCAATAATAACACCAACTTGGGAAGCTTCTGAAATTTCAATTTTGAGAGAAATAAGTTTAGACACAATCACTTGTAATTCATGCACTTGCACCAACAGAGATTTTATATCAACCATTTTAAATTTTAAATATTTGACAATAAGAAATTTGTTTATACCTTCTTCCTCAGCCTGATATTTAAATTGAAGTGCTTCCCAAATCTCCTTTGTCATTTTCATCTGCTGAAAGTAGTCATAGAACCGATCCGAGAGAGTATTGAGAATATGTCAACGACATAAAAGTTCATCTTCCCCCCTCTGCTTACGCACTTCATCAACCGTGGTTTGATCCGGAAGAGTACCATCTTCACTCGGTTTTGGCTCCTCGGGAATAGGTGGCAAATCCGGGTCCAGGATATATAAAATCTTTAAAGCCGTGAGAAGGAATTTCATCTTATCTTGCCAACGCGAAAAGTTATTTCCATCAAACTTATCGAGTTTTACAAATTTGAGAGACTCCACATCCATCATTAGCGAAGAATAAATCCTTAAAATTGTTAGTAAAACAATTGATGGATGGAGATGAGACTTTTCTTCAACACCAAAATTCTGTAAAATAACTAGAGACAAATTGTTTTGAGACGTGATATGATCACTATCTTTAAGGATTTATTCCGCCCTAATTGTATCACAATTTGCTACGAGGTTATTGGTGAAATTATTTACACATGATACAACTAAAGCATGAAAGATAACAACTATCCCTTCCTAAATTACTTAGGAACAAATATGATTAGTGTATATAGTCTTTCCTTTGAGAAAATCAGAAAGTTCTGTATCTTGCACAATACACATCACAAATATATATATATCTCTTTATAATATATTTTCAACAAAGTAACTACTCCATATCTTTAATTCAATTTATGGTTATCTCGATAAATATTGCCATTTATTTTAGAAATTTTTCTTTGAAAAGTCATACACAATATTTATTTTCTTAATTTCACATCTCCTTTAAATATAATAATATATTTGAAGATATAAAAAAAATTCACAAATACTTTTTATTTTTATTGATTCTATAAATTAAACAAAACTTAAAACACAATACACACGCATAAAATTATACTCAAAATTTTAATTTAGAAGAACTTCATCAACCATTATATAAATGGTAAGGAGTAAGAACATGATATCGAGTATCTAGAAGCTCACGGGCTGAATACTAATTGTTTAAATTTGAACCATAACTTTCATTAATTTTAATTGCTCGTCACTTAGATTTGTCCATATTTATTTGTTGTTTGAGTGCTTATCCCAGGGTCAATATATAACGTAATATCTCACATTAAATAGTTAGAGTATGTTTCAAGCCTTAACAAATCAACTAACTTATACCAATTTATTAGCTCTTTTCGGTTGACTTGTATTGGGTTGTTGGGCCCGGTATATTTCAGTTATGGGCTTGAGTTGCTATAAATGGTATCAGAGCCATGCCCGGCCGGAAGTGCTACGACATTGTCCGGGTTCCATAAATCTGTCCATCGACTCGACGAGGACGTCGACCCAAAAATGTGAGGTGTTTGTAACATTCCAAATTGAATAGTTAGAGTATGTTTCAAGCCTTTATAAGGACAAACCAACAATTAATGTATATCAATTTGTTAGCTCTTTTAAACTGACTTGTGTTGGGCCTGTGTTGGGTTGTTGGACCTGATATACATTCAGTCGTGGGTTTGGATTGTTACATAGGATAATGTATTGTATCGATATAACATGTGTGTGTTGAAACCTGAGTCAAGTTCTAGAAAGCAGAGTAAAATATATGTATGGGATAAAGACGGCAAAGCTCCTCTCTAGGTCAAGAGAACTTGGCAGTAACAGAGTAGAATATGATCATGTTGATCTGGTTTGCTGGTTTATATTTAATCCAATACTAATTACTAATTAATAAAATATATATAGCACCCCCAGATTCATAACCAGGCGAAACTTTGAAAAAGAAGGCCTCCTCAGTCCTCACCTCATCACATCTCAACTTTAGCACCCTTCTAGAATTATTCGCTCATCTTTCTCCTCTATACTCAATCATTGCTTACGCACTCGGTCACCCAATAATTATTATTCCTTTCTGTATTTCTTACGAGTATACTTTTTACTTATCTTTTAAAACCTCTAAAAGTAGTACACTTAGTTTTGTCTTTCTTTGTATATAATTTAGTTAGAAAAAAGATTGTAATAGATAATTAACGAATCCGACGAATCCGAGAGAGAGAAGTATACTCGGGCCTCGTTTGTTTAAAAAATTGTTTTATAAAATATTTATAAACATAGTAAATTAGAAACATAAATATTTGAATTTCAAACATTTAATTTGATTTGTAGTGAAGATAATAATCATATTGACAAAAAATAATTAAAAGTTGATTAAAACTATTTTAAAAATAATATATGAAAGATTTAAAACATAAATATTTGAAACTATTGCTTAGAAAATATGTGTGTATTATAATTTATTTTAAAAATAAATAAATAAAACTATATAAACTAATAATGTGTTAAAGTGTATTTATAATGTGTATTTATGTAACTTCATATGACTATGTGTCTTTATGTAATTCCATATGACTACGCGTTACCTGTTTACACAGTAACCCTAAATATTTTGGAAGTCTAAATTCTTTTGTTCATTTTAAAATTTATACAACGAAATAATATAACTCATCCAAGTTCCCTGAAGCTCTAAATTACTGAGCTAAGTTCCCGGCAACCAAACGAGCCCTAATGAGGATAGAATTAGGATTATGATATAAAGAAAGTCATATGAAAAAATTAAAAATTATATTAATTTATTTGAAACGTGCTTATTGATTAAATAAAAAATTCAATGATTTCATATATGAATTTGATCAAGAAGAAATTTCCTTACACCATTACTTAGAGATGAGTACGTACTCCCGGTTCACTTGTTTGAATGTGATTCGTGAGAGAGCTTGAGGCACGATCACGAACATTCCAAATAGTATGACATTTTTTTGGTTTAGGATTTCAGTAGCATTGCTCTAAATTTACTTTGGAACGCCTTACGCTCTAAAAACATGACCTCCAACCTTATCTAATTGTCAACACCTCCACAAGTTTTAATTTCAGAGAAAGCTGCAATGTGCAAACCTAGCTAGCTAGTCAGAAGTGAAGTATATAATCCAAGTTGCTGCCTAAAATTACAAAGTCCATACATTTGAATGAACGTAGAGGCCCAAATGTCGTAGGATCTTCACCAAGATCCAGCAGTAAAGTTAAGAAAAACACCAATAACGATTTTCACGCGGGGAAGCATTATATATGGTACAACTTTTTACATTTCTCACTAACATAATAACATGGTATGCCGGACTGATCATATAAAAAAAATGTATTTGACTTGCATGAGCATCTTCAATTTTATGAATTATTTTAAAGTAATAAATAGAGTACAAAGTATAATATTGTTTGTGAAAATTATCGAGTAGATATACATATGTTACAGCAAAGAGTCTTAATTAAGACCCGTAACTTTCAATTTCAGAGAAGACTGCGTCGGTAAATTGACACATTCCTAAACAATATTAGTAAGAAACTGATTCGTACAGGTTTTTAATATTTTTTTCCTTCTACTCATAAAATTATCATCAGATATTGACATTTCATACAGATCGATCTCTTCTATATGAAACTTCACTTGCGAATACTTTTTGAGCTATTACCTATTTATTCGGATTATTTTTCAGCAATTATTCAAGTAGAGCTTCACAAGTTTCAGTATCATTAGCACGGGATAAGCAGGTTAATTTGACATACATTCTTAGAGTTGAAATAGACAGGTTGCCTTAATTTTAGGCATGAATTTAATATCTGAATAACAAGGTAAGGCTATGATCACAACCGTACGTACGTAGGCTTGGAACAATTTATATGAAGTTGAAATAAAGTCAAAGCTTTGTCAAAGGGTCCTAGAGCAATTGGTTTTCTATAGGGAAATACAAATTTAAGAAGATAAACTTAATTAGGAAATGACCAATAGATAAAATGAACATTAGATAGCTAGCTAGAGCTCAATCCATATATATGTACTTTTTCCCCATTTTATAAAGAGTAAACAGTGTGATAGTACTCCATCCCACCTAGGCATATGAAGTTTCAATCCATCGGTGTACAAAAGAGTAGCTAGATTCAAATATTCAATAGTTGGAGAGGTATTCTTATATAACAAAGTAAATTGAAATATCAATTATTCAATAGTAAAATTATGTTGTAATTAAATCCGAGCAAATGAAAAAGAAAAAACAAATGAAAGAGTAATAGAATGAATGTATAGGTGAGAGGGAATTGGGACATGTGGTAGATTATGAAGATACCAAAGTGGAAACGGAAATATAGACCGCCAACAGGCAGGAAAAAAACAAAGGAAAAGGGTTGAAAAATAATGAGAAAGAAGACTAGTCAATATATATATATATATAACCATTGTCCACCGCCAGATATGAACGCCGTGCGCTTCCTGGCTAGGATGATTCGTGGAGTCAGAGAGCGATGGCGATATACATATGATAATTTGATATCATAACAACAAAAGACGAGTCATGATGGGTTGGCTGGCTAGGTTCACGCACCACTTGAAAATGAAAATGACTGCCCAAACCAAAACCCAAACCCAAACCAATATCTTCTGCTGCCTCAATGCATGCATGCGTCTATTCTATACGGCCTAGAATTTTTTATTTTTACGTACATGCACGCTGCATCTATCTATCTATCTATTATTATTAGTAGTATTACGTTTTCATTACTACTGGTACTCGTATTATAAATAAATAATACGACTACTATTGTAAAATTATTATTATTATTATAGTATTTGCACAACAAGTATAGTGTTGACCACGTGACAATCTTAGGCTGATTATTATTATTATCTACCACGTCCTATTCATTTCTATTACACCAGTCATCTCAATTACTCTACTCTCCTATCACTCAAACCGACTCTCCTAACTAATATCAGTATCAGTGGATATGAGCCTCCAACACAGTGCCGGATGGTTTGCTAACATGACGACATCTCTCATTTCTATGGACCCAATTTACCAACTAAAATTAATTATTCTTTCTTCATAATTATATATTATTATTATTATATTAACACACACAAAAAAATAGAGTAACAAATAATATCCACAGACAAAAACAGACCACCAAACCTACCTCAGTCAAAAAATTAAGGGAAATTCCTAATAGTACCACTGTACTATTGACTTTTCCAAATGGTAACCATCACTATTTTAGACTTCCAAGTAGTAACACTGTACTTTTGACTTCGTTCATATTATAACACTCCGTTATGGAAACGTTAGTCAAACGTTATACAATTACAATTAATTAAAAGTAAATTAAATAAATTACAATTACAGACATTTAGCTAGTGACTTGGCCCATTAGTCTCAAATTAGGGCAAACTCGCGATTTGGGCAAACTGATAGCAAGCATTCGAACTTCAAAAGTCGATACTTAATATAATATTCAAAACTCGCGATTTGGGCAAACTGATAGCAAGACTAATCTCTACAAAAGTCGATACTTAATTCAACACTAATCTCTACAAAAGGTATGCATTCGAACTTCCATTACTATATATATAATCGATATATATGTATATTCATGCCTAAATAGTTAATCAATTCGTTGGTTTAGGGTTTGTAGAATATGTTTATATACATATATGTTTCTATATGTATCAGTATGTATATATGTGTATGTGTATGTGGATGTGTTTATATATGAAGGTGTATGTGTATATGCATGTTTAAATGTGTGCAGATGGATAAAGTGTTGAAGTTTCATTGGCTTGCTAATTATGTTGAGGTTAAGGTTGATGTAGATAAAACATCACTGCTAGACATTGTTATTGAGTATGAAGAGTTAGCAAAAAAACAGGGAGTGAAGTTAGATTTTGCTTATCCAACGTTTGCATATGCATTTAACATGAAGCATCATTACTTAGAGACAGATAAGGATTTAATAACAATGTTTGAAAGGTTTGCTGAAAAGAGTGTGATTCCTATTTGGGTTGGAACTGTGCTGAAACCAAGTACTTTCTATAAATTGGTTTTGAATTTGAAGAGAAGACAAGAAAATGATAAGAAAATGGCTGGTAGTGAGAAGGATGTTGGGCATGAAGAATCACAAAGGCTGCCTTCATTGGAAGACCTCGAGGACACTTCTTTGAATATCAGGCAACATGCCCAAAAAACCACTACAACAACCAAAAAATCCACCAAACAGAAGCCTCCTCCCAGAAAAAAAATAACTAATTCATTACCTAATTTACCACCAGCCCCCATCTCACCTCAAACAGCCTTCAAGTCATTACCTATTAGGAAGAGTCCTGGATTTGTTCCTCCTATAAATACTACCCCATCTGATCCAAATGTATGTAATGATTCCAACACTTCAAACTTTGTGGAGAGTTTCAATTCCACTCTTGGAATTGATAGATGCAGACCAGTCTTGACCAACACTTGAAGGTATATTTTCATGGTTGCATTCATCTTTGCATTCATGTTTGCATTATTCATTTGTAATCAGTAAGTATATATAAATGTGTTTGAAACAGGTATTAGAAGAGTGTGCATGGTTAGAATAGCTACAAGAAGTCAAACTGCCATGACTTGGAATGATGATGACCTTTGTCCTAAGATAAAGAAGCTGTTGAAAGATATTAGCAAGGACACTATAAGTTGCAAAGCATATATGTCCAAGCCAGGAGAATATGAAATTCATGAGGGTAAATCTCATTTCCCTTTGTCTTTAAATAACAAGGTTTGTTCTTGTGGAGCTTGGCAGATTAGTGGTATCCCATGTAGGCATGCCATAAGGGCTATGGTTCATGCAAAAATTGATCCTCATAATGTTGTTAGCACATGGTATTCTGTTAGGACATACAAACATTCCTACAGTTTTTACATTAACCCCATACCTGACAAAAATCAATGGCCTACATATGATGATCTGCCTACTATTATGCCACCTATAATTAAGAGAGGGGTTGAGAGACCTAGCAGAAACAGAAAAAGGGAAGAAGGAGAAGATCACAAAGGGAAGAGAGCAAAAACTATCAAATGCAGTAAATGTGACTGCCTTGGCCACAATGCAAGAACTTGCAAGGGAGGTTTGACTGCAAAAGAAAAGAAGGCAGAAGGAACTAAACCAATGGTGGTTAGAAATCCAAGAATTAGAGATCAATCAAACGCAACAAAAGCAGCTAAGGCAGCAGAAAAAGAGGCAGCAGCTAAAGTAACTGAAGTTAATGTGTCTCAATTTCCAGCATCTCAGTCTCAGCCTCAAAGTTGATCTGCACATTATTGAGTTTTCATGTCTAAAACACTTAGTAAATCTGTTTTGCAATATCATTAGTGTTTAGAACATGTGTGTTTATGTTTTGCTTAACTATGTATGCAGACTTGTTGCATATTTGGGATGCTGCAATGACATGTTACTAACAGCTTTTTGGAGAGAAACATCTTTTTAGTTAGTACTTAACAGTTTCAGTAACTTTTAGTTAATGAAGTGTTATAATATGGACGAAGTCAAAAGTACAGTGTTACTACTTGGAAGTCTAAAATAGTGATGAGTACCATTTGAAAAAGCCAATATTACAGTGGTATTATTAGGAATTTTCCAAAAATTAATCTCAATTTGGGGGATTAGGGTTTAATTAACAAGTGATGGCGGTTTCAACAATAGCACTATACGCCACCCCACCCACCACCACCTCTACTTGTTGTTGTTCATCATCTCACGAATTGGATTCTTCTTCGTCTTCGCAAAAACCTATTATCGGCGGTCTCTCCTCGTTATTCTCTTCCCCCTCCTCGTTATTCTCTTCCCCCTCCTCATCGGTCAAACACGCTGACGAAGATTTAACTAGCTCTTTCTCTTACTCGCTCCATTCTTTTTCCAAGCGAGATTCCAGTCCTGTTTCGGTCTTTCAGGGTCCTGTTTCTGCCAGTTCCAGTCCCGGTTTCAGATTTGGGAGGGACGGTGCTGATTTTATCGGGTCGGGTAGGTTTAATGGCTTGTTTACTGGTTTTGTCGGACGTTCCTGTGTTGATTATGACTATGACTCCCCTCGTTTCCAAACCAATAATTATACTTGTCATCAAGTTGTTGATCACCTTACGTTCAATATGGACGACGTCGTCGACTCCAATTACGCCACAGATTTCCTACTCAATGCCCAGTCCGACCACAAGATATTTTACGATGATGTTGTCATTCAGGCTTTTTACGAGGCTCACAAAGCTCATAGAGGACAGGTATCATCTCTTACTTGTATAGTTTGTTTTTTGTCATTTCTGTGTGTTTATTTTGTAAAATTTGATTTCTAGATGCGAGCAAGTGGAGATCCTTATTTACATCATTGTGTAGAGACTGCCCTACTGCTTGCCCAAATAGGTGCCAATTCTACAGTTGTTGCGGCTGGCCTTCTCCATGACACACTTGATGATTCTTTTATGACTCCAGACTTTATTGTTGGGACATTTGGAGCTGGGATTGCTCATCTCGTACAAGGGGTATCGCACTTTATTTTGTGTTAAAAATCATCAGTTGTCAGCACTTTTTACAATCAGATTTCTCTTTTGTTGACTCTACCTGATTTACCAATTAAGTGCTAGCAAATGAGTTAATATATAATTTGAAACAATGTAATGGCTGATACACATGCATCTATAATATTGCATGCCTTGCCTCATTATTCAGGGATGACTATATCACTCCAAGGTACAACTGTCTGCACGCATATACTGATACACTTGTTTATATCAGTATGTTTCGATGATCTGTTCGTACGTGAACATTATATTTTCCCTTTCTCTTTTCTAAATGAGTCACTCTTCTTCTCAAAAACATGCATTATTTTGAATATGCCCATCTCTACAAATTTGTTGGAACAATTTTTGTTGTAATGAAAGATCAATATGTGAAGTTTGATCAATCGATATGTAAGGTTTTGCCTGAAGGTATTAAACTAATAAATCATCTTTTGATGTATCTATAGGTGTCTAAGCTAAGTCAACTAAGCAAGCTTGCCCGAGAAAGCAATACAGCAGGTAAGATTGTTGAGGCTGATCGCCTGCACACGATGTTCCTTGCTATGGCTGATGCTAGGGCTGTCCTCATAAAATTGGCAGATCGATTGCATAATATGATGACACTAGATGCTTTACCCTTGAGCAAGCAACAGAGATTTGCCAAGGAAACATTGGAGATTTTTGCTCCACTTGCTAACCGTTTAGGAATCTATAGTTGGAAAGAACAGCTGGAAAATCTCTGTTTCAAATATCTTAATCCAGATCAGCACAAAGAGTTGTCCTCCAAGCTGGAGAAATCCTTTGATGATGCAAAGATCACTTCAGATGCAGACAAGTTGGGGACTGCTCTCAAGGACGGAGCCATCTCTTATCATGTCCTATCAGGGCGGCACAAAAGTTTATACAGCATTCACTGCAAAATGTTAAAGTATGCTCTCTCTCTCTCTCTCTCTCTATTACTTATGTTGCAGTTATGGACAAGGTATTTTGTTTTATGGAGTGTAAACTTATCTTGTTTATGAATGAAATGCTATGGATTTGAATGCATCAATTCAAAGAGTTTATATTTTGTGCAGAAAGAAGCTTAGTATGGATGAAGTTCATGACATTAATGGACTGCGATTGATTGTTGGAAATGAGGATGACTGCTATAAGGCGCTGGGAATTGTTCATCAATTATGGTCTGAAGTACCTGGAAAGTTCAAAGACTATATAAAACGTCCCAAATTTAATGGGTTAGTCAGATATTGTATGCTAACATAATTCTTAGATTATTATCTATATTGGTAGAAATATCATAATAGACCAATGTATTTTCTTCTTTTTTAGGTATCAATCTTTGCACACGGTAGTAATGGGGGAAGACATGGTTCCCTTAGAAGTTCAGATTAGAACGAAAGAGATGCACCTGCAAGCAGAGTTTGGATTTGCAGCTCATTGGAGATACAAAGAAGGCGACTGTAAATACTCTTCATTTGTACTTCAGATGGTTGAGTGGGCGCGCTGGGTTGTTACATGGCAATGCGAGACCATGTTCAAAGACCAATCAACTGTGGCTTACAGTGACTCGGTGAAGCCACCCTGCACTTTCCCTTCACATTCCAAGGATTGTCCGCATAGCTTAAAACCTTATTGTGGAGCCGATGGGCCCGTTTATGTCATTCTGATTGAAAATGATAAGGTTCAGTCTATTTTTTCTGTCCTATCATTGCTAGTACGGGATAATAATTTATATATTTTCTAAGCCGTATGTTTCTGACACAGTTGAACTTATCTTTCCATTATTAACAGTTTTTGTTCTTTATATAGATGTCAGTTGAAGAGTTTCCGGCCAACTCTACCTTCAAGAATTTGCTGGAAAGAACTGGTCGGAGTAGCACTAGATGGTCTCCATATGGAATTCCAGTAAAAGAAGAGCTGCGTCCAAGATTAAACCACGATCCCTTAAATGATCTCAACTGCCAGCTAAAAATGGGGGATGTGGTGGAACTAACCCCAACCATCCCTGACAAGTCATTGCCAGTATATAGAGAAGAGATTCAGCGTATGTATGACCGTGGTCTTTCAGTGTCGAGCATGGCCGCAGCCACCACTGGCATGGCTGGGAGGAAAAGTTGATTCCTGCACATTCGTTTTTAGTTGCACTGTTTATTTTAACCACCTTGTATTTGTATATACAACATGAATCTTTGTACAGATCAGCTCTATCTTTCTGTTGGTAACTGAAATTGCTAGGCTTGCTTGTTTTAAAAAAGAATGTGAATGCTGGTGATTACTTGCAGTGGGGGTTGCAAGAAATCCTGTAGATATGTAAGATTTGTTAACGTTGTACGAGTAGCTATTAATAATAATTCAGAGTGTAAATTGTATACCCTAATTCAGCGTTTTTTAAGTAAGTTTATAAACTTTCTGAACAATTAATATATATGAAAGAATAATAATCTGAATAAACAATAAATAAGATCATTTGGTAAATAATTTTATGTAAAATCTGAATGATAATATTTATTGACTCAAACTTTTGAGAATAAAAATCAATAATATAGAAATAATTTTCAAGAACAATTAAAATATATATTTACATTTTAGATATAATTATTAATTATATGAATTGACTAAAATATTTATTGTAATTATAATTATAATTGTATCTTTGAATCTAATAGTTGGTAGTTTGGAGTAATCAAAGTATTCTGTTCTGGAATCCCTGGGCCTGCAGATATGGAGTTTGGCAGTGGGATCTTGTTCCTGTTCCTAGCCAACTCCAAGAGGACCTGTGAATTAGCAACTACATCTATTTTACAACAGCTAAAATCATCCCAATATTTTTTCAAGTAATTGTATTGTATTTGTATGAAATACAGTAATAAAATTGATCTGTAAGTGTATCCATGTGTAGGGCAAGTAAATAGAAACTAGATCGAGTATAATTAATACTCCCTCCGTCCCGGCCAAATGTTTATATTTGGTCCGGGCACGGAGACCAAGGATAGTGAGTGTAATAGTGATTTTATTGTTAAAATAAATGAAATAGTGGGTGTAATAGTGTAAAGTGTTGAAAAAGTGGAGTGAAGTAGTGGATGTAATAATATATTTATTGTTAAAAGTTACTATTTTTAGTAATGTAAAGAATTGGGTGGGACGTCCCAAAAAGGAAAGTGTAAAGAATTGGTTGGGACGGAGGGAGTATTCAACACCCACCCCAAAGGTTGAAACTTTAAGAATTCAACTCCCCTCCCCTCCCCTCCCCTCCCCTCCCTGGCCTAATTTCTTCTTTATCAATTGGGCCTCTTGGGCCTTTAGTCCAATGGACCCGGACTAACGAACAGATGCTGGTAGATCTGGCCTTTAGAACCAAAGTTCTTGGTTATTTAGCGATAGGTGTGCGATGTTAGTAATATTAATTATTAATTATTATTATTATAATTATAAGTTTCCCTCAATCCTCATCGTTACAGAATTCAGGCTAGCCAGATTGAAATTTGGAAAAGAATGTTTGGTTATATAATTTTGTGGTGGTTGATAAACTACCTACTTACTCTGTTGACCTTGGTATTGCAGTAGATAGATGACATACAAGCAGAGCTTGTTACCCGTTGGAACTCTTGGATGTTGTCTTTGTTTTAGATGATATACTGCAAAATAAAATAACCGAATGTTTGTATTTTCTAACGCATTGACTTGAGTCGCAATTACTTTACTTCCAAGTTTTAGTCCTACAATTTCTTGTACCTAGCTTTCCCCAACACAATTGATGTATTCAAGATTAACAAAATACAAACTCAATGCCACCTTGCCTACTACAGTATATGTACATAGTACATGTAATTAGGTCAACAAGTTGATTAACTGTGCAAATTAGTGTTCCTCCCTATTGAGACGATGATTTATTTGATAATTTAGTACAAATCAAATTACTTAAGGTGGTGCATTCAACAGCAAAGATTAACAATAACAATGCTATTTCTGCATAAAGATGTTTTCTCCTCAGTGAAGTACTGTCTACTTATAATGTACATTAACCTCAACTTCACTTTTGAAAGTAATGTATTACTCCATTCCTCTCTGAATATATACCCAATAATATAAAAAACCTACTTTAAACTTGGAACCACAAACCTCTCTTACAGCTGCATGGGCAATGCCTGAAAGAAGCAAACAACAATGATGTTTAAGAACCAGTAATCAACTACAATAGCAAGGTTGCTATACATAAACTACATTTTTAAAGGTACAATTTTTAGCAGACATAGTACTTGGCTGATCTCGAACAGATTTTGGACTTAAATGCCATAACACTGTTGTTTGTGTTTGCCAAAATCTGTCAGAGTTGCACTCCATTTTATCATAACCCTTAGATAAAGAAAATTATCCCCCATAGTTCATGTTTTAGTATTGGTCCTTGAAAAAAAAATTAAATTATGCAACCTCTGCTTGCTTGCATAAATATTTTGGATCTCTGCAAACAAAAAATGAGCATTTAGAAAAAAAGGGTCAGACAACTTGTATATGTTGGGTCATGCTCACTGCCTTCCCCTTTCACTTGTATAAGTTAACACGGGCAACGGTTTACCAAGTAAAAATAATAAACAAATCCACAAAAGCACTCACCATATCACAATTGAACAGATGTGCAGCTTAAGAATTTTGATGAAAGTTAGCCCCATGCCATAATAAGAGCATAATTTACAAGCAGTTTTCCATCAAAACCAAAATTCTGAAATATTCAACAAAACACAGTTATGGAAGAAACTGCTTAAAATGAATATTTGAAGTATTCTTTAGGAGTAGCAAGTTGATTGGATACCCAACCAGGTAGCAGCCAATTAAAACTGTAAATAAATTAAACAATAAATTAATGTGTTCTTAGTAAATAAGATCTTAAAAATATGTACGCAAATGAGTAGAGATAGTGAAATACTCCATATAGTTTCTACGATGCCAGGCGAACATGACAAAGGTCAATGCAATATAAGAAAGCCAGAAAGGGGGAGATTAGACTTTGTTTATGTTAAAAAACTTAACTAGTAACTGTAGAAATATAAGTGCAGCTAAGTAATATGAGCTGGAGATATATAAGCAGTTGACATAAAGTTACGTTAAATAGATCGATCACCAATTCATCTGGGTTGGGAGAGAAGACACAGTTAACATGCATACACAAACTGGAAAGGAAAAAAAAGAAAGAAAGTAATTCCAGGTTAATTTAGACAATGAGAGGTGTTTCTTGTATCGAAAACCAAGTAAGTGTAAAGCATCTACCAAAGTCTCCCTGTGAAGTTGGTGGCGCAAAAAGTCGATAACTTTGGCAAACTTTTCTATCTCATTAATCTGCCCATAAAAGAAAAGAGTTTGAAACATTATATAGTAAGACAGAACACAACATCAAGACAGTGTATTGTTGGAGTGTGTGCAGAAAGATGGAGCATCTATTTATGTGAAGCGATCGAGGAGTAAATACAATGTGCAATCAAGTATAGATATACATGTTGATAATTCATAAATATACATAAAATTATTAATATAAGCTAGGGTTTTGACAGTAAAGAGAAAGAGTGTTATGTTAATTAAAGAGTCAAGGGAGATGTACATACTTTCAACTTGGCTTGCTTGAGAATTGGGGCGTCACCGATGGCTCTTAGGTGGATTACCACTGCAATCCATCGATCGTAATATAAATTTACACTATTATTTATTTGGGTTAAATATCTGTGATAAATAGGTGACTGATTGCAAATTTGACTCATTTTGGTGACTGATTGCACAATTTGACTCATTTCAGTTTTAAGGCCACCTGAAAATTTTCCGACGAAAAAAAATATGCACAAAAAAATCCGAAAAAAATTTATATGTAGTAAAACACCCCCGACTTTGAATCTCCTAAACTCAGAATTATCGAAAGGAAATTCAAAACTTAAAATCAAAATTAAATAAATCTTGACCCAAATTTATTTAATTTCGATTTTGAGTTTTGAATTTTATTTCGATAATTTTGAGTTTAGGAGATTCAAAGTCGGGGGTGTTTTACTACATATAATTTTTTTTCGGATTTTTTTGTACATAATTTTTTTTGTCGGAAAATTTTCAGGTGACCGGAAAATGAGTTTGATAAAAAATCGAAATCAGTGACCAAAATGAGTCAAATTGTGCAATCAGTCACCAAAATGAGTCAAATTTACAATTAGTCACCTACTTGATACATCTGAACGCAATCAGTCACCTAATTGATATTTAACCCTTATTTATTTATGCATACACATACAAATACACATACAAATAATTCTATGTAATATTACCTTTTGGCGCACCACAATCCATTAATGTTGATCAGGCCGTTTCAAGTTTTAAGCTTTAACAAGATACTCCATATTAATTAAAAACATTATATTATAACCTATATATAATATAGGGCTACGCTCAAAGGGTTTATTACTCTTAATAATTTATTTGAATTTAACATTTTTAAAAATAAATTTAAGTACTATTAATAACATATTAGAATTTAATATATATTATTATTTTTAAGTACACTAACAAGAATTAAATCGTACTATAACATATAATAATTTAATATTAATATTTATTTTAAAGAGAAAGGTATATCAATGTATTTATTTGATTTTTTAATGTGTTTACAAGATAAATGGATCTAAAAGTGCCAACTTGTGAGTTTCTCGAGAAAAATCCTCGCAAGGTTTATCCTTTAAGAAAAAAGAGGAAAAGAAATTTGAGAGAAATTTGCGCTCAAAGTGGAAAATTTTGAAAATAAACAAAATTAGAAGTATAAAATTATTATTATATCATCGGATTTTTATTTTTTACCCGCATAATAAATAAAAAATGATTACTTTTTTTTTACTTTCTTATATATGTGCCCCATAAATACATGTTCAAGACACAACTTGCTTGGTTGTTGGTGAAATGATGCATCTAAGGCTCCATTTGATATTGTTGTTGAAAACTGTAGTACTGTGAGAAAAAGTGCTGGTGAAAGAAGTGTTGTCAGGAAATTCAGACTACTATTTGTTAATTTTTTTGATTTATGCATATTTTGAAATATGATATATAAAAATAATATTTTTGGAAAGGTTTGATGATAAAACTGATAACTAACTGAAAACAGCTTCTTGCAAAAGCATGGGTAACATGCTTTTGCTAACAACAACTTTTAGACTAAAAGAACTTTTCCACACAACAGTTTTTATAATTTACCAAACACTGACAGTTTTTCAACAAAAAGTTGTTGTAGCTGTCTCCAACAATAATACCAAATATGGTGCATCTGATTATGTCTATTAATATGTTTGTTCAAACTGCTTGTCATAGAAAATTGAATTTCAATTCCTTTTTTTTTCAGTTTTTTACATAAAAAACTTGAGAACACAGAGTTCTAAAATGGTTGTAGAATACTAGTACGAGAACGTGGCAGAACTCAGAAGTCCACTAAATATGGGAGCATTTTTCTGGTGAACCAGGTTGTTATTTTCAGCCAAGCTTGCAAATTACACACTGTATTATGTTTTATCTGAATCCTAAAACAATATGATCATAGACCATACTTGATTTTTACTAATTAGACGACTGACCCGAACATAACACACATCAAAACGAGTAAATGTTACGACTACGAGTGCAAAATTTATATGAAACGATGGAAAAATAAATATATTTCCACATATTCGAGGGAAAATTGAGACTCCACGTTCAATATTATAAACATCTGTATGAGTTTTGTTCTATAAAGAACCTTAAATGCAGTACTAATTGGAGAATATATATATTTTGCACTAGATTCTGCAATATATTATAAGCAAAATATAATACAGAACATATATGTTTTTCAATTAGTACTTCATTTAATGTTCTCCACAGAACTTTTGTCCGTATATATATGTATACTCGGACTTGGTCTTAATTAACTAGAGAATATATTTGCAAAGAAAGGAAATCCATTAGTACCAATTACCAGGTAGAGTCAAGTTGTGTAGTTGGATATTGTTGTGATCAGGCCATTAGAACATACCATTGCATATTAATACTACTATTACTACTATTCTCCCTCGACTAGAAGCTGCAAGTTTGTACAACTAGTTTCATTTCTCTTATTTCTGGTTAGCTATGTTTTCTTTTTGAGTTTTATCAGGCAGTTCAAGCAAAGAACAAAAGGCAGCTGAGATGACAACAAACAAAGCAGAAGGGGTGGGGGTGCAGGAAGTAATAGGTTCAAAGCCACCAGATGCAAGCACAGGTGCAGTGGGTGCAGCCTGTGCGAAGCCACTTAAGTGCCTACCAATCATCATGTGGGTATCCATTATATTTGGATAATCATAATGATTGTCAAAGAAATTTCTCTTAGAAAAATATTTTATATTCCTTATCAAACACTGAGAAACAAAGCAGGCCGGAGAATAAGAAGATTTGAAAATGTTTCACCCAAGTATATTGTGCTGCAGATATAATAAGGGAATCAAAGCATGAGGCATGACATGGCAAACTTGATAAGAACAAGTCCAATAAGGCAATAACTTTAAACCAACTTTATATTTTATTTTATATCTACAGAAGCATAGACCAAACTCCCTTTTACTATAGCACCCAAATCTAGGAAGATTCACTTCATTTTTAAGTATCAGCTCAGCTGATGTATTATTACAGTTCTAAAACTGAACAAGAAATGTCAAATTGCTCCAAGCCACCATTACAAAACACTTTACGCAATTACCCAGTTCGTTCACTCATCCGCTGAACCAAACCTGCAACAGAGATTTAACACTCATAATGTAAAAATAACATAGCTCTAAATCCTTTAATACCCCCCCCCCCCTCACTCCCTCATTGTAAAAAAAACAAAAAAAAACTCTACCCTTGTTCCGTGCTGTGCAATCCCGAAACATTTACCATTTTTAGATGCAACATAAGAAAATCAAGGTTATCACTAATCATATAACTATGAAAACAAATGTTTTGTAACTGAACCTTTTTATCTGATGCTGCACTTGAGAAACCAGCTGATCTGAACTAGAAGGCCTCATCCAGTGGTTGGCACCCAGAGTTACCAGTCCCCTGTCCAGTCACCTCGTTAGCGTTGTTTGTGTCGGAGTTTGAGGATTCCATCAACGAGCGTATCTGAGTTAATAGAGCATGTCTGAGTTGATAACTGTTCCAGCAAGTAATAGATTCAAACAAGAGAATACGACAGAGCTGCAGGAAAAAAGAGATTCTATTCACCTTTTCCAGACGAATTTTGTGGGCATGACTTGATGACTGCAAGTATAATCAAGCATACAATCAATACTGCTTCCTTGAAATTTTTATTTTTTTTAACTCATGGCTTCTATATTTTGCATAAAATGTTCAAAATGAACAGCTTATCGTTCTAACATAGAGACTTAACAAAGGTATAGAAATGAGAAACAAAAAGAGCGTGGAAAAGGTGCCTAAATCTTTCAAATTCCCTATATGGTGATGAAAGAAACTAACTACTGCGCTACTAAAAGATACTCTAAAGTAAAGCTGACTCTTACATCATTTTCTTGGTGCTTCCTCTCTTCACTTGAGTACCCTGGAATAGTCAAACCATAGTTCTTTTCTGCACAGTAAAGAAAAATGCCGGGTCAATCCACACGAGTATATGCAATCCACAGTCAGCAAACATACTCGCGACTAAAGGTATTGCAAGATATGTATTACTACCATAGTATATATATCCACATGAGGAGAAGTGACGATTAATACTAATCATTTGTAAAATCTTGTAAATTTCTGATGTAAAAATGCGACCAAATTTGTTTAGACAGATCTCATCTTCCACCGCAAAATTTTGACCAAATTTTGAAATTCCATGGTTACATAACCCAACTTCAGTCTAGAAGCATGTCATCCACGTTAAAAATACTGAGATCTTAAAGATACCTCTGACACATTAAGCGACTACAGGTCCAACATCAATAAAACAACATTAGCACAAAAGTTGAGGATGAGAATCAATGATGCTGAATTTTTTATATGAAAGCAAATAACACAATAACCTCTCAAATTTCATTATGAAGACGCATATATTAAAAAAAACATTGCATGACACACACACACTCTTTTGCCCCCCCCCCCTCTCACACACATGCATATAGAGCGAGAGAAAGACAATCTCAAGTACCCCACATGGATGTGTCAGTAGAAAAACAGTACATCCAAATCATTTTTAAGATTTCATTACAGACAAGGAAAAAAACTAGAATAGGGTTGGACGTAAAATCACCAGATAGAAAAGCACAATATACACGAAAGATAAAGCACAACACAGAAAAGCAGCACTATATATATGAAATTAGCCTGAACATAAATGTTTATGCAGATACTTAAGTTATAAATCTAAAAAATATAGTTATAAAGAAAATAGAAAACTCATCTCAGATTGCACAAAATTCAGTTAACCTATAAAATAATACTCCCTCCATTACTTTTTTTGGATCCCTCGATTATGTGGAAACATTTCATACAAGTGACACTATAAAATAACCATTCTGAATTGAGAATGACACCAAATAGTCGAATACTGTTCAACAAACACACAGATGTATATAATTAAACTCGGATGCAGCACATACCCAAGTGTAGCAATACATCTTTAGACTCCACTGTTGAAGAATTACGGTGCTTTGCCAAAGTGCATGCAAATGTAGCAACCTGCAAAAGCCAAAATAATATAGTTTATTGTGAGACGCCACATAGATCATGACAAAAACATGTAAATTCGTGTTTTCTAATTGTCCCATTGGAGCTAGAATGCACTTTGTAACACAATTAGACTGGGGAATTAGGGGCAATCGGATCAACTTTCAATAATCAGGTCTTATTGTCTTAATAAGTGGTAAATACATCACATTTAGGCTAATTATAACTAAACTACTCATTTAATAATATACTAGACCCACATATAAATAATACAACACTGATTTCTCTGCTAAATATAATTAAACTGTTAACTAATAAAAATAAAACACTCCTTTTATTTTTATTCCCATTCCTCATCAAGTCCTGTCAGTTTTCAAGTTACAAAGATTGCAAATCTTGTCGCGAAAATGAAATAGATGTACGACGCAAATAGATAAGTGTAAACTAAACTTTGAAGTTAGATTTAGCAGGCCTTACCGAATCAATAAAGTTATCTGCAAGCTCCAAAAGTATATCTTCCACCTCAGGATCCAATCTTCCTTGTGGGTCCACCTAAATACCAAATGACGTTTTAAATCAATTAAGAGAAAATCAATGACATATTAAAAAATTTAAAATTCCAAGTCTTGAAAGTTAGCAGTGTCAACTTTCATCAATCCAAAGTCAAGACAGATGTATCCCCAATGAAGAAAAGGTGAATCAATGGGAATTGCTAGAAGGGACTGAAATTGATCAAGTGGAAATAAATTTTAAGATGTTTAGTTTTTTATACCATAGACAACTAATTAACTAATATCTCAAATCTGTAGCTTTGCTTTGTGTATTACGGTAAAAGAAACGAGGTAATAAAAGCAACCTGTGAAACCAAATCTTGTATCCTCCTCTTCCCAAGAAGTTGATTGCTTGCCTCTGTCCCTTGGCTTGAACTCCCACCTGGGGTAGTTGTTCCAGATGCAGTAGCATCTGGTTGTGATCCAGTTAGACTGTAAGATTTTTGACCAGCTGGTGTCACCATCCTAGGAGACTGCTGTTGTTGATGATGCAAAATTTGCTGTTGAGCTGGTTGTACTGGTTGTTGCTGCGGCTGCAGCTGTCCCGCTGATTGTTGTTGCTGTTGTTGCACCATTTGGGACAACTGCTGCGAATTTAATGCGGGAGAAGTTTGCTGCATCTGAGAAGATGAAGCCATCTGCTGCTGCAAAAGTGCTTGTTGCTGCCTCTGATGCTGAAGACGGTATGAAGGTGAGTTAGGAGCAGACATTGCAGGCATCTGTTTCAACCACTGTTGTTGTGATAATGTGTTCTGGATCAAGGCTGGTTGCCCGTTCTGAGCCAACCCGGATAACTGAGGGTTTATAAAGGATGTCCTCCCTAGGCTTTGTGCCTGCAGTTTCTGCGGAGAAGCGTTACATAAATTTTCTCTTCTGTAGATAAGAATAGCATTTATTACAACTTTGAAAAAAGCACAATGCACGTAGAAAGTAGTCAGCAAAAAGCAGTATCGTTTTGCCTTGTGATATTATCTGTAACCACCACAATCAATTAACTAGAAACTACTTTGTGATATTTGCATCTTAAATTGTCAGTCCTCTTAGCTACTAAGTTACTTTTCCACGTAAAGTTGACTTTTCTACCTACTGACATTCACGAAAAGAATATCAAATGAAATCCACTAAATTTTTTAAAAAAGACCTTCCCGATCCAGTTGGGGAGCATTAATACATTTATTTATTACTTGTAACGGTTAACCAAGTTGGTCATTGTATACCAACTCTTAATATCTAGCGCAAGATGAATATATAAAAGAGAAGACCACAAATATTTACAAGATCAAAACTGGGAAAGAGAATATGCGAGGGCCTAAAAAAATATACACTAATATAAAATATAAAAAGGTAGACAGCACCTTAACCTATTCAAAAACATGAAACTGGATATCCATAGCCCTTTGGTGCACAAACTCATAGGCACCCACAAATCACAAAACATATTTAAAATTAGTGATCCCAAATTGAGAAGGAATTTATTATGTGGGTTGTTTGGAGGATAGAACTCTGGTTGAAACAGATTATTAATCAAGAATACTTGAATGTAAACCTACGATTTACAATATTCTTAATATAAAATTTATGTATTATTATAATAATAACAGAAGCAGCATTCTTCAAGAAGTATTTTATCATTTTATGGTCTCATCAAACGCTGCAATATACATCACCACAAAAATTAACTACACAAATGTATCGCCATTATCGGGATATCATGTTACATTATATCTTTTCAGCTTGTCATAACCATGTTAGTTTACAAAGAGACAGGAGAATGGGGAGTAAAGATTTTGTCAATGACCACTTTGTGTCCTGACAGAACTGAGTTTCTAATTGTGAAGTCCACCAATATACATGAAGTGGAACCCCTAACCACCTGTATATGTCAAAAGAAACTCCACAACTGCCATTACTACGATCATTGATTTAAAAAAAAACTAGCTTGTGAGATAATTATCAAGTTTATATTATAAAAGTGTTAAGAAGATAAGCAAGTCAAATGCCAAATTTATCGTCTTGCCTTGGAAAATAAACAATCTGTTCCCGAAAAATTGTCACGATTATATAATTACGATATTCCAGAGTTCAATTACCCAAATGCAGATCGGAATGATAGAAAATTCAGATAGTTATCGGTATGGCCAAGAAATTAAATCCTCCTTTTCAGTAAAGATCACTAGAGTTTATGATGTATAACAAACACTTTATATTATATCAGAAAAAGATACCTGTGTTGAATTAAGTTGATGTTGCTGGGACAACTGCTGCCTCATTTGTCCTTGGTTCAGACGCTGTTGTGTGTATCCTATTGACCCATTCCCTCTAATTTGTGAGCCTATATTATAATTTCCCATCATCCCCATGGCCTGTATTCCCTGCAAAGACTGTGCAGGAGAATTCCCTGGATGGAATTGTGTCCCTGCTTGTGCTAACCCAGTTTTTTGCCTTGGCTGCATTAAAACTCCACTTGTCTTAGAAAGAAAACGTCAAAATAAAGAATTTTGCAAAGTTACCGCATCATGACAAAAACAACTGAAATCTTAATAGATTAAATGCAACTGGACCATAAGCTACACAATTGGTGAATAGTTTATACTAAATCTAGATATTTCACGTGTCTGAGAAAATACATTTCCAAACAAATAGGCTCAATATAATAAAATCTCAGAGAGAATATAGCTGCAGATATAGTCCATTGTGACGAATTCCATAACATCTAGATACAGTTATGAGAAACAACTACAATGTAACCTGAAAGTGATCCTCCTTTTTAAAATCTAGTTATACCGCCTAAAAATTCTTGATACAAACAACACACTTAATATTCAAAAAAAAAAAAACTAAAATTTAAGGTGATCACCGGGGTGAAAAAGTTACACTGAAAATTATAAATGGAAGACAAAACTTAAGAGAGAAATCAAGTCACAAATAAAATTAGTCTGCTAGAATGAAGAATATCAATAAACCAGAAATCCAACCAAGTATCTTCAAATCAAAGACATAACTGTACAATTTTCCACATGAACAAAATTTTAGGGGGCAAATAATACATACAACTCACAAACTAACCCAAGTAAGAAACAAGTGAATTATGAGTAAAAAGGTGGCAACTTTACTCGAAGAAACTGTAAAAACAATATGGTAAATTAATACCGAAGCTAAAAGTTGGGACTGCAAATTGAGCTGAGCAGCTGCTTGAGCAGGTAACATAGGCAAGTTCCCAGTTTGAGCACCCATTAATCCTGACCGGGCTAAATTAGCATTACCCGCCTGACCCATTTGCTGACCCAGTTGCTGTTGTTGATTATTATTAATAATAATATTATTATTGTTATTATTCTGTTGCTGTAGTTGTTGAGAAGCATTGCCACCAAAACTCATCTGACAATACATTCCGGCGGCGGCGGCTTGTTGACGGGCGGCGGCGGCGGCTAAACTGTACTGTTGTTGTTGCTGTAACCTAGACATCGACGGAGATCGCTGCATCTGAAAATTAGATGTGGCCCCTATCAAATTATTTTGCTGTTGTTGTAAATTGAATTGTTGTTGTTGTTGATTTGAAGAAGTAATTAGAGGGAGATCAATTGAATTTGATGGGGATTGTAAAGCAGAAGCAGCTAAGCTATTATTATTATTATTATTGTTACTGTTAGTATTGTTGTTGTCGATGTTTGAAGAAGAAGAAGATGTAATTTGATTTTGGTTTTGTTGGTGAGTAATCATAATTGGGTCCATTGATTGTTTTGCTGATGATTGTGTTGAATTGTCTCCCATCTTCTTTCTTTCTTTCTCTGTGTGTGTGTGTGTGTGTGGATTTCAGGGAGAATTTTTGGAGAGAGCTGAGTTTTGGGTGAGTGATGAAATTGACGTTCCTTGTTTAGTTTTTGTGTGTATATAATATCTCTATGTATATGTTTAAACAGACATAGCTAAATTCAATGACTCGCCAAACAAAAACAAATTGTAAAACTCAGAAAACATTACAGCCTCACTCGGTTGGGAAAACAAATTACGTAGTTTTTAACAAATTTAGTTTAGCATTTTACTTCAATTATTCATTACTATTACGATTAAATAATATTTTAGAATTTTTATTAAGTTTTCTAATTATTTTCTAATTGTTTTTAACAAATTTAGTTTAGCATTTTACTTCAATTTGAAAGTTTTCTAATTGTTTTTATTTAAATTTAACTATTTTTTTGTACAAAAATTTAACTATTTTATTAATATTGTGATACTTTCAAATCATTAAGTAATGCTGGTGTACGGAATATAATTTTATGTAAATTACGATAAATTTTAGCATCAAGATTTGGTCAATATTTGATCAAATGTTTGTCCTAAATATATAAATAGAAATGAAGTAATTATATATAATATGCCCCAAAATTTGTAAATTAATGATTAATTTATAATTTGAGCGAAATGAGTTCTTAAATTAAAGATTATTTTGTAATTTGCGTCAATCTTTCTTTTTGTCAAGGGTATTCAATTCGGATTCTGCAGTATTTTTTTATTTTAAAAAACTGGGAGTATTAAATTAAAATTGAAAAATATTCATTAAAATATAGAAGTATTCAATTAGGATTTTAAATAATGTTTTAAAATCTGGGAGTATTCAATCTGTATTTTAAATAATGATTTAAAATCTGGGTATATTCAATAAATATTATTATTAATCAATTAAAATATAGGGGTATTCAAAACTTATTAACACGAATTTTAAAAATTCATAGATTATGTTGAGTTTTTTTATATATATTTTAGATTTTTAAAATCTCACCTTAATATAAGAGATTTTACCAGATTGATTGATGATCACTCAAGACAATATGAATTATTTGTGAAATTTTAAATCAAATACAATCAATAAAAATTAATAAATTATTAATGATACCTTTAAATCTAGATAGAATACACCCTCTTAAGTTTGTGCAAGGAAGAAAATAATTTATTATAATATATTTATAAGTATCTCGTATATTTTGAGAGTTACAATATTATCGATGCAAAGTGGGAGAGGAATGGTACATTATGCACTGAGGATTGAGGATGTTATGCCAAGTACAGTTGCAGACTTGCTTTCAATATTAGAGAAAGTGAAAGAAGAATGGGAATGGGATATGCAAAGCAGACGCACACTCAAAAGTTGTACGAAAAAAATGTGAAGTTCGAGAATTTCTGTAAGAGTAAAATATTTCATTTCAAACTATAAAATACACATCATTGTGAACTAGGAACTAGGAACATTTTGAATTTGCTAGAGAACTAGGAACATAGGGGACTTCCATCATTCAACAAATCAATAAGATAGTTTAGATGGAGTCCCGTTGATTTTTTGAACTTTGTCAACCACAGTTTTGAAAAAGACATTTCAATCTTGAATTCCATGAAAAGCAGGAAGATAGAATTACTTGCCTATATAAGAAGAAAGTATACATATATCATCTGCAAGTCCAATTTTACATTCACATAATATACATAGATATATTAGTTTGATTACTGGTAAAACAAAACCAAAACATCAAATACATTGTGAATTACATATATATAACTTCTACATCAACTTACAGTAGCAGCAACAGCAATGATACCACAAATTACCGAGGGCTTTTTGCTAGTATACAAGAGTGGTGCAGTTTACAACAAGGTGGCGGCACTCACTGGATTAGCAAAGAAATGTTCTCTGGAAATAGACTTTGGTTTCTTGAAACTACTCCCAATAAGACCACCAAGTATAGCAGGCGGATCACAAGAGGTAGCCTGATGCATCTTCCGCACGATGATGGCATTGTCTAGAATCATTAACTCCAGCAATTTTCTGCAGCTCTGCAAGATATATAAACCCCATTTATCAACACTAACTTTGCTCACCAATTTTATTAACCAAATAAAGATGCTCAAACAACAAAGTTTACATGATAGGATATAAAGATGTAAAGTCGGGTAATATATGTAGCAGCAGGTCCATATGTACCATATCCAGAAAACGATAGCGTAAGTATCCTTATTTTAATAAACAAAATCTCATTTTTAACATAAAATTTCATACGCCTCACAACCTCAGAATATAGAGGTACCCAATAGCATACCTGTGGATTCAAAACGTGCATTCGGCGTATAATGTCAGCCTGCAATTATCAAGGAAAAGAATATTATCTAGTCAGGAAATTAAATGTGAAGGAGCATTTATTAATCAGCCTAAGATGGTAAATTTTGAGAAACATAATTTGAAGTCCAAAAATTAATTACAAGGGCCAATTTGCATCTAAAACAAAATGTCCCCATATATTTGTGGATGTTTGAAGAGCTTGCTTATTAACAGTTTTAAAAGTTAAAGTTCATGCAGACCAACACAACATTTGTGTGAAACATTCCAGGAACACACTATGTTAATCCTGAAGAGCTTTCTACAAATGTGATAAAACTACCCTGATAAAACTGTTAATACCAAGAACACACTATGTGCACACAACAGTTTTAAGAGCTTGCTTATTACCTCTAGCATTCCAGGATTTTGCATCAGAATACCAAGAACACGGCGTATGAGACCTTTGTAGACAACTTCATTGATGGTCCCGTCTCCATTCATCCAAGACAATATTGGTATACTTAAGTAAGAACTCCCATTCTGAAATTTAAACATGTCATTCACTTGATGCCTTTCCGGGAAAATGTTGTGCTGATGACAACTCTCAGTCTCGGTATCTTGTTGTACTTCACTAGAGGACTGAATGTCTTCAGGAAGGTTCAGAATTGTAACTCTGTGCACATCATTATCATTAATGCTCGTAGACAGTACATTTGCTGAATCATTTTCATGATTATCTGGATAAAGGATCAAGTGCTGCTTGTCAGGAATCAAACTGGAGCTCGTTGATGGATCCTCCTTATGATATCGACAGGGATCACCCAGTGAGGTCAAACAATATTTGGACCGATATAGTGTGTCAACAACATGGACAGAATCGTAGGCATTAACCTGTAGTGCAAAGAACCAGATTCAAGTAAAGCCTAAGATATTAGGTATCACATCAACCTGTGTGTGTATGTGCACGCTATCAACTAATTACAAACAGGTTTCACAATTTTTTTGTTATTGCATCTTTCTATAGATGAGTGTACCAGCCACTATGAACATTCAGGCAGATCAAAGAGGAGATTGGCTCCATAACATCGATTCATCTCAATTCAATCAACCAAGCCAGTTCACATATTGCACATCAATGACGTGACTAAAGTTATAAATACACACACACACACACACGTATATATAACCATCTCGAAAACTAGAAGAGTAAATTTGTCTGGCCTGATTTACACTATAACATCAAGATCAGTTAACATTGAAAACAATGAGATACTGGCTTAGGATATTAAGAATGTAATATGTACCTCTTCAACATCAAGATCCAATGTTTTATACATATTATGTTTTCACAGAGAAATCATGAAATATAGGTGGGCATAACTACTAAACTCAATGTCATGCTGCGCATTTATCAGATACACATGTTTTAAAGTCGCATTTATGTGCTTAGATGTGTGAAAGAGTTTATGCGTTTCTTGTGGGCTGAAAGTTTGTGAAGCATCTTCACTTTCCACAATAAATGAGAGAAGACAAAGAGAATATAAAAGTGTGAAGAAGAAGGTGTTGACTCGAAGAGAAAATACTATATTAATATGAGATTTCTGATAATAATAATAATAAACTATTCAACAACTTTTTTTCTTTAAAAACAAAGTTGCTGGGCAATATAGCAGCAGCCTCTTATGTTCAGTTTCCACCACAAGTATATAATGTATACCTAGTTAATTGATCAAATCTTATTATGTATTAATATTCAACCAAAAGGCCTCTTAATTTCTTTTTTATAAAAAAAAAAACATAAAACAAACCTTCAAAGCTCTCCCAAATGCCTCAAGCACCTCAACAATAATTCCTGGCACCTTGTCCCCTAAAAAAACCAGTGTGCAACATCATTATATAGGAATTTAAACTAGGATTTCTCATACTAGTATATCCATGCAGTAAAAATGAGTTCATGAAGACGAATTAGATATGGTATATTAGTATTACACCACGTACCATGAATGTTCGTAACCTTAGATATTTCTTCCATGCTTAAACCTTGATCACCAGCCTTTTGGATGGCAGAATACACAGTCTTAAATATCTGAGGACAAAAAGGACTCTCCAGTACTTGATTACAAGCATCATACTTGAGATTATCAGCATAGCATGTCATAGCTTCCCAAGGTGTATCATCAGCAAGAATTTTCAAAGGTACTGCAGTCCCAAGATCAAGGATTTCCTTCATATGGTCAGTTTTACTGCTTCCAACAAGAGAGGATGACTTCTGTTCATTTCTACCGCAGAGAAATTCATCAGAATGAATATCCCTCTCTTTAAATAAATCGATAATGTCAACTCTTGAAATTGTGGCACGGGTTAGAGACAACCGAATACCAGGGAAACCTTTCTCTCGGCGGGAACATATTTCACCTTCTCCGATTGTTGCAGGCTTTGGTTTCTTAGCCTTGTCAGAACTGTGACATTCATTGTCACATTTTCTCTTTGGCGTTCTCAAGTCCTCAGCCTCTCCAACACCTTGATCTGGCAAACATGGTGATATTAGGATCTCTCTTAAAGAGAGTAAAGCCGATAGATAAACAACATCTCCGCACTGTAGATTTGCAGGGATGTCAATCCCCTCTTCCATTAAGTTCTTTTCTCTTTCATGGAGCCACCTACGAAACTCAGCTGCTATTTTTCCGGTGTTTGTTGGATATGGCGAAGATGAAATTCCATGAATAAATTTCTGTGAAAGTACAAATGGACTGGCGCCACTACCACCAACCTGTCAAAAGAAGAAGATGGTACATACTCAAAGGAAAAAAAACATATGTAGCTTCCACCTAACAGATTTAAAAAAAAAAAGTTGCAGAAACAGATGTGAAACGGAAAAAAGCAATCAACTAAGTAACCAATATAATTAAGAAGGTTGATCCTTCAGTGAGACTCAGCTCCTTGTCGCCCGCAGGCAACTCATGCTATAAAGTTTTGGTTTAAAATATTTCAGACAGACCAGAGTAACATTTGAACACATTTGGTAACCCCTTGGTCAGAATTTTACCATGATTTTTGCATCTCTAAGGTAGTTGAAGGCGGCAAAAAGATCATGCTCAGAATACCGCCGAAGTGTCTCGGCGAGTAAAGTTGGCACCTCTGGAGCTGTTGATGCATTCAGAAAGACAAGCTTAAATAGCTCTACAGCATTAGAAACTGCCAAAGATTTAAAAGCCCGTCTATTAACATCATCTCCTCCATTCAAGAACTTAATATATTTCTTCTGAAGGCGCCCTGATACATTATTTCTCATCCCTCGTTTCCGCTTTCTCTTGTTTGATATAGCTGATGAAAGTAATTTAGGGTCCTGCAAGGTTAAGGTACCGAATCATATATCTGAACAAAAGTTCATACATAAAGAAAGACCCATGAAAAGAAATTGGCACCAAATGTAATGAGAAATACATGCCAGGAAAACCAAGACACTAGCAATTTTATGTGCTGAATGCAGAAGTGGGTTGACCACTTCATGAACGCATATACACAGACTGAAATCATGTCAGTCTAAAAGTCATGTGTCTAAGCAAGTCCATTAACACACCTGGAATCGGACTTGTAAGACTATCAAACTCATTTTTGTAATAATTTACTACAGACTCTAAAACTTCTGGTAAGAAATATAGCATACGTTCTGTTCTCCATCCTCGCGTAGATTAGAAAACTCATCAGATACAGAATGCACTTCTCTGTGTACATCCAGCTTGGCAGTGCGTTTATGCCGAAGAGCCTCTTCAAAGGAAATCTTTACATTTTTATTATTAAAATCATCCCACTGGTCCTCAGGATTTATCTCTCGAAGACCATTTGAGTCTTTTCCACTAATATATCCAGCAGATGCATTATTACAAACCATTACTCTGCACTCTCCATCAAGTACTGACTTGTTCTGCAACTTATAAAGGTGTTTGGCATATCGTTCAGTAAGAATGTTACATAGTTTCAGCACAGCTTTTCTGAACTGGATACTACTATTTAATAAAGCCATTCGTCTCCTGCAGACAGCTGGCGATGCTGGTAAATTTGTTAGTGCATTCCAATCAATGCGGTGAAAGTTCGCTCCAAGTGCAGCACGTTCTCTTACATATTCTATCACCAATTGCCTGAAATCAAATTTTTACTAGAATATTAGATGGTCAATTTCATAAATACCAAGAAAAGCTACAGAGGTGTGTGCTATTCATATATAAAGTGGAATAGGTAGTCGACTACTAGACTAAAAGCTATTGTCAATATTCACATTCTCCACGCACCCAAGACAATGTGGGAAACTATTAAGCACAGTAGATGATGCAAACAACCTACGGCTATTGCGGTTTTGACACCCTGTGTATTGATCAATATTGACTACCTACCTACTAGTTATATTTTAAATTTTCTGCAGGTCCTACCTATCTGCATTTTCTGTCCATGAAAACTTTCTTCGATGTTTCGGTTTTAGCCTAGATAATGCACGCTCTGAGATAAAGGAATGGTCGTCATCATCTTTTTCTTGTACTTTATACTCTTCTGCATACTTCATATTCTCATCAACTTGATCATTCGACATATTATTTTCCTGCTCAATTGTAGAAGTTCCAAGATAATTATGTCCATCTATGAATTTGTCACCAGTATCAGATGACATAATAGGCAAGACCGGGTCGGAAGAGTCAATGTTTACATGCTCTAATGGCCCTTTATTTGAAGACCTTTTTGTTTTTCGTGAAGATGAAGCACGTTTCCTGTTAAGTGGCTGAATTTCCTCCTGATTTAGAACATCTTTAAGTCTAGTGTTACGCTTTTGTCGGTTATCATAATAGACACGAAGCACCTGCATGAGGCATACACCAGAAAATTCTCAACAGAGTGAAAGAAAAATATAAGATAATCATCTGACCTAAGAATGTGAATGCGCAATATATCAAGGAATCAAATAATCACATATTGCAATTACTATTTGAGAAGCAAAGTTGATACCTTTTGGCAATCAGGTTCTATAGTCAGTCAGATAGACACTAACAATGGCACTGATTCAACTGAATTAATGAATTATAGTTTCTTCCCAGGTATAGGGAGGTGCCACTAGTACAAAAAAGAACCATGTTGCATAAATTTGAAGCATACAGACCTGTTCTAGAGTCAGACTGAGGTCTTTCGCAATTTTCTCGCATGCACTTAGTGATAGCTTCTTATCGGGGCCATTCTTCATGATACACTTGTTGAGCTCAGCGCGCTGGTCAGCACTCATAACACGCGCTGATGCCCAGGACCGGGTAAGATACACCTAAATAAAAGTATACCTTTCATATTAGACATAAAGAAGCAAGTATAGATGAGAAACATGGAAATAATAGCCTTTAAATGATTTTTTCAGAAAAATAAACTAAGATTAGATCTAAGCTATGACATAATTACTTCACCACATTAACATTACTAATAATAAAATATTGAAAGAGTTCTGTAACTCTCCTCTCATAACTGGGACTCAACTGAACTAAATGATAAACATGGAAATGAGTTTTAAAAAATTATATAAGTTACAGTTTGTGAAAGCTTAATGTTGATACTCAAGCAGTGTGAGGTTTACAAATTAGATAAACACGCAAGGATATCATAATGAAATTTACAAGAAAGAAAAAAGAGCATAATATATCAATATGTGACCCAAATGAATCTATAACATGGGGGGGTGGGGAAGAAGGGATTACCTCCTATGGTAAATGACTAAACTTTCATATACCACTCAACTATAGAACAACATTGATTCTTATATGATATATTAAAATTACATTTGAAAGAAAAAGATAAACTCGGTTTACCTCGTGAACTGCAGATCCTGGGAAAGCATGTAAAGCGGCTTTCCGATCAACAGCGGCATAGCAGTACTCCAAAGTATTCCAGTATTCATCAACAGCTTTTCTGCTTGAAAGAACAAAATCATGTCTATATTGAGGGCGAATATCACACGAAACAAAAGGTATACACGATGGTGCCAGTGAGACGGGTTCCTCAATGTAGGGTTTGAGTTCCAGGGAATATGTCAGAGTAGTATCTAAGACTGCAGCTGCATCTCCACAAGTCTCGCTACGTACCATCCGTATCAACTGCCATTATTCCTCATTTAATTGTCAGGAAATTAAATAATCCAATAGAAACCGAAACAAACCTTGTCTCACCGAGCCACACGCAAGGGAATCTTACTTTTAAGAAGGAAGGAACATAAATATTACATCTTAAGTCATTGACATTCATCATTACAATAAAATTATCTTATGTAACAAAATTCTAATAATATAGACTAGGCCTCTTTAAACTCAATAAAAAAATAACAGGACTATAAGGGAAACAAAAGAAGGCACTGATTCTTTCAGCTTTACTTAGTGACCAGTATATCACTGATGCAATCACTACTCTAGGGAAAGCATAAAGATCTTAAACATTCTACACCAGCCCGCCACACCATGCAGCAGATAAAGGAAAGTTATAATTAAAAAAATTTGATCCATTGTAATACCTTTAAACCCCGTAAAATCTGTACAAGACTTGACAGTCGCGAGGTTTCCTGAGTACCCATGAGATGCTTATAATCCTGCACTGAAAGATCAGAAAGGCACATGCCAGTCCTGCATTTTTGCGTCATGTCCTCGAATTTAATAGTTGATCCTACAACCTGCAAGTAAAGCTCAAGTGGCATAGCTTTAATGGCTGTGTCTAGCTCGATCATCTTGCAAGTGCTGTGAGGATTCTTTTGATCATATCCATTCATGCCCGATGACAAAGCATCATTCCAACCAGGTAATTTTGTGAGGTAACGCCAGAGAAAGATGTGCAGCAACTTTGTACGAACCATTTTTGCTGGTACATAACCATTCTCACGCATGGCTTCTATTCTCTCAGACTGATCGTCTCTGGCACTGGTAAGTATTCTTTGAACGTTATCCAGAGTAGGAGCTTCTTGACCCTTCTTCAATTTAGCAGAGCTTTGATGATTTCGGATTTGCATTTCAAATGACCTCACTTTCTCGTAAATTTGACTTAATAGTTCCGGAGAGATATTATCTAAAGAAGGATGAAGAACCATGTCCATTGTTCGGCTACGAACACAGTTTGTAACAGCAGGGACACCAACATGAATCAACTTACAAAGCCCTTCTTGCTGAAGCTTATTTAGACTACGCTCTAGGGTCTTCCTGTCCATCGTCGTTTGTTTGTCCTTATCAAGGCTTTCAAGACGCCTATGTAGCTCTGATTTTATCATGAACTTCTCCTCCTGTTCAACAAAAAGGACACTGAGAGCGAATAGAGATAAAGCGCAAGAGGACAAAAATATAATTCCAAAAAAAATACCTGCAACAGTTCAAGGATCCGATGCTCCCTTTGTCTGTTACATGCATTCATAGTAAGACATAGATACTTTGGATTCGATCGTCTTTTATGCGGAGTTGATGAAAGGTGAGTTTCTATAGTCGCTACTGATGAAGGTGTCGTATTAACAATCTGAAGCTCTGCCACTAGAGGCATACGAATTGGCTCAGGGGATAAATTCTCTGAACTACTAGGACCAGGTAACATATTAGAATCATCAACAACTGGCAAGCCCTTGAAAATTTCGAGTTCAGTTGTTACATTTTCAATTTCTCCAGTAATTATTGCATCCCCTTTATCAGCTAAATTATCTTCCAATGGAAGATATTCACTTGAGCATTCATCAAATCTTTTTCCAGGCTTTGGGACACTAGTGTCATCGTCATTAAGGACAATATCTGGTTTGTCTGTAAAAGTATTTGATGCTTCACGGTTGAAGTTTCCATGTGACCAGACCCGATAGGCCACACCTTTGTTATGGCTTTCAGCCTCTAGATGCATTCCAAACCTAGAAAATAAATTTTGTAACCGAGTGTTGTATCTCTTGTTGTTCAGCCCAAGCCTTTTGCATAACTGTTACAGTAGTCAAATATATAATAAGAATTTGTTTTTGAGTAAGAAATATATAAATGTTGCTATTAAATACAGAAAGTGAAGCTGATAAAGATAGCTTATTCAATGGCTGACTGATACACTATAAAGTCGCTATTATTAGTATTAATCTGTTCTGAACATTGAAGAGGTGTGTATGGCAGAGGGTAACAATTATACAAAAGGCAGACGGTGAAAATTATACAAGAGACAGAATTATGTTGTCCTGCAGAAGATTCAAGTCTGACCGGAACTCTACCTGTTACCTTATTAAGGCAGGCAAAAGGTTGTAGACAATAAATCTAGAGGAACAGAACTAGGAAAAAATTACGACGACATAAATCACTGTATGTATGTATTTATATATTAGAACACACCTCGGTTTTTGTCAAACCTTTAGATCCTTCAGCATCAATCATATCATAAACTTGATGTTCTATAGGAAGCTCTACAAGCTGGTCATTAATCTGTCCTCTCTTTCCTAATACTACTGGTTCTTCTACATCAAAATCGTCCGATCCAAATTTAAGAGATTTGGGCTCAAAGTGTTTGGGAGAAAACTTCTTCAACAGTTTTAAACAGCTGACCTCCTGATATTTGGAAAGATCATTAGAGTACATATATCAGATAATATTTTGGCACACAACAGATTTGTTCAGAAGGAAGTTAGGACTGTAAGAAAATGTCAGGAATTGCATAAATTTTTATACATCCAACAATTGCACAACTTTTCTATAGTTTTCCCTCCAAACTTGAGAAATTAATTTTGAAAAAGACATAGGTAACCTTAAATATAATTGTAATTAACCTAATCCCTGCTTAAATAAGGGGAATAGTTAGTAATTGTAATTACCTTGGTATTGACTATTGCAGTGAACTCCTCCACGACACGTGCATCTTTCAGCCTGTGAAGAATCTACTCTCCAAAATGTAAGGAAAAAATAAAGTTTGATTAATAATATGTGTACCTAAAGTAAAAATTTAGATATTAAAACTTGATTTGAGGAAATTTACATTTCTCCAACGCCTATGCCCAGGAGTTCCACAATAACCAAGGTCTTTTTTTAAATCTGACACAATAAGAACCTTTAAGAAGATAAGAGGTCATGAAGTAAGATTAGCTTAATGGTATATAGGGAAAACGAGGTAGATATGCAGAAGATAAAATCAAACCAACATTGTTATCAGCTTCCTCAAGTTTATCACATATACGCCTCAGCTCTGGGAGAAAATCTTTCACTTGCACATCCTCTACAACAGATTCTTCAACCATGCCAGAAGCATATGGTGCATTTTCTTCATCTTGGTTAACGGCCAATTTATCCTCTTGTATAACTTCAAGTCTTTGTTGACAACCCAAATGCTTTGCAAACCGATATAAGTGGACCATATTGGTGGATACGATTGAACTATTTTTGTGCCCTCTGTCACTGGAAACTTCTGTTTTCCTTAAAATCGTTGACTGCCTCACAATCAACCCTTGGCATTCAAGCTTACGTAATACATAGAAAATTTTATTCCCTGGTAAGCCAAATTCTTTACCAAGTTCACTTTGAGTGATCCCGTTTGTTCTGCAAATAATATAAACAAAATAATCAAGGCTATTTCATTCGCGGGATGAGATTGAATAAATAAGTTCTGCAGACTTCATTTTCAATAAGCAACATTTCGAGAAGCATGAATTGCAAACATTAATATCAATCACAATTCAACACAAAAACCAAAATTAGTTAACATTTCATGTACAACAAACCTAGCAATGGCGATACGCTCAAGCGCACGACGCCCTTGGACAGAAATTCCAGCATTAGAAGCCTCGATATCATACATCCCAACGAAACAATTTCGCAAATGCTCAGCTGCCACGATCTTCAAATTCAACTTGTGGGAATCTTCAACAGACTGGATAGCAGAATCATGAGAGTTGTAAACAACACCACCTCGGGATTCAAATTGTAGGCCAGGGATGTGGAGGAGATTTGACCACAGAGCTTTCTTAACATTGGGACATGGATGAAGCCCATTTGAGAGGAAAGATGATTGGAGTTTGGGCCAGAGGTTTGGGAGAGTGAGGCCCTTGGCGCCTACTGCGCAAATCTCTTCAAGAGCTGAGTTAACCACCGGGTCCATTGGGGGAGTGAGTCAGCCTGGAAGCATCAATAAGTAACCGTTAGGGGGGAATAAAGCGGGAGATTGTCCGACCAGGTTTAGGGTTCGATCCGTGCTTCTGGAAATGGGATACATATATTACCGACTAATTCTCTCTCTCTCTCTTTATATGTCTCTCTTTAATACACTATTACAATTTATCACACTATCTTCAATAATAAAATATTAATATAAAATAAAATTTATGATACTTTTTATACATTTATCATTTTTTAACTTACACGTTAATCTTATTTGTTTTATAATAAGAGAATCCGTAAATAATTTTATATCATTATTGGGATGGTCTTTTTTATTTTATTATATAAATCATTTATTAATTTACGTCAAATAAACTCCTAAGAACATGAGTTAATTTATTTTTCTCATGAACTTTTTTTTTCTTTTTCAATAACGGGTCTAAGATTATATCATTTAGAACAATAGAAAATAGATTATATCACTTTTGATAACAATTCAAATCGAGACAAAATGAATAGGATCACTTCTAATAACAATTTAGTTATGTATTATTGATGATTTTAAATTATTCGCTTCTTTTTCTTTTGTGACACAATATTGTAATTGTTATCGTTCGTATCATCAATAGAGTTTAAAATTTTGAAGTAATCAAGTGTTTATAAACTTCAAATAAAAAGATCGTTAAAATTTTATTAACAAATAAGGTAGGAAATAATTCCATAAATAATAGGAGTCAAGATACAGTATTGATCAAAAGAGTTTCTTTCCTTCAATAAATCTTATCATCTAATCGAAAGATATACGAAAGATGTCTCCGGACATTTAGATAATAAAACCTTAAAGTACGAGGAAACTCCCAAAATTTAAACCAATAGATACTAGCAAAAAGTTAACAACTTCCTTAATATGTCTTAACTTGCTTCTCACCCCTCTTTAGTTATAGTTTTTTCCATTTATCTAAAAAATAAAAGAGAAAACAAAACAAGAAACTATTTTATTATATATCGTCCAATAATTTTAAAAATTAATATAATACTAATACTACTCTAACCGAAGGGAATCATTTTGGTTAAATACAAACTCAACTAACATTATTTAATAGAATACAAATTTTGTTTAAAGCTAATAAACTTCATTTTAAAAGTTTACAACCAATACTACATTTAATACTAATAAAAAAAATTGGAAACTAGTCATCCGAAAATTTTAAAAACTAGTCATTCAAAAACGGAAACCGAAGAATAAATGTTGTTAATAAGTTACCATAAATGAAATTAAAAGCAAAAAATAAAATAAAAACTGACAAATCAATTACACATATTATACAATCTGCCATCAATCATGACCAGAATACAAAACAAGCCACCATGTATGGCCTCCAATGAATAATACTATTCATGGTACAATAATGGTAGAGACAGAGAGAATCCAAATATAAAATTAATACACATATAAAACCAGACTTTTCATATTTAGTTTACTCATTCATGACCTAAAACACTGTTATACAAAAATCAAAATCCAACCTAAGAACACAACAATAACATATAATAAACAACTACCCAAACCAATTAGAGAAAAGAATCACCAAACTCAATTACTTAAAAACCCTCTTCGATGAGTAAATAATTGACTTCAAATTCAAAAACCTAACCTATAAATCTTAAATGAATCAAATATATTATATCAACCAACAAAATCATTATAACATAATCCAAACTCATAGGTTAATAAATGTCGAATCTTATTCAAATTAACAAATCAAATATAAAATTCAAGGAAAAACATATACACATGGATAAATTATAAATACAATACATACTGAGGAAAAATATAGATACAACAATATACAATTTCAGTTCAGATTGAGATTGGAAAAATATAGATACAGAAATATACATACCTGTCTGAATTGAGATAGAGTGAAAAAAATAAGAACTCACGATTCACGGTTAGATATTATATCTTTTTTGACGATTTTGATCCCGGCGCTGATACGATATCGTTCTTTTGGTTTGTAACATTCTTCATCGACAATCATTAAATTTATTATTATAAATTATGTTATAAATTCACTTATATTCGTATAATGATAATATATAAGATAAGATAAGATAAAAATTAACGAGATTAGATTAAGATTAAATTTAATTAAATTCAACCTAACTTATTCGGCCTAAAACATGATATTTGTGAAATCAATTTGATAAGCCGAAATAAGGGTTGAGTTGAATCGATTTGTTGAATTTAAACAACTCATATGCACCCCTACTGTTTACCATTTATTTATAAACTATATTTAGGAAAAAATCTACAGTAAAATTTTGATTAATTAATAATTGATAAATTAATATTTTCAATATAAAATTTTAATTCCAATATAATAACAACCATACATCTTTTATCTCGATTAATTAATAAAATTTATCGATCCAACATTATTAATTTAAAGAAATTTTATGGTAATACAGTATTTTTGGACGCAGCGACCGGATCCATACACATTACACAACCCATTGACAAGTACTAGGCCATATACATGAATAGCAAGGCCCGCATAAACAATCCGGGAAAAACGAAAGGAAAAAACCCCAACAGAAAAGAGAAGAGCCCTTCGTCTTGTTTTTCTGGCTATCTTCTTGGTCATCATCGTCACTTGTCTTTCCGTCATCAATCCCCAGACTCTCTTTACAACAACGCTCAGCTCGCTACTACTCATCTCGTTAGCTTCTTCTTTACTCTCTCTCCCCCCCTCTATATATAAGCCAAGGCTGCGCCGTAACAGACTACTATTGCCCATCGTACCCCTTTTATAATGTTTTTACAGTCTTCCGTTACTATTGATTTTGATGTTTTTTACTGCTTTTTTGTTTGCTTATGTAGATCAACTTTGCTACCAATTCTCTATCTTAATTTTACGCTAACAATACAATAAACTTCCCTATCACATACTACTTAAATGTTTTATTACACTTTCATTTTATACAAAAATTACTATCCATATAATTTGTTGTAGCTTAATTCCCATTTTGCTAGATATATTTTGTACGGTCTACTTACATTTCCCATGCTTTTTTATTTCCATGACTAATTGAGACACCCCATTATGATTATGCTCGATGTTTGACTTGGTTACACAATTACACTACAATGAATATCGCAGGGGTACAAGTACTCTGGACCCTTTGTGTGGTATCTGGTTTTTATCGAGCTGTGTAAACTATACTACGTTATACATTCTCTATATACATATTTCCTCTCAGCGCCTAACCTTACTTTATGTGCTCATCACTGTTATTCACAAATGTTAACTAATTACTTTCTTTTTAATATGAAGGTAATATTTCCAGCATTCTTGTAGCTTTCAAATACAATTCAAAATGGGTATCATCGAAAAGATCAAAGAAATTGAAGCCGAGATGGCTCGCACACAGAAAAACAAAGCTACAGGTGCTTTGTGTTATCCATTATGATATTACATGAAGTTTGTGAATTTGTTCTCCCCTAAATATATAGCCTCCCGTATATGTCACTTAAACTGTCCACAACTTGTCCTTATTACCAGCAATTGTATAATCTGTTTACACATTTAGTTACTGAGGCATAGTTGTTTAACGTCAACCAATCCTTTATGTAGCCATAAATACATGTTAGGTGGGTGAAGCATCTAACGGGAAATGATGACCATGAAGTCAATGCTGCCCGAAGTGAAAACTGTTACAGTTGTGTAAAGTGGCTGTTGGGGTTGGGGGGGATCCTTCCTGGGGGAAGGAGGTGTTTTTGGGTTGGTATTGAGGTGTATACCAAGTCTCCATTGGTTGCCTCAATGTGTAAGGGTTTTGCATAGACACCTTGGATAAGTATACTTTCCAAAAGAAATTAACTTGTAAGTATGTAATACAGTACTACAAATCGGTGATGACAAGAATGTACGGTGCAAGGGCTTCCTTCACATTGTTGTCCACTTTTCTATTTTCAATTTCTCTCTCTTGGGTATTATGTTGCTTTTATTCTATTATATTTTGCGGACTAATATGCATTGAGTATTTTCCTCCTTGTGAGGTATTTCTATATCCAACGTGCCCATTAGTGATGACTTCGTTTTTCATCCATAGAATACCATCTGGGTCAGCTCAAGGCAAAGATAGCCAAGCTAAGGACACAGTTGCTGGAGCCTCCGAAGGTACCCAACTTTGTATAATGATATCTTTAATTTTTATCTGCAAGTGTTTTTGTTGATGTGAGTTGCATTACTGGATTCTCCAAGGCCTTGAGAAATACATTGAACTTGCTAATTTTCATCATTTATTGTGGTTTTGTATCTTACGTTTTTTTCGCGTCGTGTGTTATTACACCTAAAGCACTCAATCCATGTTAAATTATCTTGTTTTGTACGTCACTGTGACATCTTTTATATTTAGCTTATCCTCTGGCAACAAATTAGGGTACTAGCGGAGCTGGAGAGGGTTTTGAAGTTACAAAATATGGCCATGGACGTGTAGCACTTATAGGATTCCCAAGGTCTGCTATATCCCTTCTTTCCTTATCCTTTATGTAATAAAGTCATAAATATCAAAATGTAAGCATGTGAATGTAAATATTCCACAAGGTTAATAGCAGTTCAGCTCTTTCATCCGCAACTTCGTCATTATTTTTTTTGCTGAATATTAACTGTACACTCTTAGAGTTTTCTTAATTAGTTATCCAATTTTGATTGGTTAATTTCATACACAACTTGTGTAACACAAGTAAAAACTAGTCATTGATGTATGCCTGGATTTTGGATTTTGTGGTGATTGGATTTATAGATGTTTTGTTTTGCAACAAATCGGTCTAGGCGGAGACAAATTAGGAGAAGTTCAGTTTAGGTAGAAGAAAATTGTCCTGGGCATGCTTGTCATGACACTTGACTAGTCAGTAAGTCGAAATCTCCTGAATGTCTAGGACCCCCGACTTGAGTTTTGGAGGAAAGTCGGTTGACTTTGATGGAAGAAACTACAACTAGCTGGTTGTGGGTCATAATCCGGCCCAAAATGAACAGTAACCTAACATGATAATCTTTCAAAATCTGTCAACTCTTTCATGAAGGAGCTTTTGAACTCAAATGACCTCACTTTTTTTATTAGTAAAAAAATGTCACGGACGTTTCATAATCTGTTTGTCTCTGAATAATTAATTTAATTTTAGGTATTTAATAAATAGTAGAAGATGTGTCATTTTGAGGATAAATACTTAAGCATGTTTAAAAATCATGAGAACACGTAATAAACTGAAAAATTACTATGGGCTAGTCTCATTTAGAATAAGCCAGCTGCTCCAAAATGGTTCTTCGGTCTGCTGTTGTTATTGCTTATAAGTAATAAACTCTTTAATACACGAGCTTATGAATTTAATTTGTGTTTAATTAAATTACTTGTAGAATTTGAATTGTATATATGTTTTTTTAAACTTGTAGTCGATGCCTAGGCGGCTAGCCTGGACCCCCTTCAACCATGGTCATGGGCGAAATGGCCAATAAATATTTAAAATGTACCTAATTGTTGTTCTGATTAATCCTTTTAACCATTTATTTGCAAGAGGTTACCTTAATTGTATAGCGATTTTTAGAACACAGCATTATGTACCTTTGACAAAGGTGTATTTTTGACATGGATAAACACATGTTGTAAAATTTTGTGCTCAACTCTTGAGAGTTTGAAGAGAATACATTATCTTGAGAGCATGTTAAACTGTCCAGACAAGTTATTGCCTGATGTGCTATCAGTCATGAAACTAGTTTTGCGTGATCTTGAATTTGGCACCAGCATTGACCATAATACATGTAGTTGTTTGTTTTATTCAGAATGGTGTGAGAATCTTATATGGTGAAAGTATGTTACTAAAATGTACAATAATTGACATTTCGTATATGTACCAATGTGTTAACATTAGGCATATCATTCCTGTTTTTTCTGTTTATTTTCAGTGTTGGGAAGTCTACACTCCTAACAATGTTGACAGGAACACATTCAGAAGCTGCGTCATATGAGTTCACAACTCTTACTTGTATTCCTGGGATAATTCACTACAATGGTACTAAAATCCAATTGCTTGATCTTCCTGGAATTATTGAAGGCGCTTCTGAAGGCAAGGGTCGTGGGAGACAGGTACAATTTTATTCAATTTCCGTAAATGTCCACACCTTATATTTTAGGTAATCGTTCATTATTTCAGAGTTCAGTTCTCATTTATTTAACCTGATGAAGTTTATCTTCTTAATATCAGGTTATTGCTGTTTCCAAGTCATCTGACGTTGTACTGATGGTTCTTGATGCTTCAAAAGTAAGTTTATAAATTATGGGATGGGTCATAATGTATCACTACTAACAACTATTAGAAAATGTGCACAAGTTCGTGGCATCAATAATAAGCACTCAAAAATTCAAAATCAGCTGTACCCATACCTTTTTGTATTTTTTTAATGAATGAGAAATTTATAAATTTAGCACCTAAAATCAAATCTAAAGATAAAGATAAAAGAAAAGTAGCAGAGCAGAACAAAACAAGAATGGAAGCCCCACAGATGACACGGAGATTAGGCACATTTTTGTATCTCACAGTTTAAAGATAAATACTGACTTAGGCTAAGGATCACTAAAGAATTTATCTTGTATCTCACAGTTCAATGATGAATACTGATTTAGTCGTCATATGTTTTACTCTTATGCAAGGTTGATACAATCTATATATGGGTAGATATAGCTAGGCTATATATAAATTATAAAATATTTATTTTGGAGTGGTACATGTTTGTCTCTTTTTTTCTTTCGTTCTCATGTTCCACCTCTCCTTCCTCTGTCATGGAGGTTGTGAAAATATGTATAATATGAATTGGTGGTGGTAATGTGTAGAAAAACTGCCATTTATACTAATATGTGCTTAGTAGCATGTGAAAAGTAAAGACTAGGTTCCTTAATATATAGTATATACAGTAGCATATGTATGTCCATGCGGTGATGTGCAGGACTCCAAATTTCTTATGCAGGAAATAGGAGCTGGTAGAAACCATAGATGCTTAGCACTATTTAAAAAAAATTTATACTCAACTTGTAATAGCACAAAATTTAAAACTATAAATCATCATCATCTATGATGACTCGATGATGTTATTATTCAAGTTCAATTGGTTTCATCTAGATTTACCCTTCTAGTTGTCTTTAGGTAACTTCCGTTTTTGGAAGTGATAAATTGATGATTAATGTTTTGTTAAATTTTGTAAAATCGATCTATTTCTTGCTTGCTTGATGTTCAAACTAACAGAAATTTTTATAGAGTGAAGGTCATCGGCAGATATTGACCAAAGAATTGGAAGCTGTAGGCCTGCGGTTAAACAAGAAACCACCTCAAGTAAGTATCCTTAGTTCATCACATTCGTTGTGTTTTCTGATAACTTAATTTTTTTGAATTTTCTGCTTTAGCATATCAGTAGACGGGTTTAATACTCTTATTTCGGAGCTAGAATATCCCTCATTTAGGAAAGCAGGTCCTCTTAATTGTTGTAGGAACTTTCTTCTTTGGAGTGAGCACTAAAGCTTTTTATTCTCTTGTCTTTTTCACAACTTATATGTCATGGTTTATGTTTTCCTTTTATATTTGCCCTAGTGTCCTCATGATGCTTATCACCTGTGAATCAAATACTCGGTACTTGTTAACTAATTCTATTACCCTTCCTGTTAAAATATTTTTTCATTTTATTTGGATCATATCTTCCAGTTACCCTCTACCTTTTAAAGATATCATTTCTGGTTTTATGTTTTTTTAGTTTGACTCTGATTTTTTTGTGGCAGATATACTTTAAGAAGAAAAAAACTGGAGGAATCTCTTTCAACAGCACTGCACCATTGACTCATATAGATGAAAAGCTCTGCTATCAAATTCTTCATGAATACAAAATCCATAATGCAGAGGTATTCAGCATTACCAGTCTTTATGTATAAAAACACTCAGTAGAACAGGTTCTGCCATTCTGGACTTGTGCTCAATACACTTGCCTGACTTATCCTTTCTTTTATTAGCTAGACTAGACACAGAGTTGCTCGAGCAATACAGTGTTTCATTAATTACCTTTCAACAGTAGTTAAAAATATGAAACCAGAATAATATGCAGCTGCAACATCCAAAGCTTTTCTCTGCAGATAATGGATGTACATCGTTTACACTTTAGAACATATACTTAAATTTTTAGATGTTACTTTAGAGCATATATTCAGTAGGAACTTAGTACTGCATATATATTTTAACAAGTTAAGTTTGATAGAAGTGGACTGATATTAGTTTCACTTCGATAAAGAGACCAAACAAGATGTATAAAAGGGATCCAAGTCCAATATTTCTATGTACATGATTGAACTGCTCTTGATATTGTTATATAATACTCCGTACAATATATCAGCACAAAGTTTTTTTCTATTATTGATGGGGTTTTAAAATTTGTCTACACAGATTCTGTTTCGTGAGGATGCCACAGTTGATGATTTTATTGATGTTATCGAGGGAAATCGCAAGTACATGAAGTGTTTGTACGTGTACAACAAGATAGATGTTATTGGTATTGATGATGTGGACAAATTAGCCCGTCAGCCAAATTCTATCGTCATTAGTTGCAACTTGAATGTATGTTCTGAATTACTTACAATTTTAAATCCAAGTCTACTATATAAATTCAAATCGCTATCCTTCGACAGCCATTTTTGTTTTGTATACTACTGTTGTATCTGAAAACACACATGTTTGCTAGAGACATAATATGATGTACGAAGTATCTTATATATACAGAAGTGTAATGGAGAGAGTTTATTTTTGTTGAATTCTTTTAACAGCTAAACTTGGATAGACTGCTCGCGAAAATGTGGGAGGCTATGGGTCTCGTCAGAATTTATACTAAACCGCAGGGACAGCAACCTGATTTCACGGATCCTGTGGTTCTTTCTGCTGTATGTTATCCTGACAGCCATTTAATTATTTGTATTTATGACTTAATGTGTGGCCAGTTGATCCGTTAAACAGTGGATGTTTTATAAAGTTCATACTGACTCTACATAATTTGATGATATGTTAAAATATTTAGGATAGAGGTGGCTGCTCGGTTGAAGATTTCTGTAACCATATACATAGAAGCTTGGTGAAGGAGGTAAAATATGTGTTGGTCTGGGGCACCAGTGCGAGGCACAACCCACAGAATTGTGGCCTTAGTCAGGTTCTTCAGGATGAGGATGTGGTTCAGATTGTCAAGAAAAAGGTACGCACACAGATAATTGAATACCACCTCATCTCTCACTTGTTGAGAAGCCCAACTTTAATTTGTAGGCTCAACTTTTAATGTGGAGGAACAACCTGAATACCAAAGAATCAACCAAATTATATATGCCGTTAACTTGTCATATGTCAAACATGCCACTGTCTTAAAGTTTAACGTTAACCCCTGAATTTTCACTTGCCCTCGTGTGCTGTAATTTAAAATTAACTAGTTGCATGGCGGTCTTCTTCTCGAAGGTTGCACCAGTTGTTACTAATACATATTATTGTCACCATGGAAAATCAATTTGCTTAATGTTAAAATAATACTTGCTATTGCATTCTGCAGGAGAGGGAAGGTGAAGGCAGAGGTCGCTTCAAATCACATACAACTGGTCCTGCTCGAATAGCTGATAGGGAAAAGAAGGCTCCCCTGAAACAGTAATGATAATGTCTCATCGTCCCCATTGAGCACCAACATTAATTGTAGCTGAAATTATTGTCTCCCGAAATTTATTCTTGGTGGACAATTGGAACTCAAAATTTAGTCCCCCTGGCTCGTGTTGTACACTATACTTTTTGCCTGAATTACGAGATCTTCAATTTGCGCATGGCTTATGTTAACTAAAATTTATGAATTCGAAGAAAGTTGTGTATCCCAAACTGTGGGTTACTGAAAATAGACTTGAGTTTAAACTCGTGGACTGTACTGATGCTCCAGCACCGTGTGGGAAGAACATAAGAGGCTATGAGAGAGAATTTATAAAATATATTACTCTACCATATCTTTACAATTCCCTGTCAAATCATATCTTTACAGTTAAACTCGTGGACTGTCTGATCCTTAACTGTTATGATTTGACATGGTAAGGATCAATTTTTTCAAACAATAACTTGTAACAACCAAATAAACTCGATCGCATCAAGGTGCCAAATTTTGTTTTCCAAAAACAAAGCCCCTGGCAAGAAAATGACAGGCAGCGTAAGCTAAGCCCGTGAATTTGTTCCTCGACAAGATGTATACATTTTTCAACAGTTAAGTGGAACTGATTTGGGTTTTGGCGGACAATCAGGCATGTATATCTACACAAATTAATTTATGTAAAAAAATATTTTCAATTTTAAAAGTGTGCAAATGAGTAATTATTTCTTTCAAATATTAAAATGAAAACGGCATTTGCAAAAATTGTGTTCAATTTTAAAAGTGTGCAAATGATTAATTTCTTTTAAATTTTAATATGCAGAAGCAGAACGCCAGAAAAAAAGCTTCAAGGATGCATGTAAAGTTGTAAACTATATATATAGGAAAAACTTGGTGATTCGAAAAAAGATTTAAACTGTCCATGTTGATAATGATTAGGTTGTCGTGTTGTATTCTAGATTTTTACTATATGCAGTATCTCGGTAGAAATTAGCTAAATTTTGCAGCTACAGCCCACAAAAATGTGTTGAAATATCATTCTGATTCTACTAACTTTGATTAATTTAAACAGAGGTGGACAGAAATATCAATGGCATGTTTTTCTGATAATCAGGGGCATAATAGACCATAGTCATGATATGAAAAAGGTTATGCCTATGAAACCAAAGGACTATGAGTCAGAACGGGTGGCAACAAACGGAAAGCTCTGCGAGTGTAATGAAATAAGCAAGAACATATAAAACAAAGGAATCTCAGCAGTTGAAAAATCAAAAACAAATAATAGCTATCACTCTGAATATCTGAATTGTTGGTACATAAATATCTTAGGCATAATCATATTGCTATGCAGCACAACTACTGTTACATTTGGAGACCTGAGCCATGATGATGCCTTGCTTGATTAATAAATCTATCCAGACTCTTTAAACACTCGAGAAGGTTGTATCTTAGAGAGCAGACAAGAAACTGTATTTACACTTGTTCATACATATATTTAAGTACAGATCATGTTTGTCATTTATACTAGTAACAAAAGGCAGTAAGGCACTATCATATACCTCAAACATCAAATTATCAAAGTCAAATTTCTATAGGAGCAAAATACTTAGCATCAACTTGACAGCTTCAGGCCTTCAGGCTTCAGCATACAAAAGCAATGACAAAACATATTAATAAGAATATGAGCATGTCAGAAAATAATTTAAATTTGACAAGAAAACATAGCAACGGGAAGATTGAACTATAGTATGGAAACTTTTGCATTATAACAAAAGACGAGTATCATTTTCTATTGACTTTCAAGTTTCAAGCAAATAGAGTATTAGTAGCCAGACAACACTGCATATGAACAAAAAAACCAGTCCAGTGAGATATATGAAAGATACGTCCTAGTAAGAACTATTCTTCTAAAATTCTCTAGAACGGGCAGTGAGTATTTCTGCTTCAATTATATCAAAGATCTTTTCAAGCCTCCAAATACGAGCCTCTAGTCCCAACTCAGGTAATTCAGATGTAGTATTATCAGAGCTCACAATGTTATACTCCGGACAACTAAGCTTTGCTCACAACTTCATCATTTGCGAGTGCAATATTATTATTGTTCACCTCATAATGTATATAGCTTTACTCGCAACTGCATCTTCTTCTAGATCTACTGGGTTTTCAGTAGAAGATTTACTCTTCTTGTACTTGCCAGAAGAAGACATGCTCTGCTTATTCAATTCCACGAATTTATTTGTGCACTTCCCAAATTCCACTCACAAGTGCAACTTCCTTCGAATCAGAGCATTCAACACCAATTTATTATCACCATCTCCTCTATTTCTTGATCTACTCAGAAGTTGTGTAATTGTCAGACTATCCTCTTCAAGAATATCCTCTAGACTTTCCTTAACAAATTCAGGAGGAAAGCCTGGAACATCCAATGTCTTAAGTTTTACCTGTGGTACTTCAGATGTAGTACTGTCTTTAACACTGACAGTGTTTGCCTCTGTATAATAATTAGTTTTACTCACAACCACCTCTTCTTCTGGTTTTGGTTCTTTTGGTCTTTGAGCAGGAGACTTGCTATTCTTAAATTTCCCAGAAAAAGACATACTCCGCACACTTGATTCCACAGGTTCGTTCCTGCAAATTGAGTTTGTAGGAGTTTCAACTCCATAATAAGTGTTTGATATCGGGCTCATTGTCAAGATCAAATCTTTTCCCGGAGTTCTTGGTCTTTCTTGATCGTCTCATTAGTTGAGCAATTGAAATATCTTCCTCTTCAACATAATCCTCTAATCTTTCATCAGAGCACACAACCAGGCGGGAGCTAATGGTTTCACATCACTCTTGTATCGGCAAGAAACAAGTGATAGGTGCTTCTCATTTCTCCATTGACACCCGGAAGACCCCTCCACCAAACCATATATCAGGAGGAGACATCAGACTCAAAAAGTCGAGGTGGGATATATAGTTTCATACCTCTAATAGGCCTGTTATAACTGATCCAAGCAGTTTCAGGACTCTGGTTGGATCGAATAACACAAGGAGGAACGTCTTGGTCATATCCGAACTGCATAGCTACTCTATGGGGGAGATACTGTTCTATACAACCTAATCCAACTAGCTCAGAAACTCTCAAGCATCGAGCAAATGATTCGGTGCCATCAGAATCAACTACTGCCCATTGCTCATAATCTCTATACAACTTACTCAATATACAATTGTTTGAAGCTATACTATAAGGGCGCCACATGAAATATTCTTTCCCAGAGTTTAAGGCCGCCCTCACATCTTTAACATTCATGACTTTCACCTATTCCACCGAGCTGATCTAGGTTCTCCCCTTTCCATGACACTGGGAGTTGGCCTCAGATTTGCAAACCTCTCCCAAGCCCACATGTGCACTAAATCGCCATGACATATACAAAACCTCAAATCAACTACAGACTCAGCAACTGAATTGTGCAACAGTCTCATGTCCTTATAAATGCTAGCAAGAACATGTGCTGCTAGAGCAATTCTATTACCTCGGGATAGATGCATAGCAACATCAAAATTCCGGACATCTATGTGATCAAAGGTGCAAACGACAACAAACTTAGACAACCACATCGCAAGAAATGCTTCATGCTCTAGTTGATTACCTCCACACATAAAATACTTCATCCACACAGAAGCAGTAACACTTCTACCAGGATTTCTACAATATTTTTTATGAGCTTTTTTTAAACAATTTAAACTATAAACATATTCATCAGCTAGTGGAGTCGAAAGTGAGGCACCCAAAACAAGAACGTCTTCTTAAGTAATACTGACCTCGCCCCATGGGAAAATAAAGGTGTTTGTCTCACCACACCACCTCTCAGCAAGACCAATGATCAAGTTTTTGTCTTTCTGAATTGTGCAAGTTGAAGCCAAAATTGCTTCATATATACCAGCTTGCTTCCAAATTTCTTGGTATCTGGGTTTCAAACTGTTAACCCAAATCTTCCATTTTTCTGATGGGTTTACCTTATACGACTCTATCAGGCACTTAATTATTTTTTCAAAAGTAGATTTTGACGACAACAGTGAACAGGTTGGGGGAGGAAGATGATCATTAAAAATGGGCATTTCTGCATGTTGGGCTTCCACCATTGGGTGGATGCATTACATCTTATCTCTCTTCCACAAGAGTATCAGCATCAGCAGCAGCAGATAGATGATCTGCCATCAAAGAACCTTCAAGATTTTTTTTGATGTTCTCTACTTATTGACAAGTAATTATTATAGTCATTACTCACCACACTCACAAACCTATATGCATAATGGATGCAACCTGATAATTAATATCATAATAACTAATACATGCATGTATATTGGAAAAACTGCATAAACCCTGCAGACTGGGCTGTCTTTCAAACCATAAAAAGCAAACAAAACAAAACCATGACTAAAAATACCCCCATTTTACGAGTCTTTTAAAAAAAATCAAAAATATTAATTATATAATAATTTTATGTACTTAAACATATTTATTATAACAGTTTAAAATTTTTTACCTTTGATATTAATGATCTAGAAGAGTGAGATTTACATTTGTAATTGAAGGTACTTAAATTAATTCGCTAGTATAGACCTGATTAACTATTTGTTCATATTGTTTCTGCGATAATAATATTCATATTATATGTTCATTAATATTCTATACATAAAGAATTAAAGCAATAAAAAAAATGTTTTCAGATTCTAAACATAAACTCTTAGCTGAAGAGATAGTATATATTTATAAAAATTACATACAATTGAATCACGAAATCAAGAGGCATCAGTGTTATAAAAGGTTCATGCAATTTAGACAAGTTGAACCAAGTCCTGACACTGCATTAGAACAACTTATAAGGTACGTGCACCAAGCTTATAAATAGAAACTCTTCTAGATCAATACAAAATACAAGAACCGGTTCTTGTGCCTTCCTTTTATTATGGGCTACAAAATTGTATTATCTGGGTCTGGGAATTGTTTAGTTGTACATCTAATTTTGGAATGTTATTTAGATTACTAGATACATATCGACTTGCATGCATCTTTGAAATAATAATTGTGCCAACCAATCTAATTATACTGGAAAATTATTAGAAACAAACATCCTTCAGTAATAAATTAGGAAATTAATGGAATCAACAAACATAAGATAAGATAAAATAAAAGTTTAAAATGTGACATTGCAGTCCTGTCCAATTTAATACAGTATATAGAGACAGGAAGCTCTGTAACATAAGGTGCATGACCCAGCATGCAACCCCTAGGAGATTGGGAGTTGAGACCATTCCATTAGTATTTGTTATCAATGTTGGGATCAAAAGTTTGATTTCTGTGGTACATATTTGACTGGTTATGAAATGCATGGTAAGTGCAATTTGATGCAGCATACTTGTTAAATAATAAATTATGTGATGATATGATAAGAGGAACATATTGGTGTAACTTGACAACAACCTATGCGTGGCTGCCTGGCTGGTGCACAACATGCCTACCGAATGCCTGAATGGTCTATGTTATAGGGAGAAACTGGTATAACAGTAATTTGGAGGTTTGCTGGAATCACGGAGCAAAATATGATGATTTTGCTATGAACTTGATGAAGAACGCGAAGAACACGGGAGGAAAGTGATGGATTTTGGTAGCTGATCTTGTTGTTGATTCGTTAGAAGGCCAGAGAAAATATATGTTCTCTTGCTGCCAACTGTTGTCTCAACCGAAACAAGAGGCCTACGTACCCTTTATATAGGGGTTCAAGCCACACGTAGTTCTTGGAGGACAAGTTACCTATATGGGCTAGGTATTGGTCCGGTCCATCAGGCCCAAATCCTTAGACGTGCTGGGCTTTGGCCCAAGTCTGTGTGGATGTGGAGGGCAAACTTCCCATGTGTCTGTAACTGCCATGGCCAAAGCCCGTTAGGCTCTAGGGGCTGTCATGGAGTTGTAGAGCAAGGGGTTCCCGTAGGGAGTTATGCGCGATATGGCCTCGCGGGGGCGGTTGTGCGTGATGTGGCCTCACGGGAGCAGTATGTAGAGGTGATCATGTGCGGATCCCTTGATGAGATGAGAGCCCATGGGGCTAGCTGTCTTCAAATCAATAAGTATGTTGAGATATTACCCCGGGGGGCCTTCTGTAGTCTTCAGATTAGCAAATAATACCAAGTGAGGTGAGCCCATGAGGCTAGGAGCCTTTCAACTAGTTATGAGAAATCCGTGCTAAGTACTCCGGGCTAGCGAAGCGAGCTGGAAGCAGTGAGCCGGGCCAAGCGAGCCGGGCTGAAGGCCTCTCTAGCAAATCTATGCGACCTGGGAGGTGATGAGAAGCGAACCGGGCTGAGGGCCGGTTCTCCTCTTTCTTCCTTCTTGATGCTGAATGAGTCTAAGGCTGGTGAGCTAGCGATGCGACCCAACGCTAGGCCAAGGGCCTTAGAATATTTTATCATCTTTAGCACGATGCGAACTGGATGTAGGCTTTGAAGCCAAGTGAGCCCAGATGCGAGGTGGGCCGGCCAATTTATGTCATTGGGCCTGCCTAGGACCCATGTCCAAATATTGGGCATAACAACTACCCCCCGATTCCTCCTCGTCATTGGCGATGCGAGGTGGAATCAGATAGTAATTGAAGCCAGAAATCCTCCAAGAGAAGCGACCAGAAGAAGGCTTCTAATAGAGATGCGAAGCGAATTGCCCAGCCTTTGTGGAATTGATAGTCTTCTTGCGATGACCCATCCTGACACCGATCTAGATATCAAACGGACCGAGCTAACCACAAAAAAACCCTTTCAACTTCAGGGCAATTGAAGGGATTCCTTGTGCGAAGCGACCTCAAATATAGCCGTTGAAGGTGAGGCAATATATGCTTACGGTGTGGTCGCATGCACCAGATCGAGATGGGTGGCCAAGATCATGCCACGTGTCCTGGTCGTTTCTCTCTCCTCAGCTGCCTATAAATAGGTGGACTTTCCAATCATTTTCAATCATTTCCAAAATCATTTTCGAGAAAATCTGTCCGAGAGCTCAAGGATCAAACGGTGGTTTCAGCTGATTTTTATGCCAAGAATCCAAGTGCGAACCAGATTTGTTCATCCTTCTTCGCCGGAATCTTCAAGCGAGCGGAGTTCCGATCAACGTTCATCCAGCGACTCGAGCCCCCCTTCCAACACGAAAGGTAACGACCCGAACTCATTATTTTGTCTTCGCTCTTTTATTATGTTTGAATGTTTAGCCAATTAAGTATATTGCATGCGATGCGATCCTACTCACCGGGTCGCATCACCTCACACACCCCCACTTCTCCTCGCGTCGCGATCTCGACCTTAGATTTAGGACCGGCTCGTGTGCGATGTGAGGACACTTAGATTTTCCTTTTCTTCTTTAAGAGCACACACCTTAATTGATTCACCATCTATTTCAGATGTCGAGCGATTCGGATACGAGTACCTCTTCGCCTCTCAGCCATTACCCAAAGGAACTGAGGGGTTCGCGTGAATTCCAACGCGAACTGAATGAGATATCGGGCACGAGCCGCCATCCAATCATCCCAGGGACTGAAGTCAACCCCGAAGCGGCTACCCTCATAGCTCGGATCGAGCAGTCGAGTTCGGACTCGTTTGTCTTGAACATGGACCCAACCTGGTCGATAGAAGACTCGCCTCGCAACGGCGATCTCAACGCCTGGAAGCGAAAGAGGCCCGTGGTGCCCGGTTCGCTGGATCTTTCATTTTTAAACCGCGGGCCTTGGGCCATGTCGAAGGAGGAGGCCGAGGCAGAGATCGCTAGGCGGATCTCGGAGCGAGCCGTTGAGGGGGAAGCTGGTGAAGAGCCCCTTCATCCACAACAACCAATTTCTGTCCGTAGCGATTCGAGCTGGAGTGAGCTCGGGAGTGCGTACTATGAACCTCGCGACCCAAAGAATAAGAGGGTTCGCCCCGAGATCAATCTTGATCTGGAAGATGAGGCCACCTCTCATTGGGTCGAATCTTCGGACAGCGAGAAAGATGACGCTGTGACCAGGTCGATCGACTTGGAAAATTATGATTTTGTGCCTGAAGAATCCGAGGGCGAGGCCTATGTTCCTCCTGATCAGCCCGAACTAGAGGGGTCAATTTTCTTGGGTGCGAAGCCATTGAGTGACGGAACGAGCAGCTCAACAACGAGGCCATCTTCTCCTCGCCATTTTGCTGCCAAAGACCTCTCCACTAGCCTTACTTCAGAAACCCTGGCCGAGGCGGTTGAACAATATAGGCTGGAGGGTCGCATCATTCTCCCCCGGCCTCATCAGAGATGTTACAAATTTGACCATCTAGAGAATGGTGGTCGCGTTCCTCGGATGGTTCTCTCCACCTCGCTTCTGAAGGTAGGGATCGCATCGCCAATGCATCCGTTCATCCAGGATGTGTGCAAGTATTTCCACATCGCTCCCCTTCAAGTAAATCCAAATGGCTGGAGGTCGGCCATTGCCCTGTTCGTGCTGTACAAGAAGCTGAAATATCCTGACCTCGATGCGAAGACCCTTGGATATTTTTTGAATTTAAAGTCCTCGGGGAAGAAGGACTTCGGCTATCTTTATTTATCAGTCTGGCCTGAGTTCAATGGCAAGAACCTGTTGCACGGCGCTCCGAGCAACGTTGGGCATTGGAAGGAGCCGTTCTTCTTCGTGTTCGATGCGACCCGGGTTCAGACCCATTTTAATTACAAACCCAGTAAGTGCGACCACTTCGCTTCGTTCCCCTTAGTTCGCTTTTATTTTCTTGAAACTGACCCTACCTTATTCATTCTCTTTTACAAGTCGCTCCTCCTCGCACTCCTCTCACTGGCGAAGCCAAAGAGCGAGCTGATAGCATCCTCCAACTTGCTGTCGAGGAGAGGAATGTGAAGAAGCTGGTGACGACCTCGAACTTGGTCACCCATGGATTCTTGAGAGAAGGGGCGAGGCTGACTCCAAAGAAAGGAAAAGCCATCACGAGCTCAGCTCAGAAACCTTCTGCGAAACGGGCCCGGACCGAGTCCGGTATATTGCCTCCGTTGCTACTTGCATTTTCCCCTTCGCATCGCATTCATATGTATCATGCTTGCATTTTTCTGCATTGTTGGTTATTTTATATTTTTACAACTGTTCTCTGATCGCTTCGTGTTTTTTGTGCAGATATGTCAAAGTCTAACATAGTCCCTCCTCCTTTTACCGACGAAGACGATGAGGTCGCAGTGGTTGCCCCTCCCTCCAGGCCAAAGGACGTAAAGGCCTCGGGTAGCAAGCCTCCTCGGGATGACTTGAGGAAAAGGCCGCTAGATGCTGAGGTCATAAAAGCGGACCCGAAAAAACAGCGAAGCGAAGTTGTGGCCGATGTTCCTCCTCACCCTGCTGCGAATGCTTTTGCGAAGCTGGGTCACTCTCATATGTCCGAGAGCGATCTAAACTTATGGGCCCAGTCTTCTATCGAGGAGAACAATGCTGCTCTGACTCGGGCCGCGGCTGAGCTATTTTATAGGCAAGCGAGCCGTCATAAGGAGATGCGAGCTCAAGCTCAGCAAAATGCCATCCTTCACTTTAAGGTCGAATCGATGGGGGCCGAGAAGAAGAAGCTGCTCGAGGAGCAGAAAAAACTGAAGGATGAGCTCAGCCCGCTGAAGAGGGATCTCCGGTCCGCGAAGGACAAGGCCAAAGAGCTGGAGAAGGAGCGAGCTGCTTTAGATGAGAAGTTGAACGAGCTCCAGACTCAGATCGCCACTCAAGAGGCTGCGATCTCTGCTTTTGCTGGAGAGAAGAAGGAGGCAATTGCTGAGGCCTCGGCTCTTGGGCAGGTCAAATTCATGAAGTCTTTTATGAAGAAGGTTCCTGACTTCGACTGGGGTTTGCTAGGCGAGGCGACCCGGGTCTATGCGGAACAGCTTCGTAAAGAAGTAGAGGAAGAGGCCTCTCAGCGAGCCGCAGAGCTCGAGGCGAAGCGGGCTGAAGAGCAGCAACAGGAGGAGGCCTCGTAGTTTGCTTTCTCATTTGTAATTCATTTTTTTGAACAAGTACTTTATGCTCGCTTGCGAGCCGAATTTGATGGGTTGCGGGCACCGTCTATGCCTCGCGTTTGTAATAACTTTAACTTATATTTTAATGCTTTGATTTCTTCCATCTCCTTTGTATTCGCTTCGTTTTATTTACCCATGTCTTAATTTTTGCTTCGCATCGCATAGTATATCTTCATGTTGCATATTTCCAACTACTTTCTGGTCGTTTTGTTTTTTTTATGAACCGGTTGTGATTTCACTTCGCGAAGCTAGTATTTCTGACTTATCGGCTTTATTCCTTCATTCCACAAACGTTTAAGTAGGTCCAGGTCGCTTCTGCGATCCCATCGTTATTGGCCTCGCATGGGGGCCTGGTTCGAATGACTTAGAACCGAATGGCTTCACATCGATGCTGGCCTGAGTTCGTTCCAATGGGGCCCGTGGTTATGGCCTCGCATCGCACACTTATGTGACGACGGGGCCCCACGTCGCGTCGCTTGGCTGGCCATTAGGCCTCGCCTAGCTTTGCAATTTCCGGCCACACAGTGTTGAGCTCGTGCTGAGGGGGCCTAGTTCGGGCAACTTCGAACAGGAATGGCTGGCGTCGCCTTCGTGCTAGCCTTTGCTTTATTGATTATTTTTCTTCACAACTGATGACTGTTGTCAGGTCGTTTCAACGATCCCAGTCTTGCCTGCCCGTTCTACTGTGGCCTCACATTGGGGGCCCTACCTCGTTCATTTTTGAACCAGATGGCCTCGCACCTATGCTGACCTGAGCTCGTCCCAACGGGGCCCGTGGTTATGGCCTCGCATCGTTCACTTATGTGACGACGGGGCCCCACGTCGCGTCGCTTGGCTGGCCAACAGGCCTCGCCTAGCTTTGCAATTTCTGGCCGCACATTGTCGTTGCTCGACCCTAACTGCACGAACTTTCATGAATATTGATACACATTACATAAAATTTGAAAGAAAACCATGCATATTTCTTGAATAATTGAAGAACATAGGGCCAATAGAGTCATTACATCAGCTCGGAGGGGTGTTTATATAACAGTACTACCCCCCGAGACTTAGGATGATTTATTCATACGAAGTCTAAAAATAAATAGTACTGCCAGTTACATGGGCAGTTAAGGTAGATACTTCTTGAGATGTTCCGCATTCCATGCTCGCGGAATAAGCTTGTCTTTGAGATCAGAGAGGTGATATGTTCCCTCCCAGAGAACAGTCTTGACCTTGTAGGGGCCTTCCCAGTTGGCACCGAAGACTCCATGTGCCTGAATCTTGGTGTTTGGCATGACCCGACGTAGGACTAGATCTCCAACTCGGAGTGGACGAGCCCTCACTTTCCCATTGTAATGCCTAGCTGTCCTTTGATGGTACGACGCTAGGCGGACCTGAGAGTCTGCCCGGGTCTCTTCAATCATGTCGAGGTAGAGTCGGTGGTTGACCTCATTATTATTGGGGTCAAAATGATCTCGACGGAATGATCCGGAGCCAACTTCCACAGGTACCATAGCTTCACATCCATATGATAAGGAGAATGGGGTCTCACCAGTAGTGCTCCTCGGGGTAGTGTTGTAGGACCAGAGGACCCTAGGGAGCTCCTCGGGCCAGTTGCCCTTATTTTCATCCAGCTTAGCTTTCAGAGTGTGCTTGATTATCTTGTTTATTGCTTCTGTCTGGCCATTTGATTGAGGGTGGCAGACAGATGAGAAGTCCTTCCTGATGCCCAAGTTGTCACAAAATTCTCGCATTTCCTTGGAATCAAACTGCTTTCCATTATCAGAAATGAGCTTGTAGGGGATCCCAAACCTGCACACAATAGCCCTGTACACAAAATCCTTAAGCTTCTTGGCGGTGATAGTGGCTAGGGGCTCGGCCTCGGCCCACTTAGTGAAATAATCAACTGCCACCACAGCATACTTGACCCCTCCCTTAGCTTTCGGCAGCTCTCCTATCAAATCAATCCCCCACATGGCAAAAGGCCACGGGCTCATCAGAGAGGTGAGTGGAGCAGCGGGGATGTTGCTGAAGTTAGCATATCTTTGACACTTGTCGCAAGACCTGGCGAATTCAATGGCGTCGTGCTTGAGAGTAGGCCAGTAGTAGCCTTGTCGGAGGATCTTATGGGCTAGAGAACCACCCCCCGTGTGATTGCCACAAATACCTTCATGTACTTCTCGAAGTATATAATTGCATTCGGCCCCATCAACACACCTGAGAAGTGGGATATTGAAGCCCCTTCGATAAAGGACCTCATCATAAATAACATACCGTGCGGCCTTGTACTTGATTCTTCTAGCTTCATTATTATTTTCAGGTAATGAACCCCTTTTGATATACTCCCATATTGGAGTCATCCAAGTTGGGGCCGGATTTTCAATCTCAATTTCCATTAGCTCAAGTGATGAAGTTTTCTTCTCATTCAGTTCCTCAGGGACACTGGGCCTCCTCTGGATTTCAAGGGGAATGACCCCTAACAGAGTGGCCTCGCGCTGAGAGCCGAGTTTGGCCAGCGCGTCTGCATGGGCATTTTGACCTCGTGGGAGTTGTTCGATCTTGACTTCTTTAAAGAGACTGAGGAGCCGTCGGGAACAATTAAGATATAACTCAGTACGAGGACCCCTAGCTTGGAACCCCCCTTTTATTTGGTAGACGACCAGCATAGAGTCACTGAATATGTTAAGGTTTTCCGCCTTCATTTCTAAGGCTAGTTTGAGGCCAGATATGAGGGCCTCATATTCAGCATCATTGTTTGTGGCCTGAAAGGTGAAGTGGATAGCTGTATTGAGTTTGTGTCCCTCCGGAGTCACAAGCTCTATCCCTGCACCTGCTCCTTCATTATTCACTGCTCCATCAACGTACAAGGTCCACCAAGGAGCGCTGTTTTCGTTGATTTCTTCTTGTGTGGTGCTCAAGACGTTAGTGGGGATTTGTGTGCTCTCGTCACTGTGAGGTGGAAATTCCAGAATGAAGTCTGCGAGAGCCTGCCCCTTTATGGCACTGCGGGGCTTGTATGAAACATCGAATTGACCTAGCTCAATTGCCCACTTCAATAACCTGCCAGATGTTTCTGGTTTATGCATTATTTGCCTTAGTGGATAGGCGGTTCTTACTTCAATTTTATGAGCCTGAAAATAAGGTCGGAGCTTCCTTGATGCCAGAATGAGAGCATAAACTAACTTTTCCATGTTAGTATATCGGGTCTCTGCATCAAGCATTCTCTTGCTCACGTAGTATACAGGAAACTGAGTGTCCGCTTCTTCTCTAACCAGAACAGCACTAACCGAGTAGTCTGAGACAGCGAGATAGAGAATTAAAATCTCCCCTGTTAGAGGTTTGGATAGGAGAGGTGGGCTGCCTAGATGTTCTTTGATCTGTTGAAAGGCCTCTTCACATTCAAGGGTCCACTCGAACTTCTTCCCTATGCTCCTGATTGCTTTGAAGAACTCTTGGCATTTGTCAGATGATTTGGAGACAAAGCGATTTAAAGCTGCTATCCGCCCGGTTAAGCTCTGCACCTCTTTGACATTCCTGGGTGACCTCATTTCTATTAGAGCTTTGATCTTGGCCGGGTTGGCTTCGATCCCTCGGTGATTAACAATGAAGCCTAGGAATTTCCCAGATTCTACCCCGAAGACACATTTCTGGGGGTTGAGCTTCATCCGGTATTTCCTCAAGATGTCAAACATCTCGGCTAAGTGGCCAATGTGATCCGCGGCCTCCTTAGACTTAACCAGCATATCATCTACATATACTTCCATGGTTTTACCAATTTGCTTCTCGAACATCATATTGACCAGCCTCTGGTAGGTGGATCCGGCATTGAGTAAGCCGAAGGGCATCCCAACATAACAATAGAGACCCCTATCTATGATGAATGCTGTGTGTTCCTGATCGGGCTCATACATGGGAATTTGATTGTATCCCGAATAAGCATCCATGAAGCTGAGTAGTGCGTGACCAGCAGTTGCATCCACTAGTTGATCAATTCTTGGTAGAGGGAAGCTATCTTTGGGGCAATGCTTGTTTAGATCAGTGAAGTCTATGCAAGTCCTCCACTTCCCATTTGGCTTTTTTACGAGAACCGGATTGGCCAACCATGTGGGATAGAAAGCTTCCTTGATGAGCCCGACCTTAAGGAGCCGGTCCACTTCTTCCTTGAGGGCTTCAGCCCTCTCTCCGCTGACAGGGCGCCTTTTCTGCCTCACCCCCTTTTTATTTGGATCAATGTTGAGGTGATGACACATAACTTTAGGGTCAATCCCTACCATATCAGCATGGGACCAGGCAAACACATCCAGGTTACTTTTGAGGAAGGAGACCAGAGAGTCTCTCATGTTTGGGTCGAGATTAGAGCCAATCTTCAGCCACTTAGAAGGATCATTTGCGTCCACCGGAATCGTGATAGTATCTTCGGCTGCCCCAGCTCTTTCTACATGAGCGGGCATACGTGGATCAATATCCATCTCGAAATCCTGAGTCATATCCGCTTCTCCCACTTCTTCAATAGAGAGCACTTCCTTGTTTTGATCCTCCAATGTGTACCCCCCGGGTCCGCTCGGACTGACTAATCTTTCGGTGATGCCTGTGATTTCATGAGAGAATCCGTTGGGGAGATCTATCACTGCTGAGGTCTCCTCTGGAACCCATTTTCCTTTACTGAGTCTTTTTGCTAACTGCTCTGGGGTCTCCTCATCATCACTAGCCTCTTCCACAATTCCTTCTACCAAATTTTGAAATGGCTGGGAGGGCTCCATCATGAGTGCCCCCGGTACCGGCTCTACTTGAATTCCCATGCTTTCAAAATAATCTTGCGGGAGCTCTTCGATGGTGATGGTGTTGCACATAGCGTCCTCTATTTTCGGTGTGATCATGGTATCACCTGAACTTGGCTTGTAATTGTCTACATTGATGGCTTTTACCTCTCTACTTGTCTTCTCGGCTGACTTGAGGGCCTTGTTATAACATTCTCGAGAATCATACTGGCAGCCCTTGACACATCCTACCCCCTTTGGAGTGGGAAACTTCATTGAAAGGTGGTAAATAGAGGTCACCACCCTCATTTCCTTCAGTATGGGCCTGCCAATTATGGCATTGTAGGCAGAGTGCTGGTCTACCACCATGAAATCAGCAACCTGGGTGGTCATGCAGGGCTCCTCCCCTAGAGTGATGGGGAGTTTAATGAGGCCCTTGACGCTAACCGAGGCCCCGGTGAATCCGTAGAGCTGGCCGATAGTAGGCGTGAGATCCTTGTCAAGGAGACCCATCTTCTAGTAGACGTCATAAGTGAGAACATTAACAGCGCTTCCATTATCGACAAGTACTCTGTGCACATTCGAGGATCCGATCTTTATTTTAACTACCAGGGCATCATTATGGGGGTGATGGACCCATTTGGCATCCTCTTCGGTAAACATAATATCAGTTTCCTCTCCCTTAAACAGCTTGGGAGGTCTCTGCGAGAGGTGGTGGATATTAGTGAGGGGACGCTCCTTGGCCTCTCTGGCATATCTCTCCATGGCTCGTTTGCTATCTCCACCAATATGAGGACCCCCGATGATAATATGGATACTGCCCTCTCTAGTACTGCCAAGCCCAGGTCTCTCTTTATCCTGGGGAGCCTTATCTTTCGAAGGAGGAGGCGGGACGCTATGATAATCACTCCTCTGATGTCTCTTCACTTCTCTTACCACCCATTCCGTGAGATGACCACTTCTAATGAGGTCTTCAATCTGGTCTTTCAAATGTCTGCAATCGGCGGTGTCATGGCCCGACTGCTCATGGTAGGCGCAGAACTTCCGAGAGTCCTTTCTACCGTAATTCGTCATTGGTGGAGGCTTCTTGAAGATTCCTTTAGAGGCATTAATTGCGTAGATGTGCTCAATTGGGGCCACTAGTGGGGTGTGGCGACTGTATTTCGGATAGGGCCTCCTGTCCTCTGACCTATGGCTCTCAAGGGACCTCTCTCTTTCCCTTTTGTCATACCTCTTCGGGCTGGGGCTTCTGTCTCTACGGCCCTTGTATCTATTATCCGGACTCCGGGATCCCTTGCGTTTGTTATTCTTTCCCCGGCCTCCATTGTTGTTACTCTTCTTTAAGTCAAGCATAGATTTCTCCACCCATTTAAAGGGCTCAGCCTGCCGGTAAAACTCAGACAATGTTTCAGGTGTCTTAGCTTGTAGGCTTTTCCAGAAGTCAGTTCCCTCCTTAAGGCCTGCTATCAAGAAGTTCTTTACAGCCTCTTCAGTTGCTCCTCTAACTCGGGGTACTTCGGCATTAAACCTCTTGAAGTAATCTTGCAGAGTTTCTCCTTCCCTTTGCTTAATATTAGCAAGGGTCGCCACAGGTGGGGCATAGAGCATGGAAGACTGAAATTGTTTGATGAATATATATGCCAGTAGTTCCCATGAGTCGATCATAATGGACCCGAGTTTGGAGAACCACTGTTGGGCACTACCCCTGAGAGAGGCGGCGAATAGCCGACACCGGGCTAGAGTGGAAACCTGGTAAACTTCCATCTCAATATTGAAGCGGATTAGGTATTCGGCTGGATCAGTATCACCATTAAAAGTGAGATTCGGGTTGTTTCTGAAGATGGCGGGCAGAGGTGCGACCCGGATCTCATTGGTGAAAGGCGACTGGGTGGAGATAGGATTTGGAGCAGTCTTCTCCTTCTCCATGCGCTCCAGAAGCTGCCTAAGATCGTTCATGCGGAGGTTTCCTAGCCTCTCCTTATTATTATTTTCATTACTGGCCCTATGCGATGGGGGCGGTGCCTGTTCACGCCTTCGGCCTCCACCTTCTCCACTTATCACGGACTGAGCTTCCTGATTTCTTCCCCTGGGAGGGGGCCTCTCCGGTACATGAGCACGATATGGGGACCTGGCGCGCTCGCGATGGCGAGGGGGTCCCTCTGCTTCACGTGCTAGACTCGGGGGCCTTACCTCAGTGTTTTTAGTTCGGGCTCTCTCCAGCTTTATCCTTAGATCATGCTCGGTTAGTCTTCTCCCGACCCTGTCAAAAACACTGGTTGCCTTCGCCTCAGAGGGGGCTGGGCCATGAAACGACTTGTGAGGGGTCTCATGGGTCTGCCGCGCCTGACTTGGGGGCACCTCATCCCACTCTAATGATTCATCCTTCCCTACATCTCCGGCTTCATCATTAAAATCATTCATGAGGTCACGAGGTTTCACGGTCGACCAGGGCCGCTTAGATTTATTGGCCCTCCTCATTCGTCGCCGGGCGCTCGCGCTAGCCTTCTTAGAGGCGCCTCTCCTCTCCATCCGCCTCATTCTCTTGTTGAACTCGAGCATCTGCTGGCCCATCTCATCAAGGAATTCCAAGAGTTTGGGGTCGGTCTGAGGCGGATTCTCGTTGGCATGTCTCGGGGTCTCGTCATCCTCAGCTCTATCACTTTCTGATGAGTTTTCGGTTCTCCTAGAGTTAGACATCCTTCTCCCTCAGATGTCAAGTATCCCCTCCTTCTAGCGCCAATTGTTATAGGGAGAAACTGGTATAACAGTAATTTGGAGGTTTGCTGGAATCACGGAGCAAAATATGATGATTTTGCTATGAACTTGATGAAGAACGCGAAGAACACGGGAGGAAAGTGATGGATTTTGGTAGCTGATCTTGTTGTTGATTCGTTAGAAGGCTAGAGAAAATATATGTTCTCTTGCTGCCAACTGTTGTCTCAACCGAAACAAGAGGCCTACGTACCCTTTATATAGGGGTTCAAGCCACACGTAGTTCTTGGAGGACAAGTTACCTATATGGGCTAGGTATTGGTCCGGTCCATCAGGCCCAAATCCTTAGACGTGCTGGGCTTTGGCCCAAGTCTGTGTGGATGTGGAGGGCAAACTTCCCATGTGTCTGTAACTGCCATGGCCCAAGCCCGTTAGGCTCTAGGGGTTGTCATGGAGTTGTAGAGCAAGGGGTTCCCGTAGGGAGTTATGCGCGATATGGCCTCGCGGGGGCGGTTGTGCGTGATGTGGCCTCACGGGAGCAGTATGTAGAGGTGATCATGTGCGGATCCCTTGATGAGATGAGAGCCCATGGGGCTAGCTGTCTTCAAATCAATAAGTATGTTGAGATATTACCCCGGGGGGCCTTCTGTAGTCTTCAGATTAGCAAATAATACCAAGTGAGGTGAGCCCATGAGGCTAGGAGCCTTTCAACTAGTTATGAGAAATCCGTGCTAAGTACTCCGGGCTAGCGAAGCGAGCTGGAAGCAGTGAGCCGGGCCAAGCGAGCCGGGCTGAAGGCCTCTCTAGCAAATCTATGCGACCTGGGAGGTGATGAGAAGCGAACCGGGCTGAGGGCCGGTTCTCCTCTTTCTTCCTTCTTGATGCTGAATGAGTCTAAGGCTGGTGAGCTAGCGATGCGACCCAACGCTAGGCCAAGGGCCTTAGAATATTTTATCATCTTTAGCACGATGCGAACTGGATGTAGGCTTTGAAGCCAAGTGAGCCCAGATGCGAGGTGGGCCGGCCAATTTATGTCATTGGGCCTGCCTAGGACCCATGTCCAAATATTGGGCATAACAGTCTATATATCAATCGGATCAATTTTTGCCTCAAGCAGTTGAGCAGCTTCATTGATCTGTCACTATACAATTTAATTTCTAGCTAGGTATTGGTCGCTTGATCTTAAATGGCCGTGCATATCGATGTAGATTTATCACGTAAGGATTTGATCATGTTTGGGTTTCGATATTCATGTCTATTCCACCAAGTATATATAGCGATTAGTGACCAGGCAGAGAGGTATAACTACAATGGGAGTGTTGGCCTTTGGGGCTTCATGATATGTGTTTGTAAGAAAGGAATTACTACCACCCGAATGGTATTTTACTATTTAGGCGTGGTTGTACACTTGGACTTTGCAGCCATAGATATCTAAATTTTCATTATTAATTGCAGTAGGGTTCCCCCACCTGAATACGCGATTTTTCTGCAAACATCTCACATTTATCGTACTCGAGGAGGAGTTTGGTTAAGTTTAATTCTTGGATAAATCTACAAGCAAGTAAAACTACATTATATATACCTACTATATTTAGTATTTAGGTCCCATATCAGTTTGACAGCAACTCTCTGAAGACAAATTTCAGTTTAGAAAAACTTAAGTAAAAGAAATGGTTATGATGATCTTGATAGATACGTCTTTTTCCAACAAACAAACAAGTAAAGACGACCCAGCAAAAATCTACGATTGAAGATTTTGTGTCGGAGACCACGTACTAATTTTTACTTTACTCCTTAGTAAAGACTCTTACTAAATTATCATGAAGCGCAATACTAATTAAAACAAAATACAGTTGTTTATATAATCTAAGTGTTTCGCATTAGTAAAGCATGAGCTATAGCTCGATTTGCATCGAGGGACGTTGAATTTCTCGCTGGAATACCATCGTAATTATGCCTTCCATTGCTTAATATCTACGATCCTCGTTCATAATCACACTAACCGATCTTTTCATACCGTCACTCAGTTTTCGCCGTGAAGAGGGAATTTTGCTAAAGCATGACCTCGTAAATGATGAAGCATTAACGGATGTATATTTAATTTTCGACTTATTAGCATTTCCTGTGGAAGAAAATAGAGAATTGAGAAAACTAGCAAGCCTAGCACCTGGCGAAATAGGTTGATTTGTTTTTTATTTCTGAAGAGGTAGAACATGAATTGAGTCGAAAATGATATTCACCACTGCAGGCTGATTTTTCCCTGGAAACAACTTTATTAAAAAGCATCATCATGTCCACGTTTTGGTCCATCTTTTTGCCTGTTGTGCGATGATCTTGTTCTGTTGCTCCTCTTGCTGCTGGAGAGATGAGGAAAATGAAGGATTTTTGCGCCTTACCACTGGTTTAAGATGATGATACTGGTTATCCGTAGTAACAAAGTGCAGTGATAGGAGAGAATGGATTGAGTAGTATAGTTTTTGTATTCAAACAAAATGATAAGAAACAAAGGCTTATATGTGGTGAAAGCCGGAGGAGAGGGTCATCATGAAAAAGTGAGTGAGAAACAAGACACTGATATAATATGCATCACTTCAAATCCTCTAGAGTAAAGTGCACTTCGTGTACCTGTACTTTTTGTGTTAGACCACTTTAGATACTGACCTTCTAAAACTACGATTTTAGATACTAACATTTAAATTTTTTTATAAAATGTGTATTCCCGTCAAGTCTGTGTTAACTCCGTTACTTTAGTTGAGGTTATTTCTGTCTCTTACTATTATAACGGCTACATCAGCTATATATACACTAACGTTTCATCCCCTTTCAGTACTATCATTCAAAACCCTAATTTCGTTTGAATCCATTTCACCCTTCTACAAACCAAGATGACAGATATGCCTGAAGTTGATTCAGTATTGGATTTTGCTTGTGATTGCTACCGAATGAGTGTGGTGAAGAGACGATGGTATGGAGTAAATACTGGGAGAAGATTTAGGGCTTGTCCACAGGGTATGTGCGGATACCATGTGTGGATCGATGAAGAACCATTTGGAGATTGTATCTTGGAGATTATTAAGTTCTTTCATGACCGCCAGATAAAGAGGGATGATATGTTTTTTCACAAGTTGGACAAAATGAGAGAGAGGCATGATGCTGAGATTGCTAAGTTGAAGAAGAAACAGTTGGTTACAGTGGCTTTTATGTTTGTTATTTTTCTGTGTTGATGAATTTGATGGTTACTGCCCTCCCTGATGATGAAAGTGTTGAAGAGCTTGATGCAGAAGCTTATGAAGATGAAGATGTAGCTTTTGGTTTTTAGATGTTGATGATTAAGCTTATGAATTTGGTAGTTGATAGTTGTTTTGTCATTAAGGATGTTTATGTTTGATCAGATGAAACTTGATGTTTTTATTATTAAGGATAATTTCTCAGATTTCTCTTTAGTCTTCTTTAAATTTTCTCTTTCTCTTTTATGATTGCAAACTTCATCATCAGTGTTATCCATATTAGAACCATCTGAGTAAAAGTTGCAGTCACTTAAAACATCTCTATCCTTGTCTGGATTGTAGTCCTCATCACTTTCACCATCAGTTCCAAAAAGGCCCCCCAAGTCATCAAACAAATCACCTTCATTGTTTCCACTTTCCTCAGGCTCTATCCTTGTTTGCTCTTTGTCAAATTGCCCTGTAGTAGGTTCAACATACTGGATATTTGGGTCTTGTGATGGGGTACATTCTTGTGTTAGAACACCTTGACTATCAATAACTAAAATTAGCTTTGTTGTAATTGCAAACACATATATGATCCTTGATGGTGGAAGCAACTCACACATCTCTACAATTTCTGCATCTGTATCTAATGTGTGCAACCCCTTTTCCATATCACTTTTTGGCCATTTATAAAAGAAAGAGTGCCCACCCAATTCCCCACACTCTTTGCACATTTCAAATAATTCTAGCAAGCTCATGGTATCAACATCACAAAGGTCAATGTAGTTAACACTACCCCCAACATATGTTCTGAGATTATCAAGTAATTGGCCCCCATGATGTAGTTTTATACTAAACAAATCAGTAACATCTGCAATAAATAAAGACTAATTGGAACTTTATACATAAAAAACAGACCAATGTCATGCCCACTATACATACTTTCAGTAAAAACATATTATCCACTGTAAAAAAAACATAAAGAACACACTTTAATCGAAGCCTATGTTACAGTATAAAACACAAGGGACCACAATGGAGCCATCAAGCACATGGGGAGCAACTAGTTCATGACAAATGACAAAAAATAACTTTACTGCATGCAACCAACTTCGTCTATACATACAAACATTGAATCATACAGTAATGCATAAACCCTAGTTTCATTTTATACATACAAACCCTAATTGAAACAAAGAAATATTACCTCCATAATTAGGACACTCGTTAGGGGAGTACACATTCTTGTCTTTAAGATCTCTTCGCATCCACACCATTGTCTTCTTCGAGCAGCAACAAAGAGGCGGGAAAATGAATGTTTTGTAATGAAGAAAGTTATACAAAATGAAACAAGTCAATTGGAATAAGATGAAGTAATTAAAACCCACAAAACTTGATAATTAAAAGACAGAAATACCCTCAACTAAAGTAACGGAGTTAACACAGACTTAACGGAGATACATATTTTATATAAAAAAAAATGTTAGTACATAAAGTGGTAGTTTTAGAAGGTCAGTATCTAAAATGGTTTGACACAAAAAGTACAGGTACACGAAGTGCACTTTACTCAATCCTCTGTACCCAACCTAAATTTATACAAACTTACTATTTCCTTTTATATTAAAATTCAGCCTCTTGCTATGTTTTTTTAAAAAAATTTGTAATTATATGTGGCTTTAATAATTTAGAAATTTATATTTGTATAGCAACTCAAAGAACACTCCTTATATTTGTTCATTATTATTATTATTATTATTATTATTATTATTATATATTCAAACTTCAACAAGGAAACTCTAGTTGAGAATACGAGGGAAATTTATATTTTATTAATAAAAATAATATAAGAACCGACTTAAAATTCTATATAAATAAGCAGTCAAAAAATACTCTTAATTAAGAAGTCGTTACGAGATTGTTGGTATACAATTTTGTACTAAAATTTTAAAGTTTAACTTAAAAGAATAAGAGCTCGTATAACTAATTTCTTGAAATTTCTCTTCGTTCAATGATTTTGCAGAGAAAGGTTTTTAAGGTGACAATGAAAGTACATGTGAGAGAGTTGCGCCTAGGTTGGTTTGCGCGATTTTGGAGTTTCAAACTTTCGGATTTTAAAAATAGGAAAACCAACCTAAATCAAATGCTATAAAAAACTTGTACAATATAAAAAAAAAATATATATACATATACTTACATTTGGTATGTAGTTTATTCCATCAACCTCTACTACTTGGCTTTATGCACATGGTAAAATATGTAAACTGCATTACCCATTTCGGACAGAACTTATATTTTGTTATATACATTTCCATGAAAATTGGAAGCCAGCCCCATTTCTGGGACTGGTAGAAAGGCCCTTGAAGCCAAGACTGACTAAATGTCCCTAAGATCACTGGCAAAAAACACAGAGATTTCAACACAACTTGATGCATTAATTTGTAGATTTGGTAAGTTCTGTTCTGACAATAAGGGTGGGGGGCTTTTATAGACATTGAGCTTCAATCCATTACAAAAAAAAAATCAAAAAAAATCCCGGATTAAAAGAACTTCAGAAGTTTCCTGTCCAATTCATGTGGCCCAGCTGAGGTTGCTGATAGGCATTCACTTGGGTTGTTGGGCCCCCTGCAGCCACCCCAACACCCAGATTACCACCCATAGCAGGACTTAAATGATGCGGACTGGGGATTCCAGCAGGTTGTGGTGAATGGTACATGCCCGGGAATTGCATGTGAGAAGATTGTGCTGCTGCGTTAAACGAGGCATGGCTGCTATGCGATGGCAGATATGAAGCATGAGGGGTTTGTCCTGTCATATTATAGTATGAGCCGGATTGCATACTAGGTAGGTCTCTTGGACTCATCCATATCTCAGAAGTCTCAGCCTGTCACATTACCAACTAATCAGTCACAAACATTACACCATTTTATACACTTCTTTCAAAATACAAAAAATAATAAGTAAAAGTAAAACGACATAAAATGCACAACACCTATATGAGATTAGCTCGCGACCATAAGTATCATTACACGTAACCATAAAAGATGGCACAGTTGAAAAAAAAAATGCTTAAGCTAGCCAATAAGCCACTAATGGAGCTACCAGTGTATAAATTCGCGAATCAACAACACAAAATATTATAACATTAAAATGATGATCATATTTATAGACATATTTGTTCCAAAACAGAGTAGGGAGTGATCATATCGCAGATAAACGGACGGGCTCAACAGGCATTAAAATTTGAAGTACAAATATTGAATGATTCTATGTATCAAGTTGTTTTGCTGTATACAACAACAAAAGCAGAATGACAGATTACAAAAAGAAAAAAACGCACCTGTGGATTTGGAACATATAAATTCCCATCTTTGTACTTCAGCCTAGACGAGTCCTCAAGACCTGCTGCACTACCAACACCAGGAACATTAATAGTGTAACCATTTGGACTGGTGAAGTTTCCAAACCCAGTCGGGCTGCCACTGGGAACTGGCTTAAACTGCTGTATTCCATACTTGAGACTGCTTGCAGGTAAATGGGAGTTGCCTCCAGGTCCAGGCATCATCAAGTAACTGCTTCCATTGGATGGATGAGGATAGGCAGGGTTACTAGAATAACCAGCTGGCACAGCCATTGGTGGAACATATACTGGGGAAATAAACTGACGATATGGCATAAGATTGGCATAATGAGAAACATGAACTTGCGGGTACATCTGCGCTAATTGTGGTTGTTGTTGCACCATGGCTAGCGATGAGGAGATGCTGTTTACTGTATGTGAGTTTATAGCCTGCAAATTATACCGAAAGAAAGAAGCATTCACATAAGTTGGCATTCTGACATCGTCATATTAATATGTGATATAAATTTCCAAGTGAGCTGATCAAATTCATCATTGATAAAAGCAAAATAAAACAATACCTCCTGAGGGAACTGAAGACTTTGTACCCTTGCAGTTTCATCAGCTGTTGATCTGAAATACGGAATATCATACACAGTTTGGGGATCATATGCCTGCATACATGCAACCAGAAGCCGGGATATCAGATTGATATTAAAATAGAAGCCCAAATTTACAAAGCAGAGAGGGAAAAAAATTATTTGACGTATAACAAACCTAATAGAATCTTTAAATGATATAACAGTTTGTATGTATAACAAGAATTTTAAACCAGCCCACTTCAACCGATCAAAGATTGTCAAGGACCAAAAAATATATCTACATAACGTAGTTATATTTACTTACATCGATCATACTTAACAAGGTAATAGTTGATATTTTTAAAAAAGAATATTATATATAAACAGAAGTAAAAGCACAACTCCAATAGAACAGAAAAAAGTATCAGTTTTCTATAAAAACTTACAGAAAATATTGGTAATGGAGGTGGAGGATGATCTTGGTACTGTTGTGACACAGATTGAGTGTAGGATAATCTATTCTCACGGACTAGTCCAACATCTGCATAATTGTACAAATCCTGAGGACTTGAAGAATCCTTCCTCTCGGTCAACTGTTGTTCAGATACAGCAGCAGATGCAGGGGAACTGGAACCAGATAAGCGAACACATTCATTTATCAACTCTACTTGCTTACTTCCAGAAGATTCATCACCAGAAGACTCAGGAGAAGCAATTGATACCCTGCCATACGTGTTATCTAATTAGTTCCAGTGGAAGTGTTATAGTAGATGTAACAAGATACGATTCATAACCAGTTCTGAACTTATATGAATCACCATGAACTCACATAGAACCAGAACTTACAAAAAACTCATAGTATGAGCAAACAATCAAATGTGGGTGTTTGGAAATTAAACCTTGCCATAGGATTAACATATGGTTCCGCAGCAACATTGGTAGCTTCTAACCCAGGATTTAAGGAAGGCTCTAACTCTGTCCCCATGCTGCCAAAAGTAACTCGATACCTGTCAGTTGCAGATACTCGTATATGTGGAGCTATAATCACATTCTGGTTCTCAGAAATGTTTACTCGTGACAGATCATCCTGCAATTGAATTGATTCTACTACTAAATTCTTGAATGTATTAGCAGAAGGAGAAGGAGATTTTGCAGGTGTTCCAATAACTCCAGGACCAGCACTTTGTTTTTTGCTAGATTTTGGTTTCCACTCTTTGTTAGACTGAGAAGAAGCTACAAAATAGAGAACTTTGTGATCAGTTCTTGGGGAAACTTGCACCTTAGTCATTATATGATATAAAGAAAAGGCTTTGAAGTGCATGGAGTCTGTAATTCAAATACACAAAAACTGACAGCAGTAAGGTTATTGTTTTCAGCTTTGCAACCCACATTTCATAGAAATGAGAAATGTTTTTTAAAAAAAAAATCAAAGTGTTCTGAGTTCATATTTGAAGGTTAGTAAATGCTAGAGCATATCCTAGTTAACCAAAGAGCATAATTAAATAATATCAAGGCAAAGATTTATACGATATCCAAGAAAAATTTCAATAAATATTATTCACAGAAAAGTGTATAATAAAAGCGTGAATAATATAAGTATCATGTCCGGTATATATACCGAGATATAAAACCTAACGGGCTAATAAACCAAGGCCCGGAACATAATAAACAAAAGTCCTAAACATGTGGGCTAACATAAAGTCCAATAATATATAGAACGGTCTAATAAATAATAATAACAATAATAATAATATATGGAGCCGATCCCTATCACCAACTCCTTGCCTCTCGGAAATTATAATGACATAAATCATAATCCAGATAATACAGAAAGTCAGCCTATCAACCTCTAAATAATACATTTTATGCTCAATCATTGTGAAATAATTTGAAGGATTTATTTTGACCTCTATTTTTATAATTTTTATTGAGTATAAGATTTTACAAATTGTACCACATATATTACACAACAGTAACGCGGTTGCAAATAATTCAATAAGTTGAGTATGAAACTACTAACAGTGTCAAAAAAGCTTTTTATTGCCCTTGATAATAATACATAAGACGTCAACATTTATGACATGCAGAAAACCATTAATTTTAGAAAGATTTGTTATCAAATAGCGATGTGTGGTATTCTGTACCAGATTCAAATCGTGCCAGTTGCCACCCTAGTCTTGGATCTTGTTCTGAAAGTTAAAAGCTTTCAATTTTGTTGGCATTTTAAATTCACATGTATTTGAAAATTTATATGGTAAAGACCATCACTTATAATTGTAATCACTTTTGGTACATATGGAGAACAAGGCAACTATAGGGTAAAGACCTACATTAAAATTCACTTATATTTCAACATCATTTGGAAATTTCAAAACATCATGATCAATTTACGCATGCCGAACATGGCAACTAAATATGCAAATCCATGTTCTATCCAACAAAAATAAGCATTCAACTTTAAACAGTAGTATTAACAAAAGAGCTAAATAGTACTGTAGATAAATAATACCTTTCTGATGACCCACAGATTGATGCTGCCTGTTGACATGCTGATTATTCACAAAGGCTCTAGTGACTGGAATACTGGTAACAGCCGCAACATGAACAGAAGTCTGAGTAGGTTGGCTGCTTTTAGACATGGCAGCAGGAGATCGACCATCACGTCCAAAATGTGAATTAGAGGAAGAGCTAGATTGCGTTGATGAAGCCTTGCCAGAAATATCGGTAGTCAGACGACGTACACCAACTGCCCCAACTTCACGCTTAATAGCTCCAATGTTAGCAGCAGGTCTGGAATCAGGTGATGGTACATGAACAGGATCAGAAGATGACGAATACACACCTGCCACAGAGTTGTTTGGTGAAGTTGCAGAATTTGATGGAAGATCATTTGTTTTGTTAGTTTCGGTTGTTTGAGGATCATTTGCCTTCCTAGTTTCCATTTGTTGATTATCCTTTGGAACCGGCACTTGCCTATTCTCCGATGGTTCTTCCTTATCATTCGACTTAACATCCCTGGACTGCCTACGCTGTGAATCAGTAATCCCATTTGAGGATTTAGATGAATGACGCCCAGCGAGCGGTTTCTGCTTATTGGAAGTCGTAGTCGAGATGCTGAAAGTAGAATAATTCAAAATGTTAACTATGCACAACACATAAAAAACTGAAAGACAGTGAGAGTACTAAGGACCTAAAAGCACATTCCCAGTACATATCATTCTTATGTAGGAACTTGAAGCCTGCAGGCCCAAAGTAAATGTAAGAGATGTAAACGAACAAACCACACTAAATTTCTGAAGTAAACGATAACCCGAGAGAGAGAGAGAACGAGGGAGAGAACCTCTTATCAGGAAAGTTTTGGACTTCTAGTTCATTTGAAGGCACTTGACATTGCACAGGAGGTTTTGTCCCACTATTTAGCTTCTGGTTAGTTCTGTTGTCCTTCACAATACGGAACTCTTTGATAACTTTTGCATCTACAGCAATAACAAAAGTTAATACATAGAGATAAAAGTTGATAGCCTATTATTACATGAACACCAGTAGAAATTATTGGTCAAAGATCTGAAACTGGAAACTAAGAGAGCCACAATATGACAAAGAAACTTCATATAAAACCTTAATTATACGGTACAAGGCAAGCCTGCATAAATAGTATGAAAGATAAGTGAACATCATGAAAAAAGCTATACAGATGGTGTAATGATAAACAAAAAATATTGATAAAAATTAGTAGGTAGGGGTATAGGACAGATATACAGCATCACAAAAGGGAAAACAGAAGTATCAAATCAGAAAAATGTGCAGACAAATTTTCCTTCCAATTATCATCAATAGGCAAACGGAAAAGTGTCTGAAATTTTTGCATTTAAAATGTTATTTCATAATAATGGTTTTGTAGGACCTGCAGTTGCTAAAACACATTACAGGCAACCAACAAGCAATAGTTTTATACCTTGGTGTGTGCAAACATGCAGAACTTTATCATCTTTATACTTCTTAATAAAATGCATTACATATAACATGATTACTATATTTTTTGCTAAAGCATCTGAACAATGGACAATTATATGAATAACATAAATAAATCCTTCTATATTCCTTGTTTTTGTTTGAGCTAAAGATATATGCCTATTATATCTCTGTGAAGCTGCACCAAGATAAAGACAATCAGACTAATATCCATACATATTTTTTTTTTCTTGCTAACTTCCATACATATATTAACTTATCTTTACCAGGCAAAGAATTTCGAATAGATCCTCCTCTGCGAATGTTGCGATCAGAATGTGCATTGTATAGGGTCCCTTGATTTAAAGAATTTTGAATAGATCCTCCCCTGCGGATATTGCGATCAGAATTTGCATTGTATATCCCTTGATTTAAAGGTTCACTATGCTTGTTTGTCTGTGGTGCAGTTTGAACAATGTTCGTTGTAACCTGACAAAAAAAATTAGAATTAATCAAACTCTTAAATTGTGGTAAACCCCATCTAAAAAAAAGCATCTTTCAACTGCTTTTAAAATAAAAAATTGGAACACTGCCAAATGGGAAGTATAAAACAATACAAGTGTTGGCCAAAATGACTCCAAAACTCAGAAAGCACAAATTAGTAAATTAAAAACCATGGAAGTAGAAAAAATATTTTTTTTAAAACAATGAGCAAAAACAAAATTTGGTCAAAAGTTATACCTCTTTCCTTTTGTCTCTTTTCCTCTTCACCTCGTGAAATGGATCTAGATACAGAAACCACATACATAATCAATGAATAATGGAAATGATAGTACATCTTGCCAATGTGAAAAGGTAGCATACTATAATGGGAGACATGTTACCAAATAAACCAAAATAATAAGACAACTATTAAATGAGCTAAAACATATTTGAGCTGAAACAATTACAGCTAGTACCTAGAACAATATCATGTCTTCTATAATACAAATCATTATCATCATCATTAGACCTAACCAAATCTTTGCTTTATAAAAAAAATTAAAAAGGTTTTGAAAAAGATAATTGAGTACATCTTGAGATTGAAACTTGAGGATATCATCAGTTTAACTTGAGTGATTTGTGTTTCAGAAGCATTACAACCTATCAGAGAGAGAGAGAGAGAGTTAATAAATACAATTAAGTATTTCAATCACGCTAATATTATACTATAGAAGTATACAACACATCTGTTACGATATAAGCAATAGTACAGAATCATAATCAAATATGTCAAAGGTATAAAAGACTACTTCTAGAATTCACAGAGGCCTATAATTAATGAGATCATGCTACATAATGGATAACATCAGCTGCCAAAGATGTCCCTGCTTATCTCCAGGACATTAGGCATTGCCAGTCCACGATATAAAACTAATAACGTGTTCAACTTACCAGAATGTTCACAAAAAAAGAGCCTGAATTCTCTACACTAATTTTAGTAAGCGCTAGCCATCTCATACCCTTTAAAAAAACCAAAGAACTAATGACCACATTAGCTTGTGTGTTATCCTTAAAATTTGGAATCTTCCATGTTACATAAAACAATTTCAAGGTTCCGGTATTATTTTCCCACAATTCCCCGAACCAGATGTACAACCAACTCAATGTTGCCAGCATTCTACTTCATAAACATATTAAGATCATGTCCAATGGCAGTGCTAAAATACATATAGCTATTGCTATATTATAAAATAAAAAAGTGATTTTGATGCTAAAACAGAACTTGTAGTCCATTGCATAGTTTAAAATTGTCACCAAATTAATCTAAATTTAGTTTTTTTTCAATCATCTAATCTTTAAATGCACAACTACATTTGTCACCATTGCTTTAATTATTCATTTCCCTCCATTTTTTCACTTGCATGCTTATATGAGATGCCGCAAATAGCCACATGGCCCACATCTACACTTGGTTCTATATTCAAGTATAGCATTTTTCTATTTTATATCCAAGTTTAGAGTTGCATTGGGATGATGTGTTTAATATCTGGTGCCATAATATAAATATAGCATCACTTAGACACTTGTAGCATTGCATTGGACATACTCTAAAAAGGAATCTATCACTACTGCATAGATATTTTTGTTTTTTCAAGCTAGCAACAGTCTACTTATCGCATTAATCATTATGGGCGCATAGGCCCTTATCACCTAAATGGAACTGTCTATGCAGCAAATAAATCCTTGCCTTGCCAAGATAATACTATTCTGCTACCATCAACATACCGGCTTTAAGGTTATGTACTTATTTTTATATTGTATAAATATCTAGAACAATATAAACTGGCACTTGGATACATCGACATGCCCCTTAACCCAACCTGTCATTTATTTCAATAGATTCGTTTCAACACGTGCTAACGATGCAAGCATGTTAAGATTCAGTGAATATCAGCAAGTAATATTACATTTGGCAATCTGCACCCAGTTGTGCGTGATTAATGACTTGTCTATAAATCTAACACAGCTAAATACAAGATTTAGAAGCTTTGAGCACACACCACCTTCCTGAAGAAGCAAAACCTAACAATTATAAATTTTCCGCCCCTAATTTTGTCTCATTCCCGCACCCGCACACACAAAAAAGTTCCAATAATGTTAAATATAATCTTTGACATGTCGCTACAAGTCAAAAGACATACAATCATTTTCAAACAGCATACTGGTAAAAACAAGAAAATCATACTACATAAAGTTAAGTTTCTTGTCTAATTCCCGTGGTTATTCAAGAAATTGCAAGTAAACATTACATAAAAACACACAATTTAAGACATTCAGTGCAAAATTCTAATTAGAAGATAAAAACACATATCAAGCGGGAAAAAAACAAATTCATATACAGAGAAGAAAAAATATCCTAACACAAAATTTCGAAGAATGTTAAATATAATCTTTGACACTTTGTCGCCGAATTCAAAAGACATGCCATCATTTACGAACAGAATACTGGTAAAAACAAGAAAATCACACATACAAAGTTAAGTTTCTTGTCTAATTCCCATGGTCATTCAAGAAATTGCAAGTAAACATCAAATAAAAAACACATAATTTAAGACATTCAATGCAAAAATGTGCAAATACAAAATTCCCATTGGGAGATAAAATCCAAAACCCTAACTAAAAGACACAAAAATGTAATTAATAAAAAAGATGACGAGTAATCATAAAGAAACAAGGAGAAGAGGAGAGGGACCTTGATTCAACAATTTCTGGGCAGTTTCATTAGGATCCATATTAGTTTCTTTTAGGGTTGAGTAAATTTCAGCATCAGAGTGATTACCCACTATTTCTTTTATCGATTGTATCGTTTTTCTAACACCGGCAGATAGTATTTGCGCTCCACCCTCTGTTCTTGAACCGGATACCATCTCCCAAGATTATTAATAAACCCTAGCCCTAGCCCTACAACAGTATTGATTGCTTAATTGTAATTCGATTTCAATTCAAGACCCAATTCACTCACTTGCATTCGATATCAAACACTCACTGTGTGATTTTCTGTATGTGTGTGTTTTTATGTAGAGAGAGAGAGAGAGCGGCTGAAGGGTTATGGGATGAAACAAGGGTTTTAAAAACTAATTTACCCCCTAATTATACAATACAAACATGACAAGCCCATTTCTCATATTCGGGTCGGATCTCTCGGGTTGCTTTTCTCTACTTTTTAACTCGTTTGCGCCGCGGTATGCCCCCCTCATCTTATGAGCTGTAAATTATAATGATTTTTAAAAATTGTTTTTTATCGTTGTTTTTTTCTCAATCATGAGTTTTTATTTCAATATAAAATGGATTTCCTTTATTATAATAATCTAGTCTACCACATCATGCGGTAACCGATAATTTTTTAAGAGTTTTTAGCCCATTAGATACTAGTATTTCAATATTCAATCAATCATAATGAGTCTTTTATCTATCATTTTTACACTTCTTAACTGAGATGACAGACCGTAGTACATGACAATTAACCATTTTAATTTAAAAATGACAATATTTAAATGTCTTTTATATTCTAATATTCTTTCCTTTTTTTTGAAGAAATGTTCTTTTTCTTTTAAAACATAAATAGTATTAATTGTTTTTAAAATAGCAGTATTTAATTGTCATTTTAATTTTAGACTCTTTTTCATTAAACTAATAATTAATTTTTATAATAATAATAATATAACTTTTAAATACTACTTAAATTTATTATTTTATTTTTAGTTAACATTTTTATCAAAAATAATTTATAATGTATTTAATAAATAAATGGTAAACATAACTAACTTTTATTATACCATTAAATAAACATTAAAAAAGAATAATTAATTTGTATTAAATTGAAACATATTAAAAGTAATTAAGGTAATAAAAAAATATTTAATCTAGATATAAGTTTGAATTCAAAAACAATTTGTCAACCACACATCTAAATAATATTATATATTATTAAAATTTAATTGTCATTTTAATTTTAGGTTTTTTCTTATTAAATTACCAATATAACCACAACTCAAAGTGGCATTTCATATTTAAGAGGAGACAATTGCCCTTAGAAGTCTTTTCTGCAATGACGATTAATAAAAGTCAAGGTCAATCCATGAAAAAAAATTGATTTATATCTTCCCAGTCCTACTTTTAGTCATAGTCAATGTTGTCATTTCACCAGCGGCCCTTCATATTTTATTAAAAGACCGAACTATTGAAGAAATAAAAAATATTGTTCATGAAGAAGGTTTTTACAACTTATCCAAGTTGTAGTTTTTATTTTTATGAAAGTTATTACCACCCTTGAGTTGCATAAAATTTTGATGAGGATAAATTGATGGATGATTCTTTAAACATATTTGAGTATAAATTACGGTTTGTTTTATTGATATTTTATATATATATATTCTTATTATTTCCGGCAATATTTATACACTGGTAAAAAATGATAATAAACAACTTTAATTATAAGTAGGTAATACAAAAAAATTAAAGTTAAAATAAATAGGAAATAGAATTTAGAAAAATAATTATAATTTAATGTCTTTTAAATTTTTAATTATTTAACTAATAATCAATAATTTCTGAAACAAATTTAATTAGAATATTAATCAAGAGTTACAACACGATAAACCAATTTTAAAGAATTTATTCTATTAAATGCTTTTCAGATTCTGAATATATATGACAATAAGGCTTATGCTGGTATTTCAAATTTATTCATATTCAAATATTTGTAATTATGAGATTTACGCAATCTTTGTTTTTAATTTGGTATCAATCAGGGTTGAAATTTAAAGAACGTTTTTACAAATTTAAGCAATCTTTGTTTTTAATTTGGTATCAATCAATGTTGAATTTTAAATAATGTTTTTACAAATTTTAACATTTATTCACTCTCCTCACACTATATAATGCGTACATGATCTTAATATCATTGCATTTATGCAAAATGTTTTCTCCGCAGTAAAAAGTAAGATATCTCTCTCTAAATTCATTAAAACTATGCAATTTTTTTATAGAATCTTCTTGCTTCGAATTGATGTAGTTACATCAATTTATTATTTGTAGTATGGATTCGCGTTTATTTGATAAATTGATTTCACTTGACAATTCGAAAACTACTTGGAGAATTAAAGCACGTGTAACTAAAATATGAGAAACAGTTGATAATGAAACAAGAATTTTGATGGTACACAATCTACTTTTACTTGACGATAATGCAAGGCTTGTGTTTTTTTAAGAATTGATTATTGTTTTTACTATATTGTTATATTTTATATTATTGCTAATGCATGACAATTACAATAGAACATGCTGATGCATGCATATGTATATCCGAATATTTAAAAATCGTTTGAAGGGATAATTGAAGAAATCAACATTTATGAAATTTCAAACTTTCTGGTGCAAGAAAGTTCTGGTACAATACGCCATATTCAATCACCACTTTTTATTATTTTTCAATGAACAAACTAAAGTGGAAGCCGTGAATCTTATTCAAGACGAAGGTTTTGTCATACTCATATAAGATTTTGAAATTATTAATTTTGGAGATTTTGACTTGATTGTCGAACATGCAAGAGTTGAGTTAATGCCAAAAAATTTACACATGTGACAAATGTAAGCAACACTGATATATTTTATTCAATTAAACGAAATAGCATGTATAAATTTCTCATGTTGTATAAATTTATTTTGCAGGTTTTTTACTCAATATCATTGGATCGAGAAAAATGAAGATGCAAATGGATAATTCACTCTTTATTAATATAGTCGCTAGTTACTAAAATTTATTAAAGACTATATTATGTTTTGAGTCATTTGTAATAATTTATGATATGTTTGTGATGAGAAGAGTAATATAATAATTAATATATTTCCTATATTGAGCATTATATGTTTTTTCAATTATTTGTCTTTACACACATTGTAATTTCAAAATAAAAAAGTTATATATATAAAAAAAAAACTCGGTGCGAAGTACAGGTAAGATGCTAGTCATAATAATACCTATAAAAAAATTACGATAAATTGAAATTGTTAGATCTAAATAAATTTGTAATTAATCTTGAGTAGGTGATATAAAACGTTGGATTCAAATTTTATGAAAATAACTTTTGAAGTGAGAATTATATATTTAAAAAATTAAAAATTGGATATCTTTGGTCTAATATATTGACAAATATTCCATCGTCCAAACTCAAAATTTGTGTTTACCTGGTCATGACACCCTTTCTCTTCAGGATTTTTTAAAAAATTATAGACTATTTTGATGTTTTCTAAAAGAGATGGCTACAAATTTATAAATTATTTTGCAACTAATTTAGACTCCAAAAATTCATTTTTCTCACAAAATGCGCGACAGATAATAGTGTGTGTGATAAAATATGAACAATTACTTTTTATTTTTTATTAGAAGATAATAAAGAGAAACCAAGCAGCTAATATGTGAAACATGAAATATGAAATTCATAGATATGTACAGTAGTTGGTGAACAGGAAAAACTAGGCCAAGCAGAAACAAATTTAAAAAAGTTGCGAAGAAAGAGAGATTCCTGTTGCCCCAATTTATAGTTTATTACAATTCAATAACTTTAAAACAACTACAAATCTCATTCTTTGCCTTCAAATGTTCTTCTACAGCAATTAAAATATACCCAGGCAATCAAATTGTCTGTCTACCCAAAAAGAAGATAAATTTTCAGTACAAAGTACAAAATGATCTACTAATCCACCTTACAAGTTATATCCTTTCCTTCCCTAATCACAAGTACTGTTCTTGTATTCTCCCTCTGTTCTCTTCCCACCACAATCTTGCTTGCATTTCTCCAAACTTTTCCCGGCTGTATCAAACATAACTTTGAGTCAGTTTACTAAAAGAGCAGTTTTATCTTTATGTATTTAGGAACACTTAAATAAACATTAAACAATGTAGATCAGCTGTTTCCAGTTAAACAATGTACAAGCCCAATATTCAATTCCCACTTGGGAGACTAATGTAGGCTGCTTTAATGACTTTGGGTATTGTATCACCCCTCGTGTGCAACATACAAAACTTACTAAACCAGATGCAAAAACTATTGTCCTTAACAAGTGTGCACAACCTAAAACAAACAATACAGTATATTCAGAGGGAGTACTAGAAATAAAGAGAGGACTCCATATTATAGCTTGGAGCTTGGAAGAACTGCATTGCGAAATATGCCATCGATTGGATTTTTTATATAACTATGCAACTCAAATTGTTAGAAGTACATTTCATACATTACTGATGAATATGACTCTAATCTCTAAGTGCACAACATTTCCTTATAAACATATATCTAGCGGGAAAACGATATTCAGCAAAGATATGCACCCCTTCACTAGGCCGACAAAGCCAAAATCTCAAGAATATAGATATTTTTGTTTTTAGTTTGAGATATGACATGGCTTTATCATATAAAGGATCTAGCATCTTGTTTTCTTCAATTCATGTTATGATGTATGTGGAGAAAAATTATAATCCAACCAAGAGAGTAAAAGTGTCCTACCTGAATCGAACACGTCTAAGCTCCCGGATACCACTTGGCAATGCTCTGATCGTAATGTACACTCCTGGTACATCCTGCTCAATCCATTCAGACTCCATATCACTTGCATTGCTTAACGATACCTCTCCTGAGCGATCACCCTCTCTAGATGAACTAGTCCTTGCAGAAGCATCTATCGATGAAGTCTCAGTTTTTCCAGCACTAATGCTCGACAATTTCGGGGTTGTAGCGAGAGCAGAGTCATGGTAATGACGAGATTCCACGGGATGTTGGTCAAGTGAATCCGAGGATGAGCCCTTCCCATCGGGACGGTGCAAATTGCGAGGCTTCCGCTCTTTACTCAACGGTGGTGTTTCTGGGCTGCTCTCATCAGATTCAATTTTTGAGCCCTGAAAAGAATAAAATTACATTTGTATAATATTTTGAACCTGAGATATTGTATTTTCCTTTTCATACAATCATCTCTATTTTCTTTTTTTATTGTTGAGCATAAGATTTAGCCACGATAAAGGCCTCATAAGAGGAGTAAATTTGTGGAGAGATTGCAGGCTTTAGAAATCAAACTAGTAACAGCAACTTAATTAATGTATTTACTATGAAGTTTGAGGGCTTTAGAATTCAAACTAATTTCAGCAATTTAATCAAATGAACTATTGACACAAATGAGATCATCCATACAGATTAGAAGTGACCAAGTGTACATTCAAGGGCTACAAAAGCATGTGGACCCGCAGCATATCGTGAAATAATAACTCATTAACTTAAGCACCGTAAAAGGAAAACATAAAAAAACACATGACGGATAGCAAACTGTGCGGTCAATATAAGATTGGAAACTTACCTCGTCTTCAGATCTTGGAGGAGTTGGAAGTGCTACTGCTTGACGATTGAACCTTTGGACGTTGTATAGTTCCATTACTTTGTCGTAATTCTCGGCCCACCACCTTTGAGCTTGCCATTTGTTGAAAACATCACGACTGATGAAACATTAAATAAACACATCAATTAGCTATTACAATATACTTCTAAAGGATTGAGTAAAACGTAATGACTACATCTCTTCAAACATGGGACAAGAACATGGTGTCTGGATTAATTGATTGACACAGTATTTGAAACTACACAGCTGGCTAGAATTGAAAGAGGGTAAATAATGAACTTTTTGTACTGTAAGACAATAATATAGAAAACCATTGTATATAAAAGCAACCATATATCTCCAAAATGAAACTTCTATAATGGCAAGGCCTTAATAAATTGTAGAAGGAACATATTCAAGTAAAAGAGGACTATAAAGAAAGACCAAGTCTTTGTCCACATATCAAATCCGATATTTATGACATCAATGTTTAACAAGTCGGTAAAAAATTTAATTATTTAGAAGTTAGCATGTCTTTTAACATTACGATTAATGGAATATCTGGCAAAATCAAACCTGATTTTCAGATTTACTCGGTTCAAGAACAAGCAATCTGATGAGTTCTACCTGCGCTAAGCTTGTCAATGAAGTAGTGGGGATCGGGGTCTGACCTTAAGATATTTAGTATGTGCTATACAAGAACTTATAACTTCAGAAAACTCTGAAATCACGAGGTGCAAACAGAGGAATATAAGTATCCTAATCTGCAATTATCTAGTTCTCAAGCCATATTATCATACTTTGTAGGAGAAAAAGGACAAAACTTGTACAACACTGAAGTATGGAGCATTTTCATTATTAGTGATATTGCAATTTTCATTTTACTACTGTACAAGGGGACATATGTCAATTCTTAGATATAGACATACATATATTGCTTAGTATATCCATAATAATAAATGTGTCACACAACAAAGACAGCAACCAGCCATGTGATGCCCAGCTGCAGTACTTAAACAGCATAAATTTTACTTGAATGTGACCCCTTGAAAATTTAAACAAAGTTGGCTTCTTGCTTGTCCATTATTATCAACCATAGAACTGAATGAAAAGGGGATCTAGAGGTACATCTATTAAAACAGTTTTCACTCTAGAAACTGACAAAATCTCAACAGTCTCGGTGCGACCCACTTGGGGAAATATACATTTTTGAACTCATATACAAAAAGTCAAACATATCAATCAATCTCAAAATCACATCTAAACACATCCTAATTCCTAAATTAAATCAAGCAAATGCAGAGCAATGGAAAGAATGTACCTAAATCGAATCCGCTTCAAATCATTTCCATTGTTTGGCAAGGATACAAAAGTAATTAAAATGCCGGGCTCAACCTGAGCAACCCATTCTTTAGGCTCATCGTTATCGTCATCGGTTTCGAAAACAACAGACTCAGTCCTGCCACTGACAGAAGTAGGAGTGTTTTGGCCACTGGAAAGGCCTTTTAATCTGGCCTCCATTTCTTTTCCCCAGACTCTTGGCGTTGAATCAGCACTGCCTGTTCTCCTGTAGGAGCAATGGAACCTTTCGGAGGCGGTATCAGAATGAGGATAGTTGCGGGTGGGTTTACGATTGGATGATCCGGAACATGGCTTGCAGGGCTTCAACGCAATGTCCTTGATCTAAAAATACAAACATTAGGAATTCAATTAAAAAGTAGAAAATGGAGAGGTATAAATAAATTAGTAGAGACCTGACAAGTGAGAGCTCTGATGGAATGTTGTTGTTTAGCGGTGGGAGTAGTGACAGGTTGTTGTTGATCTAAAACGTCGTCGTTGTCATGGTCGTCTTGGTGTTGAGGAGGGAGAGATCCGGCGCCAATATGTTTGGAACAAGCAATACATGTCAACATAGTAGAGTATTGTGTTTCGGTATATGTAAGTATAGAGTATAGTGGTAATGATTAACAAAGGAATGGGGAGGGAGAGAAGGAAGAAGAAAGGACAGGGGTTAATAATCCATCCATCACGTATAAATCATCAGTGAACAAAATACTACTCAGAGACAGAGAGAGAGGAGAGAGAGACGCAAATGCAGTAAAGGCGAAGGAATAGTTAGTAGAGTAGGAGTGTGGGGGAGGGCGCTTAGGAGAGTGTGAGAGAGTATTGTACTGTATAGAGTTTCCGGCAATTAAGGAGAGCAGAGAGGCTCATTTCATAAATGGGATAGTCAGTTTAGTCACCATGTCCGGTTATCCAAAATGGGATGGACGGCAGTTGACTCCCAAAAATGGCGAACACTGAGATGGTTGAATATACAATACGCAATGTCCAACAGTGAATAATATAAAAAGTTATACAAGTACTTGAAAATTGTTCTCCTTTCCATGCTCGCCATTATAAATGAAATACATCTTCCTTGTATGTATCTATAAAAATGTAAACAAATATAAATTAATCAAGTCTTTGTTTTTTCAATTATTAAGTTTTTTCTACTATTCATATAATGATTTAAATTATTAATAATCAAAATCTAAATATTTTCATTTTCTAAAAATGTACATATATACTTAAAACTTCTAATTATAAAATCTAAATATTCTTTTAAATATAGGATATTCTTAAAATTATTTAATAAAATTTTTATTAATATATTTATATTCAAAAAATATATTTTTTAATAATATATTTATATATTAATATTCGAAAATATATTTTAAAAAATATTTAGATTTTATATATTTATATTCCAAAATATAATTGTTAATATATATTTATATATTTATATTCGAAAAATATAATTTTTATTAATATATTTATATTCGAAAATATATTTTAAAAAATATTTAGATTTTATATATTTATATTCCAAAATATAATTTATAAACTAGTATTTAGACTTTATAATTTTAAATAAATTTATATTTAAAATAGTTTCATATTCTAATATATATTTTTATTTGAATATATAATTTTTAAAATTTAATTTATTATAAACAGTAAGAAACAAGAATAGTAATTGTGTTCGCCGTTGTCACTTGTGGAATAGTTTAGTGGATTTGAGGTGTTTATTATGGGTTAATTATCAACTGACTCACTTTTTTCAATCTGATGCATCAAGTGGATCATCAAAAAAAATTTGGTCTTATTTAAATCATCGGACATAAAATAAGTTACACTTCATTTTATTTTTGAGAAGTTAAAGTTAAAATAAACATTTTTCATTAAATTCTATGATGTAGACTTCACTGGGATATAACGTTGACTTATTCACATGACAGCGTGATGATAAAATAATAGAAATGAAAGGTTGAATTAGAGAAATTTGTAGAAATAAATGTTGTATTTGATCAAAAAGAAAATGGGTATGTAGATAACCAAAAACCTAATATAATGCACATATATACGGGATGTTTGCATGCTTAGTTAAAAAAAACTAGTATAATCATTTTTTTTCTATTTATCAAAATTTTAAAATCAAAAAAATATAACCTTTTTTTTATTTATCAAAATTTCAAAATTAAAAAAATGGAAATTTATTTAAAATAAGTGATGTACATAAAATCAAAAATTTATGGGTGATCCGCTTGATATATTAGAATGAAACAAGTGAAGTAGTTGATAATTAACCCATTCGTTAGATGCAAACAGAAAAGTACTTTGAGTGTAAGATGTGCTTGTTGTGTGCTGCTGCTACTGCTAACAAAAATTAGGTTTAAAATTCTAGAGCCAAATGATGTCGTTTTACGAATGTTTTTCAATTTTGTTCGTCGTGGGGGTGGGGGAGGGGGAACAATTTATTTATTTATTCGTTCCGTGTTTACCGTGGAAGACCGTATACACATTATATAAATTTCAATGCAGTGTTCGCTATTGAAAATTGGGGACACATAAACCTCTAACCCATCACCTCAGCTAGCTGTGTACGCCATTTTTAGGGATTCAATGAAAGATTTTGAATAATTATCCCATTTTTGATAATGTACTTGATAAATGTGCTAATTTTGAAAGCGAGCGGAGATATCAACTCACTAGTTGCTGCCTATGGATCCAAAGTAATACTCTAGTGTAGAGTGAGAAACAATTGAATAATCTGCTAGTCAATCTACTACTAAATGCAAGCTCCCCTCCCTCACTCTCTCTCTCTCTCTAGCCTCCTAGTAGACTCCCTTTCTTTTATTACACACGCCCAGATCCACACTTGAGCACTGTGTCTGTCTTTGCTTATATACCATGTCTCTTATGCATACATCATATACACATCGTCATGGGACTTGGGAGAGAGAGGCACCGGTACTTGGACTATAACGTATTCCACCCGCTACTTGCAGAAAATATTACTCATATATAAAATATTTAATATTAAATTTAACGGTTCTTAATTAATTATTGTTTTCAAAAATCTAATGGTTATACTACAAAAAAAAATTCGCAAAATTTGATATTCATTCGAAATATCTCTATTTGTATTCAAAATAAATCAGATATTATCTGTATATGAAATAACTCAGATATTATCTGTATCTGACTCTTGCAATTTCGGATACAGATATGAATATGGGTCTATCCATATCCGATAATATCCAAATCCGAATTTAAATATATATAATATAAATTTATATTTTATTAGGTTCAATTTATAAATATATGTATTTATTTATTTATTTTTAAAATTTTATATTTTTCTAATATACGTATAATTATTATACATATATATCACATTAATTCATAATTTTAAAAAAATATTATATTTAAAAATAATTATTTATTTATTTTCTAAAATTATAAAATTGGATTTGGATTCGGATATTATCCGGACTCGGATATATTGTTTTCGGATATTTTCGAATCTGGATACGAATTTGAATTCGAATATAGGCAGATCCGTATCCAAAATATTCGTTTGACACCCCTGCTACCGACCAACTAGACTTTTATAATACTTCTGTTATAATAATACTAATTTAAATATCGTGTAATATCATAATATATTTAAAATATATTTATTTTAAATAACTGTTACTTTATTTGATATATTATATTTCTTATTTTGTATGTTAATATTTTTATTTTTATATAGTATTAAGTGTGAAATTATTATTTTATTATTAACTATAACTACTAATTATTTATATAATTATTATAATATGCATTTCATGTTTATATGAATATTAAAATACTAATACAATGAAAAAATTATCAGTTATATGTTTTTTAGTGTTGCTATATTTTAACCCGTGCAATGCATGGACTCTATAAATATTTTAATATTTAAAATTTATAAATATTTAATTTATTTAAAATTTAAAATTTTAATATATTATTAATGAATATTAAACTCTTAATTTTTGTTAATATTAATATAAAATATTTCACTTATTATACCTGGGATATAATTACTTGTTATATATTTATTCTTAAATATATATGTGTTATTTATCATTTTATATTTCATTAATAAAATTTTAGTTGTTGATATTTGGGATGAACTTTTAAATTTAAGATGGTCTTCCAATTTATTAACGTAAGATATTAACATTTCTTATGTCTTATAATTTTTGTCACTTTTGATTTTTATACGCATGCCAATATTTTAAAAAAAATATTATATATAATGTCTTTGAAATTTTTCATACAAAATTTTGAAACTTAAATTTTAAAATAATTTAATTAATTAAATAAGAGTACGATCAATTATTGAATAACCGGTGTATGGTATATTGGTGTGTATTTTTAGTGAAAAATCATATAGCACGCCATCACTCCTCAACAACGTTATGTTAAATCTAATATATGCAATGTATATGCACTAATATTGTGTTCTAATATGATGTTGGGGTGTAAAATTTGTAACTTTTTATATATTAGCATTGCATTGTAACAAAGTACACTAACATGGTGTTGGGGTGTAAATTTTATAACTTATTATATATTAGCATTGCATTACAATGTAAAGCAAAGTACTCTATTTTTTTACGGGAGTTGCGGGGATATTAGCCATTTGTAACTTTTTATATATTAGCATTGCATTGTAATGTAAAACAAAGTACTCTCTTATGGGAGTTGCGGGGGTATTGGGCACTAAGCTCGTCTAAAAAAAAATGGACTCTTTCAATTTGATTGAGAACGATGAAGAATATCTCATGAGTTCGATATGTAATATGTTTATGGTCTGTTTAGAAATATGAATTTCATTTAAAATTCTGAATTTGATCAAATAACATGTCTGGTTATCATAAGAATTTGAATTCCATGAAATTCAAATATTAATACAAATATGAGAATTTGAAATGACAACTCAAATCTTGTCATTTGTAATATATCATTTGAAATTAAATCAAGGTTTCCAAACACATTTTTAAGAATTTTTAATGTGGTTGTTAATTTTTGTTAGTATTTTTAGAAATCATAATATATATTTAAAATTTAATATGTTGTTAATAATATTTAAATTTCAAATATATTAGTATATTTTCAATTTTAAATATTAAATTCAAATAAATTGTTAGTGAGTATAACTTATTTGATTAATGATCGATGATTTGCAGAGTTCAAACAAACATGGGTACAAATGATTTTATATGTACAATACGTGGGGATTTGATTTGATATGCACAATATATGCCTTATATATAATTTATGAATTTTTAAAATCTATCGGTATTAATAAGTTTTGAATACGTACTTCAAGATTTTAATTGATTAATAAAAATATAAGGGGATATCCAGATTTATAGTTAATAATAATAATCAATTAATTTTTATTGATTATATTTGATTTAAGATTCCACGTATTATACACATAATTCATAGAGTCCGCACAAAGTTAATTATGAATTCAGTAGAATATCTTGTATTAAGATAAGATTTTAAAACATATAAAATATATATAGGAAAATCTAACATAATCTATGGATTTTTAAAATCCATCGGTGTCAATAAGTTTTTGAATATCCCTGAATTTTAATTGATTAATAATAATCCAAATTAAATACCCATGGATTTTAAATTATTATTTATAATCCAGATTGAATACCCTAGATTTTAATGGATATTTTTCAATTTCAGTTGAATACCCCAAGATTTTTAAAATACAAAAAAATACTCCACAATCCCAATTGAATACATCCCCTTAAATTGAATACTTCTAGATTTTAAATCATTATTTAAAATTCAGATTGAATACCCTTAAATTTTAAAATGTTATTTAAAATCCTGATTGAATATCCTTAAATTTTAATAAATATTTTTCAATTAAAATTAAATACCCCAAATCTTTAAAATTAAAAAAAAAATACTACCTCCATATTATTTTACATGTCACTTTTGAAAAAAGTACGCATATTAAAAAATCATAACATAAAAATTATTTTCCCTCTGTATTCATATTAATTACATTAATTTAGATGGTTCTAATGTATAATTTGAAAGATAATTATATTACATTAATTACCAACACTCTAGTTAAATAGTTATTTTGAAATTTTACCTATAAAATTTCATTGAAAAAGACAGTGAACGTGTATTATGAGACAACTTTTTATCTCTCAAAAGTGACTACTAATTTGAGACAAAGAGAGTACTACAAAATGTAATGTAGAATATACACCCTAAAATTCAGTTAGGCACACACACAACTAGAGGTGGCTAGTTGTGCAAGCTGGGCCGGTTTTTTTGCAGGTTGGGCACTGAAGATTGAAGCACTGAACCGTCGCCGAGTGTAAACGAGTCGTGCCGAGCTCAGGCTTGAATCGTAGAAACGGTACACGGAATCGGCACATGATGGTTCACGAGCTTTGCGTGCCGGGTTCGCGGATTGGGTGGCGTGAGTTTTTTTTATGAATTGTTTTTGTTTTTAAAGTTATTTTTTTCTCGAATTATTTTTGTTTAAAATTGTACGAATTTATGTTGTTTAAATTTATTTTCCTGATTTTTTTTTATTTTTAGACGATTTTTTTCTTTAAAAAATGATGAATTTTTAAAAGAGGATGGTACCTCATATAAATTTTATTGATTAAAAAAATATTTTACAAAAATGAGTTACGTAATAAAAATATTTTTAAAATGAAATTTTTAAACAAAATGAAAACGAAATTTAAAATGGATAAATTAAAAACATTTAATTAACTTGGAGTGGAGTTGGTGTATCGCCCGTAAGCAAGTTGTAGGGCCTCGTGTCGGCTTGTGCCGGTCCGTGGGGCTGAGCAAGTCCGGTTTTTCTAACGGGCCGGTCCAATTAAACCCGTAACCGAATTAAACGGGTTGTGCGGCCCAAATCAGACCGAATTTCAAATAATTTCACAAAGTTGGGTCGGTCATGTGCACCCAACCGCACAAGTGGCGACCTCGCGACCTCTAAGCACAACTCATCTCCGCGCCAATGTGCATCACATTGCTTTCATTTTCTCGCGAAGCACGGTCAGAAAGAAAGCCGAGTAATTGAGTTTAGAGATGCCTTGAACCGTGTAAATAAGTATAACACTTTTTCCGTTCCTTTAGTAATCTATTTTGAATTTATTTTTATTTTATCTCATCTAACTAATTTTCCATTTATACCATTTTTTAATAATTTGCTAAAACATTAATAATTTTTAAAACAACTTCTTTCACATGCGTATTAAATAATACAATAACTACTGTTCCTCAAAATATAAAATTACATTAAAAAGAGATGGTGAACATGTATTATCAGACAAATTTTTCTTTCAAAAATGACTACTAATTTGTGATGGAGATGGAGGGAGTACTACAAAATGTAGAATATACACTATAAAATTCAGTTAGGCACACACGCACAACTAGAGGTGGCCAGTTGTGCGGGCTGTGCAAGTCGGACCGGTTTTTCAGCGGGTTGGGTACTGAAGATTGAAGCACTGAACCAACGAAACTGAGTGTAAACGAATTGTGTCGGGCTCGGGTTTGAACCGCAGAAACAGGGCACGGAACTGGCACACGATGGTTCACGGGCTGTTCGTGCCGGGTTCGTGGATTGGGTGGGGCGAGTTTTTTTTCCTGAATTATTTTTGTTGTTTAAAATTATTTTTTTCCCGAATTATTTTTGTTTAAAATTGTACGGATTTATGTTGTTTAAATTTATTTTCCTAAATTATTTTCATTTTTAGACGAAATTTTTTATTTAAAAATTGATGATTTTTTTTGGACAAGTTTAAAGAGGCTGGTAACTCGTATAAATTTTATTGACTAAAAAAATATTTTACAAAAACGAGTTACGAAATAAAAATAATTTTAAAATGAAATTTTTAAACAAAATAAAAACGAAATTTAAAATGGATAAATTAAAAACATTTAATTAACTTGGAGTGGAGTTGGTGTATCCCCGATAAGTGATAGTGTCTCGTGCTGGTCCGTGCGGGCTCGAGGAGGTCCAGTTTTTTTAACGGGCCGGTCTAGTTCGAACTATGATTTCTAGATTTTAAACCCGTAAGCGACATTAAAAATTAAACAGGTTGTGCGGCCAATTCGGATCAAATTTATGGAATAATTTGGCAAGTTGGGTCGGTTATGGGCACCGCAGCCAACCGCACATGTGGCGACCTCGCGACCTGTACGCACAAATCATCTCCGCGCCAATGTGCATCACATTGCTCTCATTTTCTCGAGAAGCATGGTCAGAAAGAAAGCCGAGTAATCGAGTCTAGAGATGCCTTGAACTGTGTAAATAAGTATAACACTTTTTCCGTTCCTTTAGTAATCTATTTTGAATCTATTTTTATTTTATCTCATTTAACTAATTTTCCATTTATACCATTTTTTTAATAATTTGCTAAAACATTAATAATTTTTAAAACAATTTCTTTCACATGCGTATTAAATTAAATAATACAATAACTACTGTTCCTCAAAATGTAATTAACAAATAGACTTTCGAAAAGAAAATTATAAATCTAATTTTTTTTATTATGTATAAAAATATAAAAAGGGAATTTAATATGGAAAATATGAACGGGAGAATAAAAAATCTGTGAAGAGTAAGATAAAATATGTAGGGTGTGCTAGGCGGAACGAAATTGAATGGTGACAAATCGGCGGGGAGACATAAATCGGCTTTACTGTAAAAGCTAGGCATTAGTAAAACGCCACGTCACACATCACTGGCCCCACATCCCACGTTGTAAACGCTGCGGCAGCTTCATCGCCTCCTTGTCTATTTGAAACAACCTCATCGTTTTCTCCACCCACCACCCGCTCCGATCTCATCCATCAAAACCCCCAAAACACACACACACACACACCACACACACACAACTGAAGAGGTGAAGTGAATAAAGATGACATTGATTAGAAGAAGAAAAGCACCGGCACCGGCACCGGCACCGGAAAGCGAGAAACAAGAAACATCCTTATCAGACGATGATGACAAGAAAAAGAAAAAGAAACAAAAGCTAAACAAAAAGAGATGGTCTTGTCTGGACAATTGCTGTTGGTTTATAGGATGTATTTGTGTGTGTTGGTGGCTGTTGTTGTTTTCTTATAATGCTATGCCTGCTTCCTTCCCTCAATTTGTTACTGAGGCTATTACAGGACCCTGGCCTGATCCTCCTGGTGTTAAAGTTTCCAAACAGGGATTGTCTGCTAAGCATCCTGTTGTGTTTGTGCCTGGTATTGTTACTGGTGGTCTTGAGCTGTGGGAAGGTCATAATTGTACTGAGGGATTGTTTAGGAAGCGCCTTTGGGGTGGTACTTTCGGCGAAGCCTACAAAAGGTATCATTTTTAGCTGTTTCAATTCTGTTATTATCTCTACTCCAATGGATAATTAGTACTTTTGTGGATAAATTGTGTAAATTTTCCATAAAAGATTGCTACTTTTAACTTGTACAGTTTGGGTACACTTGCTACTCACAGTAGATTTTAGCCTTCTACTTATGGGAAATAGTTTACTTGCATTGCGAGTGACTAGGTGGATGTAATTGGTTATGTTTTTGCTTGCAGGCCTTTATGCTGGGTGGAGCATATGTCATTGGACAATGAAACTGGGATGGATCCTCCTGGTGTAAGGGTCAGGCCTGTTACTGGACTAGTGGCTGCAGACTACTTTGCTGCTGGTTATTTTGTTTGGGCTGTTTTGATTGCCAATTTGGCTCGGATTGGGTATGAGGAGAAAAATATGTACATGGCTTCATATGATTGGAGACTTTCTTTTCAAAATACCGAGGTAATTTATCTTTATTTCTATCCTTAATGACTCTGTATTCAAGCTTTTATCGAGGGGGAACTTTCTTTGCAGGTGAGGGACCAGACTCTTAGCAGGATAAAAAGTAATATAGAACTGATGGTTGCTACAAGTGGAGGCCAGAAAGCAGTTATTATCCCTCATTCAATGGGTGTTCTGTACTTCTTGCATTTCATGAAATGGGTCGAGGCACCAGCTCCAATGGGTGGCGGCGGTGGATCAGATTGGTGTGCTAAGCATATAAAGGCTGTAATGAATATTGGTGGTCCATTTTTAGGCGTCCCAAAATCTGTCCCTGGGCTTTTGTCTGCCGAAGTCAGGGATATTGCTGTCATCAGGTTTTTTTGCCCTCTATATCTATTTTCAATAAACAAATATAGTTTGAGATTGGATACCTATACATAATATTACACAAGTAGCATCTGAAGCTCAAAGTCAATTTAAACATGGAAATTGGGAATTAATGGAACACACACACACACACACTCTTTTCCTTTGAGAAGGCTTGAACCCTCAACCTCCCGTTCAATAGTGTTTTCAAATTAAGGAAGCCGTGTGTTTTGGCATGTCTCATTGACACTAATAGTCATAGGGGTTTCCACAATTATATGAATAAATATGCTAGTTACACAGTTCTGTCATCCTTACTTATATAATATAACGGTCTATCAAGTGATGCCTTTGAAATTTTATTTAACTGCAGAGCTATTGCTCCAGGCGTCCTGGAAAAGGATTTATTTCGTTTTCAAGTGATGTTGCAACATGTGATGAAGATGACCCGCACTTGGGATTCTACCATGTCAATGTTACCAAAAGGCGGGGACACAATATGGGGTGGTCTTGACTGGTCTCCTGAGGAAGATTATTGTCGTGGCAAAAGAAATTACAACCACAATGATACTAAAACTCCAAACCGACGCGAGACTAAGAATCTTGTTTCTCAAGAAAAGAATGCTAATTATGGAAGGATAATATCATTTGGGCAAGAAGCTGCACAGACTGCTGCTTCAGAGCTTAAGAGAATCGACTTTAGGGTAAGGTTTTAAATCAGTATAATTTATCTACCAATTGGCGCCAGGGATAACTTTTTTCTTATATAACCCAAGTCAGATTTTTTGTTAGACTCATCGAGCACATAAATCAAAGGTTTTCAACATATAACTTAATATAAGTTTATGTGGCGTTTGGATATTAGAGGTGAAAAGTACATAAGTTGGTACTTTTCACCCCTTATAAAAGAATTATTAATAGACAAGCCAAAACAGTCCCATACTTTGAGATGGATCCCATTAGTCATTTTATTTGAATATTTTCTGGTGGAATTAGTAGATATGTATATTCTTTTGTGCCTTATCCATCAGATGTATCGGGACTGGATTCTTGATAGAGGAAAAGTAAACGGGCTTTTTATAGCCTACTTGACTGATTGTGCCGAGACAGTTGACTAAATTCAAAAACAAATTATCAGTTACTAGAATAGTTCTTTACTTTCTATTACATCATTTTTACAAGTGCAGATACTTTCAGATACTTTTTGATCCATACCTTTCTTCCTTCTTGAACCCTTGATCTCTTGTTACTAAGACTGCAATGCTAGCTATATATAAAGCTGTTTGTTTCTCAAAAGTCCCCATTGCAATCTGTACAAAATTAGTGATGGGCAGATGGCTGATAATTTAAGTTATATGTTTAGGCGTGTAGTGAGTTGAAATGTTAGAAGAGGAAGTAATATCAGAAATCCCTGCAAGAAGTACTGAACATCTAATTGGAGGGAGTGATGGAAAAGTTACCACATGAAGGAAATTTCTACTTTGAGCCTTGATGATTGCTCAAGTGCTGAACTAGTGACCAATAGTATGTGTAAACTTTTAAGTTGCGAGTTAGTATTAGTAAATAATATGGTGCGCCTTCACCAACTTCCTTTTACTGTTGAGAGTTGAACTGAAACAATGTGTGAGTTAATCAACTTGATTTCGTTTGAAAGCACATATATGTTCATTTCTGTCCAACAAAGCCTAATTAACTGGTAAATGCAGGATGCCATCAAGGGTAAGACTTTCACAAATAGTAGTTGTCAGGATGTGTGGACAGAATATCATGAAATGGGTTGCGGTGGTATTGATGCTGCTGCAGAATACAAGGTTTATACAGCCGATGAAGTTGTGGAACTGCTTGAGTTTGTTGCTCCAAAGATGATGGCACGTGGCAGTGCTCACTTTTCATACGGGATAGCTGAAAATTTGGATGATTCAAAATATGATCATTACAAATATTGGTCCAACCCATTGGAAACAAAGTGAGATCTACTGTCCTTCATTATTGCAGTAGTTGTCATCTACTAATATCATATGACATTTTTGTATATTTGACTAGCTACTTCCCAGCAAATGTGTGTATCTGTCTATCTATATTCAGACCATTTTTGGTGAAAATTAAAATTTTATTTCTTAGTTGGTTTAAACTAATTGCACTGACGTTAAAATACCTCGCAGTGTTGCAAGCTCTACAAAATTACATTCTTCTTTTTTTAATCTTTCAGGTTACCAAATGCTCCTGATATGGAAATATATACATTGTATGGTGTTGGCATCCCAACCGAAAGAGCATATGTCTACAGGATCTCACATTCAGCAGAATGCTCTATCCCATTTCAAATTGATACTTCAGCAGATCGTGTAGATAGCTGTTTGAGAGACGGTGTTTTTACGGTGGATGGAGACGAGACAGTGCCCAGTTTGAGTGCTGGTTTCATGTGTGCAAAAGGTTGGCGTGGGAGAACCCGATTCAATCCTTCTGGGATCAAAACTTATATTAGGGAGTATAATCATGCTCCCCCATCTACTTTTCTGGAGGGTCGCGGGACTCAAAGTGGTGCCCATGTGGATATCATGGGAAACTTTGCTCTAATAGAGGATATTTTAAGAGTTGCAGCTGGGGCTACAGGAGAAGAACTGGGGGGAGATCACATTTACTCAGACATCCTAAAGTGGTCGGACAAGATAAATTTAAAACTATAAATGTTGGTGGTGAGTGATTTGATCTCTTATAGGAAACCAGTGTGTTCAACAGCATAACTTTGGTCTGTATGTCTCTAGTGGCAATCAATTAATTTATTTTAGGTGGCTCGACTGTTATGCAGACAAGCTTGTGGTAGGAAGCTCGAATTGCATCGTGTACCATATTAGCTGTTGTTACAACCAGTCTGTTCTATTGTTTGTTGTGAAAGCTTAGAACTTCAATGTTAATATCGCTGTTGTTGTAAACCCTGACACAGAACATGCTTAGAACGTTGTGATATTAGTTTTTTTTGCAGATTTGTAAGTTAAAGTTGTTTTGTAGAAGCAGTAATGGATGCTGCCAATATTAGTCATTCTCTTTACTCTCAAAACAGCGGAACTGAAATTTCATCCATTGGTAACTTTTTTTTTCCTGATTCCGAGACTGCAATGTTGAATAGAATGTGCAATATTTTTGCTAATGGCTGTTCGAGTTCTAGGCAGTCGAGCTAATATTTAGCGTGCAAGTTAATAAATGTTCTTGGTCTGGGCCTGTGGTTTTTTCCTTTTTTCGTTTTTTTTACAATTGTCTAGAAGTTTTTGTTTGTTCATTAAATTAAAATGAGAATATTAAAATAAAATGCAATTCTGGAACTCAAAAACAAATTATCAAATTATATGTAGGATGAAACTAAACTAATAGACTTTATTATCTCTAATACTTGCATTACTCTTAATTTTAAAAATAGAAAACATTTTTCGTAAAAACTCGAAGTGAAAATAGCAGGGAATTTGAATATTAAAGTTATTCATTCATGCGGTATTGATCTGATTTTTTTTTGAAAATTTTAATTGTAAACAAATTAAAAAATCAATCACTTTTTTTAAATCTAATATTTGTATAATTAAATTTAAGAATACTGAAAGAGAATTATGATTTGAATTGTATTAACAACATGTTAAAATTTCTTAATTTATATTAGTTTAAAAACCCAACTTAACAACTACAAATTTTTTAAAATTATTTTTCACTATATAATAAAGTGTTAACATTTTTAAATAATTTAAGGTAAGATATAAAAAATAGCATGTATAATAACAGAGGTTTATAAAAGATTAATGCAAATATTAAATAAAAGAATACATGCTAAAATTGCTACTGTAATAAAAATAAAAAAAATAAAAATAAAAATTTGGTGTCGGTAAAAAGATTGGATAGTGGTGCAGTCGGGGAGGGGTCAACTATTCGGGTATAGATTCCGGATTAAAGATCCATGTCCATCCATATGTTTTAATACACCGGCGGTGTCGCTAGGGTTAAAATAATCTCGATATCAATATCAAAATCGCCCAACACCCCCACCTACCCAACACCCCCTCCGTCTCTGGTAATCTCCACTTCCCCCGCACACACACACACACACAATTGAATCGATTTCATGCTCAATTTTATTTTTTTTCAATTTATTCTGTTTCTTGATAATTTTGATATTGCAATTAATCAATTACTTGTAAGTGACTGCTACTGCAACACAACTGAATAACAGTGCGTTTTTTAAGTCGTTTTAGTTTGTTATTTTGTCATAATTATGATGCTTTGTTTGTTACTTGTATATACTTGGTTCATTTTAAGTGCTCAAGCAATTTTGCTTTCTAGATTTTATTTTGTCGGGGTAGAGGATTATTTACGTAATTATGTGAACAATGAGATTAACAAGTCACTTTTTGATGTATGTTATGCTTTGTGCAGTTACGACTTGCGTGTTTTGTATTTACATTCTTTTAAATTATTCTACTTTGGGTTGTGTAAGATACCGCAAGTTAATCTGGTTTCATGATAAGTTATTTTTCTGTTTAAAACCATGTCATTACTAATGTGTAGTTAATTGGAAAAAAGGAAGGATCTTTCTACCCCTAGATAACTTTCTTATACTGCCCGAAGTTCTAATGCAGTGAGCAGTATAATTTTTATTTTAACATATACTTAGATATAAAATTAAATACCGGTGCATTTGGCTGATGTCATTAATACATCCGCTGAGTTCAGCTTTTGTGTCTCGGTAATTGCACCCTACTAACACTTTTTTTACTATAATTTTCTGATTTTCTTAGAACCGTTTAAGCTTATCTTAATATATGCATTTATATTATTATAATACATATATGATATATGAAAGAAAGGTATTTGAGATTGTGAGGGGTATCGAATTTGGATATATTAATGTATACATGGTTATCAGGAAGACGAGTTGGCGACTAGTCGCCAGTCAGTATACAGGAAAAAGTTGAGCCTCAACCTATTACTTCTTTCATCCATTGGTTTACGCTGACGGCTGACCTGACTAGGAACCCACCCCCTAAACGCAACCCAATACTTAAAAGATAGGGGCTCAAAACATAAGGGGACTTGTACGTTCTTTCCAAAATAACAGATAGGGCACAACCGTGGCGATAGATAAGTAATTTTACTTGCATTTATTTTTTAATTGCTTGGACATTCTTGATATTTGGTATTTTGATGTTTTATGTAGTAGTTATGCTTAATTTGAACTTGCTATTGTCAAGATGTCGGCAAAATAGTTAGGCCACATCACTCATATCTTAAATCTGTTTTCTTAGAACTTTGATCAAAGATATTCATTGTTCATATAGGTCTGTAAGAAATGATAATTTTAAAATTATTCGGTCTCATTTTTCGTGATGATCGTATATTCATTTTTTTAACTTCACTCTTTCCTATTTATCAAAAACAATAAACTCCCAGTTTCAAAGCAGCAATGAAATTTATTTTTCTTCCTTATTTTTCAGCCTAATGTTATAAGGCTTATTAACTAAACCTATCTCTTGCGCAACCAGAAAACAGTTCTTTATAGAAGGCCTTTTAATTTGGTAAAATTTTCAAAAATTTGCTTTTATGTAACTAGTTTATTTGTTGTGCTGAAGCAATTTCATGCTCTAGATTCTATTCAGTTGTGGTATAGAATGTTTATGTGAAGATGTTATTTAGGATCTGTAATTTCCCAAGTCAATCTGATTCTATGATAGTTTTTATTCCTAGTTAACACTAAGCTCGATTGCCCGTAACATATCAAGACGTAAGCCAGTGCTCAAGTAGTCAAGTTTACTCCATTAGGAAATATGTTATTTCGAGGATCTTTTTGTCCCCAGATAATGTTCTCATTCTGGCCAAACGCCGAAGCACTACTGTGAAGAACCATAAGTATATTATATAATGAGAGAATTTTAAGTAGATGACATAAAATGGGGTTTGAAATGTCTTTGGCTCAACATGTTAAGTTTGCGAAAGCTGCAGGTACTCGGTCATAATATGCATGATACATTTTTTGCATCTTCATCATCAAATGAGTTTTTCATTATTATTCTGTTTCAACTTGCAACCCAAATTTCTTGAGAGAGCAATTTTCACAGTGGCTCACCTCATAATTCAGGATCATCCTTTATTCTGGCTTAATGTATGGCATATATGGTGTTATTAAAAAAAAACATTTTGGTTTTGCTTTACCATATTTAATGAAATCTTGTCGGGTAACTTTATATATCCAGCGTTTTGTTTATAGAGTTCCGAATAAATAAATTTCCCTAATTATATATAACCATTTACCTTATGCAGTATAGCATTCATTTTTGAACAGTTTCTAATCTTTTCAAGTTTCATTCTTGCAGCATCTTTCTTTAGCGGAGTCGAGGTTGGTCCTAAGTATGAACAGGCAACAAGTTGTGCAGCCCCAGTCTGCTAATGGTTTTAGTCGTAGAATGACTGATAAAGAAAGTGGAGCTAGAGTCGATAATATGTTGGTGACTGGAAAGATTGTATCTAGTAGGTTAACAATAACATTTCAGAATCAGTAAGCTCATATATGGTTGTGTGATCATTATTGTTTTGATATTTGTTATATCAGGTGTGCTGACGGGCGACAATGAGGGAGGAAGTGGTAGTCCCTCACATGAGAGGCTATTTTATTTGGCAACTTGTCTTATAGGACATCTTGTGGAAGTCCAGGTGATAGATGGATCTGTATTCTCCGGGATATTTCATGCCACAAATGGTGACAGAGATTTTGGTATGTTGAATTCGTTACTGTAGTAATGCTTCTATGTTCCTGGACAATATGCATAAGTTTTACATTCAAATTGTAGGAATTATCTTAAAAATGGCTCGCTTGATGAAGACTGGATCTTCCCATGGACAGATGGATACGTTAGATTCTGTCAACAAGCCTCTTTCAAAGACTTTGATTATACCAGCTAGAGAACTTGTGCAAGTCATGGCAAAGGTAAATTTTAAGTTAATACAAAATGTATGTTGGACTTGACATTGCTTCATTTGTGGAACTTAGCCTGGGAGAGAGGTAATAATAAACTCAGGTATTTGACACACTGTAACCGATCATTTAGTTCAGTCGTGCAATACTATAACGCACTCAAAAAATTTTATTTGCATGATTTTAACTGTAAATCTATTTTTGAACCAGGGTGTGCCGGTAACCAGAGATGGCTTAGCTACTGAGATCCAGCATGTAAAGCAACAAGAAATTATGACAGACTCCTCCATATCACAAACACGTCATTTTGAGGGGGAAAGAGAACTGGGGCGTTGGGTACCTGATGATGATGATAGAGAGTGTCCGGAACTGGACAACATATTTGATGGCCCTTGGAATAGGTTGGTAATGCAAATTGCAATTTTATTTGTGTGTGTTACTGGTTGTTAAATAATGTAGGTGGTAATGGTTTGTGACAAAAAACTGAATATCACCATCAGTGTCTGGTGTGTCATTTATTAATTGAATTTGTCCATCCATTTTTGACTTCACCTCCATAGTTTCTAGACAATGCATTGCTATCTAGGTCTTTTCGGCATGCATATGGTACTTGACTAGATCTTATATTCACTAATACAAAAACGGTATCTAAATGAATGAAGCCCCCCCCCAAAAAAAAAATGAATAAATTATTAATAATTATAGTTAAAAAAATTATTTCACCATCTGCTAATGCTTACCTGCAAGCAATGTAATGTGCGACTTTGTGTTATAGGGGCTGGGATCAGTTTGAAGCAAATGAAGCATTGTTTGGTGTGAAAAGCACTTTTGATGAGGATCTTTACACCACTAAACTAGATAGAGGTCCTCAAATGAGAGAACTTGAAATGGAGGCACTACGGATTGCCAGAGAGATTGAGGGTGAGGATACCCAAGATCTTCATCTAGCTGAGGTGAAGGCTGAAGCTTAATCTAATTTTGTCTCCTATGTTTACTTTAAAATGTCATCTCATCAATAATTTCTAACAGGAAAGAGGCCTACAACTTCATGGAGACTATGAAATGGATGAGGAGGCTAGATTCTCATCGGTCTTCCGTGGGGTTGATGATAGTGGATTTGATGAAAAAGAGAATCTTCTGGATTTACAAAATAGCGAAACCTTTGGAGATGTCTCTGGTTTTGTTGTTGGAAGGTCTTTTCCCATCTTTCCAAGTGGGAGAAGTATTAATGCTGCTCAACTGCCTGCAAGTTCTTCTACTAGGGTAGTCAGCAACTTTAAATCCCATTTTTAATAGTTTCTCTATGTTTCATTAAGATTCTTTTAATACATTCAGTAGTCGATATTCATTTCAGCAAACATTTATGATATTATCAAACCCATTTCTTATATTAAAAATTGAATCACTCTAAAGTTTACTTTATTAAATGTTCGAGAGTGAGCCTAGTAGTTCTACTGGAACATTCTTCATCCCCCTTTTCCTACTTTATAAATCAGAAACTTGTGTTTTTTGTTACAAGATTGTTACACCACTTCTAATATATCTATATGTACAATGACTATTATTGATTTGTTTTCCAGTTTTTACCGTACCGCTGTGCAAGGAGTGACTAAGCAGTTTATATGTTCAGATATGATTAATCTAGCTTTTTTTTTTTTTTCTTCCAATTTTGATGTACTATTCAGGGTTTGGTAGAATCTTCTCAGTCAATCACTGGCAGTGAACAATACTTCTCAGTTTCTGATAATGAAAAATTTTCATTTGATCGTGGAAGCAGGTATACTGATATTTGTAGTCTTACTCATCATATATTTTATTTTTATTTACCCTGAGTGAGGATGTTCTAATTTCATCTCAGCAAACAATCGCAAATATGATTTCATAGTGAATTCAGACTTACTTACATCTCCTAAATGACATTTCTTAATGTAGGTTTCAAGAGTTCCAATTCAGCGATAAACTCGCAGATTACATTAAGGATGAGTCAGAAACGCCAAATGTGAGTTATTCTTTGATAAATTTATTTTGCTGCTGCTGCTTAGAAAGCTTTTGGTTTGTATCAAGGTAGCTTCGATTTAACAAACATGTCTTCCTCCGTCCACCAAAACGGAAAAATCTTTTGCAGTTAGCTGAGGAGGGTCAAGCATCAAAACCCGAGTGTGAGTGGACTACTTCTTTCTGATTTTTGTATGTGTAGTACTTTTTACTGTTCTGTATTTGAAGATATTTCACTGTTAGACAATTGTCATCCGCTCAACGGTTCACCTTTTTGTTTCCTAGTTCATTTTTTTTGGATTATATTCATAATTCATCTAGTTTCTGGCGTAAAATTTTGAGCCAATTAGTGAACAAGCTCAGCTAGGTGGGCAAAATTCCTGTAGGCCATTAAGTGTGTCCAATGGGTTAAACTTTAGCTTTTAACACAACTATTGATTGTCAATACTTGCATCCTCATTGCTCATATTATGTTAAATTTTCCCGTATCTGTTATATTGATTCCATTTTATTACATGAGTTGCAAAAGTTAAGATCTTTTTTAAATCTGTCGCTGAGTTTTGGTTGCCATTATATCTGTGCTAAAATTCCCTATTTTGCTGGTTAAACATGTTTCTTGATTGGGATTATTATATCTCACTGCTGCACCCAAGGAATTTATGTGGGGTTATTGTTTATCTAGATTCACATCCATCAGCAAGGCCTAATAGAACATCCTCAGACAAGGCGGGACTATCCCCAAATGCGGTTGCATATGCTCCAGCTTCATCAACTCATGAGAAGAATTTTCCTAGTAATTCATCTGAGAACGCTCTCTCAGCCAAACAAAGTGAAACTACACAATCTATTCCCATGCGTGCACAGCCTGGTAGCTCAACATCTTCCACTTCAGATTTTGGAAATGCTATTCCTGCTTCAACTATTACCGGCTTATCACCAAGCTCATCAGTGGGTTCACTGGCTTCAGAAAGATCTACACTTAATCCTCATGCCAAGGTAAAATTGTATAAACTTGCGCGCCTCTCTTTGATAAGCTGATTTTTGTGAGCTTACTCATGAATAATTCTTGCTTCACATTGCATATCTTCCGTAAGTAGGAATTTAAATTCAATCCAAATGCAAAGAGTTTCTCCCCAGCAAAGGCATCGTTTAGGCCTCCATCTCCAGTGTCTGATGGTTCCTTGTACTACGCAACTAATTCGCCAAATGTTCCACACATGAATGGTTTGCCTGTAAGCATTGGGGTAAGTGCTTTCTAATACCTTTCAGGTTTCTACCAAGTTAAATATACCATAATAACATTGGTTGAATATTTATAAGCACTCATTTTTTCCATTTTTGCACCCTCCATTGGGGACATAAAACATGCCAGTTTCATTGTAATAAAAAAAATGATATACTTCAATGGCCTAGTTTTTAGATTCTTATATATATAGGTGTCGTAAAGTGAAGTGCTGGAACATAGTAGACTTTTATCTGCACACAAGACTATAATGCATTTAAACTTTCCTGTGTTAGACATTATGGTAGTGACGACATCAAGTATTGATTCTCGGGTTTGCTTGGTTGCATATGATGTTTCACATTAATCTTCGACAGGGATTTTACTAAAAAAACACCTGGTGAAAAAACTTCACTGCTTCTTGGACTTCAACTTATTATTTAGGTGAATTAATTTTCAGAATTGGATGGACGTTTCTTATCTTCAATCTTAGTTAAGTCCATATAAGTTTCATATTTAAAAGGAGATATTATATAGACGGTGTGGCTTGACTAGTAATAGGATGTTTGACTCTTTAAAAGAGATTCAAATTTCAATATAGCTCCCATATAACGTCTGCAGGGGTGTATAGTTTTGTGGTTAATTATGTTATTGTTACAGATGGGACCATCATTCGTTAGTCACCAGCCCGTTATGTTTAATCATCAGGCTGCACCAATGCAGTCACCTCAAACTTATTATCATCCAAATGGACCTCAGGTAACTCCACTCTATTTGCATTGTTTCATGATTGCTTGCCTCTTATGAAGCTTAGGCAACAATTTATACAATTTGTTGCAGTACGGGCAGCAGATGCTTCTTAGTCAGCCTCGCCAGGTCCTCTACATGCCGAGTTATCCTCCAGTAAGAGAGTTCCTATTAAGTTTATGTTCTTATCCGTCTTATTAGTCCTACAGGATCCATTTCTTCATATAACTTATTTCAGAAATGGTTGTATTTGTGATTGGATTTTGTAGTGATGCCCTTTTAAAAGTTGATGCATATCGCAGTATTGTATACGTTTTCTTTATGAAAGCTTTTTTTTTCCCTGTAAAATTTTCAAAGTCATTAGAAAAAGAGCAATTATCAAGGAAAGCTGCGTTAAAATAATTAAAGTGCTATATGGGTCCTGATCCAGGGCATATTTATGCTGGATAAGCATTTTCCAGCATACTGTTTCTAAGCCGTTGGATCGGACATCAATGGTGTAGATTAAAAAAAATATAGAAGAGCCTCTGTAATTTACCGCGGCTTGTGTACGAGCCCCGGTAAATTAGTGCAGCTCGTCGTATTCATTACATACAAAACAAGGGATCAGAGCAAAACAGATACAACAACTGCGGCGATAAAGAGGCGACGAACTCGGCGATTTTGCACCTCTACCCCGATACAAGTCAAAGAATCAGTTAAACAAAACACACACACAAACACCAATAGCGATATACAGAGGGATAACCTTACCATCAACAACCTTATTAAGTTGATTGAGGCTTAACCTATCTTGAAGGTCGTAGAGTTAAATGGCAGTGGGTACTGATAATCTTACGCGTCTGTCTCTCAAACCTCTAACTGTTCACACTTTGCTATTTCTGTCTTTTCCTCCAAAAGCACGCGAAACTCGTACAATCTGCGGATCCTTTAAATTTGACCACGAAGTTGAGCTGGATTGACTTGTCTTCTTGCTTTGATAAATTGAACATAATTTTGGGGTAAAAAGGGACGAGCCTCAGCAATTTATCGGGGCTCGTACGAGCCTCGGTAATTTACAGCTGCTCGTCCCTTTTTTTTTTAAATCCTGACCGTCCCTTGATTGATCCAACGGAGTAGTATGCTCAAAATTGATTCCCCAGCATACGATTGCTGGGGATCATCTCCCTATATATATATATATAGTTAATGGTAGTTGGCAGGCATACAGTACCAGATACATGTTTGTTATTAATGCCTGAACAGGCACATGTTTATTTAAATGACCAAACTGTACACTGTTTGACAGGAAATGCAGTTCAAAGGAAGAGAGTTTTAGCTAGTCTTGGGGCTGGCTGTGATCTCGATGATCCATGCCTGAGGAGAGAAGCATGTACTACTTGTGGTTGTCTTACTCCTGTCTTGAAGGAGGGTTTCAGCACAATATTGGCCGACTGCTATCTCATTGGTGATATGTAAAAGGGCTTACGACTACCATGTGGTGTTATTGGAATGTTCTCCACATCTAATGTCTAGCAGCTAATTCAGATCTCGTGTTTCCCGTATCCCGCTATTTAACATATTTGCAAGTTTGTTTTTTTGTTTTATTATTAAATTTTTTGGGTTTGTGTTTCCATATTGTAGCTGTTAATAACCTTAGTGACTAAGCATATGGTTTGGGTGGTTTGTTTTGATGTTTAGTAAAAGATGTAACATTTGTTAAATTGATCCAAGACAACAGTTAATGTACCTTTTTTTGGTTTAGGTGTAATTTACTTTTTGTCTCAAGTAATGTATTTTATCAACCACCTACTCTGTTAAAATTTTACAGGGAAGTACTTCTACAAGTATACCTAATAACAAATGCTAGTTTTATTGATATTATCCAGGGTAAATTAAGGTTGTGTATTCCCGATTGAGTAGAGGTTTTTGCATTGACAAGAGAGTCGTCTAATCAGTGAGCCAGATCGAAAAATAATAATTAAAAAAAAAGCAAAATAAATAAATTAACCTGATACGATTTATGAATTTAAATATCAATAAAATAAAAATCAGTAAAAAGCAGAAAAAATAATCAGTAAAAAACAGTTGGCTATATATGTTGTATGTATATATATAATGGAATGGTATAAATTTTAAAGAGTTTAGAGCACAAGTAGACTACTAGTTGCAGACAATCTTGTTCTGCGTCACTTACTTTCTTTCTTTCTTCCGATGCCCCTTAGTTTATAATAGAAAAAAAGAGGGGAATCATAAAAAGATCAAATCTTTACAAACCCTAACCCTAAAAAACAGCCAATCAATGGCGTATCAGCCAAGAGCTCCAATCGACGATGACCAAAATGAATCAAATCGTCGACTATACAACCCTTACCAAGATCTCCGAGTCCCAATTCAAAACCTTTACAAGCTCCCCACTTCACCTGAATTCTTGTTCCAAGAAGAAGCCATCGCTCAACGCCGCTCTTGGGGCGAGAATCTTACTTACTACACCGGCATTTCTTACCTCGCCGGAGCTGTCGCCGGCGCCGGTAAAGGTCTTGTGGAAGGAATCAAAGCATCTGAGCCTGGGGATACTTTGAAGCTCCGAATTAATAGGGTCCTTAACGGGTCGGGTCATACGGGTCGGAAATTAGGGAATCGGGCCGGGGTGATTGGGTTGATGTATGCTGGGTTGGAAAGTGGGATGGTGTCTTTGAGGGATACTGATGATATTATTAATAGTGTGGCGGCTGGTTTGGGTACTGGAGCTTTGTATAAGGCGGCGGCTGGGGTGAGGTCAGCGGCTGTGGCTGGGGCGATTGGTGGCGTTGTTGTTGGCGTGGCCGTTACGGGGAAGCAAATGTTGAGGCGGTACGTGCCTATTTGAATTCTTCGAGGCTTTGGTGATATATATTTATGTATGTCATTTCGGTTTGGATTTGGAATACAATTTTGATATTTTAGGTGTGAAATGATAGGTTTTCATTTTCACCTGTTGTAGTAGCATGTAAACGTGCATGCTTTGATTAAGAAACCTAGTTTTGGAATAAATTTTAAATGAACCTTATATATTGAATGCGTACTCACATTGTTATGTTGAGATGTTTTTACTTGTAACTTTGGCCAATTGTTTGGCTAAATTTAGAAGTAGAGCTCATTTTTGGGTTTCATTTGTTTATTATCGCTAATTTGTGGAGACTTGGTATTTGTGCATGCCGGTTTACCTTCGGCGGTATTATCTCTATAGTATTTTTTGATCTGGTGGTCAGCTACATATTCCTTGCCCATGGTTATAATAATGTCACCTGTAATTTAATTGCTATAGTTTTGTGTTAGTAATGATGAGTTTTGAGTTAGTATTGTCACCCTGGCAGGATACTCTCTAGCATTTGGTAATATTCAAGATCAGAACATTCATTTCCTTTTCCAACTCCAATTCACTTGCACAAAATATTATAATTTTCCGCAAGGTCATCTCTTTTTTGTGTTCAAAATTCTCCATTTTAGGGCTGGGCAATCATTACGGTAGGTATTGAAGGAAATTATAATTATATTTGGTAGTTTCTTTTATTTGTATTGTTGATGCATATATTTGGGGTCGCTAGTAATATGGGAATCATGATATAATTCTCTCTCACTCTGCAAGTAGTATAGAATGCTTGTGGATGCTAGTTGTAATGTGTTTATTAAACTACATACAATTATTGAGTTTATAGGATATAGGTGAGTGATTGGGTTTGTTCCTACACGCCCAAGATCCACGCGTATTAACTTGTTCCCCTCAACATGAATCACAAAATCCGTTGAGAAATTGCTCAATAGTGTTGCTATGTGGCTGTCTAACTAACAACTTTCAAGCTCATAAAAGATTATCACAAGGGTAAAGGGTATTTTAAATGCAAGAAAGCTCAAAGAGATGGGAGGTTGATGAATGAATGAAGGCCATTGAAGAAGTTTCTACGAAGACTAGGAAATAGCAATTTGGCAACCCACTAATTTGAATATATGTTCTTGTCGTTTGGTTAAAGACATGCTAAGAGTCTATGTTGATCATATTAAAATTTAATACGGGTTTAACAAATAGGATAAATATTCTACATATATGAACAGCAATGGTCATTGGTATTTTAGGACTATGAATTTTTATAGATGGTCTTTTGTGGTCGGTGTATAACATTTTGTGTCCAGAAGAGATATATGTTATATTCCAGATAGCAGGTTCACTAGCTTGGTATGGTCATTGTTTTTCTTTTGTAATATGATGCTAGATAAGTAGAGTACTGCTGTACTAGTGCCTGAGTTGCTTCAGTTCTTGTGGAATTGGTTTGGCTCTAATAACACGGGGTCAGCGCTGTATGTTTCATATATTCTGGTTAGCATTTGCATGGCTTGAATATCTGCTGTCGTAAACTTTGAGTTGGAACATGACTTTTGCAGCCAACACTTCCACAGTAAGTTATATAACATTTTTGTAGTTGGAGCTTGTATGATATATTGACATGTACTTGTTGGAAGATGTTGATATGTTTCTTGGTTATGCTTTGGTTACTGTGTGCTGGATATCCTGTAATGGTATCACTTCAGTGGATGTTTCTTCACTTGCTAACCTAAATATCTCTCTGGCCACATCTGTTGGTTCATGCATCTCACTTTGTTCTTCAGTTTGTATGAATTTTTTTCTGGAAACTATCCGGGCCTCTGGGGTGCACATTTGTTTCTTGTGATCATGTTTATCACCTGCTAATGCGCACCGCATGAAAATCTCTGGCCATGATCTGATGCCGTAGACGAGTGGATGATGTATTATTAATGTTTATTTAAGCATGTACATATTGTATTGGAGCATCTTTGGTTTGATAATATACGAATTGAAACAATAACGATTGTTAGAGCATTCTAGCATTAAATAATGAAAATGCATATTGTTATTTAGCAACAAGAAAAATGCAAATTGAACAATACCTTGTAATATAAAATCTTTTGTTCATCATGGTTGACACTTGACATTTCTAAAAATCTCTACATATAGGAAAGGAAGATGCAAACGTATCATCTTTAGACTTGTCCAAAGAATCATATTTCATAGCTAGCGGCTAAACTTACTAGAATGGCGCACATTAAAAAGGCCTGTAAGTGAGAATGAAGGATTCTATCGATTTTCAGCATATCTAAATTCTAAGCATTAATAAGCATAATCTAAATTAGCAAAAGTAAAATGAGATGAACGTTATCTAAATTGCCAAATATACATATGCGCAAGCGAGAAAACCTCAAAGTAATCCACCAACATTCAACACACCTTCAGTTGCTGTAGCGGCGCTGTTTTACAGCATTAGTTCTAAGGAAACATTACTTGGTGAAACAGCAGTGTAAACAGTAAATGCAGGCTCTATTTAGACAGTAATCTAAAGAGAAACAAGTTCATCAAGGGAGAATACTAACATTAAAGAAAAGAGTTCTTTAAGTCACAAAATTTGTTGCAACAATTCCACATAAAATCCAATTCCCGAATCCAAACGCAAATAGTGCACAGGACCTGTTACAGGTGTACTTTGAAACTAGAATGTTCAACCCTGATTACAAGAAGAAACCTTTGAAAGTTCACCACATGATCGAATTTTCAGAAAAGCTTAAACTACAAGAGCACAAGACCAAGTTCTGATGGTCTCAAGACATGTTTTATTCTGTAGTTATAAAGATAATAATGGAGCTTCCCATCACCTCGTCCAAATTTCAGCTCCTTGCAAAAAGAGTCATTTTGCATGACATCTAATGCATTAAAAACATCATAATCCTTCTGTTTTGCCACTATAAGAGCATCATTCATCAGCTTAAGCAACGGGGTCTTAGTAGATACATTGTAGTACGAATACGCAGCCTTTAGAATTGAGTGATTGGGGTGGCCCAGAATGGATGAAGGAAGTGTGTAGAAACTGCAAAAATCAGTTATTTCATGAGTCTCGGGGCTTTCAACCAAAAAACTGTCCACAACATCCGCCTTTGGAAGAAGCCAGTGCTCCACATCATTTTCATCAAGGTCAGGTGCAACAAGAAACTGCAGCAAGTAATTTCGAAGCAAACGGGTAACTGCGGGAACATCATGGAGTTCCATCTTCCTGAACCCAGGAGTAACTGGTGATTCAGGTAACTTGTAAAGTTTTATTGTGCGGCTCATGGTCATTCTTTCTCCCAGTCTAGAAAACCCAACATCAATTAGTTTCTTTGGGTTCAGGGATCTATGCCAGTACTGACAAGTTGATATGGGTGTAGGGAGAACCACGCCAGCTGTATAAGCTGCTTGCCAAATGTTTTCCAGGTGAACCCTCCTAGTCACCTCTTTAATCATTACTGGAGCAAGTCGTTTTGATCGAAGCTTCTTATGAACACACAGGAAGTTGATTTCTGCCATCTGAACAATACTGTCCCGCACACGGAGTCTTGCAGGGACTCCAGTTATAAAAGCAACCAGTTTTTTTGAACTCTTTACTCGAACTCCAATATGCCAGCTCTTAAAATAACCAGGAGGGCGAAGAGCCCAATGAAGAAACTCCTTGGAGTAGTTAAACCTGAACATGTTATCATCATCCTCCACATAATTATTACTGAGGAGGTTATATACCTCAGTACACATCTCAGTCAATTCCATGTCACAAGTAATCCATTCATAGAGATTGGGAAGATTATAAGGTTCTTGTTTAACTTCAGACAATGGTGTTGCAGGTTCAATAGGTCCTTCAGGCAAGCTTGAGTCGCCAAGATCCTTGAACTGACCAACAGGTTGGGTTTCCCAAAATTTGTGTCTGTTTGCCAGAGAGAGTGATTCCTGAACCTGTCGTGCTAGAGAATCAATCGATACATCACTCTCATTCTCAGAAGCTGAATTACCTTCCGGATTAGGGGCTTGATTTTCCAGAAGTGAGTTGGAATTTGAATCGTGACCAGCCATTCCAAGTTGCAACCTCAACGGCGATACAAATATACTGTACAATAACATATTAATTATTTACAAAATCACTTTAGCACTATGATTCAACCAAAAAATGCAGTACAGGAAAGCTTAATTTCAGGGTACAGAGAAAGCAAGTAAATACTAGACAGAATTATAACAAAACTTTACATTATCGACAGACTTTAGCACATTAAAGGATCATATAAAAAGGGGTTCGAAGAGGAAAAGCTTCAGTGGGGCCTTTAAGGAAAAATGTAAAAGAGAAATCAACTATTAGAATATCTATCCACTTTCTTTCAATCTGCTACGAAGCTTATGGTGTAAAAGTTCATCTTTCATCTTAAATCAGCTTCAATTGCCCTTTCCAAACATGGTATCACTATCACTTCCTTGAGTTTAATACAGAGCTAGAAAATTGATTTGTGACAATAATCCAAAAATTAACTTCATTGTTCCTTCTTCATGTTAAGGGAGCAATAAAGACCCTAAACTATTTAGCACTAAACTTCACTTTAGAAATTGCAAATTCAAACAAATTGAGACCAAGCTTACCACCCAACATGAATTACGTAGAAACATCATACGTAACTATAGTGCAAATTCCGGGTAAATGGATCGCATCAGCATTGGGTAAAAACTCATCCAGTTAACTTAAAACTTATGTTAATAATGAATATTGATTCAGATCTCTTTAATTGTAATACCAATGAAAAAAATATAATTATTTATTTATCTGTATTCTTCAACAAACAACTGGTAGATGAGGTATCCTACGGACTGAGTTTTGTTGACGCTATAACTATTTGGGTGTTTGCGAGCAAAATAATTTGAATCTTGAGCTTTTATTCCTAATATCAGCCTCAACAGTCCTGTTTATAAAAGTTGGATCATTAACATCTGAATTACCTTGAAACTAACTCTCACGCCCAAAAATATGCACACAATTATTTGAGGATGAGATCTTTTATGGTAATTATCGGTGCCAAGATCTAGTTGAAAAAACTTCCCAATATTGATAGATGTTTGACGAAAAAACCCGTCTTGTGCAGGGACTTCCTAAATGTTTTGTCATGTGATACTGCATCATTTAGGCAATGTTTCATTATGATCCTAGTGTACAATGGAATAGCCATCACAAGTTGACAACCAATTGTGCAGACATATGCTTTGAAATACAATATGTCGTTATGGAATAACTGAAGACTGACCTGATTATAACATCTATAGGCCAACATATAAGCAAATCATAATTAGTATTGGGCATTTCATAAACCTGAAGTTCAGCAAAGCTTCCGGTTTGGTTTATGATGTACTCAACATTAATTTACGAGTTGCTAGTCTATTGAATTATAGATGCTAAAATCAGTACAACGTAGTATTACATCGGTTATGGATAACATCAATAACAAATGTGGACAGTGTAGTTGATTGTGATGACTACGGAAACGCTAATGGCAGCTTGCCAAAAACAAAGGTTGTTTGGTAAGCTGTAAGCATTCATCGTGTCAACAAGTATTTCAATTTGAAGCTTAACACGTATAAATACCTCAAGAGCATGTTCAATTTTAAAACTACTTCGAATCATAACGATCCAAACTTGATAAACATTATTAGCGAAGCTTGGGATTTAAAGTCTTGTGAAACTTACATGGCTTATTAATATATTTAAATATATATGAAATAAAATACATTAATCTCTCTGAATAAATGGATGAGGTTTGGGCTAGAAAATCAGTTTAACTTTCCTCAATATAGGAAATCAATTATATTAATGGCATGAATAACAAAAATAATACTGTACTAACTTATAAGTAACACCAGCAAAAAATATAAAAATCAACACCAAGGAAAAGCTAATGGAACTATATTATAACGAAATCAATTTAGTTGTTAGTTACGATGGAAAAAGCAAATTAATCATCTATATATCTAGAAGAAATACATTGAAATCTGAATAAAGAGTGGAAGAACGTACGGGTCGAATCGGAGATAAGGCCCTTGGGATGCGTGCCGGCTTGGCTTTGCTTTGCTTTGGTTGTGGCACTTCCGCGCTTGCCCTAACTCAACTTTTTTACTCACAAACCCATTCTATGTGTACAGTAATTAAATACTTACAGGGTCTATTATTAATTAATATTATTGTATAATCATTTTTATCATTAAAATTATTACTTTTGCGAACCAATCTAACACAGTGTATACTATATTTGAACTACTTTCTGTTTCAATTACGCATGTTCAAAACATGAGTATTACAAGGGTATTGAATTAATTTTTAAAATAAGTTTGTACGTGTGTGTCATGATATGATACATTTTAATTATTTATATTTATATTAATTTAAGATATACTACATCTTATTAAATTAAATTACTATAAACATATTCACGTATTAAGAATCATGTCAAGGGAATAATACTTGCGTATTAGGATGCTTAAGGATTACTTTATTTGGTTTTTACGTAAATTTGTACTATGGCTTAATATATATGTTCTAAAATTAATGTTTTTATAATTTTTTAAATTAAAATTTTAAATATATGTTTTAATTAAAAAACAGTTGAAAATATTAATTTTAACCTTCTGAAACAAGAATTAGGCAATTTATATAAGACCAAAAGTGCATTACGTAAATAAAATAATGAAAGCACATAGGTTTTGTAGCTATATAATAATAAAATTGAGGTCACAAATTTTACTTCTCGACAAAATAGCGAATAAAATCTGTACATAATAAAGTTTCAAAATCACCAACCTAGTTATAGGCTCTAATATTTAAATAATAACATATTTTAAATCAATAACTTTTTAAAGACGGCAACTTATACCCCTCTATATAAAATAATAGTCACTTTTCACATATTATTTATCTCTACAATTTTTTAAAAAAATTCTTCTAATAAAATTTTAATATTTTTTTAATATTTTTATTCAAAAATTTTTAAAATATATACATCTACTTTTTATGTTTAGACTCTGAATGTCCCCTACTTTACTGTATTATCTGAATTAGTTGTAATGGAAATTTTGATTTCATAAAAAATTATACTTTATATATATTTTAAAATTCATGTAAAAAATACATAAATAATAATCTAGTACGGTGGAAATATATCGTCCTGTCAAGATTAAGGAGTATAATTTTCCTGGTGAAAATGTATTTTCTTAAAATTTTGAGATCGGTGCAGGGATGACTTTTTCCATGTTAGAAATGTTAGAAAAATATATTACATCCGTCCCAAATTAATTATTTTGTCTTTTTTGTGGTCAATTTGACTCAATTTTAACTGAGAATTAAAAATTATACTTTCATAATTTCAAAAAACTGAAATGTACACTTTAAAATAGATTAAATACATTTTTCGATGATATAATTTTTATAATTCTTTTCAATTATATATTAGATATAATTTTCAGTCAAACTTTGATTAATTTGACTACAAAAAATCAAATAAGACAGTTAAATTGGATGGAGGGAGTAGTACACAGTTTTTTGTTGTCAAGATTAGGGAGTATAATCTTCCTGGTGGAAATGTTCTTAAAATCGATTAATTTCATGAATTTTGATGTATTTTCTTAAAATTTTGAGATCGGTGCAGGGATTTAGACATGTTAGAAAAATATAGTACAAAGTTTTTTATTTATTTTAATAATAAAGTTTATATACCTTATAAAAGATAATGTTGTAACAAGTTTCTAGGGATGAGCGAATCGAATCCAGGATGACAAGAGATAAGGGACGAGTCCAGGGATGGAAATTTTAGGTTCTGGGTCGGGTTTGCGTCGTGTTAGATTGTACCTGATTGTTTCGAGTTGAAACTCGTACCTACCGGGTTCGTGTCGGGTTTCAGATCATTTCGGGTTTCATCACTTCTACTATTTTTTTAAAATGATTGAAAATATACTCCCATATTACCTAATTTATACGGACTGATTATTTTTGCACAAATTTTAAGATAAAACAGTTCATTTCTCATTCATTGCACGTGAAAGTTACAATTCAAATGTATAATATGTACTGTACTCACTTTGTCAGGTATAAAAAAGGGCAGAACATGTATAAACCAACTAACGAGTCTCTATTATTGCACGTGAAGTTTACTTTATTTTACTTAAATTTAGTTATTTTAAATATAAAATATTTTAAAAATAGGATTATAAATAGTTGATTCATTAATTTCGAATCATTTTCATATTTCAGATTGGTGTCTGATTATAACTGATTCTTTTGAGTTGAATATTTATTAACCCAAAATTATATTTTTTAGATTAGATTCGCGTTAGTTTCGGTGGGTCAGAAATTGTCAACGCTAGGCACGAGACGAGAAGATATAAGCACTTGTCATGGCTCAGTACAAGGTTTATTAAGCATAAAATTGAAGAGTATTTTGTCATTTAGTCAAGTAATTTACATTGACCGGTCAACCTATACACGTGCCCATACAGCGTCAACACAACAGATCATTCACACTCGGCAACCAAATGCAAGTTCACAGATAAACAGTCAAACATGTAAATATAAACTCAAACTGTTGAAATATAAAGGCAATAATCTAACTACTACCCCATACAAAAAGGCCCTCAAAGATCATCCTCTTTTTTTTGTAAATTTCCTTCGAATCCCATCAACAAATCAAAGAAAAATCCCACGTTATCCATATCATTTGAGTTTTTCTTGATCATAATGGAGCATTTCAGATCCAAGTCATGTAGAGATGGAAGAGATATGCAAATAGAAAGCTACAACAGCACTGCAGGAGGGGGAGGAAGGCAAGTAGTTCCGACAAGTATGCAAGATCTGAGAAGTTACAGTAGCAATCATGTTTCCAATCCAGCAGCAGCAGATAATTATAAACAAGTACAGATCAAGAAAAGCAAGAACAATCTTGGGTCAACTTCAAAAACATGGAGTTTTAATGATCCAGAGCTACAAAGAAAGAAAAGGGTTGCTGGATATAAGGTTTATACTGTTGAAGGTAAAGTCAAAGGGTCTTTTAGAAAGAGCTTTAGGTGGATCAAGGACATTGTTTATGGATGGAGGTGAATGGTGATTTTTGAATTTAATTCAAGACTATATTTCTATTTGGTGCTTTGTTGCATCTGTCATATACCAATTATATGTGCTGATCATCAAGTTACAGGAAAGGTAAACTGATTTGATGTGATGTTTTTGTTTTAAAATAAATTTATAACTCTGTTCTATATGTTGTATTCAGTATTCAAGTGCAATATGCATACATTGCTATATAGTATGTTATACAGTTGTATGATGTTGCATTATGATTTTCATCTCAAATACCATCACAGTCAGGGAATATGAATTTCATTTGAAATTATGAATTTGATAAAATGACATGTTTGAGGAATCACGAGGATTTGGATCTGTATTTCATTTGAAATTCAGGGTATTTAAATATTAATTTGAAATTCAAAGTTTCCGAACACAATCTCATGTCATTCCGCTCTATGAAATCCAACTAACATAGGGGCAAACTGTCATCTTATACAGAGAAACTGTCCTGTTATGCCTTCTAATAACAGAAACTAAGAAATCAAATGCTTGTTTCTAATAAATAAGCAGTATATCCTCAAGCTTCATGATGGGTCGAAAAACAATCATGCAATGGTCTCAGTCACCATATTACAGAGCCAATACAACATATGCTGGGCCTAGGGAATGGGCAGAGGGCAGCCAAAATTAAGCAATAGCAAAAAAACCCGGTTAAGCTAATAGACCAAGGGTAACTGGCATGGTTTGAGCTGAGACTATGTAACTACATTACTGCAAGGTTATCTTTGGGGAACTTATAGATCCGACTCATACTAATATAAACACTCGACAGTCGACCGTGTAGTCCTTCCAGATTGGTAATTAAATTCACTGTAGTGTTGGCAAACAACTGAACAGGTGAAAAAGCTGCTGTTAGTGCAACTTCTCTTCTTTAAAATGCAGGCCTTTAATACCTTTGAGAGCCATGCATATCAAAGTCCATTTCTTTAAGATAGAGAGCATAACTGGGCTTATCATCAAACTGCAATGAACGTCAGTAGTAAAAATATTATGTAAGCTCTGTAGGATATCCTTGACACAAGACCTGAAAATGAATCAGGCATCATATTTAGTTTTATGGTTATTATACATGATTAATAGCATCAGAAGACCCTCAACAAACAAACAACACCTCAAATGAAGTTGAAACAAAGAATACCTCTAATTTCCAAGTTAAATATACTAGTCATACTGGTTATACTTGAAGATGTACATAGGCTCCTAAGCATGCAATGTACAACATAGCTATAAGAATTAAATACTACTAACATACTAACATGGGTAGAAAAAATGAGACAAGAAACCAAGATATATCTCCCGCCGCTTCCCCATTTTCCGACCAAGCCGGTATTTCGAGCAGTGATGTAGGAACTAAATTTGGTACAAAAAATTTGTAAATTACGCTTGAATCCATATCATACGAATTTCAATATTAATATTATGAAGACTACGCAGAGGTCACGCTGTCACGCTCAATATAATTTCCCCCCCTGCTAAATCTCAATATAATTTTTCATTAACAATTGTACTAGTGTTAGATTTTTTTTAAAAAAATCTCTTTACACAATTATGCACATAGAAAAATACTACTCATATTGTCATATGACGACATTTTTTAATTAGTATATGAATTATAACATACTCCTATAAGTATTGGTAGCAGGCAGATAGATAGCTAATGATTTTTTTTTTGTTTTTCCCAACATCAAAAATACTAGTAAGAAATGTCAAACATCAATTTAGTACGTAGGCATATCTACCACGTTTTATTTAGGTCTAGTCAAATATTTAAGCAACACCATGTATTAAAAATTTGAACTACACTAATTTTCTATTTGCAATTTTGCATTGTGCATATATAAAACTAAAGATGAACACATGTAACCAACCAAGAATCTTTCATAAGCTGCAATCAGATTTCAAGTACTGTACATACAACACAACCTCAATATTCTGTATATTAACCAATCTCTCCAACAAACCTACAGTACCACTATACTGGCCACTGATGAATTAGAAAAGGCCCGCTAATCAAAATTGCAAACAGCCAAGAAAACCGTAGAACTATAAACATAACCTGGGGGGAAAGGAAATAATGATATGACTATAGAACAGACCACACGTAATTACATAGGAGACATTGTACCATGCGGACTCGATGAATTATGCTTCTTCTGTAATCTCCCTTTAAACTGTCTGATTGTTGCATCTACCCTTGCTGTGAAGCCTATCTTCGTCTCTTGTCTAGCTTTGGATCGTTCTCTTGTCCACATGATTCGATCTTCTTCATCCTTTTTGTAGTACTTGATTTCTTGGATAACGTGATGGTCCATTGGATGGAATGCTCTTTGGAAAGATAAGTGAGCAAAGTAGGGGAGATTACATGTAGCTGTTACTAATAATGTGGTGAACCAGTATAATGGAGCCGGAGCAAGGGCTTCAATGAGAATTCTGTAGGCATTTCTAGAAATTATAGGCGACAACATTCCATAGAGAAAGAGAAATATGTACCAAGTGACAACACTTCCCCAAACAAGAAAGTGCTGTATCCATGTGAAATGACTCATTGTAAGAGCAATTTGGCAGTTGACGGCCCAGATAATGCACGTGAACATGGTGGTGCCCACAGCTGCCATGTCTGCAGTCTGGCCTCCACTGCGGAAGGCCTGGTCATAAAAGATGACGATGTTTAAAAAGAAAATGACGAGGGAGGAATAGAGTCCATTTCCCATCCACCCAAATATCCGGTACCAGTCAAAGAACAGGTTTTTTGGTCCTTGCTGATACAGAGCTGGAAACTGTAGGACAATTCAACAGTTTTGGGTAAGTTCAAAATCATAAATAAATAAATGGACATAAACAGTTGAAGCAGAAAACATATTAAGAAACTGACCTGTAAGCAGACCTCAGATGAAACATCTTGTTCAAAGACACCAAGGGAGATGACAGGCAATGAGGTAAGAATGACATTAAATAGCAGCATATACCAATCATCATAAACCGACTGCCCAGAAAAACCCGTAAATGCCTCAAAGTAAAACAGCGTAAGGCCAAAGGCGATATTCTTGTAGAAGAAATAACAAATCTGCATGCAAAGAATTTCGGATATATAAGAATGAATACAATCAAACTTAGCACAAAAGTATGTGGAGTTTCATTTTAAATAGTAAACATGCATTTAGCGATTTTAAGTTTATACCATTTGAGCTATACGCTTATAGCACCAGTGTCCATGGACAACTAGAAGTCTCTCCAAAAACCGGAACTGCGCAATAGCAAAATCACTGGCCATCACAGCCTGCAAAATGATGAAAATTAAGCGAGGGTGAAAAGTGAAAACTATATCCAGAAGCGATAAGATACATACTCTTTACTACTCATTCTGGATTTTAAAAGATGACACTATCAAAGACAGGCAATACCCCATTATATGATCCTATGCTATCATGGTATCACTCAACAGGAATTCTCATGGTATTATACCAAGGTTACCCGGTTTTATAGCAATTTATGAAAGATAGCCCCATTTTGAAGGGAAAAAAACAAAGGAAGAATCAACCTAAAATATGGCATGAATAATTATACTTGAAAGAGTAAAGCTTATTCAATTAATTTGACATAATCATGTAAATGATGTGCAGAATTCGGTTCCCATGACTTTTGAGGGTTCTAACGAGTGCTATAGGCTGAAGATGTCCTCATTTGCATGCAAAATATATCACCAGAAGAATTTGTTAATAAAGCGTAGAAATGTTACAGACCTGCATTCCTTCCACACCACTGATGCCAACACCAATGTCAGCCTCTTGTATCATTCCAACATCATTTGCGCCATCACCAATTGCTAATGTGATTTTCCCAGTTCCTTCTTTAACTAATCTTGTTACCTGAAAGTCCAGATAGGAATAAAACAAATATACTGTATAGAGCAATAAAATATTCTTTATTTTTTTTTAAAAAAGGTCTACTAGCCAAGCTGAGGGAAATCAGAGGACAGTTTCATGATTAAAAAAAAAGTATTTACCAAGGCCTTCTGCTTAGGAGAGACGCGGCAGCATATCACAGAGGCACAATCAACCGCTAAATTTAAGAACTGATGCTTCATATCAGTCTCCAACACATAACTTAGCGTTTTGCCATCAATTATTAAGGCGAACGCTGCATGAGGGTCTTTTTCAAGCTTTACCATTTGAGAGCCATTGGTGATTTGCATCAAAATGTTCTCATTTACTACCTGATTATTGACAATTAAACTTAAAAATTAGTCTAACATCAACAGATATGAATTGTTAAATTAAATTTGGTGTACCTCTTTGGTTTCTTGGGATAGCATGTCTGCATTTGCTGCTATACATATTTGTTTCATACCATGTCTCAGTAGACTGCATGCAAATCTACACCATGAAGAAAAGAGCTCTGTTTCAGTTATAGGAGCAACTTTTACAATAAGTTACACGGAATATTAAGTAAGATAAGCCTCAAACTTACCCTATATTAATTGCGGTTTCCATTTTATCACCTGTCAGAACCCAGATCTTGAGACCAGCTTGAGCTAGTTTATCTATACACTGAGGCACCTGATTTTGATACGGAGTAACTAAGTTAAGGAACACAACATAAATGAGCACAGAAGTGATTAGTTAGTTACTGCTGTATGTTGACCATATGTCCTACCCCTTTCTGTAATTTATCCTCTACAGCAGTTGCGCCAAGAAGGATCAAATCTTTTTCCATCATATCAGATATCCGCTCAAGCATGGCCTCCCTGTCACCACCAATAGATGTTTTCGCACGAAGAAACTCCTCATTCCAAGCAAAATAATCGGCCTCCTCAATTTTCTTGTAAGCAAGTGCTAGTGTACGTAACCCAGATTCCCCATATTCATTTAAATGTCTTGTAGTAGCTTCCTCGAACATTCTTCCATTCTTCGATAAACGATCAAAGATGATGCTGCATAATTCAAAACTAGTAAACTGCACAGGATCTTAAATTAATTTGATACACATGCTACTATTCTACACAAAGGAATAAACTAGGAGGAAAAAAACACTCAATTAAAGTTCAGATTCATCTCTTGCAAATCGATATTATGAGTAAAACTAAGGGATAAATGTAGGAGATAAGCTCACCCTAAAACTACACTATCAGGAGGCAGAAATCAACACATTCTGTTATGCATACTAATGTATTGAATTTGAGGCTAACGATTTTCTTAAATCAGATATGAGAAGGAAGAGTATAGGCAGTGCCGACAATACCTGTCCGCGCCTTTGCACAGCAGAAGAATCTGTCCATCCTCATCCCTGACAATGACAGACATCCGCTTCCTTTTGCTGGTAAAATCTAGTAGATTGAGTAGTTTGAACTCCCTGAAATTTGTCAAAAAATGTGTCACAATTCAACACAACCAACCCAAAATGGAACAGTAGAACAGAACATTTACTATGGGCATACCTTTCAACGTATTCTTTAGAAGAAGGATATCTTTCACGCACAAATATGCTTCCTTGAGTTCTTTTACAAAACTCGAATCCAAATTCTCTAGCTGCAACAAGGAAAGCTCCTTCATCTGGTGACTCTGCCTCATAATTAAAGCTGCCAGTCTCCTCATTTAGCTCGGGGATTGCAGTGTGACAAACTGCAAGTATCCGCATGAATAACAGAAGTACCTCTGCATGTGGTTCCCTGGACCAGTTTCCATTAATGATGCGACTATCCTCAAAATTAAAACCCTTGATCACAGGTTTATGATGGTTTTCATCTTTAGATTTAATAATTCTTTCCATCTCAATTTCTGATGAATGAATACTTCGCCCATTGTTAAAACCTGCATTATTACTATGTAAGTGATTTCTTTCAAAATCATGATCCTGTCCATCAAGGTCCATTGCCATTTGTTTTGCTGCTGCAAGTTCCACTTCACTAGCAGACAAGCCATATGCAGTTCCAGCAATGGAACACTTGAGAAAATCCATCTGATTGCATGTCAGAGTTCCAGTTTTATCAGAAAGAATGGTGTCTACCTGGCCCAACTCCTCATTTAAATTTGATGTCCGTGCTTGAGCAGGAGTTCCTGACTCTTCATCATACATGTGCAAGTCCTGGTTAATAAATTTGGCTTGCAGGACCTTTACAACCTCAATAGAAACATAGAGTGAGATGGGTATTAGGTATCCATAAAGGATTAGGGCAGTGATCAGGTGATAAAAGCCAGACAAGTTGGCTTTGTCAGGATTATACAAATTTTTTTCATCCGGAGGCATATACCACCAATCTGGCATCTGGTATTTGGTCTTCACAGCAAATCCCACTGAACTAATTATTGAGATCAAAACAAGGAGTGTGAAGAGAACATAAATAATTTTGTCCATCTGCTTTTCAATCCTGCTTCTTTTGGAAGGAGATCTCGTAGAGTTTTGCATGACTTTGCTGTCAGGCCCGGTGAATATTACCACACCATAAACATAAGTTGTATTCCTTAGCTTTGAATCTCGGAGGAGAATCTGAGTGGGATCAAGAGGGTAGAGCTGGCGGTCGATATCAAGATTACCCACAAAAGTATATAGGTTAGGGTTTGGGTCTTCACATGTAACTGTTCCTGCAAAGTTCTTGAAAGCTTCATCGTCATCCAGGGGTAAGGTAACCTCCAAAGATCTTTTCACCTTCAAATTTGTTTCACCATCTAAATTCATGGTCTCTACGTAACAGATTCCATCTTCATAACTAGATGACAGAAGTAATAAATCTGCGGGGAAAAACTGATCCTTCTCTACTTTTACCACATCTCCAACCTGAATCTTCATCCATGGTTTATAAGCAAACACTCCATCCGCTTTATGGACACTAGCTTTCCGCAGATTTACTTTCATATCCTGAATAAATCTACGCCAGTCTTCCAAAGCCTCCTTTGCCATACTAAGGCCGACCACAAAGGCCAAAGGGGCAATCATACTAACAGGTGAGAATGGTGTAACAGGTGTCAGTGACAAAATTGCAGCCAGAAGAAAGTAAACATTGGCAACTCGACGGAACTGCTCAAAAATAGCTTTAGGTAGGAATGTTATAATATTATACTTTGTGGTTGATATGTAATTCGAGACGTATTTATAAGGTTTCTTCTGGTGCCTTAGAGGCTGGTTGCAGTAAACTGCTCGTGAGAATCCAGGACCTTGGAATTGATGGGGTCCAGGTCTGTCTGCATCTTCAGGATGAGGCGTAAAACACCCCCCAAATGTGTAAAGACTGCTCCTTCTGAGCTTAGCCCTGATCTTGCCATGTGCCATTTCTCAGGTCTGAGCTCAACAAAATCGTATGTATCTCATAGGTTTGTTGACAAGAACTGAATAGTGTTTACCACGTCAAGAATAAGAACTCGTATTGAACTTTTATATACTTCAATGAAATTCAAAGCTCTTCGAGATTACTAAGTAGAACACACACATATATATAGATTAGTCAAATATCGGCAGAGCACAACCTAAAAAAGCATGAAACCTTACTGAATTAAGTCCACAATTCAAACTAAAAACATTCTCAAGATACCTCCTTATCCACAGATACATACCAACATCAACAGTCAAACAAAAAATACTGAATCACCCTACAAATAAAACACAGATCACACGAAATCTTGAAACCCATTTTATATATTCGTAGAACTGAAACAGAAATACAAAAATCTAAATCCAAAATCCAAAATCCAAAATCTTGCAAAATGAAAGAGAGTGGCAAAGAAAATAAACAAAGCAAAAACATTCAAAGTTGACTGGCCCAACCAAGTCTTGCCCTCATCTACTACTTGTCAACAATTAAACACGAGGCTATAAAATACACTAGTAATTTCAAGTTTCAAGTAACAAAACATGAATCACAGCTATTCTCAGCTAAATCAAAGAATATATACATGATTCAAATAATACACCCTCAAAACCCCATATAGGCATATTGACCCAGAAACTACCTAATTTTCAAGAAAGTGTAAAACAAATCTCGATACACATACACACACACAACTAGAAGAGTCAAAAGTGTACCTGTAAAAACAGACCCAGATGTATAATAATGAGATCAATCACAATCCAGCTACAGACTTGCACAAATCACCACAAAAAGTATACTACTGTATATGTATAGCGAGAGAGAGAGAGAGATGAATTCGAGAGAGAGAGAGAGAGAGTTGGGGGGTTTAAGCAGGAGAGGGTGTTTTACCGACCCAAATTGGAAGGCAATGACAGAGTTTTCCGGGCCCGTATTAAAGAGCTTACTAGTACACAATTAATTAGTGTTTCTCTTTATATATTTATATTTATACATGTCGAAATTTGTGGCTAAATTTACTGTATCATACAATTAATTTATTGTATCGAAAATTCAATTAAGGCGAATAAACAGGCTGTTGTACATTATATACTTGGAGTATTTATCTTATTAATGCGTGTGGGATCATGACGTGGCAATACATGTCGTGATGAGGCCCATGTGGAACTACCAGAACTCATGGGACCCATTACATATGAGTCATGTCCATGTGGCACTTTTTGACTCGTTAAATGCAGCACCTCGGACCCACATCTATTTCTATTTGATGCGTGTAAAAGAAAATTGGCACTGCAGTAAATATTAATGGCAATTTGAATAAATTAGAAACTAAATTTGCCTTGTTTAATTTCGATACATATTTTAATATCAAGCTACGCTGTTGACTAATGATTTTAAACAAAAATATGTTCATAATTTTGTATTTAATTGAACATAGAATCTCACCAAATGGTGCATGTTTGTTCCATTACTACTAACTAGCGCTGCGTTCCCGTGTGTGATTTATTCATGTACACGACTTTGTATTTTAACTACTCATCGTCACGACTTGTATATTTTCCACACGTATTAGAGAATTTTTTTAAAAAAATCATTTGGGTGAACCATAAAAAAGATCATGACCTAAAATTTAATTTAAAAAAAGATATATATCATATATACAACCATATTCTTGATAGTGTTTTTTTTATTTTAATGAAATATCTTACATTTATCTCCTATCTAAAATATATCTCTATACAAAACACACAAATATTATTTTATTAAAATATAAATAAATTATATAAAAATATATACATATAATATGAAATAAATTTTAAATTATTATTATACTAATAAAAATAAATTCAAATTATATAAAAAATATTAAAAAACTAAAAAAATTTATATGTGCATCACAGGGGACATAAATTAACATCATTTATAGCTGGAAAGTGAAAATCTTAATTTATTTATGAAAAATGAAAAACTTTAATTTTCTTTCTTAATTTAAATCAAAAATATTTTTAATATATATATGGAGTCAATGACTATAAGTTGATATTATAAATACTCATTTATAAATACAAAACATTATATACATGTAAAATTAAATAAAGTTTAAATTATTATATAAATTAAAAATAAATTCAAATCATATAAAAAATATTTTAAAAAAACTAAAAAAACTAAAAAAAAATTATTTGTGCATCAGACGAGATATATGTTAATTTGTAGTTATAATAACCAAATCAGATAATTCTGTTTTTCGAAACACTGAGGTGAACCATAAAAAAAAGATCTTAACCATCCAATTTTAGGTGAACTATATAAATGATCTTAATCATCTCATTTTAATAAAATTTAATTTTAGAAAAGATATATATTATACATAAAACTCTATCCCCAATTGTCATCTTTTTATACAACTATTCACGAATAATATTATATTATATTTAAATTATACTTTATATTTTCTACTTTAAAAATCCTATAATTTTTATTTAATATATTATTAAATTTTATGAATATTAATATGTAAATATCATTGTATAAAAAATGTAAAAAGAAATTAACAATTACAACCTAACAGTTATTATATTTATTAAAAATATAGTAATTAACCACAATTATTTCCGCAGAGAATTTCTCTATTCAATTCACTACAACCCGGAAAGTAATAACAAAACAATCCCGTTATAAGCTAATATAGACCGAATTTAAAAAGTTTATTACTTATTTATTAATTTACGTAATATACCACAACTTTGATGATAAAATATAAAATATAATTTTAGTTGATATTATAATGTTTATTATATATTATATATTTTTTAGTACGTTTACAATTTATTTATAATATTCATATTTAGATTTTTAATTCAAGTTATATTATAAAAAAGTTACATGAGGCATGACACAATATATTGTACTCCCTCCGTCCCACCTAATTGTTATCCTTTCGGAGAGAAGGTCCGACACGCATGTTAAGGTGCATATAAAGTATAGTTCCATAACTTATTTTTAATTTTTTTTTCTGAATAAACAGAAAAAAATAAAAATAAAAATAAGTTATGGAACTATACTTTATATGCACCTTAAAATGCGTGCCGGACCTTCTCTCCGAAAGGATAACAATTGGGTGGGACGGAGGTAGTAATATTTATCGAATCACACATGATAAATTTTTTCATTAAATTATACTCGAATACCCTTGTAATTAAATATTTATTTAATATTATTTCTGTAACTTTATTAGTCTTTTGTTTCATGCACCAAATTAAGGATTTCGAACTTTTCCCTGTTCATTGAAAACTATAATACTAATAATTTAAAACTCATGTGAAGTGATATTTTGTTCTTAATTAATTATTACATAATATGTAAAATGATTTAATTTGTTTGATATGAAATATGTGATGTTTTATCCTATCTTGAGTTCATCCTTTTTTATTACTCAAAAAATATTATTACATATTTGATAATTATACTGCAACATGATTGCAACGTAACATGTGCGATTAGCAAAAAAAAAATGATTATGGGCGCATAAATGGAAAAAGAAGCAAGTTGATGTTAGGCGAGCTAGGCTTATATTTGCAGCAGGCTGCGGATCACCCGAACTGGTGGCCTAACTTCTATATATTATATATTTCTACATGCACAAAAAAAATCTCAAATTTATTTATTAAATATGTTTATAAATAAATGTAGAATTATAGCTTACTAATTATCTTCATCTAAATGTATACTTATCATATAAAATGTGTGTATAATATATTAACCTCAATGTATAACCGAGTCCATTTGCAAACAAAAAATAATAAAAATTAAGACAGTGGTTCGAATTTTATATTTTATAATAATAATAATAAAGCGGAAGGAGGACAGGCAATACCAATATAGTCAAGAAACGACAACTAAGGGGAACGAAGCAAATCTTTTTCTTTTTTTTATAGGTATTTATGATTTTATTGGTTAAGAAAAGTAGAGCAGAATATAAACAAAATGATTAGTGTTCAATATTGAATTAAAAAAAAACAAAAAGGTGTTCAATATTGAATTTAAAAACAAAAACAAAAAGGGCATCCCTATCATGCCCCACCCGGACACTGTGAACAAGCCACAATAATTAAATAATAATTGCTAGATTGTATTTATTGAAATTTATAAAATTGACAATTCAAGCTTCTGATACCACGAAATGTCCCTGGAGAATGGATATTTTCTTCTTTCTACTTTGACAGAGTCTCTGTAACTGTCGTATACTATTATGTAGTATTTATTATCTTGACAAACATTTATGCCCTAGTTGGTAGTATCAAAAACGCCGAGTAAACCTACCGATTACTCCTTCCATTCAGAAATAATAGATGTTTGATTTTTTAACGTACATTTTTAGAAATTTTGACTATATAGTTAAAATTATTGTTTTTAAAAAAAAAAAATTCTGAATAAAAATATTAAATTAAAACTTTTATTTAGAAAATGAAAAATTAAAAAAATAATAATTTTAACTATGTAGTCAAACCTCTTTAAATGTGTGTTAAAAAGTCAATTATTTCCGAATAGATGGAGTAGTAGCCGGTTCTTCTATGTAATAGTACTTCTGGTATTACAGTACTATTCATATCCCAGGGTTAAAAGGCCTTGCTGCAAATTCCAAGGTTGTATATACACTCAGCCTGCAGTCTTAGACGTATAATAAACAAAGGAATACATGTTTACACTTGTAAGGCAAAATACAAACAATGTAGTTCAATAGAAATATTACTAGCAAACCTATAATATACAACCACCTTCAATTAAAACCAAAAATTTCTAATGCAGTTGGGTTTTTATATGTACGTTTTCTGCTAAAATGCACCTCAAAATATTAATTAATGATTAAACCAATGTCATATATATATTATTAGTAAGATAAAGTGTTGCAGATTCAGCTGCAGCCTATATGTATTGCTAAAGGTAACCAAGACAAGTTGCAGAAAAGGATTTGTAGCAAATTACGTGCCCACGCCCCAGACAAAGGTGACCCGTGGTCCGGGCTCTGTCTAGCTACTTTTCCAGCAATTATAGTGCCATCTTGAAAATCATCCTGCTGCTAGGTATATAACATGCACTAAGCTGTTACAATCATAACAAACTACGGTGACACAAATTAAGAAGAAGTTGTAAGAGGACTACATGAACGATATTAGATGCAGATCTAAGATATTATAAGTTTACTGAAGTCTGAAGAAATATATATCAAATTGCATGGTCTATTCACTCAATTGGTTTTACAAGTACCAAGCAGAAGCATCTGTTTCCATGTGCGCCGAATAATAAAGTAAACTTCATATCTAGTGTGCAAGTAGTTACGAATGTGATGAGGATTGAAGATCGCCTCACAAAAGGTCCCTACTTTAGAGCTCAACTGCCAAACGTACAAGATCGACCTCACAGACAATCAAGGACTCGTTTTCTTATTTTCTGTCAGACAAAATTTGTTTTCCTCTTTACATAATGGCATAATGCTTCCATTCACTGCCTCCAACTCCAATCATTTCCCACCCTTTTCTAATATTCCTCCTTTCTCCCTGAAAACGCTTTCTTTCTTTGGGGAGCCGAAAAGCCTCTAGTACATAAAAAAAATGAGCAACATGCATGTGTACATGACCATAAGATATATGTAGCATTCTGAGTACTTTTGAGAACATATATATCCTTTAAAAATTGCTGTTAAGCTAATTAATGACCAAGTTTGGTTCTGAACTCATAACACGATCGAGGCAAAGGAAATATCCAAGCTAGTTAGTAAGTTACAAGTACTAGAGTAGTAGCTAGTATTGACAATTTGATATTGATAATCCTTCAAATATATATATGTTCAATATTGCACACTGAAACAGCTTTCATTTTCTATTACACAGCTCGATCAGCTAGAATACAAATTATAGAATCATGAAATACAGTAGTCTTGTTAATAAATTTGATCGCGTTGACAGCTAGCTAGGTTCTACGGGGTGAAGAAAGACGGGCCACATTGGCATTTCCAACCCTCAGGCTCGTAATTAGTGAACTGGATACCCACATGATGATTGGTAGGCACTTGAGTGGCTTCACACGGGCTGCACCCATTACACCTGTGCTCGCATCTTGGTGGCCTTGATCCTATTACTTCCTGCACCCCCACCCCTTGTGCTTTGTTTGTTGTCGTCTCAGCAGTCTCAGGCTTTATTTGTTCTTTGCTTGAACTGCCTGATCAAACTCAAATATATATATATATATATATATATATATATATAACTAATCAACACTTGACCTTTAAATTTACAACAGACTATCAGTCGCCATTGTATTGTTTTAATATAGCTGACCAGAAATAAAAGAAACGAATTAAAATAGTTGTACAGACCTGCAGCTTGTAGTTGAGGGAGAGGAGAAAAAGTAGTAGTATTTTGTGGTGGTAAAGGCCTGCTAGTAGCACACTTGAAACTCATCATGACTATTACTAGTACTAAGTAGCAGTAACCGTAAAATCTAGTGCTAACTCTTTCCATTTCTCTTGAGCTTTTTTCGAATCTAGCTCACAACAGTGTATGATTACAGATGCATGGTACACACAAATTGATCCACGTGCCTTCACAACCCACAACTGATGCTATATATATATATAGACTTATACACGCATATACATACATATAATAATATTTCTAGTACAAGGACGACAGAATATCTAGCAAGTAATAGTAAGAACTAATTAACTAACAATTAAGTCTACTTGTGATGCAGTTCCTAAGAAACAAGCTAAGGATAGCAATACGATACATATATAGCTAGCTAACTAGGTGTCATGGATCTGTAGATGCGTACTAAATTATGTAACATCGATCTTTAGGATCGAGTACTAGAAATTAAGAGTCGATAGAGATTGCTTCACACACAAGCATTAATACTCCTGGCTACTTTGATTAAATATTCTGCAAATGTACATAATTTGTACATAGAATAATAATACTTATACGGATTAGTCCTAGTAGTATATATTTTTCAGTTTTGACAAGTCGGTCAGACGTCACTGGTCTGCGGCTGCCCTTTCTCTCTGTTTTCTCCGATCCTTTTACCAGATCTCTCTATATACAGTAATACTCACGTACAGTATTATATTATATATACGTGCGTGCGTGCAAGCGATGTGGAGTTTCTTGAGCCCATAACGTGTACAGCACATTTTTAATGGATATGGAAACTCGTGTACAAAGAATACTAGTCCTACTCGGCTAGTCTAGAAGAAAGAACACTCACTCATCACTGGTGCATGTATATAAATGTATATCAAGGTAGAGTGGAGTAAAATAGTTGCTATAATTTCATAGAGCAGAGAGCCTCATTTTCTTATTGCCCAGCTGCAAGAAATGGAAGATGTAATTAAACATGTTTTTAATTAAACACTCATCACTGGTGCGTGTGTGTTTTCTTATTGCCCAACAGTAACACACGGTTTTCTTCTTCTTTTAAGATAGGGCCAAGTACAAACAAAACAGCAAGTATCTCAACAAGTCTTTATCGTATCAACCAAGTCCTATAAAGTTACTGACGCGCTCTCCAATCGTATCTCTATTTTAAATCTAATTTTATCTCAATTTTTCATCTTTTTCATTTTATATTATTATTTTATCTCCGATCATTACTCTAAATATTACTTCATATTTTACATTCCTTCTATGTTTATGTTAATAAAAAACATTATAATACTCAAAGCAGAAATATTGCACATGTGTAGCCTTTAAAACCATTTTTTTAAATGCACAGTAGTACTCTATATTTGAAGTAGACAATCGGAGAAGCCCTAAACAGCTTTATTTCTTTTGTAATTTTATTGCTTTGCCAATCCCATATGTATACTCTTATTCCTCTTCTTAACTAATAGAGCACCCCAGATTGGTGATTTATATATACTCACTCTATTAAGAGTAAAGTTTAGGTTGTTTTGCCTAGCTACTAGCTACTAGCTACAGAACCTCCATCAAAGGAACTGGGATTACAGGACCATCCAGCTCATTCCATCTGGGCCATCCATCTTCCCCTACTGCTACCTGTGCATGAAAATGGAATGCTTTTATAATTGGTCCATTTCATGGGATATTTCTATAATAAGCTTCCCTTCAATTATTTAAGTACTGTACTACTGTATCTACTCAAGCACACCATCTTCCATCAGCCAACCCCCCCGGGCCCCTATTAATCAGCTAGTTTCATATATCATACTTGTCTACTTGAATATAGAGCCGGCCAAACCGCCCCGCCTCGTCCTTTGAGTACGTCTGAGACGGTTTGAACCGGGCCGGGTTATGAACCGGCACGAACCGGCTTAAGAACCGTGCCGTACACGAGTTAGGTTGCAAAGAACCGTACACGGCTCGCCCCGGCTCGCAAAACCCGCTACAACCCGGCACGGCAGGTATCTTCAATTTGAGCATATCTTCGAATTTAAAATATTAAGGATTAACAAATGTTTATTCAATTAAATAAACAATTAAGTAATAAGTTAAAAGATGTTTTATAATTTAAAAAATAGCTTGAAGTCAAAAATTAGTTCAAGTTAATATTATATATATTTTTTGAACAATTTATTTTATTATTAAAATTGTATTGATAAAAAATAATATTATTATTCATATATAATTTTTAATTTTAATTTTATATTTTTTAGTAACTCATAAATTACACATAATAATAAAATCATCCAAACAAGTAATAGTTTAAAATTAAAATTTTCAATTTTTATTTCAAATAATTATAAGTTATTATATTATTTATAATTACAATATTTAAACAAAGAAAATAAGGGACCGAACCGGCACGGCATGTACCGAACCGGCACGGCACGGAGGCACGACACTACTACACCAGATGAGTCGATTGAGTATCATAATTATATTGTAATTATGATATAATTACAATATATCATAATTGATATATTATGAAAAAATATATTTGATATATTTTTAATAATTTTTTAAACTTTATTTTAACTCCTTTACGATAAAAGATAACTCCTTTACTATTTTAAATATATTAATTAATTTATACAATAAAATTAATTTATATTAATTAAAATTATATATTAGATTATAATATTCACAATATAATATTTGTACAAGCGGTTTGTTCTATTTTTTTATAGAGGAGTCCTCTCAAATTATTTGTAAAATATTTTTTAATTAATAAAATTTATAAAGGTACCATTCTCTTTTATTCCAAAAATATTCGTATAATTTTTTAATTCTTTTAAAATATTAAATGGAATTAAAATTTTAAAAAATAAATAAAGAAATAAACTCACCTAACCCGCCAAACCGCACATGAGTCTGTCTTTCTGAAAATCGGCCCGACTCGGCACGGCCCGAATAACTGCACGTGCCGTCCACAAGCTATGAGCTGACCAAACCGGCACGCCTACGAACCGGCCGGGCATGCCCGAACCGCTCGTTTGGCCAGCTCTGCTTGAATATACAGTTACATCTCATGCAAAACTCAAGCCCAGTTTCAATAAATATTACAAAAATTTACTCCTTGCTGTTGCCTAGTTGAGTACCTCTGCATACTTAAATATCAACTCATCTTTAAACTTTGACAAGGTGTAATTTTTTTCTGCTAAATGTAGTATTTCTTTTGGCTACTCAAATGACGGGATTATTGATATAGAATTTTTAAAAAAAACACAAAACGAATATAATATGAATTAATTTGATGATTATTAATTATTTAATTAGTATTCATTTATTAATTAATTTTCAATAAAGAAATTTCAGAATGTTGCAAATACAAATGAAAACTACTAGAAATCCAACATTAAAAACCTCGGTTCAGGATCATTATACAGAGGTGATTTCGTAATATATATAGCAGCTAGCAGAACAGCAGCGCGAGAATATATGTGGCAAAAGTAGTCCAGTAAATATAGGAGCCTTTTTCTAGTGAGATTAATTAGCTGTTATTGTCAGGCCACATGCACATTTCTCCCGGATTATATACTGTATAATTAATTATGTTTTATCTGAATCCTAAAACAAACAATATTAATATTATTCAAGACCATACTTGATTTTACTATTGAGACGACGACTGAGCCAAACATAACACGTCCAAACGAGTAAATGTTACGCTGGATTACGACGACCATATAAACACTATATACTGTATTTATGTGTGTTTGGGTGGGTGAATTGCAGCGAAAATAAACATTGTTCGTTTCCAATTACAAATATGACCGTAATTAAGAATGGTCGGCACGACTGCCAATTAAAATCCCCTCGGACTTGGTCTCATTCAACCATAACAAGAATACACACAAGACTTGCGATGAAAAGAAATGCATCAGTACTACCATTTAATTTACGTACCCGATAGATCAAATGTAGAATTATAGAGCCAAAATACTCAAGTCGTGTAGGTGAATATTGTTGTGATTATGCCCTTGCTGTAATATTGTACGATATAAAGTTTGTATATTCCGTTCGCCCAAAAATTATATATTTATATATGGTATATAAAAAGTTTATATTATATCAAATACAAATATATTTCTGTAATTTTTATCAAATTTTATAATTAATTACTCTTAGAATTGTTGACTAAACTAATTGAAAATTTGGGGAACAAATTAAATGCTTCAAGTTAGCCAAGTTGGTCCAGTCTGCCTAAGAACGTCAGAGGACATAGATGATAGAATGCGTGGTTAGCAAGGATACGAAACATCTAGTGGGATTATACTACAGTACAATTCTTGACTTTCTTTGATAGTTCTCGTCCAGAACTCCTGCCCTGCCCCTGTTTACCAACACACTGTAACCATATAATGCTTTATATATAGGCCAGTTTGATAATTAGCAGTTCCAAAATGCCTACACGAACTCAATTCATTATTTCAGGATAAAAAGAATCAAAAGAAAAAGGTCTTGAGAATAAAAAAAAAATCACATATTCCGGTTTCTTTCTTTGAACAAATAATATTTCTTTTTTTTTTCCTTCACTCTTTGCTTTGCATTGAAAGAATAGATTCTAAAAAAATGATATGATTAACTGTTTTGACTAACTGATTTGAATAACTGTTTTGACTAATAGATTGGATTAGCTGTTTTTTTAAAAAAAATTGTTTGGTAATAAGCTATTTGAATTAGTTTTTTGTATTTAAACTAGATACATGACAAACCTCTAATGCAAAAAAAATTTAAAAAATAACTTTTTCAAAATTAGATTTTTCATCTAAATAAACTATTTCAATCAGCTAACTACCAAACACATATATTAGAAAGATTCATTTTGTCAAACCTCTAACTTCTCTAACCTCTAACTTCCAAACATTACATAGTGTATTCGTTCAAAATATAAGTATTATTTGTGAATTTCACATATATTAAAAAAACCGATATTTTATTTTCATTTTTACATATCATGTAATTATAAAATTGACCCTTATTTTAGAATAGTTAATAGTGAAAATACAAGAATAGTTTTAGAAAATACTTTACAGATTTAAATTGAATAAGAAAAATGAGATATATTATAAGAATATTTTATTTTTTTAATAAAATTATTCCCTCCATTTCAAAATACATATCTTTTTACACGTATTTTAAGGTATATAAAAAATATAGTTATATAATTTATTTTAAAAAAAATTTAAATATTTATTTAGAAAAAAAATAAAAATAATATATGTAACTATTTTTATGCACCTTAAAATATGTGTAAAAAATTAAAAAAACATATATTTTGAAACGAAGGGACTAATATTTTAAAATGGAAAGAGGAATTTTTTTAAAGAAAACTGCGTTAAAAAATGTTTTTAGGATTCCAATTCGATGAATATATTGGAACTTTGGAAGGGAGGGGATAATTTTTTTTATATGGAAACATAAAAAAGAAAAAAAAAACGCGTACAGTAAATCAGCAGTAGTGACTGTCCGTCCGTACAGTCAATGGTCTTATTTCTCATCATCCTCTGTTGCACTCCTTTTCGACTTTTTCTCTTCATCACACGCTTTAAAATACAAAACTGTAATATTCTTATTTTTAAATATAAATCATATTTTCATTATCACAAATTTAATTTGTATATTTGCAATATAGGTCATATATAGTTTTTTTTTTTAAATATGATTTTTTATGCAAAAATCCGTTTTTAATTTTATGTTTTCCAAAAATATGAATTTTAAAATATATATTTTTACAAAAATACGACTTCGCAACCAATACAACTAAAATCAACATCAAATGTAACAACGAGCAACTTCAATTTTTTTCAAAAGAAGCAGTTGCATTTGGTTACAAATCATATATAAAAAATTATATTTAATTAGTAAATCGTATTTAAAAAAAATAGTATTTTTAATAATTATCCCCACACATCAGTTTTGTAAAAAGTGCGAATCAGACTTAATTGGTAAAATCACGGAACATGGATTAATTGGAGATAAATTGGAATTCAATTAGTTCGATAATCTACCAAACAGAAATTAATCGATGATTAATATTTTTAAAACAATGCCACACACATATATATATATATATTTAATTTAACTTTAAATAAAAAGTATTTTTGTAATGAGTCTATTTCATACGGATTATGGATCTTTTATCGATCACAGAAAGACTATCAAGGAGTTTAATTTTAATTCTCATTATTGGGCAAAAAGTTCCATGCAGAATTATTTACAGAACATATATCTTCATTACTCCCTCCATCCCATTTTAGTAGTCAATTTTGGATTTTTTTTATCTATCCAATTATATTTCTCATGTGAAAATGTTCAAACCTATCTCTTATTTTATCATTTTCAATGTAAAATTCACTTCAAATTTATCTCTTATAGTATAAAATGACTATAATAAATATAATAAGCACGAAAAATTGTTATACTATTAAAATGGAATGGAGAAAGTATATATTACCGAATTTAATGCATGACGACTCCAATTTGTTGTTCATTTAAGGGTATTTCATTGAATTCAACCCTTATTATTATAGATAGTAAGTATGTAGATTTTGGGTAAATATGATATTAGTACACTTCTAATTAGGTGGCAGGAAAAAAATATTTAAAAAATGTTGTTTGAACCCTTCAACTTGCAAGGCCTGGTGGCTGAGGTTCCGGTAGAAAATGGAAAAACACTAAAACAGTAGTAGTTTGATCATATATTTCCATTCAAAGTCACGCACGCAGACGCTGCTGTACCCATTTTATGGGATATATGAATGAGTGAGCCAAATTAAACTATACTATACTATCCTCGCAAAGACTGTTGATCTTTTTACACTAGAACAATCTTCTTCGTGTTTGAAGGAACCAACATTCACCAGTCATACTCTGCGTGGACCCTCCCTCGTCTTATTTCATTCTTTCTGTTTCCCAACCTACCTATCCATTAATTTACCTGTCATGCAATTCTATATATATGTGTGTAACATTACTTGTATTTGTAAGTATATACATTAGTTTCGATTCTCTGCTTTTTTTTCGATAGAGAAAGAGAGAGAGTAACGGAAAACTACCTGTAACCATTTCCTAATTTTTTCATATTTTCTAGTAAGTAGTTATAAATTTATAATATTAATTTCCCACTTGTTAGTTTTCGATTGTTCTTCAGAATATCCAACTATATATGTGTCTGTGTGTGTGCATCTAGTGTTTGTAAACACGGGTCATACACAAATGTTCAAAATGTATTTGAGTTTGTGCATGAAATGATCAACAATGTATTAACGTAGCTTCTTTTTGTTTTTTGTTTTACTGTCATTTTGTTCGTAAAATGATTCTAACTATGGGTTAAATATGGTCATGTTTTGCTGTAGATGGGAGTAATTTATACAGCAAATAGGTCTATTCTTGGGAAATCTCCAAGCTTCAAGAGGTGGGAACCAACGAAGCTTGTAGTAGAAACAACCCCATCTTTTATGAGTTTTCCTGCAATCGAGGAATGTTCCATAAGTTCTGCAAAATCTCTACCCGAACCGTCTATTTTTTTCTCTCCATTGGCAGTTGATGAGCTTGATGCTGCTGCCGTCAAAGTGCAGAAATTTTATAAAGGCTACAGAACTAGAAGAAATCTTGCAGATTGTGCTGTAGTAGTTGAGGAGCTTTGGTTTGTTCTTCTAAATCCATCTCTATTTATTAATTTCACTCATTTATATCTAGTTTAGTTAGTTAATTTTTTTCAATTTAATTCTGTAGGTGGAAGGCCTTGGATCTTGCAGCTTTCCAGCAAAGATCGACATCATTCTTTAGCAGTGAGAAACCAGAAAGTGCTGTTTCGCGATGGGCACGGGCAAGGACCATGGTGGCTAAGGTATATCTTTACTACATTTAGTCTATATTCGTCTGGAATGATTAATAATTCCGGATTAATTATGTAAGCATTTGCTTTTCTAATGCTACATTATGACCTCTAAGTTGTTTATAGATCAAAATTTATCAATTTTGTATTTCCAAATCCCACATGAAGAATGATAGTATTAAATTGATAGTCTTGACCAGTTTGAAAGATCATTTTGTAGTTATAATCCTGCTAGGCAGACACGGCTTTGACAAAACTGATAGCATAATCTATATATATCATACTAATTAAAGTGACATTACTTTTATTTTAAACAATGTCAAGATTTGGATTTGACCAATTCAAAAACAAAGATATAAGAAGGAATGAGTATATCATGTTTCTGATTAAATTTCAGGTGGGGAAAGGGTTATCCAAGAATGAAAAGGCTCAAAAGCTAGCTCTTAGACACTGGCTTGAAGCTGTGAGTACACGCACATATTCTATATTACTTTTGAGAGCAATATGTTTTATGGATTTATTTGCATTGAAATTTTCTGTTTAAATGCTAGTCAATCTTATGACCATCATGATCTTGCTTCAATTTCTGACTAAAAAAGGGTTTTACATTATCTATTCAAAAGGCTTGACTATCAACGCATCTAAGATATACTTATTCAACTAGGATGAAGAATGTTTTGTTTTACGCTAATTTACTAATTATTTTTTAACAGATTGATCCGCGGCATCGCTATGGACACAATTTGAAATTGTACTATGATGTATGGTTTACTAGTCAGAGCCGGCAACCATTCTTTTACTGGTAAATAATTTTGCCACAGGAGCTATCAGAAAATGTGTCAAGTGTTATAGTTTTCTATCTAAAATATCAAACTCTTTAATCTGATCCGATAAATATTGCAGGTTGGATGTTGGAGACGGCAAAGAAGTTAATCTAGAAAAGTGTCCTAGGGTTGATCTTCAACGACAATGCGTCAGATATCTTGGACCAGTATGTTTTTCAGTTGATGCTATATCTATATTAAGATGGTTATGACTTGTGAAATGAGACTTGAAATGGGATAGAAAAGGCTAAAATTTTTTTTATCCATGTTGCATTTGCAGAGAGATAGAATAGAATTTGAGGTAATTATTGAGCAAGGAAAACTTGTGTACAAGCGAAGTGGGAAGCCTTTAAATACAGAGGAGGGCTCCAAATGGATATTTGTCCTTAGTACATCAAGTATCTTGTATGTTGGGGAAAAGAAGAAAGGACACTTTCAGCATTCTAGCTTTTTATCCGGTGGTGCAACCACTGCAGCTGGACGATTAGTAGCTGAGAATGGAGTTCTAGAGGTGTGTTAAACGCACTTTAATTTAGTTCAAGCAATCATAGCTTCATAATGCATTTCTATGGCAAACAACAAAACTATACAATTTTTGATAAGATTGTATTAAAGATAAGTACATACACTGAAAAACTAATCTAAGAATATATATTTAGTAGATCTCTGGGATTTCATAGTCCACCTTGTCTATGTAAATTTCTGAATTCTGTGAAATTTTTAAACATCACAGGCGATATGGCCATATAGCGGGCACTACTGTCCAACAGAAGAGAGTTTTATGGAGTTTATTAGCTTCCTTGAGGAGCACCACATTGATTTGAGCAATGTCAAGGTAATAACCTAATGCTATATGTAATTTCCCGGACAATCTTTGATTCCACGCAGTTTCTTCATCTCATTACTGTTTTGTGGCAGAGATATGCAATAGACAATGAGGATCCAACCTTAATCACTGCTACTAAAGGCATGCCTAAGTCAGAGTTCACTAGAGTTTCATCTTCAGAAAACGTCATATCCATTACTGAGGAATCATCGAACACCAAGACACAAGATTATGAAAAACAAAGGCCACCATTGTCATGTAGATGGACGACGGGGGCAGGTCCCCGGATAGGTTGTGTACGAGAATACCCCACAGAGTTACAAAATCAAGCACTGGAAAAAGTCAGATTGTCTCCAAGATTACTCAAGGCCGGACCTCGTACAAGCTATGGCCCTATTCCTTCACCAAGACCAAGTCCCAGGATACACCTTTCCCCAAGGGTTGCTAATTACATCGGACTCCCGAGTCCAAGGATTGCTGCCAATTAACTACAGAGAAATAAGAAATTTCTGACACGACATTACTTTTGTTTTGACTAGTACAGTGTTCTACATTTGAAGCGACCGACGGAAATTTACAGAATATAGACCCCATCTTTCCAGGCAGTGTGAAATTAGTTACAGCATCAATATTTCTGAAGTTGGAGGATTTTTTTCATGCCCAAGCGTGATACTAAAAAAGATGCACATTTATTTACAGTTACTGAATTTTATTTTTTTCTTCATTGACCCTGGAGTTTTTAGGTTATACGTTTGTTGTAACAATCTTTGAAGAATCAGATGTTGTTTATGAAAGAAGCTTTTCTTGTAAAGCATCTCATTTTAAAGTCCTTTGTTATGTATATGCATGCATAGATTTCAAAATGGAAGTTACTATTATGTTGCGGAAAAAAAATCATTAAATTTTAGTAAAGCTGCATAACGGATATCCAATATCTTGTTTTTTTTTAATCGGTAACGAGAGATTTCAGATTTTGAGTCGGATGTTCTCATGCCGAAAAGTTGGAATCCTCGATTCGGGTATTTGGGTGTATATATTCCCGTGCCGTACACTCACCGCTTGGTCTGAACTATCAAGTCCATATAACAATAGTGCTACTATATCCATTTGCTGATCCTTTTTTTTTTTTTTACGAAATGCAGATATCTTATATCATGGCGAATACAATCCTTAATATTGGCCGGAACAGAACTCCAACCAAAGATACAATCAGGATACATATGAGACACATGAGCAAGTGCATGTGCCGACATATTCGCAGATCGTTTAATAAAATACAACTTAATATTGTTAAAATGATGGGCTAATTCTCTACAATCCTCAATTACCTTTTCAAGTCTAGAGCGCATAGGAACTGCACTCCTTATTAGCTGAACTACGACTAGGCAATCAGACTCCACTGTGACCGTATCCCATTTCATCTCCTTAGCCCAGCTTAGTGCTTCCTTAACTGCTATAGCTTCTGTCAGAGTTGGGTTCAAGACCTGTGAAATTGATCTCGACTTGGCCAAAATTAAAGGACCCTGATGTTCTCGAGCAATGATGTTAATTGTGAAACCGATATTATTTTCATATTTTGCTGATACTCGATCCTAGACCTGCCAATTACATTTTGTGTTTTGGTAATTTGTCTACTTATTTTTGTGTTTAAATTTGGGTACCATACGAATTCGTATTATTATATCTATATACCGTAACATGTAAATTTTAAATAATAAGTAGTAATATTTTGAAAAAGAGACATGAAAAAAAAGATTATATATGCAGGAGTGGAGTAATAAATATAGTTATAAATACTTGATGGGATTAATTGACCATGAGAAGTCACACACCCTTTTAAATGTATCCGTTACAAACTCTCCTTGTAGTATATTCAAATTTAAACTGACGACAAAAGCCCTCACAACGCTCCATATTACTAGCGCAATTCCCCTGAACACAACAAAATTTACACAATTTATTCAAACCAACTAAATGGGTGCTTCAGGAAAATGGATAGCTTCACTCATTGCCACCAGGAAGACCCATACACCAGATGACCCTGTAAGCTTCATTCTTGGTTTTATTCTTTATCACTCGTCATGGATTATATTTTTATGTCTTTTTTTTTATTGAATTGTGTAGGACAGAATGGGGAGTGGAAAGGGAAAAAAATGGACGTTATGGAGGAGTTCTTCTTCGGGAGGAGGGAGTCCAACGTTGTCCTCCGGTAGTAGTAAAGTAGGAGGAGGACGTTTATCCGAAGCAGCACCCACTGATTCTCCCTATATGACTGCTGCTATGGCTACTGTTGTTCTTGTTCGAGCTCCCGCTAGAGATTTTATGCTCGTCAGACGACACTGGGCTGCTATTCGAATTCAGACCATTTTTCGGGCTTTCTTGGTATTCATTTTTCATTTCAATTTTATCTTTTACCTCACCTGCTTGCTTTTCAATACTGCTCTACTTTGTAGTTGAGTTAAGTTAATAAATCTCCAAAACCTTGATATATCTGTTAGTAGAGACTAGACAAGTTCAATGTCCAAATTATCTCCAAGTTAATTTACCAGAATCTACCAAAACCTTAATGTGTTAGTTTAAGGGCCTTTAGGATCATGAAATGCAGAATAGTCTTTTTTGGGTAATGTGTTTCTCTGCCCCCTTGTTGATTTTGTGTAATATGTCTGGCTATAAGTAATTTTGATCATTTACATATTTTAAGTTCTGTTTATCTTGACGTGTTGAAGGCTAGACGGGCTTTGAGGGCTCTGAGAGCATTGGTTAGGCTTCAGGCTATAGTTCGTGGACGACAGGTCAGGAAGCAAGCTGCTGTGACACTGAGGTGCATGGAAGCTCTTGTTCGAGTGCAAGCTCGGGTAAAAGCTCGATGCGCATCCTCAGAAGAGCACAAGGATGGGCTGAATCAACCTGATCCCATCAAACATGTGGAGGTATGCTGTAGTATGTCCAGGATGCATGTTGGCCTAAACAAATCATACTCACTTGCTGGAAATTGAAGATTTAATTTATAAATTATTTTGAAATGAACAGGGTGGATGGTGTGATAGTCATGGTACAATCGAGGAAGTGAAGACAAAGCTACATATGAAACAAGCAGGTGCAATGAAGAGGGAGAGAGCAACTACATATGCCCTTTCTCAACAGGTAATGAATTAATACTCCAAAACTTCTAATATTATGTTCTTTTTTTGTTTTGTTTTTCTTTGTGATAAAATTTAGCTATTTTTGGTTCAGCAACTTAGAACGAATCCCGGTTTAAACTCAAGGAAAAACAAGGTGTTTGTTGGTAATAAGTTTGATAAAAACTCTGGTACGAGCTGGTTAGATGGCTGGATGGCAAACAAACCATGGGGAGGTCGATCGATGGAAGAATCACAGATGGACTCGCCAGATTTGACACTCCTTTCTAGGAACAAAGAAGATTATAGCGTTGCATCATGGTCCAACTATTCAGAACACGATACAGTGAATGTCAGGCGGAATAACATTTCAACGAGAATATCTAGTAGACCTCCATGTTCGGAGTTTCTCAGCAATGAGAGCTTGTCATCAATATCATCCACAACAACTTCTGATACTCCGGGATCTAGCTACACTTCAGCAGAGGCTAATATTATTAAACGAGCTGGTTACATGAACTTAACGGAATCAATTAAGGCGAAACAAAGAGGTTCAATCGACAATTCACAGTTTTGTAAGAAACCAAGCCCACTTTCGAAAGGGCCGGCAAGGAGGAATGCTGCTTGTCAATCCATTCAGTTGATTTGAGCTAGGATGTTTACCCACTATCCACCATCTAGTATAACATTCGATCAAGGGGGGTGTGGATGGAATCCAAGAACGGTTCTAGTTAAGACTACTATGTGAAGGCTTTACTTGTTTTTGGTGCTTTATGAGACTATGAGTTCAGCTACTTGTTCCGTTAGAAGTTGTTACAAATTACCAACAGGCAAGATATTTGGATGAACCCTGACTTTGTAGTGTTCTTGATAATGTCAGGACATAGGAGACTTGTAGAAAAGAAGCAAATATGTTTTGGCATTGCAAATTTCAATATCTCTTTAACAATCGTCGTATGTTTGGCATGTGATGCGAGTACGAGAGAGAGCTAGTTATATTAAAAGACACATAACCTTTACGTCAAAAAAAACACACATAAATGTTGGGACAATCGAATCATGATGCTGCGTTTTATGATATGAAAACGAACGAGTTTGAATAGAAAATTAACCTTAATCGCTACGGCGCAAGCGATTCAAATCCACGTCTTCTACTGTATTCCCGTATTCACCTTGAGCGAAGTGTGGCCTTCGATCCTCCCAAGGTTGTCTCCCTTCTAGCTTTGAGATCTTGGAACCCTAGTTCTTGGTTGCCTCCTTGAACGGCTGCTCACAAAAACCCTAGTACTTTCCAACTCTTAGCTAGAAGAGAATAAGATGAATATATAGGCTACAGTAGGGATCCTGGATAATTAGGTCGGGCCTTCCAATGACATTCTGGGTCAAGCCCAATGTCATTAAATATTAATTCAATCCACTAAAGAATTAATATTTGCACTACCTCTCCTAATGCCGTAATTTAATTATTTAATTCGGCTCCAATATTATTTACTTATTAAATTCCCCATGTTTAAGATATCGAATGTCCATTAATTAAATTAATTTCTGATAATTAATTTAATCAATATCTTTTATCCTTGATCATCCACTCAACCTTATAATTATGCAAGAACAAATCTGCCTGCAGGACTAAAGCATAATTATCTTTATGAGCTTTCAAGAGGACATCATCACCCGAATATTTTCGGACACGGTTTCCTTTTATAGTCAATATCCCACTCTGTATGCAATGTCATTGTCCAAAACATAATATTGTGATTAACAAAAAATCACATCACATATGAATCAAAACATGTGCATTGCATACAAGTGTCAATCACTGTATCCGGATTAAGAACCTAAGCAATAATAATATTATAGAATCTTAGTTCTTCTTTATTATCAGAATAGAAGAACAATTCTAATATTTTAATCCCGTTCAATATACACAAAGCATACAAGTATTATTCAATAATCAAGATAGATTATTTCCAAATAATACTTCAGTCATTCCAGTGGTTTGTTTAACTCCACTTAAACTGTGAACATTTATTATATTATATATAGACACTGACAATCTAATCTTCTGTTATCCCATTTGATACTAGATTATCCACAATATATAATATACAAACAGTGTTAAAATACGCATTTAAGATTCTCAATAAAAAAAGACAATGTCATATACTTCAAACGAATAGTTCAGTATACTCCCTAACAATCTCCCACTTATACTCAAGCTATTCTTTGAGTATATCAGTGTTATATTACAAGCAATCCACTACCAATTAAATAACTATTATGTGACTCCTATCGCCTCCACATGCTGCTCAAAAGCCTTAGCTGGTAAGCTCTTTGTGAAAGGATCTGCCCGGTTGTCCTTTGATGCTATATCAGTCACAATAATATCTCCTCGCTTAATGAATTGTCGTATAAGGTGATACTTACGCTCGATGTGTTTTGCTGCCTTATGGTCTCGCGGTTCCTTTGCATTTGCCACAGCACCAGTGTTATCACAATACACTGTCAAGCTCCTAGGCAAATTAGGTACCACATCTATGTCCAAAAGAAAGTTTCTGAACCATATTGCCTCTTTGGTTGCCTCCGAAGCTGCCACATATTCGGCTTCCATGGTAGAGTCAGCAACGTATTTATGCTTTACACTCCTTCATATTACAGCTCCACCTCCTAAGGTAAACACATATCCCGAGGTTGATTTCCTCTTATCTCTATCTACTTGGAAATCTGAATCGGTATATCCTAGAGGTAACAAATCTGAGGCCTTGTAAATTAGCATATACTCCTTAGTCCTTCTCAGGTACTTGAGTATAGCCTTTACTGCACTCCAATGTTCCTGTCCTGGGTTTGACTGATATCTGCTAACCATGCCCACGGCAAAACAAATATCAGGTCTCGTACATAACATTGCATACATTAAGCTTCCGCATGCCGAAGCATAGGGAACCGCTTTCATGCTCTCTATCGCCTCTGGTGTCTTAGGACACTGTTTCTTTGATAGAGCAACTCCATGTTTATAAGGTAGGTTACCCTTCTTGGAGTCCTGCATGTTAAAACGAGCCAATACCTCATCAATATAGGGCTCTTGGGATAAAACCAACATCCTTTTCTTGCGATCCCTTATAACTTTGATCCCAAGGATGTATGCCGCTTCACCTAAGTCCTTCATTTCGAACTGTTTGAACAACTATGCCTTTACCGCTGATAACATCCCTACATTGTTTCCAATGAGTAAAATATCATCTACGTATAGCACTAGAAAAGTCACTGAACTACCCTCACATTTCTTGTACACACACGACTCGCTTGGACATTGATCAAATCCGTATGTCTGGATTACCTGATCAAAGCGAATATTCCAATACCTAGAAGCTTGTTTAAGTCCATAAATGGACTTCTTAAGCTTACATACCAGATGCTCTTGGCCTTCCTTAATGAATCCTTCTGGTTGTTGCATATAGATGATCTCATCATCAAGACTCCCATTTAGGAAAGCTGTCTTGACATCCATTTGCCAAATCTCATAATCGAGATGAGCTGCTATAGATAAAAGAATCCGGATCGACTTTAGCATGACTACTGGCGAAAAGGTTTCCTCATAATCGATCCCTTCTTTCTGAGTATACCCTTTCGCAACAAGTCTTGCTTTCCAAGATTTTACCTTTTTGTCAGATCCTCTTTTTCTCTTGTAGATCCACTTACATCCAATGGGTTTTACACCTTTGGGTGGTTCCACGAGCTCCCAGACTTGATTTGAATACATAGATTCCATCTCAGATTTCATTACTTTTTGCCATAGATCTGCATCTTTGTCTTGCAGTGCTTCCTCGTATGTCATGGGATCCTCATCATGTTCCTCAGAGACCAAGTCCGAAGACTCTCCCAATAACATGAATCTGCTGGGTTTACGAATAACCCTCCCACTACGACGAGACACCGGTGTGGTATTAGTGATAGGTTGTGTGTTCTCTTGTGGCTGTTCTACTTGTACTATTGGCACTTGTTCATTATTTGTCTCTCCCACTAGTTCCTCTAAAACGACACTGCTCATGGGTTTATGGTTCATCATATAGTCCTCCTCTAGGAATCTAGCATTGGTACTAACAATGACATCCCGATCCTTAGGACTATAAAATAAATATCCTTTCGTTCCCATGGGATAGCCTACAAAAAGCCTTACTTCTGTACGAGATTCTAACTTAGTCACGTTCTTGTTCAACACATGTGCTGGACAACCCCATATCCGAATATGTCTTAGACTAGGTTTTGAACCAGTCCACAATTCTTTTGGAGTCTTAGGAACTGACTTAGAAGGAACTAAATTCAAAAGATAAGCTGCTGTTTCTAAAGCATGTCCCCAAAACGACTGGGGTAATTCTGAATAACTCATCATCGATCTAACACTCTCCAAAAGAGTACGATTCCTTCTCTCCGCTACACCATTCTGTTGGGGTGTTCCAGGTGCAGTCAACTGAGACATGATCCCATTCTTTGATAAGTAATCCCTAAATTCTCCAAGCAAGTATTCGCCACCACGATCTGATCGTAGTGACTTGATACATTTTCCATGTCGCTTCTCCGTTACAGTTTTGTACTCCTTGAACTTGTCAAAGCACTCTGATTTACGGCGCAACAAATAAATGTATCCATATCTAGAATAATCATCAATAAAAGTGACAAAATATTTATAACCACCTCTTGCTTGAATATTCATGGGTCCACATAAATCAGTATGAACCAGTTCTAACACTTCTTTGGCTCTATTCCCCTTTGCCTTAAAAGGCCTAGTGGTCATTTTACCTTCCAAACAGGATTCAAAGATTGGAAACGGCTCCACTGCCAATGAGCCTAAAGGCCCATCTACTACCAGTCTTTGAATCCTCCTCAAGTTAATATGACCTAATCTTAAGTGTCAAAGATATGTTTGGTTCAAAGAAGAAGGTTCCTTTCTTTTAGTAGTGATAGAAGATGTGTTATTTAATACCCTATGTTGTAGTTGCAGTGCAGGTTGATTAGGAGTGATTATGTATAAATTGTCTTACAATGTACCAGAACATATAACTAGTTTATTCCTCATAATTGAAACATTATGATCCAAACAAACATTATAACCATCCAAAGCAAGTTTAGAAACCGAAATTAAATTCCTTCTAAACGAAGGTACATAAAGACAATTGTTCAAAACCAAATTCCTATCATCACCAAAAGATAAATTAACATCTCTCACTGCAACTACTGCTACTTTCGTAGCATCTCCCATGAACACATATATCTCGCCATCTCTAAGCATTCTGGATTGCTGGAACCCCTGCATAGAATTACAAACATGATCAGTGGCTCCTGTATCTACACACCAAGTGCTCGTAGATATAGCCGCTATATATGTTTCTGTAACTAGAGAAAGAGACATACCAGTATTGTTTTTCTTCTTAGGAAGAGGACAATCATGTTTCCAGTGACCCGACTGCTTGCACCTGAAGCACTTACCCTTGGGCTTTTTCACAGCACCACCTTGAACTCCCACAGCTTTCACAACTTTCTGTGTCTGAGCCTTTTTCTTCTTCTTGGCTTTCGGCTTAGAAGAAGAAGGTTTCTCAGCCACATTGACTTGAACACTCTGCTGAAAAAGTCCTTCAGCTGCCTGAAGTTCTGTCAGAAGTTTCGCAAGACTATACATCCTTTTGTTCATGGTGTAATTCAAGCGGAACTGCTCAAAACTTTTGGGTAAACTCATAAGGATGATATCGATCTGGGTTTCCCCATCAACCTCAGCACCAAGGATCTCCATCTCATTCAGATGTGACATCATCCTGAGAACATGATCCCTTACAGGTGTCCCTTCAGCCATCTGAGTGTTCATTAAAGCTTTCATTGCTACTTGCCTTGCAGTTCTATTCTGATCTCCAAAAAGTTCTTTGAGATTAAAGAGCATATCTGAAGCAGTGGCCATAGCTTGATGCTGATGCTGCAAAACACCTGACATTGCTGCCAGAATGTAACATCGCGACATCTCATCAGCCTTAATCCACTTCTTATAATACTCCTTCTCAACTTCAGAAGCATTCTCAGCAGGCTCCTCTGGCTTGGGTTCATTAATGCAAAATTTGTACTCCTCAGCAGTCAACACAATGTCCAAATTACGTTTCCATTCAATATAGTTAGGTCCAGTAAGTTTGTTATCCTTAAGTATGGTAAAAAGTGGATTAAAGCCCATTATATCCTGAGAATCATACATATAACACATAATTAGAGGGTGTTTAAAATAATTGGTTCCTCTAACAATTATTTAAAATTAAAACACCAATACTTAAACACCATAGGTTTCCGGTATGCCACGTTGGGTGACTTATATACCACCTAAATTTATTTAAATGTTACTTCGGTCCTACTACTAAATAATTAGTCACGTTAGGGTGATCTATATTATTTTTCATAGCTAAGTGTATACCATTATTAAATCTTAAATTAATAATAATAATACCAGATGCGCTTTTTGACTATGATAAATTCTTGCTCCTAACAATAAGATACTACTAAAATTACAAATCTAAAGAGTATTCAGACTGACTGGCCAGGCCGGTGGAAGCATTGCCAAGAGGCTAACCACTTTTCTAGACACCAATCTAAATGGCCAGGTAAGCTGCACGCTTTCCTAGACACCAACGCAAGAATACTCAAAGATGTGTTATTTTAGATTCTCTTCCTAGTTGAGCGTGAAAGCTATCAAAAAATAGGGCATCCTTTTATTATTTGAATTCTATGAAACTTAGTACGCCACGTTGGGTGACATATGTACCTTCCAATATTCATAATTAATTTTAGAAGTTTGTTCTAGTAATTTCCATAACACTCTAGACACCATAAATTACATGCCACGATGGGTGACGTATACATAATTTATATTCGACTTAGTGTTAAATTACATACAAACAATAATGGAGACCATGGGATTTAATACCAAATTAATTCCCTCTCCCACTTAGTATTTTACTATGAGGATTTTATCTAGATGCATCGTCCTATGTTATTTTTTCGCAGTCCACATGTATCATAATAACAATACATATAACACATAACATAGCAGCATACTCATCATGATTAAAGCATAATAAAACAGCCCTATGTCCATGTCGTTCTAGCATGCGAAGGGTTAGTATCACATGGCATAACAAACAAACATGGAACACATAGTAGTAATAATCAAGATCAGCAAACATTATGTAAAACATAATAAAATACATCCACTATTATGGCCCTGAAGAATAATCTTCAAAATCATCCATCGATAAATTTTCAAAAATCTTCAGCCGCCTGTTTGACTGCCTAAACGAGCTCAGAATGGCTTGAAAAATCTGGAGATGGTTCCCATCTTAGCCTGTAGGTATCGCTCTGCCGTTTCCGAAAAGATATTATTCGCCCCAATCGGATATCGTATGCAAAATCTGTAGCCAGAACAGCGAAGCAGCCACAAAAATAGCATATAGCAGCGGAAAAACTCTGTTTCTCGCATCTTCGTCGATCAAACAATTACATACGACAAATACAACAGAAAAATCTATTATATTAAATCATATCATAATCTAAATTGAATACAATTCGAATTACAAGATTACAATCAAAATAGAAATCAAAAATTAAAACTAATCATGATCAACCCTCATGATTTAATTTACAACCACGATAAACCACGTGGGATCCAAAAACATAATTACAACCATGGCCATAATAGTGGATAACAACCTGCATCAAAAAACAATACAAACCCACCACTATATACATACATAATTACGACATGGACATCATATCATATAACGCAGAACCCTAGAACCTGGCTCTTGATGCCAATTGTTGGGACAATCGAATCATGATGCTGCGTTTTATGATATGAAAACGAACGAGTTTGAATAGAAAATTAACCTTAATCGCTACGGCGCAAGCGATTCAAATCCACGTCTTCTACTGTATTCCCGTATTCACCTTGAGCGAAGTGTGGCCTTCGATCCTCCCAAGGTTGCCTCCCTTCTAGCTTTGAGATCTTGGAACCCTAGTTCTTGGTTGCCTCCTTGAACGGCTGCTCACAAAAACCCTAGTACTTTCCAACTCTTAGCTAGAAGAGAATAAGATGAATATATAGGCTACAGTAGGGATCCTGGATAATTAGGTCGGGCCTTCCAATGACATTCTGGGTCAAGCCCAATGTCATTAAATATTAATTCAATCCACTAAAGAATTAATATTTGCACTACCTCTCCTAATGCCGTAATTTAATTATTTAATTCGGCTCCAATATTATTTGCTTATTAAATTCCCCATGTTTAAGATATCGAATGTCCATTAATTAAATTAATTTCTGATAATTAATTTAATCAATATCTTTTATCCTTGATCATCCACTCAACCTTATAATTATGCAAGAACAAATCTGCCTGCAGGACTAAAACATAATTATCTTTATGAGCTTTTAAGAGGACATCATCACCCGAATATTTTCGGACACGGTTTCCTTTTATAGTCAATATCCCACTCTGTATGCAATGTCATTGTCCAAAACATAATATTGTGATTAACAAAAAATCACATCACATATGAATCAAAACATGTGCATTGCATACAAGTGTCAATCACTGTATCCGGATTAAGAACCTAAGCAATAATAATATTATAGAATCTTAGTTCTTCTTTATTATCAGAATAGAAGAACAATTCTAATATTTTAATCCCGTTCAATATACACAAAGCATACAAGTATTATTCAATAATCAAGATAGATTATTTCCAAATAATACTTCAGTCATTCCAGTGATTTGTTTAACTCCACTTAAACTGTGAACATTTATTATATTATATATAGACACTGACAATCTAATCTTCTGTTATCCCATTTGATACTAGATTATCCACAATATATAATATACAAACAGTGTTAAAATACGCATTTAAGATTCTCAATAAAAAAAGACAATGTCATATATTTCAAACGAATAGTTCAGTATACTCCCTAACAATAAACTCATGGGAAAATGCATGAGAACAAACTCAACCCATTTTTCTCATATTTTATATGGAATATCTATGTGTATTATATACATAAATTATAATTTACAATATTATATATATATATATATATATATATATATATATATATATATATATCAAATTTTGTGTTTCGGGCTGGGTATTAATTCAATACACTTGAAATTCTAATTCAAATATAAAATTTCAAATTTAATAAAATTTAATCGATTTAAAATGTATCGAATATTTATCATCGAATCAAAATATTTTATTATCGATTCACCAACTGCTTAGTATCAACCAAACACAAAGACTTTGTCCAATATGTAAGTAGAGAGGTTTCATTCATGCAGGTGAGATATAGGCTTTCAGAAACCAAAAATATTACGTATATACATAATATATTCTTCATCTGCTGTCACATATAAGTTGTTGAATACCTTCAGTTTCCTTAAAAAAAATGTCATATTATATTTACTTCTTTTATTTGTATCTCTCGTAATTTATATAAGGATTATCATTAGTGCATTGAAATATAATTGTATTTTCTTAAATTCTTTAAATGCATAAAAAATCAAACCACCTAGACAAATTTAAATCAGATTCATATGTATGCTTGTCTTTTGTAAATAAACACATGAAAATATTGAGCATTAATTTTGTGAAGTCCCTGGTTTCTTGCGGCTCGTGACACTTAGATGGGATTCGGGATCTGAAGTCGTTTTCATTTTATATTATTCCAATGAATTAGAAACGGTTCATTTTATATTAGTGATGTTAATTTCCTGTTGTCTTTTACGCGATCATGTTGAGGTTTGAAAAGGAAGTAACGTTGTTAGTGCATAGCTGGGAACAACATGTATTTGTAGTGGGCCGGAATACAAGCCATTTACGTTATGGATTCTACTGTGCCTAAGTATATGGTTTGATCAAATATTTTTTAAATGGACTTGTCACATTTCAATAAAGTATTTGGGACAATTATTGCTATCGAAGCTAAGGAAATGAAAGCGAAATAGTGCTGACTAGTCTTTAGATATTAATGGCCCAGCACTAGCGTGGGAATCAAACAAACCTTTGATGGACAGTTCAATAATCAAAATTATCATCTTCGGCATTTCGACTAGATAACACAAGTGTCGTGTTATACTCCGTTATTCGTTCAAATTTTCTCCGATTTTATACAAATAAAATTATATATATTACAAGCCTCTTTATTTTTTTAAGAAAAAATTATATATACATATGTAAAATATGTATCAAATCTTGGGTTAGGTTTTTTAACATCCCGAAATTGTCTACTTAAATAAAATTTTCTAAAAATCTGATAAAAAGATATAATTGCTCTATGTCTAACAACTTACAATCCAAAAATTAAAAGTGCAAATCATTTATCTAAATTCAAATCTAAATCCATATTTATTAACTCTGACGGATAAAAACTAAGAATTAAACAAACTCCTCAAAATCAGCAACTCGCACTCTTCCCAATAAAGTACTTCACCTAACCTGCCGGGGAAACAAAAAAATATAGACCGACAGTGAGCAAAAGACTCATATACGGATATATAAAACAATGCACAAGGTGAACAAAGATTAGATGATGACAATATATAATTCAAACTGAATATCAAAATGATGAGTGATGATAAAGAAAATTAAATGAGACAGAATACTATAAATACTTAACTTAAAATACAAACGTACATACTTAAAATCAAAGAAAATTTACTTACACATACTTTTACCACTTACCGATAATAATATCAAATAGATCAAAAGTGAACTTACTTACGGATATGAGAGATAATCTTACACTTACATGATGTCTTACATTTCGGTTCTTCAGAATATGTAGTCATCAAAATTTACGGGGACTTGCATAGAACAAATCAAATGCTACACAAAATCTTACAAGACTTGTACGGTACAAAACGCAATACTACCCAAATGACCAAAATAAACATACACAATATCATGACTCTACGTGTCCCATAACTCCAACGACATGCCCATACTATTTAATCCACTCATGACGGATTCTCCCAATTCAAAATAATATCACAAATAACCTTAAAATATCTTACTTAAAATAGCACAAACACCAAATATTACAGACTATTACAAATACAATCAGACCTGACATGTCCAGAAAACTATCAATTTACTATATCTAGATGAACTCAAATGAAAAACAACAAAATACGAAACTTGTAGACGATTCAAAGATCTTTCCATAATTATAAAGTTCGTCAAAAACGGAGGAGCAACGAATTCAGAAATTAAACAATTATGGGCTGGTTGAACAGAATCAACGCATAATCACAATAGTAATTTGAAATTTAAGAACTTAATATCATAGAATTTGACAGCGGAATATAAACAAAAAACGAAGATCTCGAAAAGACCTTTCCAGAATGACATTACACATGAATATTGAACAAATATTCAATTTACTATGAATTTTTGAAGTTACAGCATGACAATTCCAATAACCAACCAGATTATACAAACGACATATTTTAACATACTTACGAACCGAATTTCAGAAATCGTAAAGAACGAAAATTGTAGATAATTGAAATACATTTCCAGTTAGTATAAAATCACAACAATCCGATAAACAATGAAGGAGATATAAATTTTACAAGAATCTACATGAATACAAATTATATACAATATACATGTGAATTGAAGCAACAAAACGAGAATAAAGAGAGTGTTACGAATACAAAGATAGTGTAAAGAAAATATCCGTACCTTAAACCTCCAAATACATGAATGATTCTCAAGAAATTCAGATTCCCAATTACATGAACCTTAGTTCAAAACCATAAACCATCTTCTTCTCCACTTTCTCTTTATTCTTCTCCATTCTTCATCTCTCTTTCTTAAAAGTAACATAACTTCTTTTCTCAAAACCCTAATCTTTTTTCCTTTTTTAATCCTCCTATTTCTACTCTTTTAACTGAAAAAATCCTATAATAATATCCTAATATAAAATAAATTATATACATATTCAAATAATAATATCAGTAATAATTTAGTAATATTATTCTTAATATTAAATAATATAATTAAATATATTATAAAAATACGGGATGTTAGATATCGGTAATTTGACAATATTATCACTTCTAATGTTCCCTATCTTAATTTCTCTATATTACACAACTATGAGGGTATAATATCATATACATATGTAACGATGCGGCAACGAACACCACCATGGTAACATGGTTGACTGTGTAGGTTAAACGCGAACTTGCAAAAATGTTTGATTAGTACTGTAGTAGCACCTAATCAGAGATTAAATGCAGGGAGTTGGTAATTAACACACACAGTAAACTCAGCTGAGAATCTGAGATTAAATGTTTGATTAGTAGTACCAAATCAAATTCATTATTTTTTAAAACCAAATCGTTGGCAACGGTTTTTTTAAAATTTAAAAATCAAATTAAACTAACAAATTTTATGAGCTAAATCCAACTAAACCACCTTGAAAAGATTTGATTTGGTTTCGAACCACAGATTAATTTCAATTTAATTATAGTATATAAATAAGAATTATGAATAAAATTTAACAGGTTTATCGAATCATATATAATTTCAAAATTGTTTAGTTGTTTCAAATGGTTGAATGTTATATATTACATTAGTATGGGAAAAAGTTTAGTGATTTTGTTTTTAATTATTCACATTTATTTTATAACAAAAGACTTAGGGGATGTTTGGGGAATTTTTTTTCCAGAATAAGTCAACTTATTTTAAGACAAAGTTAGAGATTCCTAATTTTTTTTTGAAAAAAGTTAACTTTTTTTTGTAACTTATAGAATCTCAAATATACATTAAATACTTGTATAAAAAACATTTATCAAAATATGAAATTTTTACCCGAAAATAAGTCCAAAAAGACTTATTTTAAGGCAGGCCAAACAAGTCATTACTTAGAAGTCTAATATATTTAATTTTATTTTGGGAAGAAAAAAAGCTAAAAAATCAACTAATCCTTTTGAAATCTAAAATCTTTATATATTATTTATGATGAAGAGAAGTTATGCTAATTTGATATAAGGTAATTAATTATTTTTGAAGCGATTTGATTTGGTTATTCATACCATTTTATATAAATGATTTAGTTATGATTTTAAATATATAATGTACAATTTAATCAAACTGGACCGCTTTATAAAAATGTATAATATTAATATATATAATCAATAGTTAGCAGTTTAATACTCACTCTGATTTTTTTAATTTAACATTTGACTTTTTACCACACACTTTTAGGAATTTTGACTGCATAATTAAAATTATTAATTTTCAAATTTTCTAAATAAATATGTAATCAAAACTCCAGTTTACAACAAAAATTAATTAAAAATAACAATTTTTACTATATACTCAAATCACCGTGTCAAAAATCAAAAGTACAAATAAATAAAAAATGAGGTTTTTTGCACCTAACTTTTAGGTGCTTTGATCCGTAGAATTAATATTTTTTTAAAAAAACTTTCTGAATAAAAATATAATTTTTACAAATTAATTCACAATTAAAAAAAATATATATATTAATTTTAACTATACTGTTAAAATAACTAAAATTGCGTATAAAAAAGTCAAACAACCAATAGGATAGAGGGAGTAATATATAAATATAAATAAAATAAATAATATAAATTACAGATTTATAAAATAATAAATTATATTTATTATTAATATACTTAAAATTGTTATTTCAAAGATTAAGTTGTATTTATTCATATTATATTCTAGTAATAGTCAAATAATACGTATAATAAATATTTCCAAAATAATAAGATAGTTTAAAGTTTAAACCGTATTTAAAAACCAAATCAATTCCTACTCTCGTGACCAGTCTGGTTTGATTCAAATAATTGTTAGCTCGACTCAGGTTTGGAATTTTAAATTAACTTTTACATTCATTCGGTCCAAAAAAATTCAAATCAAACCGATTGAAAAATACCTAACCAAACTTCATGTTTTGTGCTATCTAGTTTGACATAACCAATTTCTACATCCATTTTAATTTTTCTTGTTTGATCTTAATAACCCTAGATCTCGAGATGAAGTAGGCATGCACGATATATATCCACATAAGCTTAACATTGGTCGATTTGAGTGGTTTGGGAGAATAAAATTAAATCAAATCAATATTTTTAATTTTAATAATTATAAATTAAAACCCGAACTAAACCAACACTACAAGAAAATACGTCTAAATTCAATCGAATAATTTCAACTGCTACTATTTTCAACCATTTATTGTTGATTTCAAGGTTAACTACGCATAAACTTGATTGAAGGTTTTTTTAACGGGTTATTTTCAACCAACATTCATTTTCAATCAATTATTTCTACTAGACATTCATTTTCAACCGATTATTCCCGATCAATATTCATTTTTAACAGTTTATTTTCAATCAGGTTAAAAAACAATCATTTTTGGTTGATATTAATAATCCCGCCCTTCCCAAAATTTTCACAAGGCGGCAAACTTTCACCACTCTCGGCAGAAATTTTCCCTCCAATAGCAGTACTTTGAAAAACACAAATCTGATTATATTTGATTAATATAAATTATTAAAAATACTTACTTGATTAAGAAATATATTTATTCATAATTGTAGAGATTTAATTGAAACACACAAGAAATTTTAAAATTTAAATTAGACAATAGTAGCACATAATATTTTCTATTCTTCGATAATGTTGTTGTTTTTCCAAAAAAAGATGAAACAAATATTAAATAATTTTTAAAATTTTATATTTAATAACTCTACAATATATTTAATATGATACAACACATATATCTTCAATTAGTACTACATTTAATTCTTTTCTATATAAGTATATATATAATTTTTATGTTTAAAAGGTTGATGACTAATTAGGATTAATCGACGATTAGTAAGTAGTTATTACTTTTTCATGTCGATTATGCTATATAATTGGGTGGGAAAATATTTTCTTACAATAATATGTCAATAATCAGGTTACACGATCAATAATCAACTAGTAAAAACACAGTCAATTAATTTAAAAAAATCGAATCATAATTCGGGACAAGATTAGTTAATGGGAATATGTAGTTTGACTAATATAAAAACACACCAAATAAATTTGAATATTTTTTTAAAAAATTGTCACATCACTAAAATCGTGAGATATTAACATTCGTACATTTGGATAGTCAAAAATATAATTTAAAAAATCGAATCATGATTCGGGATAAGACTAGTTAATGAGAAAGGGTACTTTGACCTATAAAAACACACCAAATAAATTTGAATATTTTTAAAAAAAATTCAAATCACTAAAACCGTGATATATTAAAATCCGTACGGTTAGATCATCGTGAATCATAACTCGAGACAAGACTAGTTAATGAGAAGGTGTATTTTGACTACTTTAACTATTATAAAAAAACACCAAATAAATTTGAATATTTTTTGAAAAATTTACACATCGCTAAAATCATGAGATATTAACATCCGTACGGTTGGATGGTTAAAAATATAATTAAAAAATCGAATTTATTGCTCGGGATAAACTAGTTAATGGAAATGTTTATTTGACTACTTTGACTATTATAAAAGCACACCAAATATCAATATTGGGTCCAATTTTTAAATGTTAATCTAAATTAAAATACATCTCTTATTATTTTTCTAACTAAAACATGTCCCTAAATAAAATACATAAACATTATTCTATTAAAATACATATACAAAGTAAAGTATAGGCAAGATTATATAAAATAAATATAGTTTAAATTATTATTATTATAAAAAAATAATATATTCAAATGTTAATAAAAAATTAAAATGAAAATATTAACGTGTTCCCTTGACTTTAAGCTTAAATTCAATTACTATAAATTGAATTTTTGAAATCACTCAAGCAAAATCAGTTGAATTTATTAATACAATCAGAAATTAATTCAACCATATCTAGTGAAATATATGCTGAGTTCCATGTCACCAATCTGCGTGAAACAAATCCAATGCTTCCTATGTAACCCCCAAAACAAGAATCCAACGGTCCAGATTTGTCACATCAATTCCTCATATATATATATATATATACATACACACACATACATATATACATAAAAATTAACACACCTTATTTTCATTTTCTCTTCATCTCCTTCTCATATACCTACATTACTCTAACTCCACACACACACCAATATATATATATATATATATATATATATATATATATATATATATATAAAATTCATTTTTTTCTTAAAAGTCTATGGTTCATACAAGGCTAACACCTAGAAAATTAACCCACGGAATGACATCTCCGATGACAAAAGAAGCTCCGCTCACCATTTTCTTTCAAGTAACCAATGAATAAAATAATGTAGTGAAATCCAATTAGGAACTTTGAGTTAACTTAGTATTTATGTGTAATGAAATTGTTCTTAATTAATATATATTTAATTTAAATATTTTTATGTTCTTGAATTTGTTATAAACATAAATTTTGTGTTAATTGATGACACAAAAATAATTGGAATTGGTTTACAAAATAATTGAAATTTGTATTATTTGTACGTTGAGTGAATGATTGTTAATGGAGATTCACATATGTTATATTTGATTCAATTATAAATGGTTAAAAATATAGTATAATATTATCAAATAAAGCCAATCAGATTTAATTAATTCATGAATAGGTTCCCATGATGGTCAAAATGTTATCAACCGAATGTGGTTGATTTTAATAAAATCTAAATTCAATCAAATTTGGTTGATTTTGAATGTGTGGCGGGAAATTGAATTTTTTGTCAAAATTCAAATTGAAAATTTCAAAATTGCACAAGTTTATTTTCAACAAAATGTGGTTGAATTTAGTTCGACTAAAATCAACCATATGTGGTTGCATTTAATTTTATTTCTAACCGGATAGTCATTTTTGACGGCCTTAAATTCCATCGCCTCTAGGCGGTTGAGGTTGGATTTAGTGTATTTTCAACCAAAAACAGTTGGAACTATGTTAAAATCAACCGTTGTCTTCCGGTTAGTTTTAGCCAATTTTGTTGTAGTGCAAACTGATTATAAACGATTTTCTCTAACTTCTACACTAAATTAAAATAAAATATATTTATAATATAAAATTTAAAATCATATAAAAAAATAATATGCATTAATATAATTATACCGAAATAATGAAGAGTATAATCGTGGATTAATAGTAGAGAGGAGAATAGGAGTTTGGAGATACAGAGCCAAAAAAATAGGTTTTGAAATTTATAATATATATATATATAATTTATTTATTATGATTAATAATCTATATATAATATATTAATATAAATCTATAACAAATTCAGCCTGTATATTTTATAAAATGGACCGTTTCAATTTTGAATAAAATAAACTAAACTGATTGAAAATGAAAATTTTCAATTTATCGGATTTAATTTGAACAGTTCGATCGGTTCTGGAAAAACGGCTCAGCCCTGTATTTATATATTAACTTTACTTTCCAGGTATAGAAAAAACTCATCATAATATTCTTAAATAAACTATTTAGAGTATTATATATATTATGTTTAAAAAATATTATAATTTGTTGGAGAAGGGTGTGTTACTAACACGCAAGTCATTTAAGAGTTTTACCCGCTAAATAAACTCTTATATTTCATATTATTTATTATAGTGTCCCATTCTGTAGCCACTGTAAAAAAAATTTAAAAATTGAATTAACCATCTCTTACTATTAAAAATTCACATGAATAATTAAGATCTTACAAAAAAGCAGACATGCACTATTTTATGCTGAAAAAATAAAATTAGAAAAGACTACACGATAACAAGCGGTTTAAAATTTAAGAAAATTAGGTTTTTATGATTTTTAAAAGGGAAGGAGCCAGGAGGTATATAGCTCACTGAAGTAGCACTAAATTTAGATTAACTGTAGTGTAGGCATCTAAAATAGATTCAAAAAGTTTAACGATTTCTCCCCGTGAAAAACAGATCTTTTAACCTGTATTTAGTTGTAGACTTCTAGAGTACATTTTTTAGTTTGAACAAATTATATTATAATTGTATTTCATATTCTAATAGAGTGTTGTGAGAGCTTCGGAGTTCTTTGCTTGTAGGGTCGCAAAAAAAATAATTGAAATATCTATATTTATATTTGAAATAAAATAAATATTATTCGTATTCAAAATTAATCGAATATTATATGTATTCAAATTCAAAACTACGAATATGAATATGAGTATATTTGTATCCGATATATAATATGTGAATTCGAATTTAAATTTATATAATATAGAAATAATTAATATAAACATATATATTATTATGTTCAATTTATAATATATATGTATACATTTATTTATTCTTTAAATAATATATTTTCTAAGTTATATATAATTATTATACATATATCACATAAATTTATAATTTTAAAAATAAAAAAATTATATCTTAAACTTTATTTATTTATTTGTTTTTGGAAATACATAAAACAGATTCCAATCTTATTAGGATATTATCCGCCGAATTTAAATTCAAATATATAGTTTTGAATATTTTTGAATTCGAATACAAATTTAAATTCAAATACATATGTACATCGTATCCGAAATGAATCCGAAATTTCACAGCTCTACTTGTATTTCCGGGACCATTAGTTAGTTTCTGTCCTTTCCCGAACTTGAATCTAAAAAGAAAATTCTTATTTTGACCTATAGATAATAGAAGAGATCAGTGTGTTCCCCCAATTTTGGCAGCTGTTTTGATTCATCAGGGACCAGTACCCCACATATCATAGTTATATGTATAAGGAGACGTACGTCTGTTCAAACGTTTAAAGAATTATGTCTTCAATTAGCGAATTTTAATACTTGTATAGATCATGAATTTAGTTAAGAGATTAAGAAATTAAAACGCATCTTAGGTAAGTTAGGTGAGATACACATTATTTTATATGAAACATGGATATTTTTATTAGATCATAATTTATTTAAAATTTTATTAATACATAACTAATTTGTACTAATATCTTAGGAAATTACATAAGATACAGTTCTTTTTTCTCTTTAGTTAATATGCATGTATATATTATGCAGAGAGCAGAGTAATGTATTTATATAATTTATATTTAAGAAAAAGTTTGTATTAATTTATATTTCTCATAAAGTTTATATGTTTATGTAACGGAATTTATAATTATATATTGCATTTGCATCTAATTATAATAAACTTGACCTACCAATGGGGAAAATATAAATATAAAATAGAAAGAAATTAAATTGCAAATGAATGGTACGTACTACGTAGGAGGAGATATTGAATGACAAAGACCCATACCAAAGCCAACAATTTGAAGGCTACTCTCTCTCATGTACGTTCATGGATTCATCCATAAGTATAATAAAAACAAACTCAGAAATTGCTCCAGTACTGGAATTGCTCAACAAATAAAGCTAAAAAACTTTCTTGCAATTAATATTTGCATGTGCATTCATTAAATTAAGAATCTCGTTTGATTCTATTTCTTCTATCACAAGCATTACATGGGAACACCATTAATAATTTTTAAAAATTCAAAATATGTACTTAATTTACCAAAGGAGTTTAAAAACTCAAAATTACTGGAACATATACATTTTCTACTCTAAAAAACTTGCCCTTAATTTTCTAGCTAGGTTGCCTCAGAAGCCAGAATTATGCTATTAATCTAGATCTATATTCACATATAATCTGTGAAAAAATTATGTTTTTATAAGAGATAAGAATGGAAGGCTTTCGGTTTTACCGTTTTTTATTAAAAAAATTGTAATGTTTTCAAACAACGGGTCGTTTGGTTCATGAGTTTTAGGTATCAGTTGTGAATTTTGTTAATTCCAAACTCATATATGATGTTTGGTTAGAAATTTTAAATTTTAAAACACATAACTCAAATTCATAAGGTACGGGTGATTCTGATACCTTAGAAGAAGATGAAGGTGGGTATGAACTGATGGTATGAGAAATCAAATCAAGATTTTATTGTTTTTATCATAATTTACAAATTACATGTAATTTTTAAAATAAATTTTTTATAATGATGTTGTTTAATATTTAATAAATAAACAAATTTTATTTCATCATTCAACCAAATAGATGATATCATGATACTTCATATTTATGTCACCTTAACCCGATTCCTAATTTCAACCCGATACATGAACCAAACGACCCCTTAGCACTTGCAGTGCCGGCCCTGACAAATTCAAAACCCCGAGCCAATCAAAATTTTGTGCCCAAGTCACTAAATTTTTTTTACTTACAAATAAGATTATTTTTGAAAAATTATCATTCTAGCGGTTTTGCTAGCAAAATCATTCATAAGTCTTTCATAATCAAGATTTGGAAGCATATCTTTCTCAATGGATATCATGGACAATCCATTCAAACTCTCTTGTGACATACTCGAAAGAAGAAAAGATTTGATCAACTTTAATTTCGAAAAACTTTTTTCCGCGGAAGCCACTGTAACTGGTATAGTTAACAGAATCCTATAAGTAATAGTGGCATTCAGATAACATTATCCTATCACTTTCAAATAATTTAGCATCTCAATAGCTTTGTTAACTTCAATTGGTAAACACTCTTTCAGGATTCTTAACTCAAGAAACAAGATTTCTGCGTCAGTATCGGAGACATCATCATGCTTCAGAAATTTTTTAAGATTAATGCATGAAGCTCTTAAACTATTATCACTTGTAGACTTCAACTTTTTCACATTAAATAAAAAACCAAAGGTTTTCTCATATAATTGAAATTGGTTGAATTTAAAACGAAGTGATGAATCAACATGATCAAGTAAGTGCATAAAATAGTTAACTCTGAGATTTTGTTCACCTGATAAAATGACACTTTATTCCTCACTTTCATCGTATTGTCTTTTTCTTTTTTTAAAACGTGAAATACTAGGATTATGTTCAATCCCTAACTCAGATGCAATTTTTTTAGCTTCTTCCATAGCCTTTTCGAACCCATCCCCCTTGCCTTTTGAAAATAAGACATCAGCCCTTGTAATTGACCAATTGCTATATCAATGTCCATATTATCTGTCTGCAATAGTTTACTAACAGTATTTAAAACCAACATTTTTTGATTGATTTTTCTTCCTTCGGCTCCAGATCAATGTTTTTTTCATCCTAACTAAATGTCACTGTAATTAGAGATTTGGAAGCCAATGATAATAAGAAGAGGAAGCGTTAGTTTTTACAAAATATGGAGATTGATATCTAATATTTACATATCTTTAATTTTATTGTGCTTCTTTACATAAACAAAAATAAAAAAAAATTATTTTGGCCCTAATTATTATTATTATTATTTGGTTCTTATATCTTAAAAAAATTTGGTGTTCTTTTATAAAAAATATCGTGCTCCTAATTTTTTTTTGTGTCTCTACATATATTTTTTAATTTTTTTTCACTCTTTTATTAAAAAAAATATGCCCCTAATTTTTTTATTTTTTTGGTGCCCCATTCAAGAGCATAAATCGTTTGACCCGAGGGTCGGCTCTGATCACTTGAAGTATTAGGTTTCAAATATTCAAAAGGTGTTACAATTGTTATCCATTAAACTCACAAATTTATAATTTAAATTAATATTTAATATTAATTTAATAATAGTAAAAAAAACATTACTGTCAAGTTCTTTTATGTTGTTTTTTACGTTATTTATTTACTCTCATAATTAAACGCGGCTGGTAATTAGTTACAAGTATATCAGGTGTGAAGTCCCCCCTCCCTGTTTTATTTTATTTTGACAGTGAACTCCCCTTCATATATTACTATTAGGATACCAGGAAGAGGTTTTATAAATTAATTTATATAAGTGTAAGAGGGAGACACAGTACTCTGAAACTAAGAATCGATCACTTTTGTAATTTTGAGCTACTGAAGTACTGTAATAATTTTCAATATTGTCCGGATAAGGATATATCAATATATATCGACATATTCTTTTACATACTGAGACAAGCCAGAGAAGTAATACCCACATACATATCATCATTTGGCCCGTAGTATCACATGTAGCTTTATACAAATAAGGTGAACTAGCTCGCACTTGAGTGCAAATTGCAATGCATATAGCTAGTCATATAGATAGATATATAGAAGAGGACGAAATCAAAATATACTCTTCCAGACTACAATCAATTTTATTTAACCAGTACGTCGATCGATCATTTCTTGTAGAGTTGTAGTAATCATCACAAAACACAGACATGGACTCCCTCCCTCCCTCCCTCCCTCCCTCTCCCTTATGTATATATAATAATTATATATTACGCGTAACACACCTACATACCATATGCACGTACAGACATATATATGTGGTTCTATTTTTGTAGTTGCGAAAGAGAAATCACGGTGTGAAATAGTATATTCACTGTATTCCCTTATACCATCAAAGAGGTGTACCCTAGCATGCAGGGACCACTTGGTTATATCACCTATATAGGTGCAATATATGCCTATGTTAATCATATCCCTCTTTTCTTTTGATCATGCAACACAACGTACATTCATACAGATGCAGATTCTAGTCACATCCTCATAATTAATATATTTTAATACAATTTTTTTATGAAGACATGCAATTTCTATCTCAAAATTTTAATGGAGGCATAGGCAAAGTGTTATTGCGTTCGTTTGAATTTGTATTTTTGGACTAGTAGGAATAGTTAGGCCTGTAATCGAGATCAATTGACTTGAAATTAATTATGACATTCGAGTATAAAACTAACTAACTAAAATGTTAAATGTTGAATTGTGACTAAAATTTGATCACTAATTAATAATATTCACTTGTTTTTCCATACAACTGTTCTCACAATGTAACATAGTAGTAACACATGTCATCTTTATCATGTCGTTCAAAATTATACACGCGCCACTGCCCCGTCATGGAATCAAATAAAACTTGCGTTATATCTCCCTACACATTACCAAATCCGAAGATGTTGTACTCTCTCTCTCGGTTTCTTATATATGTTCTTTTTAAATGTTATTTATATTTAAAAAAAGTTAGTTAAATACCTTTTTATTATATATATTTTAAATTATTATAGTAGAAAATGATAATACAATTAAATTTTAAAATAATAAATATAAGGACATTCTTCAAAAATTATACTTAAATTTGTATTGAAATAAGAGATGAAGATGTATTAAGAAATACTTCCTCCGTCCTAACCAATTGTTATCACTTTTTTTGTCACTTTCTGGTACGCATTTTAAGGTGGATTTTAAGGATAGTTCCATAACTTATTTTTAAAATTTTCTTTTTTTGTATAAAAATAGGATTGTTCTATTTTTATACAAAAAAGGAAAATTTCAAAAATAAGTTATGAAACTATCCTTAAAATCCACCTTAAAATGGGTGTCAGACACTTCATTTTGAAATGATAACAAATGAAAAGGACGGAGGGAGTAAATTTTATTTTCAGAGAAAACATGTAAAGAGAGGGAATATTGTCTAACGTGTAATCTTAAAAATATAAAAGCTAGCTTACCTTTATTTCACTGTGCGGTGTAAAATTTTAATTAAGAAAAATAAAATATTTTATCAAAACATAAATATTTTTAAGATTTTTTTAAATTTTAAATCTGCACAAGAATTAGTAATTCTCTTTATTAAGTAAATTTTTCTAACAAATAAATAACAATCGAAGAAAAGGTAAACTGTGAAACATGGGACTAGAGGAGTAAATAGATGGCACAAGTAAAGAACAGGTTCATTTTTTATGTACAACCTAAAAAAATGGAAAAGAAAACGCGACATACATTTATCACAGAAGTACTGTCTCATTATCTGAGCGCTCACATGTACCTTCTGCGTATATATTTGTGACAGATTACACAAATTTATCATTACTATTAAGTCTTGTTTATTTTACCAATTTTATAGTTACACATATATTTTCAATTTTCATAAAACTAAATTATACTCTATAAATTTCCTTTCAAAAAAAATTATACTCTATGAATTCAAGGAAAATAAAATATAGATGTTTGGTTTACCAATATTTAACTAGTAGTTATATACTTATTTTTGATAAATTAAATCAATTTATAATGTAATTATTATGTAACTTGAAAAAATAATGAACTAGCAAGTTAATTAAGTTTCATATTTTAATGTAACTTTAAATATCTTGGAACTTCTAGTTCCATTGTAAAAATTAAAAATCAACCAACCAAATATAATAATTTAGTTAAGTTAATTTTAAGTTATTTCAAATTATATAATTAGGTTATATCCAAACAAAGGACACCTAAATATTTTTTCTCTATGATTTGTCTATGCTATTACTTTTACTATTATTCTCTATTTCTTAATTTGTCTATATTGCTAATGAAATTCGAGTGATAAATAATCTAGCGGCCTATTTCAAATTATCATAGTTTGAATATATATTCCATACAAACATTTTAAAGATTTAAATTTAATATTACTAGGTGTTTACGTAAATTATTTCTTTGTGACGAGTATAATTCTTTTGTAGAGTAATGGAGCTCGACTAGTTCTGAAAATGTAAATATAGGGTGTGTTCATTATTAATTATAAGAAGTTTTTTTTTGACAAAATTAAATATAAGAACTTTATAAGTTAATATATATATATATATATATATATATATATATAATTTATAAATTATAAGTTAAATGGTCTAGCTCATAAATTCTCTTAGATATTCTCAAGTAAATTTCACTTATATATATATATATATATATATAAAGTGATGCGGATATAACTCTTAGGTCAAAATAAATTTTTTAAGATATTATTTAAACAATCAATGTATCGAAATTTTTTAATATGTATATTTTTCTAAAAAATTATTTATAGTAATAAATTTTAATTTTGGCACAAGCCAAATTTTATAAATATATTTATATTGAATGTATTCCTGACTAATTAAGCACTTACACTAGAATTGCATCTTTTAGCAACGCACGCAGTAGGGCAGGGATGTATATCGCATGTGATAGAAAAATTAGTCTAGTAGATATATATACACACAAACACCTATTTCTGATGTCGTCATAGTTTGTTATTCAAAGTGACCGGCCTCTCATTCACATATATATATCTAGGTCTTATTGCTCCTACAGTGTGTTAATAATATATAAACACTTGAACAAGACTCCCTATAAAAAAAGAAAGGAGGAGAAATAAAGAAAATAAAGAGGTAGAGAAATGGGACAGCATTCATGCTGCAACAAGCAGAAGGTCAAGAGAGGATTATGGTCACCTGAGGAAGATGAGAAGCTCATCTCCTATATTTCTTCTTATGGTCATGGTTGCTGGAGCTCTGTCCCTAAACTTGCTGGTATATATATATATATATATATATCCATTTATTTACATCCTCCACTTAACTAACTAGTGATCTACATTTTTCACCACACACATATGCTTAGCTTCTACATATATATTAACTAGATCTTTCTATATATATTAATTAATTTCTCCACTTTTGATATATATATATATATATATATATATATATATGCATCTACATGTATATATGTGTGTACTGTTGCAGGATTGCAGAGATGTGGGAAGAGCTGCAGATTAAGATGGATAAATTATCTTAGACCAGATTTAAAACGAGGAAGCTTCTCTCCTCAAGAAGCAGCTCTTATTATTGACCTCCACAGAATTCTTGGAAATAGGTATTTATATAGATATAGAGTACATTCATGTGTGTGTCTGATTGCATATATATGCAGACAGTAAAGTAATTAATTAATATTGAGCCCGGAGAGACAAATTAAATTTCATTAACTAATACAATGATGACAATGTAATTATTATTGATGTAGGTGGGCTCAGATAGCTAAGCACCTACCAGGAAGAACTGACAATGAAGTGAAGAATTTTTGGAACTCGAGCATCAAGAAAAAACTCATTTCTCATGACATTAACAATAAGCTTTCCCCATCCTCCACTTGCTATTTTAATATCCCCAACACTATCTTAAACACCTCACAAAATCTAAACCCTGAATTTTCCATTAATCCGAATCTTAATTATCCTCATACTAATCTTGATGATAATCATGATCCATTATTATACATACCCACTACCCCATCATCATTATCCTTACAACCCAGATTCGACCATCATAATCATGGTGATAATGATATGAATCGTGGTGATTACCTTTATAAGCTAGAGAAAATGATTACCCCTAATTACAGTTTTGATGATACTAATTTCAATTTTATCCCAGTTGTGCCTTCCCTCCCATTACCACAGGTGAACTATATTTTACCCTCTTCATCAAATGATGATCGACATGACTATAATGACAATCAGATTCAAAATCAAAAGCAAAGTCGTGATCACGATCATCCAGCTGCCACATGTCCGCCATTTTGCTACCAGCCTCAAATTCTTGATCATCTGCATCTTTTTGATCATGATCATTCTAAACAATTAGATGCTAATAATTTCATGGCCCATCGAAAGATGAAAAATATACATTCATCCAGTAGTTATACTCACGATGCTAATGCACTGATGGTGCCAAAGCAGCTTTGTCATCAAGAGATTATAATCAACATGCCGCCTTTATCTACTATCCACTCTGGATCTTCTTACTCACATGATATGCCATCTGCTACCTGTTCCACTACCGTCGCTGCTTCTCAAATGGAGTACAGTAATATCGATGCAGCCGCCATCATGCTAGCTTCATTACCAACATCAAACAACTGGCCTGCAAACACTAGATAAAAGTTAATATTGTTTCTAACTGATGGATTTCATGATCCCATATGGAAGGAAGTAAGTTACAGTAAATGAACAATAATTGATGACTTAATCATGCACACACACACATGCATATACAGTACAGAATGTGCTTTAATTTTCTTAATTTTAATGTCCAGGGGCAAAGGAAAGGGCCGGGCAATTTTAATTCAAAGGGAGCAAATAGAACAATACCTAAATGTTGCTAGTTTAGGTTCTTAATTAATCCCCTTCCACAAGCGCACTGATGCTGAGCATTGAGATGTGCCAGATGCTTAAGATAATTTGTGTACATTATGTATGTATTATAATGTGTATATGTATGTATTTAGATATATCATATTTGCTGGGTTTTTTTATCTGATTATGATGATTTAAATTATTAGTTTCTCTCTCGATCTTTCGACGTACAACTGAAGAAATGTATAACCTGCACTATTTACATATGCATGATATATGATATATAGATAAATATTTCCGGATTGATGAATCTCCGTGTAACCATCTTTCTTAATCCAGCTTATACATGGATACATGCACCTTTGGTACCATTTACACTTTCGGCTTCAATTCCAGAAGCTGAGGCCCGAGCATTAATTTCCTTGCTTGCTATATTCATGCAAACTTAGTGGGAGCTAGCTATATACCTATAAGTGTGCGTGTGTATCATCATCATATTTGTATAAACTACATGTTCAGTAGATTACTGTTACCTACACATATATAGTTTTTGATTTTTACAGTGCTGTAATATATATATATATATATATATAATGATAGAATAGTAGTGCGTTCTGCATGCATGTAGAATTGTATATATAATGTGGGTGGTATAGCTGGCGGCTGGGAACTAGAATTTTTATTTTATATATTATTTCTGCATTTTATTTTGAAGAATGGTTTTAATTATTTTCATAGTTAAAAAAACCCATTCTATAGTTGACGTACGTAGAAATATGAAGAGTTAACACAAGACAAATCAATCTTATAAATCAAACTATAGAGTTTTGTCAGTCTTTCGTGCATGTATCTGTTAAATTACCGGAAATCTAAAGGTATAAAGAGACTGAGGGGTTATTTGTTAAATCTGAATTATTATTTTTGAATGAATAATATTCTGAATATAGAATGAATAAGATTATTTGGTAACTAAATTTTGTGAACTATCCGAATGAGAGTATTTATCAATTTTATTTTATAAAATAAAAAATTGAAAATTTGAAATTAATTTATAAAAATAATTAAATTATATGTTTTCCATTTTCAACTATTATATATATATATATATATATATATATATATATATATATATATTAATACGTATGCTAATGAAAGATAGTTATACTAGTATTGTAAAAAAATTCAAACACATAATAATAACAATAATAATAAATAATTTTCAAATTAGTAATTATAAAAAAGTATAAATAGAAAATATTAAAACAAAATATTTGTATGGCTATATTTAATAAATGTATACATTTTTTCTAAAATTACAATTTAAACTTATATTATATAAATCATACGTGAATAATATAATAATAAAAATGTTCACTGAAATGAACTGGTACATCATGTAACACCCCAATTCCACACCGAGTAGATTGAGATAATTTGTTCAGTATATAAGCAAGAGTACTATCACTAAGTGCACCAATAAATCATGATCTTTTTGGGGCCCGGGCTTGTGGATTACCCAAGTTGGTGCATTTGAGCCAGTTTACTTTGACTTATTTCGGAAGTCAGGACTTGAGTCGAATTTCGAAAAAGGCTCGGGACTTGACCCGGGTTGTCACATATGGTATCAGAGTCAACTCTCAAAAATTTGATTCGTCAAGTTGTCGGAGGTGGGGATACGAATGCTGATGGTATTATCACACAATGGATAGAGATCCGGAGGTGGGAACACGAAGCCAGATGATATTATCCCACAATGGCTAGAGAGTTTCGATCTGAGCCTATGAACTATCTGTTCGGCCTGACGATGACGTCATGAATTTAAGTGGGGGAATTTGTAACACCCTAGTCCCACATCGAGTAAATTGAGATAATTTGTTCAGTATATAAGCAAAAGTACTACCACTAAGTACACTAACAAATCATAGTCTTTTGGGGGCCTGTGCTGAACCAGTTTATTTTGGCTTATTTCGAATTCAAAAGTCGGGACTTGACCCGATTTTTGAAAAAGGCTCGGGACTTGACCCGAGTTGTCACACCTGAAGTGTATTGTTTACCCTGTCATCTTAGCGATTCAGCAACTAATTTTCATTTGAATCTTTAAGAAGAATATTAACCAATAAGAAGATTTTATATAATATCCAAACAATCTTAATAAACTTAATCAATCAAATAAGCATATTAAGAAAGATTAATAAGAAAACAAATGACCCCTAACTTACTAGAATCATATATTATTCTAATATTATTCCTCACTCGAAAATCTATTTTTGGGTTGAAAAGTGAATCACGAGTACTCATCTTTGGGCCAATAATTTGAATTCGTGTTTCATAATAAATTATGAGAATATTGGGGTAGTAGGGGATATCATGTTAAGTTATCTGTTCTTCCGAAATCTCAAGGTATAAAAATACGGAATGTAACATCCCACACTTTTTCGGACTGTTATTTTACAAATTTTGAAACTAATAATGACAAACACAATTGAAAGCTCAACAAATGCTCCTCAAAACCCCAAATACAATTATATAAATACACTCTAAATAATACTAAATCTAAAATACAAATATTTCAAATGTCAAGTGTCAATCTAATCCACATTCAAGATCCTCCAAACTCAAATCCATTTTAACTCAGTTTTACACCAAACCTGAAATATTAAAAGAATAAGATGTGAAGTCTAATAAGCAACTACCGTCCAACGGTTCAAAATAATATTTTATCTTTTTAAAAATACAACTTAAACACGTAACACATAATATTTATCACATAATTATACATAATATACCCAATACAATTATCATAAAAATTCTCATATAACAAATTAATCCGCAACACATTATATATATATAAGTCACATATTCAAAATTCTTAATCAGTAAATAAATCTGAACAAAGTATTCATATTTTTATTTCCACCATATAGCAGTGACACAACTTTTATAATTCGATGTGGGTCAGTTTACGTCCTTTATCAAGTGAAATCGAAGCTTGATAAAGTATCGATGTGTTGCGCAATGTGCATAAACTAGTTCTATGTATCACACTATTCAGTGACCAGATTTTATGATTCGATACGCAATTAAAATTGGGAATTTTTGAAAATCTTTACTATTTAATCATATATCAATATACTATATATGATATTTGAAACAAATTGTTGAATACAAATAATTTAGCAATACAAAACATGTTTCACAATAATACAGAGTAATGGAAAGTTACTTACCTCAATTACGCAAGGAAAAAATTCACACCATATATATTAGAACACATATTCAATTCTTAGTACCCATTCGAAAATATCACATCTCAGACATCTCAAATGTTGAACTTCTACACGATTCCAATTTTGACAAGATATGTATTTGATCGTTTTGAGCCTCTAAATGACGTTTTGTGGAAAAATTTAAAAAACAAAAACAGTAGAGAATGAAAAGATCTTTTAAAATAGTCTAGAATCAATAATTCTGACTTACGATGAATTTATTACGAATTTTAGAAGATGATTAATTTGTGTATAGAAAATCTTACAAATTTTAAAAACAAAGATGAAAGAAACGGATAAAGATTTGTATCAATAGAGATTTACAACTATATAATTTTAGTGGCTCGGAAAGAATATAATTGAACGAGAATATCTTAATTTATATATAGTATTCTAAAGGCCTAGATTCTTTTTTTTAGAGGACTAAAGCACTAGATTCTAAATATACTACTAGAATTCGTTACTCACATCCAAGCCATAAACTCATTATTTTAATCTAATTCTAACTCCTATCCTTCATCAATTTTAATCATTTTTACTAATATTACTAATCTTTTTTTATTATTCTAAAAAAATAAGGGATATTATCAGAATCATATATTATTTTAACAGTATCAACTACTCCGGAGACATAATTCAGAAATTGGAGACAAATTTTGAAATAATATTAAACCACAAACACAATTATTTAATCAATTTGAGTGAGATATTCGGGTCAAACAACCCATAAGCCCTCCATTTTAAGGCCCTACGTCCCTATTTGCGCAAAAAAAAAAAAAAAAACGTAGGCAACTCCTGTGTATACCAGCAATTCATAAATAAGAAACAAATTTTACAAAAAAAAGAAATAAATCATTTAGGTATTTATATCAAACTATGAAATTAAATTAATAATAAATTATTAAACAATCTATCATATATAAAGAAAACACATTTTAAATTATATAATCAATATAATTGAGAAAAAAATATTTTAAAAATAATATGTGTGGCAAAAATTAAAATTCACGTGTATAAAAACTATAGTATAACAGTGTTATAGAAAACTATAGTATATAAATTTTTTGACATTATTTTATATATTCAAATGTAAAATATCCTATAATATTATATTTAACGGTTTTAATCTATTATATTTAAAATTTTAATGATTATAATATAATTAATTATAAAAATTAAACAATGGAAATTTTATAATTTTGACTTGAACGATACGGTATAAATATAAAAAATAAATAATCCCCGAATTATGGATATCTTAACCGTGGATTAGCGATTTTTATATAAAATATATTACTGTACAGTGGAGGAGGAGAAAGAGGCAAGTTGTGAAAAGCGGACTCTCTATCTCTCTCGTTTATAGAGTACTAAAGTATCGTATGGGTAACCCTAACAAAGATCTCGACATGTCCGATCTCGCCGCTTCTCTCCCTGCCGCCGCCGCAGGTATCATCTAATCTTTCTTGCTTACATCTTTATGTCTCTATTGTCTATCTTATGTTTTGCCCCTTTTTGTTTCTACCTTAATTTAAAACGCTTAAATGCTTGTTTTTTTTATATATTTATCTATAATCTATTTGTGCCTAATTGTTTTATATGTTGTAGCTTTAAGTGCGGAGGATCGTGCTGGTCTTGTTGATGCCCTCAAGGTTATCTACTTCTCCATGTACTATTGTTTATTTTATTTGTTTGTGTTTTTTCCCCTAATTTAAATTTTGTGGGGGAATTGTGCAGAATAAGCTTCAGAACCTGGCTGGCCAACACTCTGATGTTTTAGAAACACTGTCACCTGTTGTCAGGAAGAGGGTCGAGTTTTTGAGAGAGATTCAGGTACTGCTTACTTTCATATACTTAAGCTTCCTCTTGTTGTTCTACATTTTTTAACTATTACTATATCGACAAGATTGCTATTCTTAGTTAAATAAATTAATTTCCGAACCGTAGTTCAATTTAGTATGTTTGATTGTATTACACTAATAGAGACACTGTTAGGTATCGGGACACTGTGTTGAGCATTTTGGAATCCTGTTTCATCTACTTTAGTGGATCCTTTTATTTTCCCCGTGAAGTCATTTTGTTTATAAGCAGAGTAGTTTTTTGCTTTATTCTTAGAATGCATAATGTTAGGATTTTGAGATTGTTGTGTCAACTGAAGTGTTTCGTTGTTGAGACTGAGGATTCCTTATATTTCAGAGCGATCATGACGAATTGGAGGCTAAATTCTTTGAGGAGAGAGCTTTGCTTGAAGCTAAATACCAAAAACTGTACCAGCCTTTATACACCAAGGTACATGATAGAAATGATGTCTGAATGTATCTTTTGAGTTAATGACCTCTAAATCACTTGTTCTGGTGATTATATTTCCAGAGATATGAAATAGTAAATGGAATTGTTGAAGCTGAAGGAGTTAGTGAAGCTTCAGCGAACCACGAAGAAGATAAAGAAGGTAATTAACTATATAAACTAAATCATATAGTTCTAAAGGCCTGAAAAATAGTTATTGTTCTAATTAAAGACTGAAACTGTTATTTTGAACCCTTCAACGCAGAAAAAGGAGTGCCTGATTTCTGGCTCACTGCAATGAAAACTAACGAGGTTTTGTCAGAGGAGGTGAGGAACTGACTTTTATAAACTAGCCTTATCTATTAATTTTAGTGTTACTAGAACTAAATATATAGGTTGATGGCTTAATGTTTTTCTACTATTTAGATAACTGAACGCGATGAAGAGGCTCTCAAGTACTTGAAAGATATCAAGTGGTATAGAATTGATAATCCCAAGGGCTTTAAGCTTGAGTTCATCTTTAATACGAACCCTTTCTTTAAGAATACCTTGTTGACAAAAACATACCACATGATTGATGAGGATGAACCTATTCTGGAGAAAGCGATTGGGTAAGTTGCTACATACCTGGTTTATGGCGTCAATTTCTTTACCTTCTCTTTTTGTATCTTATTTTAAAGGATTCTTTGTAGGACGGACATTGAATGGTACCCAGGCAAATGTTTGACTCAGAAGATTTTAAAGAAAAAGCCGAGAAAGGGGTCAAAGAATGCCAAACCTATTACGAAGACTGAAGATTGTGAGAGCTTCTTCAATTTCTTTAGCCCACCTGAGGTGCCTGAGGATGATGAGGATGTTGATGATGAAGTTGTAAGTTTAGAATGAATTTTCTTTCAGATTTAACAATAAAGACACCGGCAGTTATATTAACTAAATGCCATTTAACTTTTGTGTGCATAACAGGCAGAGGAGCTTCAAAATCAAATGGAACAAGACTATGACATTGGGTGAGTGTATGATTTCAGCTCCGCAGTTTCCTTCTGTTGATAATGGTCTGCGCGATATAATTATTTCATATGGAGGAGTAAAATCATCTTCATTTCGCCATTTTTTAATTTATGGCTTGTATATTTGCTTTGCCATTTTTCTACACTTTGCCGTCATGTAGCTGAGGTTAAAAAGCTAACTTAAAAGCTACAAGTTAAAAAAGAAGGGCTAACACGTTCCATGTTTTGTTCATTTGTAGTTTTTTTAGTAATTGCAATGAGTAATCTATGTCTGTTTATTGTTTTGGTAATTGTTATCTATGGTCGTAATATGAAGGATGACGAAAAGAAATTAAGTAATGTTTTCTAAAACACGTCCATTTAGGTGCTTACCTTTGGTATTCTACTGCCTAGGTACCCTGAAATTTACAGCATCAATACATCTGAATCTGTATATTTGTAATGTGTTAAACATGGTCTCAGGGAACATAGGAAGAGAATAGTAGTTAAGTTGAATCTATACATTGTGTCTGTAGAGCTGTAGTTTACATTAGATGAATGATATAAATCAAAGGAATGCTGTGGCTTTTTCATGCAGATCAACCATTCGGGACAAAATTATCCCTCATGCTGTGTCATGGTTTACTGGGGAGGCTGTGCAGGAAGATGAGTTTGAAGATATTGATGGTGATGATGATGAAGACGATGAAGAGGAGGAGGAGGAGGAGGATGAAGATGAAGAGGAGGATGAAGACGATGAAGAGGAAGAGGTTGAAAGAAAAAACAGAAAAAAGGTATTCGGAACTGAAGCTTTAAATTGCACTTGTAATATCTTGTACTATTTGCAGTGTTTGAGTTAGCTAATAGTTTTATACCTTGTGTTTTTGTAACTTGTTGCAGTCATCTGGATCCAAGGTGGGAAATGAACTTCTGAGATGGGATTTTTTTGATCAAGTAAACGAGTTAAAATAGAATGTGATTCTCATAGATTCTTTTTATATCATGCAGAAGAGTGGAAGAGCACCAGGTGGTGAAGGTCAGCAGGGTGAGCGTCCCCCAGAATGCAAGCAGCAGTAATCGGATAAAGTTCTATAATTGATTGCAAGTTGGGTGTTTGTCTTGGTATGCTTGGTAGTTGAAGGTTTTGGCTCATTGATTCTTGTCTCGTACCCACAACTTTGTGAGTGTACAAGTTGTTTTATAGGATGAGTTAAATCTATCTTTTTAAGCTCTTGTGTTCTGTCAGGTTTTATGTGAAGTTTCATACCAACCATTAAATTTATATCTAGTGGCTTTCTTAAACTTATGCAATTATTTGTCATTATGATTATATAAATGTATAAGAAGTGGAAAACTAGAAACTCATTTTGCACTCTGCAAACCTGAACTTGGTTGCATTCAAAATGTCCGTTTTATTTTTTGACGAATCAAAAGTATTGTTCAATTGGAATTGGGCTTTGTATACTTAACTAAGAAAAAAGATTATTTACATTTGGCCTTGCACAATTATGAATTTCAGTAAGATGTTGTATTATGAAATGTTCGAGTGCATAAATAAACTTTTTATATACCGGTTATAACCATGCAAGGAGTGTCAATTTGGAATGTCATTCTAAGGGCCCGTTTGGCTACTGCTTATAAGCTGAAAAAGTTGGTATATATATATTTTTTCTGAAAATAAGTAACTTATTTTCAAATTTGGAAATAAGATTTGGTCTTAAATTTCTAAAATAAATATTAATTTCAAAAAAAAATGAAAATACTTTTTTAAAAAAAGTAACTTATTACTTATAAACTTAGCCAAACACCCCCTAAGCCAGATTATAACCGTTTGCATTTTGTACTAATATAACAGTTAGGTCTTTAATAGGTAGGTCTTTCTAGTAGGTGCGTGCGGTAGTGGGCACACTATCAACTATTTTTTTATAAATCATCAAATTTTTATTGGTGAATTTTTTTTGCATACATGAGGGTCAATAATGATGAATATTTTTCATTATTTAAAAATAAAATTTTGAATAAATGGGTTCGAACAATTTATTGGCTATATTAAAAGAAGTATATAAACCAAAAATATTATAAAGCAAGATATTATTTATCAAATAATTTTAACACTCCTTATATTTATCAATTATTTTCATTAGTCATTACTCATTAGTAGGGGTGAGCAAAATTTTCCGAACCCGCCCGATCCAAACCGCCCAAACCAAATTATATAAGCTCAAGTATTTACAGTGGAAACATCGAGAGCCTTGCTTGACTATTATATATGTTATTATTTGATTTCAGATTTAAATGCTGTTGTGGAAGCGGATAATGATATTGCAGATTTTTGAAATTTAAGAAGTCACGACCTTTTAAATGTATTTTTAATTATGTAAGACTTTGAATGGTAATGTATGATTATATAATTATTTAGTTGTTCAAGAATTAAATTATTATATAATTTAACGGTTTGAAACCGAAACCGTCCAAACCAAACCGTTATAATTTGGGTGGTTTGGTTTTAGTACTAACGGTAATGGTAATAGTAACGGTAACGGTAACGGTTTGACGGATTGTCAAACTGAGAAATTCGGTTTGAATAGTATTATCCACCAAACCCATCCAAACCGCCCGATACTCAACCCCACTCGTTAGACACATTGCAGAAACTATAAAATGAGTAAAAAACGGAGCGAGTAGGGGGGGCGAGTCAAAAGAAAACAACGAGTTGCAGAGAGAATGGGAGGGAGAGAGAGAGGGAGAGAGAGTTGGAGGGAGAGTAATTGAGAAGAATGGTTAAAATGCTGTTGCGAATTCGGCCAGTAGCAGCTCCATCTTTCCGGTCCCACTCTTCCGGCCGTTTCTTATTTTCAATCTCATCATCCAAGTCATTGTGTTCCCCGCCGACCACTATCTTCAAAGCTAATAATTCCCTTCGCTCCACAACCACCAATCTCTCTGGTATCTGCACACACACACACTCTCTTTCTCTCTCTCTCGCTTCTTGATTTTCAATCTCGTGTTTCTATTTATTTATATATTTTTATTGTGTGCTAGCTGTACACAAGAGATACAGCACTAGAGAATCTGCAACCACAGCACATGTTGAAGAAGCAGATACGCCACAAGAATCTGAAATCATATTCATCGGTACAGGAACTAGTGAAGGGATCCCACGTGTCAGCTGTCTCACCAATCCTTACAAAACGTGCGAGGTTGTTGTACCAATCAAATTGCATTTATGTATCTATATTTATTACCGCTACTTTTGTTCGTTATTATTATTAGCATTCTTAACATCAATCCCAGGTATGCTCCAAAGCTGCTGTTCCAGGTGACAAGAACAGGAGGCTTAACACCAGCATTCTCATTCGTTATTCTAAGCCTTCAGGATATCTTAATATTCTTATTGATGCCGGCAAGTATGTCTTGTCTTAACAGCTCTTCACACCACTTTGCATTTATCGGTTAATTTATTGCTATTGTAATAAGCAAACGTATCTTGTGTCTTGTTATATAGGTTCTTTTACCATAGTGCTCTACGATGGTTTCCCACATTTGGGTAAGATACAATCTTACTCATTTGCTATTGCCTTTATGTTGACCATGATAATTTACATGTCTAATGTAAGTGAACTTTCCATTTTTATATTTCATTTGATTTATACTATTACTTTTGATGGTGTCCATATTTCCTACAAGGAGCTTGAATGTATTTTATGTTTGGTAGATATGTACATACTCCTAGTCCAGTTCAGGAAGTTTTATTGATTTTGGATTTACTACTACTAAATAAAATTTTACTCCTTCAGATAACTGGTTTGTATCATACCAGTAATTTCACCATAATTTCCTATGACGTCGAGGGAATTGCATGTATAGAGATTCAAAAATGAATTTAGCCTTCAAAGAATGAGGATACATTCCTAATGTAGTCCTTTCCAGTTTGCAATAGGGCAGCGGAGTTATGTTTTCTTACCACTTATTAGGTGATTGACTCTCAAATAGAATTAATGTATAAAGGTTTTGTGCCTTGCTTGTATATCGAGCATTACTGACAGTTTTATGCAAAAGCCAACTCTGGCTCACTTGCATGCGAAAGTGGATATTCACTAGACTACCCAACTGCGGGGCCTTAGTCAACAAGAACATCAATAAAACTTCATGCAATTAATCAGTATTCTAGATAGAACTCGTACCTTCATGAATTGAGTCTAATATGCACATCAACCAGTCTCAAGATCAGCCCTAATTTTGTGCTAAGTGTTCTTATTATGTTGTCATAGTATGACTTTTTTTGCTTATTCCAAGTTCAAAAAGTCGGTTGGTTGATCAATAGGTACTATCTTGCAGACCATTTGGCACCTTCTTCTATCTCTCTTTCACACTTAACAGGTGCATCAATTATTGAATCACAAAATTGTGACTTAATGATATGAGTGTTGCTTCTTTATCAGTAAATCTTTAGTCACCATACCGACTGCATCAATTATTGAATCACAAAATTGTGACTTAATGACTTGAGGCTTTGTACATGGACATTTTTATGGGATTTTATTTAGTGATAGATTGACATATTGTGCTCCATATCGGCATACTTTTCCTTTAATTTGGCTTTCTGAGAAATTTAGCCATTTTACGCTTTTACCATTGTACATTGCAACTGCTGTTCATTTCTCTATGCTGCAGAGAATTTGTGAACTTATATTTATTGATTATGTATATTATGTGTGTTTGAGTATTTGATTCTGATTATTTTCTTCTTCTTCTACCATTTCCACATGTCAGGACAAGAAAACTTGATGCAGTTATTATCACTCATTCTCATGCTGATGCAATTGGAGGTCTCTGTGTGACTCTTTATGTTATCACATCTATGATTTTTTATTTTATATTACAAATTTTCTATTAGAAATTTTCTTTCAGCAACATGAATCCATTCTATTCCTTTGAATTTCATCAGAACCTCATATCATGTTCAGGTTTGGATGATCTTCGTGATTGGACGAACAATGTCCAGCGCAATATTCCTATTTATGTAGCAAATCGCGATTTTGAGGTTCCGACTATACCTTACTTTTCTTCCACCCCTTTATATTTCTAGATACATGTCTATGTGGTATCATTAATATAAAAGTACATAAGGAACCTATAAAATGCCAAGTAGAAATGAGATATGCATATTCTCATTATCTCATATACATATTAACATTCCTTCATACACGCATGCAAAATGTAAAACTTGATGATGACTGTATAATTTTCTTGTGCTCATGACTGCAAGTTAGAGAACTACAAGCTGAGTGTATACATATTGGAAACTTTGTTTTATTCCAAATTGCTGGAAGGACGAGAATTGTTTCAGATTTGGCGTTTCAAACCTTTTGGGGGTAATAATATGGTTTTTTCTATTGCTTGGTTCTATTATCACTAACAATGTGTAGTGTTTTCTCCCAGGGTTTCACCTGCACCAGCCCATGCTTCCTTGTGTTTCAACTTATTTTAAAAGAATTGCATGCAGAGGATCATAACATAAACAATTAAACATATGGTATATCGTTGATTTAATTCATTCAAATGAAAATGAAGATCGGATCCTTGATGGCATACATTACTACTTGCATTAACAGAAAATACCCTTTGATTTCAATTTCTAAAAGCCATATATCTAAAGATCATTTGAGTTAATATGATTTTTACTGATATGAATTTATTATCATAATCTTTAGTTTTTGTCATTTTTTTCAAATTCAACTTGAAAAGTAAGAATGCGGTTATTTTTATAGAAAGCAGAGAGCTTATATTACCAGGGCAGCAAGTACAAAACCTTTCTGTTGTGTTTCTGAAGTAAAAGTTTGTCCCAACATACCTTGACAAGTTATTAAATTTCATACATTGTCCAGTTCAAGTTGTCCTAGATTAAATTGTTACATAATTGTTGGAGACTCTTTCAGGTAATGAAGAAGACTCACTATTATTTGGTTGATACAAGTGTTGTCACACCTGGAGCTGCAGTATCAGATTTACAATTTAAAATTATAAGTGAGGAGCCTTTTGTTGTACATGATATTAAGGTTAGCCACAAGTATACAATCTTCTATTCTTAATGTTTTTTTGCTGCTTTATGTGCATTATATTTTTCTCTGTAGTTTTGTACAATTACAATGATAAATGTGTCTCTCTCCTTAAATGTTTTGACGTTGGAACCAAGTTATTTTTTTCTTTTTACATTTATATATTTTTAGGTTCTGCTCATCTTCTCCATTTAAGGGATCCTCAGTTTGACGTTCCAATTTATAACATCCTTAAGTCCCTATTTTATAAGGCGTAAAACTATATGTGACACTAGCTTGGTTTTGGTATTATGGTCATCTGAAGTTGTGAAAAGAAAAAAGGGAGTGAACCCTTATGAAATAGACCTCCTTTACAATGAAAATGACCGCTTATCTCGAAAAGAATGTATTACCATGTATATTCTTTTTAGATATAAATTACGACATAGTACATACTAATATGGACAGCCTTCATGAATTTTCTTTCATTTTCATTTTTGAATTTTCTCCAGAGGCAAGAAGCAATCACGAACACACATATCCAAAGGCGGATCCAGAATTTTTTTTGCAGGATGTCCATATTTATAAAACTATATAATCCTAAATATCGAAAATGAGCAACTTTTTTTGAAAGTGTTACTTATCTGTATGTGAACCTGTTTTATTTGAATGTTATAATAAAAATCATTTAATAAAATTTTAAATAAACTAAGTCCATAAACTGCATATCATCCCATATTTCGTATGGGTCTGGTTAGAATTGTCTATGTAGTTAGCTATCATTTGGGTTCCAGAAAGGGGGCCACTGATAGCCTCTTCTACCTGAATCCACATCTCCAATAAACACTTCTTTGAAAAAGAACTAGGAATCTGATGTTACTTTTAGACCAGTGATGTGTTTAACTGACTGTGAATGAAGTCCCAAAATTCATCTGTGTTGTATGTATATAAATCATTTGGAGGCAACTAATTGGGGTGGAAGCATATGTTAATCACGGACAACATTTACATATGTTTCGAAATAATTTTTTTTATCTTTCTACTTTGAGTATGTGACTTCAATACTTATCAGTTCCAGAGGGACCAGCTGGTATGTTTTGTATATGTTTGCATGACCTAAATTGTACATGTAGAAATTCTGTCCATGTGTAATCAGTTATATTTTTCTGATATTTCAATTCCTAAAAGACCTATGAAGATGTGATGATATCATCTGTCAAGCAACCTACTCTAAATTCTAGTATACCTCATTGCTTCTTCAACATGTATATTATGACTGCACAAAATGCAGTTCAAACTGAATTAGTGTTCGTAAATGTAAAGTTGCTGTGGATTGTGCTTTCAGTTTACACCCCTACCGGTGTGGCATGGCAAAGATTACCGATCCTTGGGTTTCCGATTTGGCAATATTTGCTACATCAGGTAATGTTTCCTGAAGTCCATTCTCCTATTTGATTATGATTTCATGAGGATCCCTTTTTCTGTTACAGTGATGTCAGTGAAATACCCGAAGAAACTTATCCACTTCTGAAAGGCTGTGAACTCCTCATTATGGTGCACTGTCTCTCCTCTTGCTACTTTCAATGCATATCAACAGGAATTTATTAATTTATTTGATATACATTAATATGCAGGATGCCTTGAGGCCAGATCGTTCTTCTGCGACACATTTTGGACTTCCCAAGGTACACTTTCATCGTCTTCTACTTTGGTCATTCCTCATTTACGTTTGTGGTGAAAATTTAATCTGTGACTTGGCTTTTTGAAGGCGTTGGAAGAAGTTCGAAAAATTCAACCCAAGAGAACACTTTTTACTGGTAGGTTCTCTTTGAATACTCAATTGATTCTCAAAATTCTACATTAGTGGCCTTTTAAGTTCTGAACAACAGATTTAACTTTCAGGAATCTGTAAATATATGGTATAAATATTAGACAGTCAAGCTTAACTGTGAATCATTAGTTGTTCAGCGTAGATAACAGGAGGGAGAGGATTCATGTTGATTTTTCACTGATTGTATTGCTTTGACAATTTGAAGGGATGATGCATCTAATGGATCATGAGAAAATAAATGAACAACTTATAAAATTGAGGGACAGTGAAGGCCTAGATGTGCAACTCAGCTACGACGGGCTTCGTGTACCGGTAACTCTACACTAGTAGCCTTTTGGAAGTTTAATTTTTTTTGCCCTCTAAAAATGCAAGTAGCCAAGTAGGTAACTACATCTAATAGAAACTTTATTAATTAAACACAAATTGTCCACCGGCCATTGCCTTTACCTGTAAAAATTATTAAATCTATTCATAAACATGGTGTAATATACAATTTTCCTTGGCTAATACTTCATTGTAAAGAGTTTTTTTCTTCCCAATAATGGAGTAGTGGATAGTTCAGTTGCGCATGCAAGTAGGTTCCACTCAGGCATGCATGTTTGTAATTTCTATGTAAAGAATTGAGGTGGGACAGTCTAGTGTGTTTGAATGTGTGTGTTTCTGTGCACAATATATCTTCAAAACTTAATATGAATAATCACTTTCAAGTTTAGTGTAACATAAATACTACATTAAATCATCAATTAAGATTGCAAACAGTCATATATATTAATATCTCCTTCTCAATCATTGGGGGTTTTAACTTTAAAGTAGTATGGCTGACGGATCCAAAGCTTTTGGTATTAACTAATGACTCTAGGTTTGATGCATGCATCTCCATCTCCCTTATTTTAGCATATTAGTCTTGTGCCCTTTTGTGCTGGCAAATATTGGTCGTTTGTGTGTGTGTGTGTGTGTGTGAAGATGCAAAACCAAATTAGTGATATGAGTATATTGTATGCAATCAGCATTTCAAAGAAGAACCAGGAATTGATATTATTCATGTGTTCTCTCTTATAATTCATATGTTCTCAAGCATACATACTTCGCCTTGAATTGGCTGGTATTATGTTAAATTTACAACGATGCTGTGCCAGTTGCAACGCTTATACTGCAGTTGGATATGTATGGCTGCATTGTTTGACTGCACATAATGTTCAGGCCAATATATATATGAATAGGCCTGGTCTCATGGATACATTATATATGTAGCGAGGGAGATCTGTTTTTTTTTTATACATATATTTGGATCCACGAGTTACTAGTTTATTATGGATGAGCTGGGAAAGCATGTTGAGACCTTGAGGTTGAGCAATATCCCAATCTCAAGAAATATACTAATTGAAGAATTAACAAATAAGACAAAATTCACTTCTTTAATATTATTTTTCTATTTCACTAATATTATCACATATTGTCAGCCATGCCGGATTCCACAACAGTCAACAAACGCATACAAGAAAGAATAATAGTATAATGGAGTATTTAATTTGCTTTTTTTTCTGCATGCATGCACTAGGAGAACAAAAAAGTAATCATCTCAATAGTACTACCATTACATAATTGGGGGAAATTAAATAATAGGTTCTTGAATTATTCTGTTTTATTGTCTAGGTCCCTGAAAAAAAGATTCTGTATTTCAGGTCTCTCAATTATTTTATTTTATAGTTCAAATCTTTCCGTTAAAAATATTCTAACGGACGTTAAAATCTTGATGATATGTCACTGATGTGACATAAATTTTTTTGGTTTAGGTCCCTGAATTTTTCCATTTCCTGATTTAGGTCCTTAAACATAAAAATTATAAAAATAATTGAATATTTATAAATTTTAAACATAATTTTTTATGTTTATCGTTTATTTTAAAAATAAAATTTTAAAATTATACACAACTCTAAACATTTAAATTTACAGTTCTCAAGCCACTTTTAATGCCAATTACAATTAGCATGTCAAAATGTACCTTTGTAAGCTTCTTGTGGCTGTAACTGTAGTTTTGAGATTTTGCGTATATCCCTTTACTCATGTATAGGATCATTTTACTTTTATCGTGTTTATATTGTGATCCATCGAATACGAGTGAAGTATAATCCACATTAAGTATTATTTTTTATTTGAACTATACAAATAACCATTTAATCTAAGAATAAAATAAATATGATATGTGTATCATATGTTCGAGCTGGATACGAACCAGGTTGACGGATAGTCCGAATCAATTTACAGCCCTAGTCAGGCCAAGCCGAAAAACTTCATACAACAAAAATTTAAAAATAATTGAATATTTTTAAATTTTAAACATAAAAATCTTAACATAATTTTTTTATGTTTATCGTTTACTTTAGAAATAACATTTTAAAAATAAACATGATTATCGTTTAAATTTTTAGTAGCTACATCTTTAAAAATAATTTTAAATTTTAAAAATATTGTATTATTTTTAAAAAATCCAATTTTTATTGAATATTCATATTGGTTTTAAAATTTAAACATAAAAAATTTTATCTTCAGATTTTTAGGTTTAAAATTTAAAAATATTCAATCATTTTTTTAAAAATTATATTTAAAAATCTATACCAGAAATGGAAAAATTCAGGAACCTAAACTAGAAATTTTTATGCCATATCAGTGAAACGTCATCAAGATTCTAACGTCCGTTAGAATCTTTTTAACGGAGGGATTTAAATCAAAAAATAAAATAATTGAGGAACCCGAAATAGGGAATCTTACGTAATAATGTGGTGGTTATTGATAGCTTTTGCTATTTTTCTTTTAAAATTAAAACTGTGTGCGGACTTAGCTAGACGGTACGTACAAGTTGGCTACTAACGAATTATACGATAAAATTATTGCTATAGATGTCATTTTTAAAAGTCTGCACCCACGAAGACCAAACAAATGGAGCATTCATTGTAACAGAAATATTAATATTTCATGTTTCGTGCGGTTTCATATTTCGGAGTCTTGACAAATAATTGTTGTAATATATTTTATTAAAAAAAATTGCACTAATGATCAATGGGGAGTTAAACCCAGACATGCATAAACTTGTTTGGTCATTTGAAGTGTGAATTCTATTTTAATATGTACGCTGGTGAAAGAATCTTGCAAACCACCCAAGTCAATCGACAAGAAAACCAAATAATAATATATATTCTTACAACGATCTCCAACTCAATCTGTTTCATAAAGGCGTGGGCTCCGAAAATTGACCTCTATAATTATTTATCGTTAAAGGCATTGTCATTCTAGTGGAGGGAGCCAGCAAGGGCAAGCATCCAAGAGTTTAAAACTTTGGTAATTTTTTATATTTAAATTCCTTAAAACCATGACAGTAATTTTTTTCTATCATTCCTTGGCCGGCATTTACCGTTAAAATTAACTTTATAGTGATGATGAAATGATTGAAAATTTTCAAGTCCAGGAGTCAATCATGTCACTGTAATGACCGGTTACACTTATTTATGCACACGTGTAATTACAGGGTTATGTATATATTTTTTAGTTTATAAATATGAAAAACCGATTCTATATACATATAATATACTAATATGTATACATATAGTATCAAGATAACTTAAACAATGAGTAATGGGTTTGAAGGTTAGTAATGCAGAGAGTTGACGAAATGCCATTGTAAATTTATAAGTTGTTCGATAATTGATAATTTGATATGTACCATATATTTACACCCATTATTTTCCATACTCCACCGTAATATATCCCCGTCACGTACGGTACATGCATGGACCAGGGTGATGGTGAAAGTTTTCAAACAAGCTAGGTACAATGTGATTTAATTTTGTAAAAATAAAATTTAAAAATACACGACACAACACGATTCGATTCGATTAAATTAAAATATGATAGAAGTAATTTGTTTATTTTTGTAAATTACCCGGGCTGGCCATAGAAATTTAAGGCCTTTCACATTTGAATTTACCGGTCAAGTTTGTAACAATGATTTATATGTATACGTGTGTGTATATATAATACATAATGATGAAACATCTATCTTGCTATCTGTAATTGGCTGCTTTTTGACACACTTTATGATAGACAAGTGAAAGGGTGCATGGTGACTTGTTAAGAAAAATTCAAGACTGAGAAAAAAGCAAAGCAATATAGTGTGTATATATATATATACACATTTTTGTACAAAGAAGGAGAAAAGAGTGTTGAAGATTTATCTGTACGTATCTGTATCTATACTGGGTTTAGAAATACAACCAAAGCAAAAGACAGAAAGTGGACGTCAGTTTAAACCGCAAGGCTGACTCTCTCTGCCTTGCCCCTGCCCTGCCTATCATCTGTAAGCTTTCTGGACTATACAATACACACCCTTTCTCATCCACTGATCCGCATGTATATTTTAAATATATATTATAGTATTTTACTTGTATTTTATATGTTGAGAATTTAATTTTGGACTAGCTACAAGATAATATTATATAAGAATTTCTTGACCATGTGTGTGTATTATCAACATACATACACACTTTGGATATATAGTTATAGAAGAAGATAAGAGTGAGCAAGTGCAGGATAAGTTGGAAGGAGCTTGTAGCAGCCAGTTCAGGTTCAGTCAACTCTTTAACTCTTTCTATTTTGTTATTTAGACGGTAGATATTAATTAGTTAAAACAAAACCATAATTGTCTCCTGTGTTGATGCCAAAGAGTTTATGTTTATCAACAAAGGTTGTTGAAACTTATGAGGTTCAAACAAATTTTTTTTACTTGCACTTTTCTCCACTTTTCAGCTACTCTATATATAGCCTTGGTTTTGCTTTAGATCTATCTCATATCAATATAAAAGTTAAGATCTGTGGTTATAAATAAATATATATATATACAGAAGAACAACAAGTAGATGATGATGAAAGGGATGCTGATAAGCCCACAAGAACATTCACTCATGGAAGAGAACATGTCGAATTTAACATCTGCATCTGGTGATCAAACAAGTGTTTCTTCAGGAGGCAACCATTACTTTGTTCATCCACCTCAACTCCAGCAGCCTCAACAACCACCAAAGAAAAAGAGAAATTTACCAGGAAACCCAGGTTGACTATATCTCTATCTGTGCATTCAATTCCTTTTATTATTCTTCAGTGTTTTCTTGTTTATTATATATGTGGGATTCTAAAATCTTGATTTTCTTGATTTACTACTGTATGATCAACAAGCAGACCCGGATGCAGAAGTGATATCTTTGTCACCACATACACTAATGGCAACCAATAGATTTGTATGTGAAATATGCAACAAAGGGTTTCAAAGAGATCAGAATTTGCAGTTACACAGAAGAGGGCATAACTTGCCATGGAAGCTAAAGCAAAGGAACAGCAAAGAAGTGATGAGGAAGAAAGTTTATGTATGTCCAGAAGCTAGCTGTGTTCATCATGACCCATCAAGGGCACTTGGGGATCTCACAGGAATCAAGAAGCACTTTTGCAGAAAACATGGAGAGAAGAAATGGAAATGTGAAAAATGCACTAAATGTTATGCAGTTCAATCAGATTGGAAAGCTCATTCCAAGATTTGTGGTACTAGAGAGTATAGATGTGACTGTGGTACTCTCTTCTCTAGGTAATTTTAATTGACCCCGTCTTATTTCAAATCATATTTCTTTTACTCTACACACTGTAATGTGCTTATTTGACTGTCCAGTAGTACATTGAAAATTAATTATATACATAAAGACATATATGCCTGTGTGTGTCTGTGTTTAGAGTATTGTTTTTCAGTTGTAGCTTGCTAGGGAGGTGTTTCTAGCCAGAGATGCATGGGGAGAATTGCTGATTGCACATTAACCAAGGATACATTGTTAATAAGTGAAAAATCATATTGACATGGTGTAAAGTAGTAGTAGATAATATTTGTCTTTGTTCTTCAACATGAAAGTATTTTCAGTGTCAGTTCTGTGTTTTTGCTTTTTGATGATTTTTAACAATTTTTTTATCTACCAAGTTAGATTACTCGTTTTTCTTGTCAATTGTGTAAATATCAGGAGGGATAGTTTTATAACTCATAGAGCCTTCTGTGATGCTCTAGCTGAAGAAAGTGCAAAATCCATTGCTACTGCAAATCTTCATCATCCACTTATTCTCTCCTCTCAAAGTCCAACTCCAACAGCAGGGAGTGCTTCTAAATTGCAACCTCTTTTAAACCTTCAAGTACTTCAACCCCATTCATTCAACACCAATCTTATGACTTATAATGATTACCATGCACACTCCATGAAACAAGAGCTACAAAGTTTCAGTACTAGTCCAATGAACCAGCTGGGACCACAATTACAAGCACCATTAATTAATCCTCATCATCAGTTTAATGTTAATCCAAACCCTAACCCTAGCCCAGCTGAACTTGGTGGTCCCATACATCTTCCTGGTGGACTGATGAACTCAACAACAGGAGGCAACTCCCCACACATGTCTGCAACTGCATTGCTGCAGAAAGCAGCCCAGATGGGTGCAAGCATGAGCAGCATAAGCAGTACAAGTGATTCAACAGGCATGAGCATGCCCCATCAGCCCCACCACCGAGCTCACGTGACTGCCAATACAACTGGGTTTGGTCTACAATTGTCCTCACGTGACAAACACCAGCTGTCCACTGGGTTTTTGTCTTCATTCGGGAATAAAGCTGCTCCACCACCAACTGCAGATCATTATCATCAAGTATCTTCAGCTAATTCTTTTCTTCAAGATATGATGATGAGTCAGGGCTTTGTTGGTGATCATCAACCCCATCAAACATTTGATCATGATTATGGTTTCACAACAGCTGCAGGTTTTATGAATAATCAAGAGAAAGATGACCAAGAATGCCATAACATCGAAGATCAGTTTCAAAAAAGAGCTTCTCCTAATTATCAACTAGTTGGGATTACTGGTAATGAGGATGAGATGACAAGAGATTTTCTTGGGTTAAGACCACTTTCACATGCTGAAATTCTCGGCATAACTGCTCTCCAGGGTGAATGCAATGCTCCTACTGCTGATGATCATCATCCAGAAAATCATGATTAATTAATTAGATTATCATCATCCTAATTAAGGTACTTAATTGATATGCTAGCATTTCATATTTCTACAGGATACACTTTTTTTGATATTACTAGCCTCCTACTTTTTGATAACTTTTGGGGCCGGCCTGTTAAATCTTAAATCTTCAGCTAGCTAGCTAGTTAATCAGCAAAAACTTGAATTGATAAATTTTAGTGTCTTAATTCATTATATATTGCCTATGTCCTAGATTATTTTACTTGAAAGCATTTTGAATATATGCATGGCCTATAATTCAAATTTACGATTAATTAAACGATAATACTTATATTCTTTCACAAATATATTTCTCTTCTGTTAACAGTACAATTGAAATTATAGAAAGACATGACACAAGGGTGTCTAAAAAATATAATATAAAGGACAAGATCACCCTTTGGAAATGATTTAGTGTCTAGCAAGAAATAATGTCGATATATCCGCTCGTGATTCCTTACCCAACCAAGTCCACGATATGAACGGTGGACAATAGAAATTGCATTGATTGTTGGATTAGATTTGCAGCCTAGCCTCCTAGGCTATATATATAGTACGTGTATGTATTAAGATGTTGATTGCATGGATGAGGGGCTAAAAGGTATAGGAGAGGGTAGAATATAGACGTACATCATGTTGGATTTGATATATTGGTGAAAGTGATGCACAAATAATTCAAGAAAAGGAAAAGACATTATTAATTCACAGTCATCACTCACGTATATAGATCAAACCAATTTACAACTAGTGCAATTTTATCGTCTGAATTAGAAGGTCTACCAGACTGCCTAATTAGGTCGAGTCTTTCTGTGGTCGTTTGGTTTGGTTGATTGAATGATACCGGGTTATGGTGTTACGTGGATGTTGATATTATGTGTTTGGTTCAATGGTAGAATGAAATTATTAGTTTAATATATTTTTTAATAAATAAAAGAAATATATACAGTTAATATGATAAACAAATCACTATTATTTATTAAATATTAAACAAAATAATTATAAACTTTTTATTTTAAAAATTAACATATAATTTTATAAATAAAGATAAAAATAATAATTTTTTAATTTGATTCCTTATACGGTTATACCTACATTTCATACTCACCCTCCTAAGGTATCAGAAACTCATATTTTATGGGTTCGAGGTATTAATTTTAAAAATAAAAATTTACAACCAATCATCATGTATGGGTTTGAAATGGACAAAACTCATACCTGATATCCAGAATCAACGAACCAAACGACCCCTTAGATGCGATATTTAATGCAATATTTATTAAATTAGAACAACCAAAATATTAAATTATATATATAGACACACATGTATGTGCGCACTCGTGTGTTGTATGTTGTTAAAATATAATATAAGATTCATTTAGAGCCATCAAAATCCCATTTTTAGGTTGAAGAGTGGATCAAATGCGTTATCTTTGGGGCATAGTTTTGCCTTCGTGTCTATTATAAATTGTGAGAATGTTAAGGGTGGCAAGAAGACGCATTTGAGACCCGGTCGACCTGTATCTGATACCATGTTGAGTAATCAACTAATTTAAAACCTAAAAAAACTATAAATAGATCTTATATTATATTTTAATGAATTTTATATTTTAGCATGTGGTTGGCGAATGAATATTTCTTACTCTATAATTACTGTGCTACAATGCAAATACTCTATAATGATTAACGACTAGTCTTGGATTATTAAAAGAGAGTATTTAGTGCAAGTAGGCTCTGATTGGGCCGCAGGCAGTTGCATGTTAAAGAGCATAGGATTGTTATCAGAAAATGGAAAATTTAATGCATATTTTATATATGTTCTTGATGTAATTTTCAGAAATTAATTAATGGAATTTGTTCCTTATTATGAGGATATAAACTTTCATGTTTGAATTTAAGACATTTTCTTAGTGTAATTCATAAATAAATTGAATTGAAGTTACTAATTTGAAATGGATTATGTGGGATTTGTCCTACATTGATATTGTAAAGTAAATATAATGAGTCTATATACCATCTTGTGTTAGTTTTTTTACAACTACTATTATAAATGAAATGCTTATGTGACAAGGTGCTATTAAGAATTTTATCTTTTAATTACTAGTTTATTTGATTTATTTATATTGATTATTTAATATTAATATTAAATATAGTGAGTAAGGATTATTTTAATAATCAGACTCTAAATATATATTGCAATATTAATATTACTTAATCTGAATAATATAAGTAACAAATAAAACCCACTTTTTTGCAAAACTCTATTTCTTTGAAAAACTCTATATTCCACATCGAGTAGAATAAGAGAAGAGGAACTCAAGAAGTGAGGTGTGCACATCTAGTTGAAGTGTGCCTCTTACTTGTACCTTGCATACAATAAAAATTGCATAGGTTGTCGGGCAAATTGAGATGTGCTTCATTCTCCTACCTTGCATACATAATAAGTTGCATAGGTTTTTTAGCAAACTGAGGTGTTGTCGTTGTTGATCTTTCCCGTTTTTGTGAGCGGATTGATCAGTGTTGTTTTATCTTGGAAATGATATTGTTGCAACTCAACACAACGTAGTGGGGCAACAATCTCTTCAAGAACAGTCAAGACTTCTTGCAAGTCTTGGCGACTCAACTGTTCATATTGGTTCTATCAGTGTATGTATAAAGTTTCTGTTAGAACTAAATTTTCTATCTTTTCTCTCGTCTTTACAGTTACTTATTCATATACTGTTTGCCTTCATGTTTGTTTTGTAATTGGTATCTGCTTGTTCTTGTTAATTCTCATCATATAACTGCTCATTGTTGTGTTTAGATAATAATATTCCCAACAATCTTGCCCTCTTGCCCATTGTTGTGTTTCAAAGGGAAGACATTGACTATTTTGATATATACTCTCCTGTTGTAAGAATGACAACAATTCGAATGCTTATAGCATTGACTTCCGTACATGGTCTTATCATCCATCAGATGGATGTAAAGACAGCTTTTCTTCATGGTGATCTTAAAGAAGAGATTTATATGGATCAGCTTGAGGGATTTGTTGTTTCTGGAAACGAGATGAAAGTGTGTAAGTTAGTCAAGTCTATCTATGGCTTGAAACAAGCTCCTAGAGACTGACACAAAAAGTTTGATGAAACTGTTTTGACTTTCGATTTTGTGGTTAATGAAAGTGACAAGTGTGTCTACTATAAGGTTAAAGGAAATGAAAAAGTGATTTTGTGCCTGTATGTGGATGGCATACTGTTGTTTGGAACTAATAGTGAGATTATTAATGAGACAAAAAGTTTCTTGAAAAGGCATTTTGAAATGAAAGATATGGGTGCAGCTAGTGTGATTCTTGATATCAAGCTGACTCAGTCAGCTGATGGAATAACTTTGTCACAATCTCATTATATAGAGAAATCTATACTTGAGAAGTGTGGTTATTCAAATTGAAGAATCGTTAGCACACTATATAATTCAAAAGTTGCGTTTGTCAAGAATAAGTCAGGAGTTCGTGTGTCTCAGTTAAGATATTCTCATATTATTGGGAGTTTGCAATATCTTGCTAATGGTACTAGACCAGATATTTCATATTCTGTGTCTAAGTTAACTAGATATACAAGCTGTCCAAACAAGACTCATTATGATGCTCTTGATAGAGTACTTGGATATCTGAAAGGCACCATCTACCTTGGTTTGCATTACAGGAGGTTTCCTGGAGTGATAGAGGGATATAGTGATGCAAGTTGGATAGCTAAGAAATATGGTTCCAATGGAGTCACTAGATACGTTTACCCTTGCGGGTAGAGCTATATCCTGGAAGTCTACTAGATAGACTATTGTAATTCGGTCTACTTTTGAGGCTGAGTTGTGTGCATTAGATGTCACGGGGACGGAGGCTAAATGGTTGCATGAACTTATGTTTGTGATTTCTGTAGTAAGCCAACCGCTTCCTGCTCTTGCTGTTTGTTGTGATAATCGTACAACTATTGACAAGATAAATAGTAAGAAGTACAATGTGAAAACTAAGAGACACATCCAAGTTAGACTAAAGTCTATAATGGGTTTGGTGTCTGATATGATCATTTCTATTGAGTTTATTGCTACTCAAGATAAGATCTGATCCTTTGAGTAAGGGACTTGATCATGCAGTTGTCCTTAAGTCGAGGTTTGGGATGAGACTGACAACCCATCATGATTTATCTACAGTGAAAACCCAATACACATGAGAGGAGATCCCTCGAAGTGTATTCAATGCGGTAATAACAAGTTGTGACGATGAATTGGTAGTACCTTTACTATATTATTATATACTCACGTATCTGAGTCTATCCCCAGTAAACCTAATAGGTACTGTTACTGCTGTATAACAAGAGTTATTTGAACTCTGAATAGGGTCAAGTCATATGACGAGATAATTGCAGTACATCTTTGGAGATGACCAGCTAAGCAAATGTAATTGTGAGGTCACAATTAGAGGAAATGGTTATTCCTTGAAACATTCGTCGAATCGGATCGAGACATGATCATTAACGTCTCAAAGCCGTAGATCAGCACCATAGCCTTTGATTTGTCATCGTCTATAGAGTGTGGTTACACCAAATGGATAAAGATTCAAGTTGAAACATTCCATCTATATCTGATAGCCATTGAAGTAGAGGACTTAGGAGGGTTCAAACCCGAAAGGGTACCGACTCTGAAAAACAAGCCATGATGAGAACTGATATGCATTTCTGAATGGATTTGTGGGAGAATGTTAGAAAATGAAAAATCTAAGGCATATTTTATATATGTTCTTCATGTAATTTCCAGAAACTAACTAATGGATGTTGTTACTTGCTTTGAGGACATAAACTTTCATGTTTAGATCGAAGACATTTTCTTAGTGAGATTCATAAATAAATTGAGTTGAAATTGCTAGTTTGAAATGGGTTATGTGAGATTTGTCCCACATTGATATTGTAAAGTAAAAATAATGAGTTTATATACCATCTTGTGTTAGTTTTGTTTATAACTACTATTATAAGTGGAATGCTTATGTGATAAGGTGCTATTGAGAATTTTATTTTTTAAGTACAAGTTTATTTGATTTATTTATATTGGTTATTTAATATTAATATTAAATATATTGAGTAAGGATTATTTCAATAATCAGACTCTAAATATATATTGCAATATTTATATTACTTAATCTGAATAATATAAATAACAAATAAAACTCACTTCTTTGCAAAACTCTATTTCTTTGAAAAACTCTATATCCCACATCGAGTAAAATAAGAGAAGGGGAACTTAAGAAGCCTATATATTGATGTGTGCCTTTTATTTGTACCTTGCATACAATAATAAATTGCATAGGTTTTTTGGGCTAACTGAGGTGTTGGTCGTTGTTGATCCTTCTCGTTTCTGTGAGTGGATTGATCTGTGCTATTTTATCCTGAAAGTGATATTACTGCAACCCAACATAGCGTAATGGGACAATAATCTCTTCAAGAACAATCAAGACTTTTTGCAAGATTTGGCGACTCAGCTGTTCATATTGGTTCTATCAGTGTATGCATAAAACTTCTGTTAGAGCTAAATTTTCTATCTTTTCTCTCGTCTTTACAGTTACTGATTCATATATTGTCTGCCTTCGTGTTTGTTTCGTAATTGGTATATGTTTGTTCTTATTAATTCTCATAATATAAATGCCCATTGTTGTGTTTAGATAATAATATTCTCAACAATTTTTTCATAGGAATATATCGGGTGTTACTCCAATAGAAATCAATTTTTACTAGATATTAGAAACTAACTTTATTTCCTCCATTTTTAATTTGATTTTCCCGTCAATTGGATTTTTTTTTCAAATCTAAGTTCACCACATTTTTCTCCATCTCTCAGCGATCAATTTGCATACCATGTGTGTTATATTCCAGCAACTTCAAAATTAATCACAAATTTATATTGCCTATGTTACCAGAAGAAATGCAATTACTAATTTATATTAGATAAATCACTAATTTGTACTATAAAAATCACTAATTTGTATTATAAGAATAACCAAAATCACCGGTTTTGTTAAATAAATATATATGGAGATTGCCGGAAAAATGGAAGTCGACAGAATATAGCACATATGGTATGAAAATTGATCGTTGGGAGATGGGGGAAAATGTGATAAAGTTAGATTTGAAAAAAGATTTATCAATTGACGGAAAAAATCAAATTAAAAACGGAGGGAATTAGATGGAATCGTGAATGAGAGGGTGTATTTTAATTGTATGTAGTGTCCTCTAAGGGACCATTAGATTATATTAAATATGTGATTTAGATTAGTTTCTAATTTCTATATTTAACTTGATTTTTATTTAAACATTTGACGGAATATATATGTATATATTATGTTATTATATAAACTAATAAATTAATAGTAAACTTATACAATCGCAGATGTGTATAGTAGTGTAGTACAGAGACAGGAAAATGGGGAGAGAGAGACGGATGCCTGGGCGTTGGACCCCTGAGACTGTGTGAGCCGGCCTGATCATGTTGCGTTGTTTGCATTTGGGATTCAATCCCGAGGGCCAGTGGATATACATATACTAGTACGAGTATCACTCTGCCTTGGTTAATTAGGCTTATTACGGACGGAGTATATATTATTACCGTTTACTAGCCTGCATACTGCATTCACACAATACTGTATTATATATTTCTTGCTTCATTCCTATTGAGGGGTCATGAACATGCTAACTCTCAATCCTAAGAGGTTTTAAAACAATTACTGTCAAAGCTACACAGAAGTCTCAAATCCGATTCTCTATCATTTTAATTAAATGTTTAATTTACAAGTTACTTTCACAGTTTTTTTTTTGAACTTTTAAATGTCTTTTTCAATAAAAATCCAGTTAACTTAACAAACATTTGTTATATATCATGAATAATGATTACTAAAATTACATAAATAACACAGTATATTTTGTATATTATCATGTATAAAAATATTATTAGCAATAATTTGTGGTTAATTTAACTATATCTTGATTAAAAAAAGGGAGGAAGTATATGGAAAATAATATTATTAACGGCTGCATTTGTTGATAATATGTCACGCACTACATCCACGAACTCTTGAGGATTTAAGTGCACAGATCACGTTCATATTTTGAAAAGATTTCTTCAAGTCCTTTCGTTGAAAAGAAATGCATAATTTGTGGCAGGCTTTTAATAGAAAGGTTTAGGTCACACTATTAAAATCTATGGTAAAAAAACATTGAAAATATATAATAATACACAATAACAGAAACATTTTTTCCCGAGCGGACAGATATCCCTAAATACAGTATTGTGTCTCTTAATTCTTATTATTTTCAATGTAAAAAAAAAAATAGAAACTCGCTATTTCATTAATTGTATACGTTCGCGTTTTGTTTACAGCGTCGTGCAATGTTTATCGAGTGTAATTGAGATGAGAAATGCTAGGTGGTGTACAGAATGATGTGAACGGTTACATGTACATAACATTATCTACCTATCATTATTAGGGTTGTCGGCCACTATTTCTATATTAAACATGAGCCGAGTTAATTTTATTTTTCTTTGTTACTTAGTTTTAATTTAATATTCTAATACGGAATACTATTTATATTAAATATTTTTATTATATATATCTAATTAATTTTTAAAAAAATTGAAGTTAATTTTTTTTACTCACATGTTAAGAAAAATGACAATAAAAATGATTTACAATAAATTTAGGTAAAAATAGTTATAAATTAATCTAATTAATTTATTAAAAAATTTGAAATCAAAAATAATTTACTCACATGTACGTTAATAAAAATTAATCAAAAAATTTTATATAAAAAATATTAATAAATAATGTTACATAACAATAATAAATACACTTGCAGACACATATTTGTATTATTGTTGGAGGCTCAAATGAGTCACAGTGATGCAACAGTAAGAAGGGCTTTTAACTACCTAGGCAAAGGCTTTGATTTAACGTCATATTTTTTATTAAAAAAATTTAATATAAAACATATTAATAAGTAATGTTTCATAATAATAATAAGTAAGTAATAACAATAATAAATATTTTATTATAAGTTAATAATAATAATTAAATATAATTTAAGATACTCTTAATTTAAAATGAAAATATAAGATATAAAATTATATAATCCAAGAAGATATAATAATTTTAAAAACTAAATAATTTATAATAAATTACTATTAAAATGATAGGTTTTGACTAATTAATTATAAGCTAATCATATTAATAAAATACATTATATATATGGGTCATTTATTTTACTCACATATTAATAAAAATGATTCAAAAGATTAAAGATACAAAGCATATTAATAAATAATATTTCATAGCTATAATAACTATTTTTACCTAAATTTAATGTAAATCATTTTTATTAACATGTGACTATAACTTCAATTTTTTTAAAAAAAATTAATTAGATATATATAATATAAATAGCATTAGAATATGAAATCAAAACTAAATGACAAATAAAAATAAAAATGGTTCAGGTCATGTTTAAATAAGTATGAGAATATTAGCGGGCAACCCTAATAATGAGATGTACACGATTCCACATCATTGTGTACACATTTTCGGTAGCCTTTTCAGTGCTACTAACATTTCTCTAAAAATTATAACAACGAAAATGAATACGGCCCAATTCTCAATTTGAAAGTGTGTATATACTGTACTAGGCAATGGGGTATATTGGATTCGGCCGAATGAATAAGCAGATGGCCCAACATAGCTTTAACATTTGACTGTTAATTATGTAAAACTAACGGGGCAACCAGTCAATGTCCATTAAGCAAGTACTAGTAACTATAGTCTTTAGTAAGTGAACATTGAACTCTAAACATTGAATTCACTAATCATCGTCATCATCTAACAAAAATGGCGAAACTGCAAATTCACTTAAAATTCACAACAACTACTTCAATCTTCTTCTTTATATTATGTGTCTATTCTTTTGTCTCCTGCTCCACTTCGCAGCAGCTCCTCAATGTAAACATTTCTCTCTCTCTCTCTCTCTCTCTCTATATATATATATATATATATATGTTGTTTACTGATATTGATTTGTTTTATTAAAATACTACCTTTTCATGATTGCTGTTTGTCTCTTCTACTCGTGAATTGCTGTGATGTCTTACTTAATACATATAGTTTATCTTTTTATTATTTGTTTGATGATATGTCTGAACTTGTGAATTGTGATCATCAGGCACCTCATACTCGTAAATTTGATATTGCTCATGATATGTTCTGGAAAGACGGCAAGCCTTTTCGAATCATTGGAGGCGATCTTCATTATTTTCGAGTCCTTCCTGACGTAAACTCTTGTTTTTTGTCCATTTCTATATTTTTTTCTTATTAGGTTTTCTTTAGAAACCTCAAACTGCACTAATAAATTCAATGCGACAAGCTGACAAGTAAGTGGTAATGGATGAATTATGTTTGCCGCTTGATTTGATTCAATATTGTCTTTTGTGATTTTTTTTTTTTATAGTTAGAGTGTTTTTTATGTATAAAATAGATTATAAATATTTTCCCTATTTAGTTTGATTTATATTCTGATTACTTGAAGGCTTCCAAAATAGTCAGACAAATTAATCAGTGACACTTAATTAGTTCACTTTCTGAGCTTCCGTGTCCATTGTCAATTGCAATGAACTTTCACAACTTATGGTTCTTACATAGTTGTGTAACTGGTTTATTGTTTGATATTTATGTAATGAAATTTAATCTTTTGTGGAGGCAGTACTGGGAAGATAGACTTTTACGGGCAAAGGCGTTGGGTTTAAATGCCATTCAGACTTATGTTCCTTGGAATTTGCATGAACCAAAGCAAGGCCAACTTGTATTTGAGGGTATTGCAGATATAGTCGCATTTCTACAACTTTGCCAGAAGCTGGATTTGGTAGTTCTGCTTCGAGCTGGGCCTTACATATGTGGAGGTTAGTCATGACAGTCAGCTTTTTAAAACTTTCAAGTCTATAACATCTTCACTGGAATTCTATATCTTTTGTTAAAATGCACTCAATGCAGCCTAAACCAAATTTTCTTTTTGCTTTTTATAACAAGTTCTTTTTGTTAATGGTCGATGTTGTCACTGGTGCTGTTAAAAACATTAATGTCCTTTTAATATAACATATTTTATCACTGATTTTTTTATTTATAAGAATTCCAAAGATAAAAGTGGTGACCTTCCATTATCCACCCAACACTTTATACAACACTGCACATGATTCAAAGATCTTTAAAGATATTACTCTTTGTTGTCATAATATATGTTTGTTGACATTTTCATACATTGGTAATATATATGTAGAAATATAATATTGGTGGATACTTATATTTTATTCATTGCAATGCTCATTATATAGAGCTCATTGCAATGCTCTTTATATTCACTCCTTCATTTACAATTTTGAATTATAATACCAACAATGTTTATAATGGTACATCACATGAAATCCTATTTTTGCTGTAGAGTGGGATTTGGGTGGTTTCCCAGCATGGTTACTTTCAATCGAACCCGCTGTGAGACTTAGATCATCAGACCCTGCTTTCCTTGACTTGGTATGTTAAGTACAATATATCTTTTTACTATGGTACATTTATAATAGTAGGAGTAACTTTGCTTTACACACTTGTTTACAGAAGGTTGTTAGATTTTGTTGTGGTTGTATATTGTAACAATAACATAAAGCATGTAGGAGGCAAATTGCTTAAACTGACTTGTAGTACAATAGTCTACTCAATTCCATGCAACTGAGTTATAAAAACCGGCCGTTATTTGGAATATATGGAGGAAGGGTTAGCAAGAATACTATATTACTATTTTAATAAACTAGTTTTCTATTCATTGTCTCAGTATCTCATCCAAAATATTACTTTTAATAAATTTAATTTGATATTCTTTGAAGTGATAAATGTTAGTATGAGAAGAATCAAAAACATTATTTTCTCTTATATTCTAGTAATAGCATACAGACTATACAGTGATTTGTATTGGCATTTTGAAAGGCTTAATACTTGATAGTTACTAACAATTTTGCTTGGATTATTATAGGTTGATAACTGGTGGAGTATCTTACTCCCCAAAGTGGCTCCTCTTCTTTATAGCAATGGAGGTCCTATTGTAATGGTCCAGGTAAGTTAACAAAACATGTTCATACTTTGCAACCTCCTTTGCAGTCTAGTGTCTTTCCCTCGAGGAATCAGTTAAATTGACCCAGAGAAACATCATACTTTTACAATGCATAACCTATTAACTTTAATTATTTCATAAATTTAATATTATAATGACAGATAGAAAATGAATTCGGTTCATACGGAGATGATAAACCATACTTGCATCATCTGGTAAAGTTAGCCAGATCACACCTCGGAGAAGAGTTAACATTGTAAGTTTAGGAAGTGCTTTCTGATTGTTTATTTATCATTTTAGAGGACATCTATCATTGTGGGTAAACTTAGGACCAGATTTGTGTTTTTCCATCACAAATTCACAACTGGCTGACCCTTGCTCAAAGTTCCTGCTGCTTAGGAATGCCATGGAACTTTCTCCATATGCTAACACTGCTTACATATTTGACTTGAGTATGTATAGCTTCTGGTGCTGCTAAGAAGATTGGATACTTCAGGAACTTTGATACATTGTGCTACCAATGTAAATGGAGTTGGAAATCATAGTTCTTTTATAATATGGACTCATTACTGTTCAGACGCAGAAGTGTATCTTATTAACCTTTGACCTGATCTAGCAATATGCACCAGAATTCATAGAGAGAAATTGCTGTCAGAAACCGTTGTTTTCTTAGTTTACATATATACAAATTGCAGACGAGTCCCTAGATAATGCTTTACAAGGGTGATGGCTTTGCGAAGACACTCAGAGAGTCAAAGCAATATAAAGCTATATTTCATAGTAGTGCCAATGTCTGAAACGCGACGATGAGAAGTCCACTTTGCCATTTGCAAACTGTGGATGACATCTGCATATATGGCATCAAAATTGTTCACGTATTCATAAAATGGAGATAAATGCATAGTTCATCCCTTGAAGATGTCTATAAGGTATACTTGTGACAGTAATAGTAGTTTGGTACACATCATGGTGATATGATATTCTGATGATACTTGAATATTGAGTACACATACAAGTGTGACTGTGGCGTAAAGCAGTCTTGTACATTTTTATTTGCTTAAATCATTTATCATTGACGTTATGCATGCACCCTGATATGTAAAATGGATTTTGGAGGGTTATCGCATCAATAACCCTTCTCGCATACATATATGATATTAATTGTTGACTAATTGTAGGTATACTACTGATGGAGGTTCTAGGGAAACTCTTCAGAAAGGGACAATTCGTGGTAATGCTGTTTATTCAGGTAAGGGTGTAATTATTATTTGTTTAGATGCAAGAACATCATGTTTCTTTTGTATAGATAAGAAACGTATTATGAACTCTTTTACTGAAGGTGGGGGTCCATGTGATAATAGTCTATTTAATCAGTGGCAGTCAAGTAGGCACTGCAATAAAAATTAACAGAGTTTTGTTAATAGCATATACCAAACATATGGTTTTAACTTTTTACAGTAATACCTTTCTAGCTGTTGACTTTACAACCGGAGATGATCCGTGGCCTATATTCGAATTGCAAAAGGAGTTTAATGCACCAGGGAAATCACCCGCTCTTTCTGCGTCAGTATTACAAAGTCCATTACTTTTATCAGCTTAACTGTTCATCAATTTTTTAATGATTAATATTTAATTCTTTAGGGAATTTTACACTGGCTGGCTTACACATTGGGGAGAGGATATTGCACATACAGACGCCAAGTCTACGGCAGCTGCTCTTGGAAAAATTTTGGAAAAAAATGGGTCTGCTGTGCTTTATGTATGATATAAAAATAATTTCATGGGCTTGCAAACGATTATACTTATGTACCTCACCATGGCATGACGTACCCTTCTGTGCTGTTTAGATGGCACATGGTGGCACAAACTTTGGATTTTATAATGGAGCAAATACCGGCGGGGGAGAGTCTGACTACAAGCCTGATCTTACATCCTATGATTATGTAAGGAAGATATTGATATGTTTTTTTGTAACTGCTATGGGTATGAGTGTCATCCCTACAGTTTACTTGGTAGACCCTAAAACTGACACCCTGTTTCTCAGGATGCACCCATTACAGAGTTTGGTGATGTGGACAACGCAAAGTTCAAAGGTATAGATTTTCTTTCATACGTAAGCATTTTTTTTTGTTCACAAAGATAAATAAGTTTTTTGTAGAATTGTTATGAGTTATGACCACCTTGAATTAAAACACATGTATTATCATCATTTTCTGTCCAAAAAAAGGATTATTAACATCGACTAGTATACATTACTATCCTGAAAAGCAATTCACTAAATTTATTATGTATTCTTTCGGAATGTTCCCATCCACTACCCTTGTAGTGGCCCTCGTATACTCCAAAAGGAATATTTCTGATACTAATGATGAGGACAATATGGGCTTGGTAAATTTTAATTATTTGGAAGCCTAGTTTCATGTCAGATAAGTGCCATCTAATCGTTATAGCCTGACAATCGTCAGCAAATGAGTCAAGCTGATGCTAGTTTTAAAATGTTTCTTGCACTCTTTCAGCGTTACGGAGAGTGATTGAACAATATAGTGCAATATCCCTCCCTCCCATCCCTCGCAATAATAAAAAGACTGGGTATGGGAATTTCAGGTTGCAGAAAACTGCACTTTTGTTTGATATGCTCGACAGAACAGACCATGCAGATATCTTAAAATCTGATGACCCGGTTTCAATGGAAATCTTTGGAGAGGTACACTCGTATTAGAGGTTTTCAATTATTTTCCTGTCTTTCTTATTTTGTTGTTCGGCTGTCTTAAAATTTGTTTAGCATTTCAAGATTCAACTGTGGCTAATGGTATATTTACATATTTTTGCTTTTCAGATGTTTGGGCTTGTACTATATGCATCTGAATACATTCATAAAGGCAAAGAAAATATACTAATTATACCAAAGGTGGGTTTCTGTAATTAAAAGTTGATGTTTGGTATGGGGAATTGAAGTGAACTAACTATAAGTTTTGAATTATATTGGTTGTGCATGTGGTCCCTAATAAATTTACTTGTTCATATGTACATAAATTTATTGAAACTGATAGCATTGAAATCACTAATGAATTTAGTATTCCCTCTTAGAAATGATAGTGAAGTCCAAATTCATACACAGTTAGAATATTGCATGGTCAATTACTAGATTGCAAAGACATCATATTAGATTATATCTTAGCCTGGTTGGTTCTTGAACATCCTAGTTTGAATGTCAAATGGGATAACTATTTTATCTTTACGTCTTGTATACTTTGTCTGCAGATATATTATTAACAATGTAGGATGTATGTCAATAATGTATTATACACTCTAACATCTGTATTTGTTGGATAGTCTACTTCATATTGACAAAAATTCTATTACAGTTCTATCGGGGCACTTCCATAATTTTGATGCCTCATACAGAATATTGTGGATTTCTGTACAGAATTTTGTATTCTAGTAACAGAGTTTTCTTAAGTTATTTCTAATATTAGATAATGTCTGCAATAGACTATCCTTTACGTTCAAATCAATCAATAGATCAATTACAAATATATAGGAAAAATAATTACCCAAACAGATGTTCATACCTGATAAGCCTGTATCGATGCTGACTACACAGGCTCCCTAGTGGATAGAAGTTCAATTACCGGTATTGTACTTTTCTTGGAGGTAATATGGTAATCTGTAGGAGTAAAATGTGATTTCAAGTCCTCCTAAAACATCAAGTTGTTAGGAGGAGGCCTTTATTGGATCATATATTATCTTAACAAAGATCATCTGGGAATCATAATTCAGGTCTATTGCCTAAAGCTCATAGATTGTGCAAACTACTGTGGTTGAAGTTTCTTCTTGATGTTAAAGGTCATATTGGAAGGTCCAATGAAGCAATATTATGGCAACAAATCAGCAATTATGGAATAGAACATATCACAATTGATAGACACTTCTTTAAAAAAAATTGGATAGAGGATATGTTTGCATTTCTAAGTTGCATCAGGATGTCAATTAGCTGATGTGCTAACTATAGGGCTTGACTACTCGAGTTCTCATGTTTTTATATCCAAGCTGGAATGGAAGATATCTATTCCTCAGCTTGAAGGGGAGTTCCAAGATGGGAATCAAAGGAAGATAAGCGATAAATGGATTAGGATAAGTAGTTCTAAATTGGATTCCAAATCTCTCGATTGGACAGACTGAAATCCCTTAATGGGTGGATCTGATTTGATCCAGTAGTGACTTAGTTTCCTTTTTACTTGTTATTATGTACTATATAATGCTGTTTATTTTAATTGGAAAAGATAACTCTTGATCTCATATTTTGCTCAGCAGTATTCTAGTAAAATACATCGAAATGTATAATATTGGCTTCAATACTTGCTACTTCAGGTGCACGACAGAGCTCAAGTGTTTGTCTTATGCCCTAAGAAAAATAAACAAAATAGACCAAAATATGCCGGGACAATTGAGAGATGGTCGAATCAAGCTATCAGCCTTCCGAATCTCAATTGTAGTTCTCCCATCAAACTACTAATTCTGGTACATAATGCTCCACCTCATTTCCGTCAAAATGGGTATGGTAGAGATATCAACCTTGATTAGTTGAATTAAATTCAAGTTTCAAAGAGTTTTGAGAACAATAATGGCTTGAAGGAGGGATTTATTGCATCGACTCTCTTATTGTATTTACTTAACCTTTGATCTAACTCTTACTATACTCCTATTGCAAATTTGCAAGTGGTTCTCTAGTTTCTTATATCGTTCTTGAGAATATATTTTTCTTGGGTAATTTTGAGAAAAAATCAATTATTATTACTTGCCATAGCCTAGAGATGCGCCTAGAGATGCAAAAACTTCCCTGGATTGAATATTAGGCGAATCATAACATGAAATTAGAATGCAAGGTACAGAGAGCAATACGGAACTCTTGTGATTATCCTGTGTTTATCATTGTATAAATATTTGTATGTGAAAATAATTTAATCATTACAAAGGACGTAAAATGTTTTTTATCTGTTGAAATTTTCTCTGTTGTATTATGCCTTACTTTCTGAAAATTGAGACATGGGTAGGCCCTTTCCAACTCCCTATTTTAATATGGTAAAAACGACAAATTACAGCAATACCTTCAAGGTGACTAATGCATTATCCTTATGAAAGTTCTATTGTTCATCAAAGTCCAAGTAACTATCTTGGTTATGCAGGCTACATTTAATATGGATCCATTGTCTCCGCAAACTTAATTTCATTAGTACTATAATATTATTTTTGCCATCTTCTATAGTCTGTATTTTACTTTAACTTCCCTGTGTTCTTTTATGAAATTTATAGGTTGAAAACATGGGTCATGTGAATTATGGGCCATTTATGTTTGACAGAAAGGTAATAATTTCATGATGGATTTGTAAAACCATTGTCCCAGTTTTTGCGCACACCATGACCCCTGTGCTCTTGATATTGCTGACATCTGTGGCTGAATGAATGCTTATAGGTATTTTGGTTTATTTTGTTGTAACAGGGTATTCTGTCCTATGTTTATCTAGATGGAGAACCTATCCATAACTGGAAAATGCTATCAGTACCTTTCCAGAAAATACCCGAAGTCCAGAAGATCAATCCAATTTTTCAGGATGCACTATCAGACTATATTAAAATATCTAGCCAAAAAAGGCCAAAAATTAATCTAGGTATTTTCACTACGTTAATAGTATTGGCTTCTAAACTTATCTTAATTGCTGATAAGATACCAGGTAGAAAGTGGAGAAGCAACTGTCTGTCTGTTTCTTTTGCAGACTCATTCTCGGAAGAGCCAGCATTTTATGTCGGTAGTTTTGCTGTCAGAGAAGTTCATGATTCTTTCATATCATTTACTGGCTGGGGTAAAGGGATTGCATTTGTCAATGGATTCAATATTGGCAGATATTGGCCAGTAAGCTAATGCTTTAGCTGAATTTTTTTATATGATACTGGGTCTGACATGTAATTTTACTGTTTTGTTGTATATTTCCTCACAATTAGTTATTTATATAGATCTTTTTTTACTCCTGCAGTCGAAAGGACCACAATGTAATCTTTATGTTCCTGCTCCAATCCTCCATCATGGCAAAAATGTTGTGGTAAGATATGCTATATATACACTCACAAATAAAAACACGCGCGTGCACATCTGTGTATTGATGTAAACGTCCACAAAAATGAAAAAATTGTGATAATGTTTGTGTCCTAAAATCAAGTTCAGAGAATGTGATTTGCATAAAGAATTTCCACTAGTGAAATATATCATCAACCTACTTGAGTTACTGGACCGTCCCTGTATGCACTTTCTGGCAAGTATAGTTCTCTCATTTCTGTATGCAACTAACTTAGTCTTGCTTTATGATCTATATTTACTCTTAATCTGCCATCTTATATATTAGAAGTCGGGAAGCAAAGGTCCTACTATTGGAAAACCCTCTCCCCCTCGCCCACACACACAATCGGTCACTCGTAGGTAGACTGCCGAAAAAAGAGAGAACCATTCTAGATTCAGTTATCCCCAAAGAGACAGCTTTTTGTTTTCTTTTTAATTTTTGCTTTTGTTATGAACATTATGAATGCTGAAGCTCAGTTTGGTTGAAATTAAACTGGGTATCATTAAACTCTCAATGTTCTTATCATGAAAAATCTACTCATTGTATTCACTTCTCTCGCCATCTTCTCTTCCACTTCTAATCTTCTATACATTTTTCATTCAATTCTCTCGTCCATGTCATTTCTTCTTACCAAAACGATTTTTTTGTTCTTAACCAAAACCATAAGATTTGTATAATTTGTGAATTCCAATTTTTTGTTTTAAAATATAATGTTTGATGCTAATCCACCTTGAACTGACCGTAGGTCATACTTGAGTTGGAATCTCCAAATTCTGATCTTGTGCTGAGCTTGGTTGACTATCCAGATTTCACATGTGGTGCCAGAAGTTTAAAAGTGCACCAGCTCTAGAAGTATCACAGTATCATCTACATAATCTGTGGTGATTCCTTTAGACTTGTAAATCTATGATGCAGCTGGTAGAGCTTCAAGTGCAGCATTATATGATGTCCGGTTATTCTAAACTTTCATCTCCCTTTTGAACATTATGGGACCAGTCCTATGTTTTGCTTCAGGAGGTATCATTGTTTCCAGTGTAACAAGAGACCGTTTCAACTTCTTGCAAGGGAAACTGCGATTATTGAAAGAAGGAAAAGCTAAGCAAACACATCTGTAATTGTAAGAGATTAGACCACAGTATGAACAGCAGTGATTGTAGAAAATTGATATAGTGATGCAATATCCCGTATTAGTTGAACACTTTTGGTCTTTAGATATTGACCATTTTTGTGGATTATTTTGTAGCACAAATCTTGGTTTATATTTAAAACACAGTTTAACATATATTTTTTTTCTGGATTGTTAATTGTTTTGTAACACAAATGTTGGCTTTTACTGAAATCTCAATTGGATGTTGATATGACTACACTGAGATGTTTTGTAGCGTAATTGCATGAATGCTCGTTTTCACTTAAAAGTCAATTCGTTTGACGTATAAACCACTATTACGGACTAGCAAATGTCAACCACGGACCAAAATAACCTTAAGTTTGAATTCGATTACCAAACAATGGTGCCATCATTTATAGATATGATCTCCAGTGTTATCCTGCTTCTTGCATGTATGCGTCACTGGCCAATTAGCTAGTTATGAATAAACGAATTAACATCTAACATCTTCAAGTGATTCACTTATTCTCCACTAGAATTCCGAAGGCCGTAAAAAGGATTGTATTCCTCTAAAACAAAGTGCCGCAAAAAATTCAAACACCAGTGTATGGTAAAAACAGATCTTAATGCAGTATGTCGTATAGAAGGCCTTTTCCACGTCTCGAACACCAGATGGGTAAAGCTTGGTCATGCTGGAATTATTAACTCCGAAAAAGTTTACTTTGAAAACTACTTTGATGCATTCGTTTGGTCCTGTTTGGATCCTGCAACAGTTGCAGTTGCCGCAGCTGTCACGGCTGCTGCTGCTGCACCAATTTTTGCACCACCTGCAGCTTTTGCAACAGCAGCAATTTTCGCAAATGCAGCTACACCTCCAACTACTATAGCCCTAAGGGCAACAGTTGGTTTTATTGTCATATTTTCTTGTTGAACCTGCAATTGTGAGTATTACATCAGATCAATAGTAGTATCTAACAAAAAATTTGAAGCACTAAGCAGCCTGATCAGTCTCTATTTACAGATCACATTGATGCAGTGCAGATTATGAGAACAATGGATTATTGAATAAAAACGATACGAAAGATAAACTTGTGTGGATTAACCACAGAAAATCCAGTACACCAACGGTTTCGCAACCGCAAAAGGGATAAAAATATGGATCACAACCCAAGGAAAGACTCAATTTATATTTGTTTACATCTCAATAATCAAGTCTACTGAAACAAAGGTAATACGTTAAGTATAAATGCGACTCAGTGAGAATAAAACCCCAACGGCCTAAGGCCCGTTAATAATTGGGCTTATTATTGATAAGCTACATACTTATTAACTTTTAATAACTTCTAGCCCCACATATAAAACATATAAATAATACAACACTTATAACTATACTATTAACTAATAATTATCTTTATTCCCGTTCATATTATCACACAAAAAGCATATGATCAAATATCAGATGGACCAAGTGATTTATTACACACACACACACTACGAGGGAAAGGAATTTACATTCCAGAAGAGCAGAATGTAATGATCAGTCTATGAAACAGTAAAAACATACAAGGACATGGTATTACTGCAGAGTGACCCTATGAGGTGCAGTCAGTATCTGATTCTAACAGAGAAGTTTTGCTATTCTGCTGACATAGGAAGAATATAAAGATGCTTAATTATTTTTTCGCACATACAAGGGAAGGCGGATAACACCAAACACTACACACAGGGATAGTCAGCTTATATCACAGCTCACATACTTCTCCTCCTCATCCATATCCCATTTTCTGTTCATAAATTCATCATTAATAGAATCAGGAACTGAAGGTGTAACACTTAATTAGACCGCAGACTACATACCAAGTTTCTAGATTCAAAAGAAATTTGAGATTAAGTAATCATATCTATTTTTAATATTTCTCAAGTTTTCTCTTCTCGTTGCCTTTGTTCTGACTCATACTACACTTGCACACAAGGGATGAGAATGTGAAAAGTAAATATATAGTTTCGGTTTTTAATAAGCTAAAATTTATCAATAATGAAAATGGTAGGTTAGGCCCTGCCAAGACCTTGAGACTCCAGGGAACAAGAAAGAACCACCAAGACAAACAGCTGCATGCCTACAGCCAACCAATTCCTTTCGTCCAACACTGCCAAAAAAAAAAAACAGATACACATCACTCAACTAAGTGAACTAGAAATGAAGGACTACCACCTGCAAACCTTCCTGATAGCTGGGTTTGCTTCGTCTCCCATTACATTCTAGATGGTACCATAAAAAATAGTCATTATTCAAGCCATTAGCCTCTTCAACAATCGCCGGGATATCAGTGACCCCATTGTTTATCTTGCCTATAATGGTATCCACTTCATTGTAATAAATTTATTCCATTGCAGTTTGATCTCAATCTAAAACGGCCGCATAATTTAAAAGAATGATTTGAGAGCTTGAGGGATAATAAGCTCTCCATACCAGTACCCTAATTAAAACCCATACTTAGAGCATCTCCAACAAGGGGTGCCAAGTATATGTGACATGGCACTCTTAGTTGTCATCATATTGGAGCTCTAAGGATGCTAAGAGCATCTCCAATAGAGGCACACTCAAGGGTGCCAAAAATTGCCAATTTACTATAAATAATTATATTTTATTTTCTCTTTCATCCACATCAAATTTGGCAACTTTTTACTCCAATGGTTGACACCTCATACAAAGTACTTAAATGGTCCCCACATTAACTATTCTTCCAACTAATATAATAGAAGAGGTAATACATATATACATATTTCATGTAACATTCGTCTTTTATCTATTTTGAGGAGGTGTCAAGGGGTGCCGAAAATCGACAACCTTTCTTGGCACCCTCTTAGCACTCTTGGAGCTCCAATAGGGTGGCAACCAAGAGTGTCATGCCACATAGACTTGGCACCCCCTATTGGAGATCTAAGAGGGCGCCAAGAAAGGTTGCCAATTTTTGACACCTCAAAATAGATAAAAAAACAAATGTTACATGAGATGTATATATATGTATTATTTTTTCTATTATTTTAGTTGGAGGAGTAATTAATGTGGGGACCATTTGAGCACTTTGTATGAGGTGCTAACTATTGGAGTAAAATGTTGCCACATTTGATGTGGATGAAAGAGAATATAAAATATTATTATTTATAGTGAGTTGACAATTTTTGGCACCCTTGAGGGTGCCTCTATTGGAGATGCTCTTATAGGTTTGTTGCCACCATCACATTCGCCACTAAGGTAAACAAGGAATTGCACACCCAACTACAATCTTCGAAAGGCTCGATTGAGAGATGATGTTTTGTAGACTAAGATCACTTGTTTGAGACGTTAAAATCCAAGTTTAACCCTAGTGATGAGAGAGCAGCATTTCACTGTTCCCCTGCTACCAAATTCTTCCCTTCACAAAATCGAACCCTCATATATAATCTCAATATATCAGATTTCATGTCAAAAATACTGAATATCAAAGTACTTGATCGGCCGCCGTATTTCAAACCAAATTGACATAATACAAGATTCATGGTATCTATATATTTTTGACAGGAAATTCAAGGTATCTTCACAGTTATCTGATACACCAGGAAAACAAAGGTAACAGCACCGCCCTTAAATTTAATATTGTTTCCTTCAACAAAGACCATCTTAGCAGCTAGCAGAGATTAATACGTATATACAGATAGATACAAGAAAAAAGAAAAAATATCATAGTATTAAAAAAAACATAAAGACGACAACTTTTTACAAAATTAAAACTATGTAGCGAATCTACAGATGGTTATAGATGCAGGAAAGCTGTAAAAAGCAAGCTACATGGGTTTGTTTATCAGGGTATGTATATATCTATCTATCTATACATACACGCATATAGGTGGATAAATATACAGAGAAAGAGAGGAAGTTTTGGTACCTGGGTTCCAGAAGTCTAGGAAAGTGTAACCCACAAAGCAATCGGCAAATCAATGTGAAAGTTGAGCTCCAAAGACAAAGGATCCTTGATTATTGCAGCAGCAGCGACAGCCTACGACCCAGGATGTTTCCAACAGTTATAGAGGAGTAATAATAATGCAGCACATTTTTTCTGTATTTTTTTATTACTTACTAATAACATTTATATATAATAATTCCTATTAATTGATATAAGTATAAAATTAAAGTTTAATCTAGGATGATAAATTATTTTTTTAAAAAAAATAGGTATACGAAAATCAAAGCAACTTTTATTACATCGAAGGGGTAATATCTCACATGTAACATATTTATTCTCATTCGTGGTTTATAAACTAACATGTCTCCTGATTACCTTGTGGTTCTACTAGTTTACTCGTAACTTAATTTCATAGGTGGGTTTAGTCATTTATATCAAATTAAAATATTTCCTAGATATGATACATATTTATTTATTTTCAATATTTAATTTATACAATACACAAAAATATAATCTTGTATGATTTGTAGTATACTGTATACCGATATTATAAGAGAAAGTATATCATGTAGAATACTAACGTGATTTACAGTAAATTGCTAAATATACATATGTTAAGATTTGAAATTTAACAGATTATTCTTGTCCACTGGTAACCGGTAAGAGGTAGCATGTTTTGTGCGGCAATGCATATCTTAGTACAAAAGATCATGACAACTAACTACTACAAGGATGAGATCTGCCAACCGGAATACTAAAGTAGTAAAGTTTGATGGTCACATTTCACATATATAAATACTTGTAACAAAGGCCGAACATTTCCTCAGTTTTCCCAACATAAATTAAGGGATTTAAAGCTATAAAGCTCTATATTGTACAACTGAGTAATAATCAATTAGCTAGAACTAACAAGTATGGAACAACTCTTCCGTGTTGGGACCATTAATAACCCAATGCATCCATGTCCGGCATACGATTAGCCTTCTCTCCCAAACGATCCACGATAGATGCTTCGGTAGTTGTCAGCAATAACGAGACACTGTAAAAGCAAACATAACTAAATTTAAATAGAAGGGTAATACTACATGGTAGTTAAAAATATATAGAAATACCACATGCGGAGATACTGTAAAGTGTAGAATGTGATGTTACAGTAAACAGTCCATGAAGTCACCTGGCAGCATCTACTAAGGCTGTTCTGACAACTTTCAGTGGATCAATAATTCCAGCCTTCACCATGTCTACATACTTGCCTGTTTAAGCAAGAAACATGACAAATTAACATGTTCGAAGTCGAGCATAAGAATACACACTTCATTTTTGTTGTTTCTACACAGATCCTTGAAGAAAAATCATTGTCAAGTCATATCATTTAGTATTGTAATTTTCTCAAGATTCTACCCATTGAAACATTGAGCATTGAAGATTGAAGTTCTGTGGAAAGGAAATAGTGGACCAAACATTTAAATTAGAAAAAGAGATTTGCAAAATTATATCTAGATAAAACTCATTACCAATTGCATGCTCTACCAACCATGAGATACAATTGGATAAAAGTGAATGCTAGCTGGAATATCTGATATTCTGAGTTGTGAGTTCTGACCATATGCTGTTTGACATCTAATATTATAAACAAAGAGTGGTTTCTCAAAGCACGCATGTTTCAAGATGTCCCCAAGCCTAGAAGAGCGATTTAGAAATATGAGCTTATCCACTTGTATATATCATAGTACCAAAGAATTGCAACCAAATGTATTCCCGAGTTTTACACGAAGAAAGGAAAAGAAAAGAATTGAAATTCAAAAAAAAAAATTGCATACGAATTTCTCTCATGTTCTCGAGTTCTTGTGAAGAAAAAAAAAGTGAAAATATGATGATATAATTGATAAATTTATACTTGTGCCTTTTGTTTCTCTCCAAATCTTTCCACTTTTGGGTGGAAAATTTTAGGGAAATACTGACTCAAATTTTCTCTACATTTTCCTTTATCCCCTTAAAAAAATTTAGTAACACATTAAAGAAATAAAATGAGTACATTCCTTTCCCTTTCTTCCTATAATAAAACTCGTGAACACAAAGTAAACTATTACATGATATACATAAACTTGCGGGTATAACCGTGTAATTACCATAAACTTGCAAATTGGAACTAAAATCTTAAAGTAATTATTTGCTTCATAATTGTTTGAAGTAAAATTTATTCTAGTTAAAAAGCTTAAGAATTGCTTAGAAAAAAAATTAGCTAACAAACCTTTGGCAGCATCAAAACCCATATTGACATCATCTTGTTCCAATAGCTTGCCAAGAACCAAGGCACCATCCCCACCAGCATTTGAAACAATTGTAAAAGTAGGTGTCTGCCCCCAAAAAGAAAATTATTTAAGCCTATGAATCAAGAATTCATGCTTGAGAAATACAGACATGACATATCCCATAAAAGCTAAACCTTCAGAGCATTCTCAATTATCTGGACGCCTCTTTTCTGGCTGTCATTAACAGTTTTAAGGTCCTTTAGAACTTTTGTAGCATGCAGGAGAGCAACTCCGCCACCTATTTAAGAATATTACTGTGTTATGTAATTAACAGGATATTAAGAAATTTTTAACTATAAAACAAGTATAGACTTGCCTGGGACTATTCCCTCTTCCACAGCAGCTCTTGTAGCATTTAAAGCATCTGTGACTCTATCTTTCCTTTCTCCAACTTCTGCCTCGCTAGCCCCTCCAACCTGAATCATTATGAAAATTTCGACAACGGGATGAGTGGGTATATATGAAAATAACTAATAAGGGCATATTTTGAAATTGATATGTTTAAGAATATAACTTAAAAACTGCAACACCTCCAGACAGCTTTGATAGCCTTTCTTGTGCTTTCTCCTTATCAAACATGGCAGTACTCTTGTCGATTGCTACCCTTAGCTGTACAGCCATACATAACATATCAGTAAATTTCATTAAATATATAAAAAAAAATGATGCATCTGTTTCATTGTGCATGAAGTAATTCAGTAGCAATGTAGCATATTAGCTGAGGGATTGTGTTGACTTAAACTTTGACTAAATTTTCTATAACTAGGTATACAATACATGTAATGACCTGAATACGATATTTTGTTGAAACCAATACTTTATGTAGAAATACTATGGGATCTGACAGGACTAGATTGCAGCATGCACAACTTTTAAAAACATACTTGGCTGAACATAAAAAGGCCCCAAGATTGCTCAAATCAAATTTAATGACCCCCATAAAGTCCTTATAGGTTATAGCTACCCCCTTTATTATTGATATGATTATAACAGCTTTAATATATAATGAACTAAAAATATATTTACTATTTTCTTCCGTTATGTCCGCATGGACACCAACCACATCATTATTATGATTTATGCATGTGGAAGGTAACCATGCAAGAAGATGAACAACTCGTGTAACTGAATGCTTCCCCGATGTCTATTGATATAATGCAATAAATAATGTTAAACTACTGGGGTTGACAGCTTGCATGCTGACTGACTTAATCATCTTGCTTCATAATCTCACACCTCGAGCTCTGTGCGAGCAATAAGATATAATATAAGACACAGAAAAGTGACCTGCTCTGAGTAATGATTACCTCTTCACATCTTTCTTCAATCTGCTTCTTATCTCCACCTCCATCTAGAACTATCGTGTCATCAAGAGAAACAGTGACCTGCTCCAAAGAAACTTCAGCGCTCAAAACTGACGTGCGTGAGGCAACATTCTTTAATTATCATGCAACTCCAGCTATACCTTTTTTGCAGTGCCAAGGCCGTCAATGTTGACTTTGTCAAGACTTGAACCACGTTCTTCACTGATAACCTACATAGAAAGTTAACATAAATAGATATGAAGATATACATTATACGACACTACAATGTAACTGTTCGACTAACCTCTCCTCCAGTAAGGACAGCAATGTCCTCCAAATTGGCTCTTCTGTTATCCCCAAAACCAGGAGCTTTGATAGCACAAACCTGAAATTTTTGGTATTTACAGTATGATGAAAGAGCATATGACAACCACAGACAGCATATGACCATTTATCTTTGGAACTCTGTTGTTCATTATAGTAAGAGTAAATATCTGAAATGTCTCCTAGCTGATCTATTACCTCAACACCAGCCCTGTGTTTGTTAAGAACGAGCATAGCCAATGCATCACTCTCCAAATCCTCAGCAATAATCAGAAGTGGTCGGTTTTTCTATACAGCAATCGGGAACAAACAGAGAGAAAGCATTTACTTAAAAAGTGAATCCGCCGAGTTGTTACGAAAGTTATCTTTTTTTTACTGTAAGACGTGACAAGAAATCTACTCATAATAGATAATTACCTTTATAGCCATCTCCAGTATTCTCACAAGCATGTTCATGCTGGAGATTTTCTTATCATGAATAAGAATCAAGGGATTTTCTAGTTCCTGCCTACATACAAAACCAAATTTCACATGTTCTGAAAACTGAGATCATAAAAAAGAATGATTTAAGCTTCTAGATTAAGTGTAGGGGTCAATAACTCGATAATCAAAATTAAGTCGAGGAATCTGCTACTTCAATTCAAACATCACCAGAAATACAATATTGGTAAGCTTTACATACACATTTCTGGGTCTTCTCATCAGTAACAAAGTATGGAGATATATAACCTCTCCCTAGCTTCATCCCTTCCACCACTTCTAGCTCGTTATCCAGAGTATTACCATCCTGCATAATTAGGATACAGAAAATTTAGCTTGAAAGCAGTAGAGGGCCATTGGGCCTCCACAAGGCAAAAACAGAAGCATACTCACGACAACTGTAATGACTCCTTCTTTTCCAACTTTCTCCATTGCCCGCCCTATAAGTTCACCAATTTCACGCTCACCATTGGCAGAGATAGTAGCTACCTGTCACAAAGTATTAGGTAATTTAATTATAAGACAGATAAAATGTACTGGAAGAAGACTCCAGCATTTATACCCAGTAGAACCACAAAGAATTAGAGATTTGACAGATCCAGATGATAAAATTGTCCACAAGCACAAGATTATCTTTTGGAACAATCAACAAAAAGATAATACAAAACTCATCAACATTTTCAAACTTGTGCTGCTACGTTATAGAACTTCACAAAATATAGGTATACACACAAAATTAATATATTAACATTGAGCCTACATAAAGCCGCTGAGCATTGAGGATCTTTGCCATATAGGTAATATTTACAAACACAGACATATTTATAGGTATTTCTACACCCTGTCAATTTGGTTGTGCTGCAAACCACCAAAATAGTGTTTACATCTTTAGCTTACTTCTCTACACTAATTATTATTGGAAATTTTACTTGGACAATTTCTTCTGGAGTGCTTATCATTGTTGCTCTGCTCTTTAAGTTGGATATTACAGCATCAACTGCCATGTTGATACCACTGCGCAAGTCCATGACATTAATGCCAGAAGCTAATGATTTACAACCTTCAGCATATATTGCTTGGGTCAACACAGTGGCACATGTAGTACCTGCAGCGCATAATATGTTTCCCAAATAAGGCATATTACATATTACATCAGAAACAGTGTAAGGAACAATGTTTCAAAATTATTGTTATAAAATATGAGATTAAATAATACATATTTAATGCATTATACCCTAGTCTTAAATAATTAATCGTATAGCCACCCTCTCTGTTTTGGGAAAAGCATACACTCAAAATTACAATTTCCTAGCTACTTTTGGCAAACGCCTGACATGACCGGTGGAGTTCCAACAACATTCGCACACATAAAATTGTAAAGCTTCGAAAATGAACAAAGTATCACTTATTCTGTTTTTAAATTCAAAATTTAATTATAATGACTCAGAGAGGAGTGAACATTTGAACTTAAACTGAATAGATAAGCACTGGATAATTAAGAAAGGGGACTTGAAGAAAATAACTGCAATATATTAATACCGTCTCCTGCAGCAGAATTAGTAGCGTTAGCCACCTGTTTGACTAAAGCAGCACCGACGTTTTTGGCTTTATCCTTGAAATTGATGCTTTTAGCTACTGTGACACCATCTTTTGTAACCTTTGGACTCCTGTGGCCACTCTCAATTATCACAGTACGACCCTAAAACAATTTGTATAAAGAATATGAGTTTGAGCTAAGAAACAAGATCAAGTCAACTATAAGTCTAAGTTGGAGTCAGAGCCATGTGATGTTGAGGTTTATCACGACTAGGATTCACATTTGAGTTAGCAAACAAAAAACAACACGGAGCCATAACCAATTTTAGAAACTGTAACCACTATGTATCATCCATCCGATTAATGTAAATAACTCTTATGACTTTATTTTAGGAATAAGAAACATTAGCATAAAAACCTACATACCACAAACTGTAACTATACACAAGGATCAGAAGTCAAGAAACAAGCAACAGAGTGACTTTAAGATAGAAAAGGAAAGAGAGAGGGGAATAAGTGATGACCTGGGGACCCATAGTGACTTTAACAGCTTCAGCAAGGTCATTTACGCCTTGTAACATAGCCAGCCGTGCGGCAGCCCCGAAATTAATATCTTTAGCAACATAGTGTCTGGAAGATATAATCCTACTACATGCCACCTATCATTTTCACTGATACAATCACTTAATTATCTTCAAATATACAAAATAATAATAATAATATTGATAAAGAAACAAAAACATGGGATGTATAATTGAAATTAGGGGGGGGGGGGGGGGGGGCCTCACCAATCTTCTGGAAGTAGAAGAAGACCTGTAATAAAAGAATGAAAGGAAATGTTAGTAATTAACAATTCAAATCGTATATAAATATAAATGTGTGTGTGTAGCAGGAATGAAACAAGAGATTACCTGGCTGAAGAAGCTAAAGCAATAGCAGCAGCGATCCGATACATTTCTCCAAACAAGTCCTAAGGGTGGAATTAAAATTAAATTGAGTGGGTTATGTTATGTGTATCAAACAGATTTCAGGGTTTAGGGTTTAAGCCGGTCTAAAACCTTTATTGTCTGTTTTGGTCACTCAACTCACACCCACCTTGCAAGTGGGAACTGAAAAAGCTTGCAGTCAAATCATCGCATTCTTTAAAACTTTCAATCAAGTAATTAGCCGTTAGTTACGTTATCTTTTAGATGGAAAAATGATTCAGCTATCACATGCGGCAAAATGACTCAGCTTTTAGATTATTATTTAAATATCACATGTGAAAAACAACAGAAAAATCGCAAAAGAATTATAAAAATTCTGGAAAAACACTATTTTTTAGTGTTCTAAGCCAATTTGGACATGTTATTGACCTCCAAATCGCAAGTGTTAGTAACCAAATTGAATCTCTTGAGATAGTATACACGATCCAAGCATCAATATTCAGATTGGGTAACTTTTCTGATTTTCAGTTTTTCAGTTTTTTTAATTTATTTTCGAATTTTCGTGTTTATAACCATGTTGATTGTTCATGAATATGGATACCTCAGCTTTATAGATCGTTATTCCAGGAGTCCTTATATATTTTTCTTTTCGCCATTTGAGTTCGGAATCGATTCGTCGGAATATGGCATACTTCGCCGTGTTCTTCAATTTTCCGATTGATTCCGGGCTGTTTGTCGATATTAAATGGCTTGTTAGCTTTGCATGACACTAGTCTTCGATCTAGGATGAGTTTTTCTGAGTTTCGAGTGTATTCTATGTCACCGGATTTTAAGCTCGCCGGAAAATTGCCGGCTTTTAATCGAAATCCTGTCATCGATGGTTGTGGTTGTTGATGAAAACGAGTTTCTGAATCGATTTGGGATATGTTGAGCTCAAAACCCCATGGAACCGAGCTTGATAGGTGGGAGAACGGGACATAGCCGGAAAATTGGGCCTCGCCGCAGCAGTCACCGGATTACTGAAAAAAATGAATTAGAATGATTTTGGAGTTAAAATGATTTTGGAATTTTTTATTTTTTATTTTGGGTTTTTTATTTTTGATTTTTGATTTTGAAAAAATTAGAATGAATGAATTAGGCTGAGTTGGAGGCAATATATGTGGAATTTAACAGATTCCGTCTAAGTCAAACCCAATTTAACGGCATGAAAATTTCATTTACCTTTAATGACCTCATTGCAAGTTTATTTAGGTTCAGTGACTGAAATGCAATTTTTTTCAGTTCGATGACCCATTTGCAATTTGTGTGTGAGTTGAATGCCCAAAATGCCGTTTAACCCATTGTTTGTGTCAGTGCCCTTTTTTCTTGTATAAACAATACTATATCAAAATTACTGACAATTACAAAATGGGTTACTCGGAAGCCCAGACCAATTTTCAGACTAGGCTTTAATTGTTGGCTTCGGCAATTTGGCCTTTTAATACGCTCCATTTGTTTTGGACATGTAAATCTAAACTTGTCCACTTGTCCTACATTACTATTGCAGTAGTATTTATATATCTATACTAGCAAATGTTTGGTCCGTCGTCTGGTCGATCTCACACATAATTTTAAATATACGTGTTCGTTTTCAACTTAATTTTAAACACACTCTTTTAATTCATATATACAGTTGTACTTACAATCTACTAACATGTTTTAATTTTCTTATTACTCAACCTTTTTAATTTATTTAAAATCATAGTTTATTAATTAAATTTTATGAATATTTAAATAATAATATTATTTTATTTATATTAATTAAATTTTATTACTATGTTATATCTATATTGTATATACTTTTATAGTGGCAAATGGTTGGTTGTTATAGTCTTTTTGTGTCTCACTAAACTTCAAATACACTCTTTTAATTAAATTTTAATTAAAATATAGAGTTGTATTCATAATCTACTAATTAACATGTTTCAATTTCATCATCATTCAAATACTTTAATTTATTTTAAATTATAATTTAATAATTAAAATAATATTTATACTATGATTCTCATACTCAACTTCAAACACACTTTTTTAATTAAATTTTAATTAGAATATAGTGTATCAAACAGATATATTATACATACAACTCTATTTAAAACATATATATCATACATAAAATTTTACCATCAATGGAGTTCTCTTTCTTAATAATAAAATGAAATAAATTATCATATTAAATTAAATATGTAAACCATATAAAATAATTATTTTATACTATATATATATATATATATATTACATTAACTCTATAACCAGCGTAGTGCTCTTTTTATACAAGTGATCGCGTAATATTATATTATATTTAAATTATAGCATATATTTTCTTTATTAAGAATAATGTTACAATCATCCTTCTTAATAATAAAATAAATAAATTATCACATTAACTTAAATATTTAAATTATATAAAATAATTTGCGTATAATATATATATTATATATACAATTCTATCAACGGTAATCATCTTTTATACAATTGTTCACGGGTAATATTATTTTATATTTAAATTATATAATATAATTTATATTTTAGGAATAATATTATAATATAATTTTTATCTAAAATAGTTCTATTAACATTTAACTCAATTTCATTACCGCTTTTTAATTTATTTTAAATTATAACCTATTTATCATATCTAATTAATATTAAAATAAAAAAATAATATATCATAATAATATATAAAAAACTTATAAAAAATAAAAAATAACATAAATTAATATATTAAATTAAATCATAAAAAGTAATTAATATATAATTTATTAATGTAGTCTGTGCTTTACACAAGTTATACTTTTATAGTAGTATTTTATAGTGGTAAATGTTTGGTTGTTATGGTCTCTTTGTGTACCACTCAACTTCAAATATACATTTTTAATTAAATTTTAATTAAAATATAGAGTTGTACTCATAATCTACTAATTAACATGTTTCAATTTCATCATCGTTCAATTACTTTAATTTATTTAAAATTATATTTAATGATTAAAATAATATATATACTATAATTCTTCTACTAAACTTCAAACATATTTTTTTAATTAAATTTTAATTAGAATATATTTTATCAAATTGATATATTATATATACAACTCTATTTAGAACATATATATTATACATAAAACTTTATCTTCGGTGGAGTCCTCATTCTTAATAATAAAATAAAACAAATTATCATATTAAATTAAATATTTAAACCATATAAAATAATTATTTTATACTATATATACATTATACATCAATTCTATCACCGGTGTAGTGTTCACGTGTAATATTATATTATATTTAAATTATAACATATATTTTCTTTATTAAGAATAATGTTGCAATCCTCCTTCTTAATAATAAAATAAATAAATTATCCCATTAACTTAAATATTTAAATTATTTAAAATAATTTACGTATACTATATATATCATACATACATTTCTATCATCAACACTATAATCCTATTTTATATTTAAATTATAGAATATGATTTCTATTTTAGGAATAATTTTTTATTTAATATAGTTGTATTAACATTAAACTCAATTTTATCACCACTTTTTAATTTATTTAAAATTACAACCTATTGATCATATCTCATGAATATTAAAATAAAAAAATTAATATATCATAATAATATATAAATAACATATAAAAATAAATAATAATATAAATTACTATGTTAAATTAAATAATTATATAAAATAATTATTATATAATCTATTAATTTAGCATGTGCTTTGCACGGGTTATAAGCTAATATATATATATATATATATATATATATATTTAATTTGCAATGTATAATTCTGACAAAAAAAACTTATATTAAATAAAAAATTAATTCTTTTCAAAAGTAAGTCGAAAATAGATACAAATTTTGTATAAATTTATAATGGGCTTCATATTCTTGATAGTGACCTTAGATAACTACTTGAGATTAAAAAAAATTCATATAAATACATGATAGCATATTTGTAATTATAGGAGGTAGACTTTAAAATAACAAATTTGTAATTAATATTTACATACAAACTCCTTATAAACTTAGGTATAACATTTTTCTCATTTATAATATTTGTCGAGTGTTACACTATAACAATCATAAATAAAAGCACTAAGTAGTATAGTAGTAAATTTATACACTACTCCGTATAAATAGTACTTAGTACTCCTACTAACTTGTTAATCAAATACCTATATGTGCAAAGAAAGTGACTTAAGAAATATATGGTATTCAAAACTTACAAAGTTTTGTGAATATAATTGTGATGGAGAATAGATAAAGAATATTGCATGAGACAAAAGGAGAGAAAATAAGAGGCTACATTTTTTACTTCTCTTTTGAAGTTAATACATTATTCCCATATATATTAGACTAGTGCTAGCTAATATATATATTAAAAATCTATACTATCCCTATTCCTTAATATTAATTAACGTCTTCAAAAAATGTAAGATTCTTTCCGGGAAAATGACAGTTTTTACACGTTTCTTTTATATCTTTGAATAAGTGAATAATTCGATCGAACTCGTTATGAGGAAAACGCACTAGACAACTAGTAGCTCATATGACGGAATTAAGATTATCTAGCAATTGTTTTCCAATATATATTGATAATGCCTTCGGTCCTCTAGTGGCCGGAATATTTCATTACCGGTAGTTTTTGGTAGGAAATGTGATGTAACTGTGAGTGTGGGTCCTGTAAAACAATACATGACCGGGCGTAGGGGCCGTCAAGCACATCTAGCGTGAGAATGGCAACGGTTTCATAGAGGAATAGCCAATGAAATATATCAAAAATTATTTCTTATTGACTAAGTTTGAGAGTGTTTATTTGTCTGAGTGCTTGTGTATGAATATGTGAGAGTGTGAATATGAGTATGTGTATAGAGTTTAGTGATACCTCCTTTTTTCTACCGGGTGGGAGAACTCTTCTCGTTTATACATTTGTTGTATGTTTTACCCATTTGTTACTTTTTTTTCTATCTTGTCAGTTGTCATGGGTGTTCATGTACACCACATATATATGTCCTTACTTTTATACTTTTGGCATGTCTACTCATACATTTATGTCTCTATGATGTCCCTTTGTCCCTTCTAATATTACTTTCGATTTTTATCCCATGTGTAATTGTTATATATCGGGTATTCTGGTCATGTAGGGGGGTAATATCATTTGCCCCCACTCCTTCAACTCACTTTATTGGATTGGATGAGTAAATAAAGATGAAGTTGTTTTATGGTATAATTTAGAAGTTTGAATTTATTGGTGCTCTCCGGCATTATTGGCGGGTGAATACCCGACAATGATGATCTTGTAGTTGTTTTGGAACTTTTTGGTGTTGGGATGAGAAATTTGAAATTGTTGATACCCCCGACATTGTTGACGGATGAATACCCGGCAATGATGACCTTGCAGTTACTTCAGAACTTTTTGGTGTTGGGTTGAGAAGTTTGAAGTTGTTGGTGCCCCTCGGCATTGTTGTCGGGTGAATACCTGGCAATGATGACCTTGTAGTTACTTCGAAACTTTTTGGTGTTAAGTTGAGAAATTTGAAGTTGTTGGTGCCCCCGAGGTTGTTGGCGGGTGAATACCCAGCAGTGATGACTTTGTAGTTGTTTCGGAATTTTTTGGTGTTGGGTTGAGAAATTTGAAGTTGTTGATGCCCCCGTCATTGTTGGCGGATGAATACCCGGCAATGATGACCTTGTAGTTGCTTCGAAACTTCTTGGTGTTAAGTTGAGAAGTTTGAAGTTGTTGATTCCCCCTGGCGTTGTTGGCGTATAAGTACTTGAAGTTGAATATACTTAAAGTTGTTGGTAGTTGATGCTCTCATTTGATGTAGGATGATCCAGATCAAAGTTTGTAGGGACTTTAAAATTCCTCAGGTAAAAACAATTAGATTGTGTACTTTTTTGGTAGTTGATGTCCTCCTTTGATGTAGGATGACCCAGATAAAAGTTTGTAGGAACTTTAAAAATCTTCAAGTAAAAGCAATTAGATAGTGGTCTCAATTGTTGGTAGTTGATGCCCTCCTTTCAAAGAGAAAAAGGCCCTCCTTCTAGCGCCAAATGATAATGCCTTCAGTCCTCCGATGGCCGTAAAATATTCTCTTGCTAGTAGCTTTTGGCCAGAAATGTGGTATAGTTGCGAGTGTGGATCCTATAAAATAATGTCTGACCGGGGGTGGGGGCCGTCAAACACCTCCGCGTGAGAATGAGTAACAGTTTCATGGAGGAATAGCCGAGACAATATATCAAAAATTACTTTTTATTGACTGAGTTTGAGAGTATTTATTTGTCTGAGTGCTGGTGTATGAATATGTGAGATTGTGAATATGAGTATGTGTATTTTTTTTCTTATTATGTGTGATATACCTTAGTCTTTTATAGAATTTAGTGATACCTCATTTTTCTGCTAAGTGAGAGAGCTTTTCTCTTTCATACGCTGGTTGTTTGTTTTACCCATTTATTACTTTTTTTTCTATCTTGTCAGTTGTCATGGGTGTTCCTGTACGTCACATACCTTTATCCTTATTTTTGTACTTTTGACATGTTTACTCAAATCTTTATGTCTCTATCTATCCATTTGTCATTTATAATGTTACTTTCAGCTTTTATCCCGTGTATAATTGCTATATACCGGGTATTCCGACCCCGTGAATGGGGGTACTATCATGTATATATATTTATTTATTTATATTTATATGCTAATAACGTATATTTATATGCTATATACTGGGATCGGATCTAGATGGATAAAATGGCACTATGCCCAAATATTACTTTGGCCGAACCTGTAGTTGTAGTAATGATTTTTTTTTTTGCTAAGTAATGAATTTTGATATCTTGACCCCGAACATGAGCAAGTTTGTATCACAGAGGGACCATGCTTCGAGTAATAGTTTTACGCCCACTGCCTATGGGAAACAACATATACAGCTCTAGCTTTTATACATTTATTTTTTGTGCATGCAAGCATAATAGGCAAGTGATCAATGGTAGAATCTGTTCGAAGTTAATTTAACTCCAGTTTCAACTGATTTTCAGAAATCGATAAAAATAAAAAATCTCAATCTTGATATATCAATTTGGACTCTAAATCAAGCACAACTTTTTTAAACCCGCCGCTGCAGAAATAAGGTAGGTCTGCCTAGTGTTAATTACAGGTTGGCACGAGGGTGGGAGAAAAGTAGAATAAACAAAGGTTCCCCTGTGCAATAACACTGGAAGACAGATTGGCATCATGGCATGGGTGTGTTTGTAACATGTAAGATGCCACCCCACCCCAATCCCAATTACTATATGATATGATTAACGGTGTTGTTTAGTTCAGAATTATTATGAACCTAGGTACCAACTAAAAGCAGGTTTAACCAAACCTTTACGATGTATTTTTATTAAAACAAAAGTCAATCTCTCAAAGTCAAATATTAATTATACTTTGTGTCTATTGGCATCTGTCTGGAGTCCCTTAAAAAGAGTAAAAAAACATTTTTTTTAAATTTATAAATTATTACTCTCTCCGTCCCACTTCAAGTGTTTTATTTGACTTTTCAATAGTTAAATTTAATTAATTTTAACCGAAAATTTAAAACATATATATTTAAAATTTTCAAAATCTGAAACGTACATTTTAAAGAAAATTATATAAACTTTTCAATGATATATATTTTTAATTTTTTTAATTATATAATATATGTAATATTTGGTCAAATTTTAAAAAAAATTGACCATTAAAAAATCAAATCAGTCATTTAAAGTGGGATCGAGGGAGTAATAAAATAAGTCAAATGACTGAATGAGTTTAAATTAACCATTTTCATTCTTGATGAAATTAATGACAGGGTTGTTTTGAAATTTTAGAAGCATCTTCAACCGCCTCTCTGTACTAGCTACCAAGTCCAAAAATAAAGAGTCACTCGTGTTAGAGTTCTAACAGACTCTTAAAGACTCTCTAAATTGTTAAGAGCAAGTCTAACTGTATTCCTAAATGAGCTCCTAAGCTCAAAATTAAGGAATGTGACATAAAATACAACTTCAACAGTATTCTAGTCTTTTAGTGATTTCCTAAATCACTAAGATATTTTAAATTTTATTAGACATGTCCTATTAATAAGGATACTCTAGGATATCCCAGTCAATAAAAAAGGGTTAAGGAGTGAAAAAACTCTTGTGTTTTATGCGTAGGAGCTCATATGATTTAATAAGGCTCAAATAAGCCCTTCAAATTAAAACTAATGATTCAATATAGTCCATCTAGTTAGTTTTTCTTAACTACGGTTAGAAATATTATTAAATATCTAATTACATTAATATAAATATATATACATACATATATATCTTATATTATTAATTTTTTATTAATAACATTATTATTTATAAATTAATATGTTTTTTATATAATTGATTTTTATTAAATAATTCTATAAAATAATAAATAAGTTGTTAACCAGTATTAATGTATGTATATACTTTTTTTATTACTTAACTATTAATTTTTAACATTTAAACATTTACACGTTAGTTTGTATTTTACTTTTAAATTTTACTTACTCGACGAATATATATATATATTTTTAATAATTAACTAAATATGAGTGACATTTTAATATTAAATTATAATACATACAAACACACACACTTACTTACATACATATATAGATGTATATAGACAAATATGCACAATTTCTTACATTTCGTATAATATACGAATTTGTTTTTAATATTTATTATTTTTACTTTAATATTGTACTTATATTATTAGAATTAATTTTTATATCTATGATTTTAATTTATTTATAATCTTGTATAGAAATACTTTTATATAATTTTTCACATATTTTATATGTGTTCGTGTTTAAAAAATATAAAATTTATATATTTTATTTAAAGATAAGTTTTAATTAGAATATATTTTTTTATATATATTTTTTCGTGTAACAATATTGTTACGATATACATGAATATTAACGTCATAATATTAAAATTAAAATATTTTGATATATTTTTAAAATAGTAATGTCACAATATATATGAATATAGTAATTTTCTAACCATAGTTAAGAAAAACTAATTAGATAGTCTGTATTGAACCATTAGTTTTAATTTTTTGGGCTTATTTGAGTCTTTATTAAACCACATGGACTTATCCGCTATTAAGCCTAAACCACAAGGGTTTTTCCGCTCCTTAACCTAATAAAAATTTCATTTACCTCTCTTTTCACACCTCTTTTCTCTTTCTTCTTTTTTAAGATCAACTACATTCAAATTTATTATAATAATAATAATATGAAATGAATATAGGAGATATTGTTAGAGTTGACATGTAAAATATACTCCTAAATCACTAGAATGTATTATTTTATAATATTTATAGGGAATGAACTAAGACACTGTTAGACTTATTCTAAGAGTCTCTTCTCTCTACTCAAACTTAGGAGCTCAAACATGACTCTTAACTTAATATTTACTAATAAAATATTCATTACCTCCCATTCTTTTTCTATTTTTCCCTCTCTTTTTGTGAATCAAATATAAACAGAGAGTCGGTATAAAAAATATTATTGGAGTTAACACTCTTAAATATATGTTAAATCACTAGAAACATGATATTTTATATTATATTTAAGAATCAATTAGAATTATGCCGGAGATGCTCTTGAGATAAAAGAACGGATTTACTGCGTGATTATGGTGACAAGTACTAGTGTAATAATAGCACAGGAGTACAAGTGAAGGAAAAGCGTGTGCTCTTCTTAATTTACCTTGTACAACTGCCTTAGCATACACGTCATTCCAGCTTCTACTACACAAAGAAACAGAGATTGAATGAAGCAAGCAGCTGCACACACGCACACAATAAATGTTACGTAAGACCAAAAAAGGTTAGGTAAGAGTGAGAGCCAGTGAGGGTGGGCGTCTAATTTACACAACTCATCCATCAGACAGCAACACTTGGAAATTAATAAATATGACCTACATATATATATATATATATATATATATATATATATATATATATATATATATATATATATATATATATATATATATATATATATATACACATATATATATATATTCTCCCGCCCTCTATTTTCTGCTCTGGTTTCTACTTGAAATGAAAACTACTTCCCACCGACGCTACCTAGCTCGACTATGATTGCCACTGTTTCTGCCCCTTACCATATAGGAGTATAAAATATACCAATAACATTGACATATATGCTTCGGTTAAATTGTGCTCTCTGTTGACTTGCTGCTATACCATATGTCAATATTGTATTACAATTCATAAGTATGAAATATATGTATTAATTATGAGTACATTTTATAGATTAGATCATGAATATGTGAAATATAAACTTAATTAATATTAACATTAACATTAACAAAAATATTGATACTATTTGTTCAATTCCTGGATAAACTCAACACGTTTCAAGACCAGTACTGTTATGAGTCTTAAAATAAAATTCAAAAGTGCTCACAATTAACAATTGGTAATGTACTGAAAAAACCCACAATTGGTATGTTTTAATTGATGGTATTTGTTTGTGTAAATAGAAGAAGTCCATTTCATTTATAGAAAAACAATAACAATTTGAGCAAATTATCAAAATAATAATAATAATAATAATTTGAGCACTCACTTTTTGATAAACACGGATTTGAAATTTTATAAGACGGCATTTATTTCATGTGAAAATATATTCATTTGTGATATTTGGAATCGAACCGAAATTCAGGCTAGCTGTACTCTGCGGTATGAGTGAATGTATATCTCTAATTTCTCCTCTCCGGACTCCATCCTCCAGGTACGGGCGTGAACGTGCAAGTTGACACTTGACAATGCAACAAACCAACGCAACAATTTTCCTTGGCTTATGAAAAACCAGCATTACAACTTGCTTAGCCTAGCCAGCTAGCACCACCCGCCAAGCCCACTACATTACAACTCTCATTTTACTACATCCATCGCCATGCAAGTATGCAACTAAACTCCAAATCCTTACACAACATCACCAGTTCACCACTCACCACATTATTATCATTCCATTTTAAAAACAACTAATCTACCTACATCCATTTAATAATATATGCATGTTTAAATTCAATATTTACCCATCAAATTAACATAATAAACCTGTCTATAGTATTATATATCACATCACCCGTCACCATTACATAAAAAGAATAGAGTCAAAAGCATCAAAATAAAATGAACATGCAAAAAAAAACAGAGAATCAAATCAACTAATCACACCTAGTTTAGCATCAACATTATCCCACCGTCCATTTCCAGATCTTAATCCTCAGATCCACCTTACACTTGGCATTCGCCGTCGCAGCCACCGTCGGCGACTTTCCGGCCGGCAAATTCGCTTTAATTCCGCTACAATTCACTCTAATTCCGACCTTCTTACTCTTCATTCCCCCAACTTTCACTTTTACCTTGGTATCCAACTCGATATACAACGGCAAGCTCTTCTTATTCTTCAACGCCGCTCCGTCAACGCTCTCGCCTCCGCTAGTCAACGTGGCTCTCAGCACCGTCGTATTCTTACCGCCGTGAGTGAACGCGGGAAACGCACCGTTACCTAAATTAACGCCGTTAGAGGTGATCAAGACATTAATTGGATTGTAAACGAAGGTGATCTTCTTGTTAGGGTTTCGACAAGTGACGGTGAGATCGAACTTTGACGTCAGATGCGACGATGACGTGAGATTGAATTGAGTGATTTTGAGTGATGTGAGAGTGTAGGTAGGGCGGTGGGGCCGGTAGAGGAGGTAGAGAACGCCGCCGGTGGCGGCGGCGAGGAAGATGAGGATGATTAATATGAGAGTTGTCCAGAGACAGCAGGAGCAGCAGAGGCTTCGCCGGCGACGATCATGGTACGGTGTTGGACGGTAGGCTGGCCGGTTGGCGTTGTAGACTTGTGCTTTGGTTGCCGGAAATGATGGATTGGTGGCGGCGGTGGTTTTGGTGGCGGTGGAGACGCCGTTGGCGGTGGAGACGCCGTTGGCGGTGGTGGTGGGTTTAGAGGGGAAAACTCTGTCAGTCATGGTTGAGAAGTCTATAATATGGATAGTGTATATGTACAAATTATAGACAGTGTAGCATTTATATAGTTTATATAATTAGGAGGGGTTGTGGGGGGAGAGAGACCTTACCGTCCCAATTTATGCTGTTATTTTTTGTGATTAAATTTTAATTATTAATTATTAATTTAAAATTTTAAAAAATTGAAAATTACATTTTAAAATAAATTATATACACTTTCTAATATATGTAATCTTCAATCAAAATTAAGTTAATTTATCCATAAAAATCAAATAAAACAACTAAATTGGAACCAAGAAATACTTTTTAACTCTACCGCGGTTCTTTATTCGAGTGCTTGCTTTACCAGGAAACCAAATAATCTTTGCCAACTTTTTATTTTATTTTAATTATTTGATTTAATTTCTTGTTCTACTTAATGCTGATTGGATATAAGATAAGAACAAATAATATCTCACTTTCGTCCCGATGAATATTTAATTTCAAGAAATTATATTTCACAATTTTAGATAATTTATTTGTAAATAAATAATGTAATTATCACATATTTTCTATTTTTTTTGAAAGCAATCTCATATTTTCTATTGATATGTGATTCGGGGTGCATGACTAATTTAATTTAATCCACCGGTATTATGCATAATATTAGGCAGATATAATGGGTGACAGATAATGATTCTTTAGAAATTTCCATACACCGTTAGATTCCAATACATGGAAACGATTGTCAGTCTCCTATCATATCAGTTGTTTTTTATGTAACATTTTCAATGGTTTTATTATTATCAACCAAATTAACATATTGTTTTATTCTAATGAACCATGTATATATAAATTAATATAGTCAACATGCAGTGCAAGTGTGTAATATCTATGGGATTTGGTTTTATTGGACATAAAAATTTTAAGTGTATATATTTCATAAAGAATTTTGAATTTTAAAATTTTGACGTATTTAAATAGAATTTTAATTCAATAATATCTATTTTCAAAATTTTAAGCATATTTAAAGAGAGAGTTCTTCTAAATAATTTATTATCACTCATTTTTTAATAAATAAATTTAAAAAAATAAAAATATATATATTGTATTATCATACATATTAATAAAAATATAACATAAATAAAATATTTATTTAAATCAAAATAATGAATAATTTCTTTCTTTTTTTCAAAAGAAACATAAATTACGAAACGAGAATGGATGAGAGAAAATAAGGAGTTGCTTGGAGTTGGGTCTAATTTCAAATTTATCGTTCAAGTCCCCCCTAACTATGAGTTTCGAACTCGCTTTATGTCACTGAATAAAGACTTAAAATACTTATTGGGCCACGTTCTCTCATATTTCGGGAACATAAGCGCTTCCATTTCTAGAATGTATTGTGTACAAGATTTCTGTAGTTCTGTGTGGTAGTGATGTCTGCACATTTGATCAAGTATAATACTGTTGGGTGTGACAGTGTCCAAACTTTCTTTTTTACGTCCCCTTCTTTATGTAATTTTATTATTTTAATTCTCGACAAAGAATCCCCACCTAATTCCTCCGTTTCCGGTCACTGCCGCCGTCGATTACGGCGGTTCCGGACACTACCAAGCCCCACCTCCGATTTACAACCTCCATCTACACAATCTAATACAAAAACAATAAATCCAATTCAATTAAACATCATCTAAATTAAGATCGTGGTCTGCTATGTGATTTCACCGCGTGTGGTCTTTGGGCAGGTAACTGAATGTGATAGATGGGGTTATTCTATAAAGGTACAATATCATTATTCAATTTAATAAAATATGTTTTATCCACGTACACATCTCTTAAACTCTAAAATTACATTATAAATTTATATGCATTTGTTCTTTTTCATAAAATATTATTTGTTTGACTCGAGTTTGTTGCTTAATTATGGTTGATTATATTCGAGAGATTTATAAATTTTTGTATATTTGTTACTTTTATGTGTCTTTTTCACGTCTACAAGTGTTCGTTGATTCATTTTATTTAGAAACCTGATGTATGATTTGTTTCTTGTTTCTTCAGGTCTTAATCAAAATTTCGATTATACTCTTAGTATCAATTTTTTGTGTTCTCTTTCGTCGATCATGAAATGTATTTAATTTAAATGTCTATATCATTTTATAATTAATATATCATTTTAACATCAAATATTTGTAAACGTGATCCTTCCATGTGTTCATACAGCTATATTTGATTATCAAAAATTCGTTCCGTGATTGATTCTCATTTACGTGTATTAATAATGTGCATTAAATATGACAGTTTTGGTTAGACTTTTTGAAATTTTATTTATTAATTTTTAAGTTATGACTTTAATTTACATTTACTTGTTTATCTATTGTTTAAAATGGTATCGTTATAAGTGTTATCTTTTATTTTTAAAATGAGTTTTGAATGTATACTTTTAATTATCATCCGTGAATTACTTTATCATTTTATAAAAATGGCAGTAGCTAATTCATTTTTAAATGATCTTGTTTAATTTTCTTTTATTAGTTTTAATTATATCATGTGAGGTCCTTGAATTATCAGTTATAATTTTAAATCGGTAATTGACTCCTTGTATTTTAATTTTGGTGTTTCTTATTTTTTTTGACAAAGATATGCTTATTGGTATATGGATTGTATCATACTACAATAGGCAATGAAAGGAGTTCCTTTCATAAAAAAAGTTATTATGTAATCATCGGACATGCAAAGATGATTATGGAAATTTAGATAATAAATCTTTAATATCCAGAAGAAAACACCCTTATGGAACATTACGTCCCAACATCGTGCAAATAATAAAAACTAAAAGACATAAATTAGAAATAAAACAAAAAAAAGTATATAATATTATATAATTAAATAATAAATACTATATACGGTAATAAGATATTAATAAAAATATAGGTATATAATTAAGCTAGCCAAAAGGGACCCTTTTGGTTAGATATCAATTTTAAAAAATAAATAAAGTATAAATTTTAAAATCAAAGAAAGATCTGTTATAAAGCACATAAAAAGTCATTAATAATACATAAACACAACCTTATATGGTCAACAAGACATTATATATGGTACTCCCTTATATGCACAAAAAACCATCATATATGACACACAACTCGTTAAATAAGGTAAATAACATCCATATAATTAACAAAAAATTATCAATTCAATTTAATATATACAATTAACTGGCATATTTGTAAATACTACCAATATTGTCATTCAAAATTGAAAAAAAACAATAGTTATTGTCTTTTAAAACAATAACCAACTTTTATTATATCTCTACGATTAACTATTACATTTGAAAAAGATTAAAACATTTCATACAAAAATAAAAGAAAATAAAAGATGACAATTAGCTACAATAAATAACATTTGTGGAATATTAAAAGTCTTATATAATGTATTTTGTGTACGTACTTCAAATAAAGTATTTTGTGTTTGATTAGATTTCAAGGAATTACAGGTAGTGTGTTAGTTAATTTTCAGTTTTAAATGAATGGTTAATTATGGTTATATATATGTTTTATATTTTATTTAATGATTTTTGTGTTATATTTGATGACTTTTTGTGCCTATATAAGGGAGTGTCATGTATGATGACTTTTTTTTTTACCATATTTGAGAAGTAGTAACATATTATAGTATGTTGATTATTATATATTATATGTGGAGTTAGTTTTTAAAATTTTAATGTAAGTTATTAGTAGTATATTATAAATATTTATAATATTTTTTAAATTTTATTTAAATTAGTGTCTAATCAAAAGGATTCTCCTTTGATTAGAGTTTACTTTGGCAACAATATATGACATATTTATATATTATTTTATACATATATTATTATCATTTATATTATTTAATTTTAAATTTTATTATATATGTATATATTCATATTCATCTTTTTATATTCGTGGACCGGTATCTTGTTTGTTCATTTTTTTTCTTTCAAGGATGCTTGGATGGGATGTTCTTTTGTATGGTGTTTTCTTTTCAGATACTAAAGTTTTATTATCTAAATTTCCCCGGTCATCTTTGCATGTACGACGGTTAGATAATAATTTTTTTGAATGAAAAGAACTCTTTATTCTGGATTATTATATTGGGATACAATTGATATGTGAAATTGTATTTTGTCAAAAAAAAATACTTATTGGACCAGTCCATGTTGGTGATGCTAGTAATGCTAAGGCCCGTTTATTTTAATTTATAAACATGATATATTTGGGGGGGGGGGGGGGGAGGGATTGGACTTGTCAGGAGTCAGAATCTGAATTTTTTCCTGAAATATTGTCATATTTTAACAATTCCTGAAAAAGAATAGATTACTTTATAGTAAAATAAAATGTAAAATCCTAACAAATTTACGTGTAAAAAGTTAGAATGGAGTACGAGTGAAAAGTATGTTAAAAAATAAACCGAACAAAATATATTTTGCTGATTAATTTGGACTAATTTATTAATTAAATAACCTTATGTTAATACAGTGCTTTAAAAAACTTTTCTAAGATCACCGTGCTCTTAGAAAAATTGGTTATAATAGGAAAATTGGTTATATAATAAATAATGTATACCTCTAAGAAGTAATAAAAGGTAAAAAAAATGCAGAATTAAATTTGGAAGAGTGAAGGCCGCCACTTATTATAAAAGAATAAACACAAACGGACAGCAAACCAAACAGTTACCACCGACACTTGTAAACAAAGAAATACTGTACTAGTACTACTCATAAACTCCCGAGTCCCTGTGTATGTAATAGATTATTACGGAGTACTACAAACTTTAAGCAGTCCCGCAGTTGCATCATTTGTGACATAATGGTGGTCTAGCACAGTAGCTCCCCACATCGGAAGACTCCATGCCTAGGTATTTTATCCGGAGCGCCTTATTCAGAATTATTTCTGAAAATAATAATTTGAATTTTGTTTATTATTTTTTGCAGTAACCCGCGTTATACTTTTTTTTTAAACATACATATTTAATTTAAAAGGGAATTATTATTATTATTATAATCAATGTAATATGACATTGTATCTTCAAATTACACCTTTAATTGATAAAAATATAAAATATTGAGATGTGTCATTGTCAGTGGGAATCCGACCATTTGCTAATTAAATGACAGTCAGCCGGTGCAAAATGCTACTCTGTCCCCGGTTCCTTTAAATTTTTGTGTATCCTTAGTTATTATATTAAAAATTAAAATATAATCGAATTTTAAAATAGTTAAATTTTTTAAAATAATAAATATATTTATTTCTTATATTTGTTTCTTTTAAAAGTAAATATATGAATAATTTTAAAATATTATATTTAAATTAATATCAAAAAGGGAAATAAGTATGTATTAAGAAACATGTATTAAAAGATAAATTTTATTTTTAAAATGAATTGTAAAAGGGGAGGGGAGTAAAATTAAAGTCTCTCGGATATTATTACTATTATTACTAGTGCATTTCATCACTAATCATAATGATAGTACTATTAATCTAATCACTGATCACAATGAAAAAAAAATCACACAAAAACATGTAAATGTGTTTCTGAAACACACAAAAATAGGTTGATATAAAAAAAGAAATGAAAATTACCAAGTGATGACTGATGATGCATTATATTCGCATAACCTAATCTGATTTGGATGTAAACGTGTGACATTTTGCTATTTGCCTTTTGAACAATCTTGTCAAGAAATTATGTGTAGTATAATTTTTGTTAAACATTTTTTAATCAGCCCTACCCAAATCATATGATTAAGAGAGATGATGATAACAAAACAATGCACACTACAATTTGTAGTTAGTTGAAATTCGTATATATGAATAAATTCTTCTTAATGTTATTGGTTGATCACAAATGACGCTTGTGTACCCCAGTATTTTGTTTTAAGTGATGATTAGAGAGGATAAGTAGACTAGTCATAAAATAACAGTCTAGCTATAGAAGCAAATTAATGCACAGATTTATGTTTTAACAAACAAATCAAGCCCCACTGATTATTGTTGGAGAATATTTCCTTTATTCTCTCCCCCCTGCCAAACCACTTTTCAAAGTGATTACTGATACTTAGCTTTCTGCTACTATTCATTTATATGATGCTTGGATTGGATCAGTTGCACTGATCTGTAATCACCCATTTGAACAAACAGTATTTTCATAGTAAATTTTGAAGCTTTTCTTTAAGTACAACTACAATGATTAGGCTTGGAGCACCTAATCTATTTTTGTGTTATCACCTCTATAATTTCTCCACATAACTTCAAGCACACTATTTCTTGGATTTATATTAAATTATTTATGTTTTCTTTCCCATGCTTTTACTTAAATGAGTTGGCTGAGTGATTCAGATCAAAGATCTTGAGGTTCATTTTCTTGATTTTTCGGAAGGAGATGAAAATGCAACAGCTCATTGTAAATTTGATGCCTTTCTTCGCAATTCTCTTTAACCTGCCAATTCTTGGATTTGCAGGTAATGGCCTTAACTTTTTCATAATTTAGTTTGTTTTGATCAATGTGATTGATTGTTTAGTTCAATGTGGGTTTTTATGAACTTTGATAAGAGATCAGTCAAATGGGATCTGGGTTCTCAGAAGTTTTTGTCATGATCCGTACTTAAAACAATTGCATTCTTCTGAAATCACTGTTGCAATGAATTTTACTCAAAATTTTTGATCTCACTGGTTGTAGAAGATTCCCAAGTCCATAAACATTTTAAAGTTAAGCTCGGTTTTGATATACTTTTCCATTATCAAATTAAGATTACAAAGTGCAAAGTTGTAACCAGTAAGGATTCATATTTACAGTTTATATCTTTCCTGAAAGTGGACAATATGGTGCTTTCAGGCTCTATAATTAAGATTATGGGCTGGCATTCAACTTACACTCTGTTGCAGGCTTTGACATTCCTTCATTGACAGCAGCTTCTGTGCTGAATCACTTGAGTATACCAACACCTCACATCATCTCATATGGAACTACCGGATCAATTCGATTTTCTCCACGAAATGGTATAACTTCATTAATAATGGTTCCAATCTGTGTGTCTTTATGCACAAGTTTGTAGCATTTTCAGTAACCAGTGTGCCTGATGGATATTTTTTAAAAACTAATGACTGCACGATAATGGCGTCTTCATACAAAAACTCCAAGGATTTAGCCCGCAAAAGACATGGATGCTAATCTCAGTAGCCTAATATAAACCACTCATTACCCTCGATCTGTAGCTATATATGATGATTCATTACACTACAGGCATTTCAGAGAATTTTTGTGCTAATTATTACTTCTGGTTTGGTTTTGTAGCCCCTTCCCGCCACAACTTCAAACCTTCCAGTAGTCCATCGGTTGCATCAGTTGCACCTGCTATACCACCTTTCCATAAACATGCTGGGAAACTGGCACACTATTCTTCACCTCCACCATTATTCTCATATTTTAAGCATCATCACGCAAGAAAGAAATTTAAAGATCTGGTCAGTAGACCATATAATAGAGTTCATCCTCCTACAAGCAGCCAACAAGGTCAGTGCTCAAAAGAAGATCTATCTAATAGAAAGTAGACATTGCTTAATGTTGTGGAATACAATAATGAAGAACAATTGCTTCTTGCTGAATATTTGATGAAGGTTTAGGTCCTTCAGTTTCCCCACTTAGTTCTGCTTCCACTTCCAGCTCTGCACCAGTTCCAACTCCGTTGATTCAACCAGGTAAGTTTATCTCCAGTTTTACTACAATCTGCCAACTTTACTTCTAATATTATTGAGTATACAATGCTGATACTCATGCCTCTTCTAGTGCCTAATTTCTCACCTACGATATCTCCATCAAGCTCATCCGTTGAGAAAAAGAAGTCTTCCCCACCCTCGTCAGTAATGGCACTACCACCCCCACCTCCTAATGAAGGTGCATATATACTATATACCTTTTACATTCACTTGGCATTTGGAGCTCATTTTTATATAATTGCATCTTCATCACAGCCTAATACAGTTGAAGATACTAACAATCATACACCATCTGATTCTACTTGTAGAATGTACATCTGTAACATGCACAAAGCCATTCACTTATACTCCTGGTGGATCTCCATGTGGCTGTGTGTTGCCTATTGAAGTAAGACTGGACCTCAGTGTTGAACTATATACATTTATTCCTTTGGTGTCAGAACTAGCCAAGGAGATTGCTGTTGGGCTTTCGCTAAATCAAAGTCAAGTTAGGATTATAGGTGCCAATGAAGCCACCCAGCAATTAGAGAAAACCATGGTCCTTGTGAACCTGGTACCAGTAAAAGAGAATTTTGCTCCCACTACTGCATTAGTTATCTATAAAAGGTTCTGGACCAGACAATTCGCCATAAATGCTTCCTACTTTGGAACCTACAAAGTAGTCAATGTTCATTATCCAGGTTTTGTAACTTCCCTTGATTCTTTTAGGATCTGCTTTTTCATCTGTGTAGTTGCCGTTTAAACTTCTTGTTTGTTCCTGTTATGTATTTCCTTCATAAACGCATCTTATAACAAGTACATGGTTATATTATTTGTATGCTTCTAATTGTCTTTTCAATTATGTTCCACAACTTGTAGGTCTTCCATCCTCTCCACCATCAGCACATTCAGCAGCTGCTAATATATATGGTGATTTATTCCCTGGTGATAGGAATGGTCGAATGCCGATGAAACCTTTGGGGATTGATGTTCCGAGGAGAAAGAAGGCTGGGACTAGTGGAAGCAAGATAGCTGTTATTGTTTTATCTTCAGTCGCAGCTTTTGCTGTTTGTATAGGAGCTCTTTGGATTTTGTTGTTGAAATGTGGATGGTGCATTTGTAAACCCCAACCAAATCCTCATGTACCTATACCCTCGCAACAAAAATTATCAGGTGTGCACCATGTAATTAAGACCAAAGCTTTTGATTCCTTTCTTTTCCAGCCAGTCACTTTATTTCTCTTCCACCGCTTGTATTTTTCCAAATTATGTTTTCTGGTTGCACTGTATAATAAGCAACACAATTAATCCAGCTAGCTTCTAGTTTCTAGTATTTACCTTCAATATAATGAGCTCTTCATAATACACTTCCATGTACATAAATTCTGCAGGGACTTCCATGTCTTTAATGTTTGGAAGCAGACCCGGGTCAGCATCAATTTCACGTAGTTCTAATGCATTGGCATATAAGGGAATTGCTAAGATTTTTAGTTCGAGTGACCTGATGAGAGCCACTGGTAACTTTGATGCTTCAATGATTCTCGGGGAAGGTGGTTTTGGACTTGTCTATGGTGGCATTCTTGATGATCGAAGGAAGGTGGCTGTGAAGGTTCTGAAAAGAGATGATCAACAGGGAGGGCGTGAATTTTTGGCTGAAGTTGACATGCTTAGTCGTCTACACCACAGAAACTTGGTCAAACTGATTGGTATCTGCACAGAGGATCATTATCGCTGCCTGGTATACGAACTTGTACCTAATGGTAGCGTGGAATCACACTTACACGGTACATACAAGTCTCGATGCATTTCTTATGCTACTCCATAACATTGCCCGAGCATATTATACTTCTTTAAAATTAAATCTACGTGATCTGCTTTTTGTTTGTTCAGGAATTGACAAAGAAATTGCTCCTCTTGATTGGTGTGCCAGAATAAAGATTGCTCTGGGATCAGCTCGAGGTTTAGCTTATCTGCATGAAGACTCAAGCCCTCGTGTGATACACAGAGACTTTAAGTCAAGCAACATCTTACTAGAACATGATTTTACACCTAAAGTTTCAGACTTTGGGCTTGCTAAGTCAGCACTAGACGAGGGAAACAAGCACATTTCTACACATGTAATGGGAACTTTTGGGTATGTGCTTTCTCATATAATTCATATAGATATTAGATATTATTCTCTACTAGTAATATATGTTATTGTGCTCAAGATTTAACATGTTACAGTAGTCATAACTACACTCTTGTTGATGTCGTAATTTTCCTATAGCTACTCATGTGCTCTTTTTGTGAACCACATGTATTCCAGTTACTTGGCTCCGGAGTACGCAATGACTGGCCATCTGTTGGTAAAAAGTGATGTTTACAGCTATGGTGTAGTTCTCCTCGAGCTCTTAACAGGAAGAAAGCCTGTGGATTTATCACAACCACCAGGTCAAGAAAATCTGGTAGCTTGGGTACGCCCGCTGCTTACAGACAAAGAGGCTTTGGAAACCATCATTGACCCGTATTTAAAGCCAAATATGCAATCTGACAGTGTATCGAAAGTAGCAGCCATCGCGTCAATGTGCGTGCAACCAGAAGTATCTCATCGTCCTTTCATGGGCGAAGTTGTTCAAGCCTTAAAGCTGGTATGCAACGAGTTTGATGAAATAAATGAGGATCCTATATTAAGAAATTGCAGTTATGAGGACTTCTCTGCTAGCAAGTATAGTAGAGCTTCAAGTGATCTTGGGGAATCCCCGGGGATCCACTACCCTGGGTATAATTCCATTTTAGACAGTCATAAGGTCCCATTATCCAAGTCGAATTCAAAGTATCCGTCAGCTGGAATTGAGGACCAAGAATCAGGGTCTTTCAAGAGGATTTCTAACTCAGCTCCATTGAAAATGTTAATGAGAGGACTCTCTAAAGGCTGCTCGAGTGAGCATGGATCTTCGGTTAAATAACTGTCAATATCCACTCCAGTTATATCAATATACACCCAAAAATATATTCCCGATTACATATATTTAGAGTTACACTTGCATAAACAAGAGGGTTCTTTTCACACATGTACTATCATCACTGAAAAACTTGCAAGATATCAGTTTTTGAAGGTGTTCGGCCAATGGCGTTGTTATAGCATGCTCATAAAATAAGGAAAGGAAGAGCTTTGCTAGTGAAATATATTTGATAGAGCAGGACTGTACATGATGTGTTCTTATAAATATAATTCTAAGTTTTAGGTATCTGTAACATTTGTTATATATGTTCAGCTCATATGATCATTAATGTTGAAGTTCTTTGGCAAATTATAATGTTTGCTATATAATTTTAAGACACTGTTACTAATAATATCAATGACACGGTGCATAACAAAAAATATAATGCAGACCATATGAAACTATGGACTGTGTGAACCGTACTGATCACATATATAAAATACAAGTAGAAAAGTAGTCTCAGAGTTATCAATAACTGAATAATGGAAACCTTTTTATTTTACGTTAGGCATGTTAATACAACAGCCAGGAATTGCTATTCGTTTATCATGAATGATTGCAGAAAAAAAACATCGAACAAATTTATCAGCATTAGAACATCCCGAGCTTTCATTTGCAAAATGTTGGTCACCACTATACACCAGCTTCTTTGCCTAATCTGCTTCTCAGAATCTTCACCCCCATGTACCTGCACCAGAAGAAGGTTAGGACAAAATAATCCAACACGAATTTCTTCATTGTACATTTGTACCTATGTTTGCAAGAGTATAATTGTTAAACAGATATGGAGCGAGTATACATAATAGTTGATTACCTTCCCATCATCATTACAGTGGCTTGGGGATTTGTGCCTGGGGACTGGACAAATGTTGAACCATCAATGACACGAAGGCCATTGACTCCAAGAACCTCGTAATCAGAGCTTATAACCTTGCCCTTGTGACACCCACCATGATAATGCCAGATTGTGATCTTAGTTTGTCTGCAGTATTGCTCAAAGGACTTTGTAACTTCAGCAGTTTTTGGGATAAGGTTAAAATTAGCACTGACACTCAAATTGAGCAGCTTCTCAAAGGTATTATTACCAGGCTGCATAAAATTGATCAAACGTTTCGTTTTGACAAGCTTCTCTAAGATTCGAATACCATTGACACACTGCTGTAAATCTTGAGGATTGCTGAAGTAGTTGAAGGAGATGTTTGGATTATCATCAGCATTAGTGTTGTTCAAAGTTAGCTCCCCTGTTGACAACGGATTTGCAACCTTTGATAGTATAAAAGCATCATTAAAATTTTCACGTGGGAGCTCTTCCTTTTGCTGTTGATTAAGAACCACCAAAGAAAGTGAGTACAAGTTATTGACATACATGGCAAAATTGCAGCAAAATTTTCTTTATTCAAGGACAAACCTCCTCATTTGATGATGAATTATCACGAGAATAGATTATTGTATTAGGATTTTGTCCAAATCCGGTGCTAGTCTCAATGTAAACACCCTGTCTTGTAATCCCAACAATCTGAATTAACGATTGAGTCATCGGTCTATTCAAGGGAACCACAATAGTGTTCAAAGGATTGTCTGCCATTTGCTTGCCAACAAACTGATTGTCAAGCACCACAGTAATGTTCATTTGTTCAAGATCCTCCTTTGGTCCAATCCCACTGAGTAAAAGCAGTTGAGGACTCCCAATTGCACCAGATGACAATATAACTTCACTCTTATTATTCTTTGACAAATTTACTTCATGTTGCTTCCCGTTTTCATCTTTAAATATCACTCCAACAGCCCTTGGCTTGCCTGTATTCAATTAACAAAATATTAACGATTAATATTTTTATCGGTAAATCAAATTCTGAAAGAACAAAGGTTAAGGTATATAAACACACATGTAAGATATACATATTAAGATTTCAAGGCATTGATACTGGGAGAGCCAGTAAATTAACATGGTATCGCTTTTGATTCAGCAGTCTCATTTTGAATATTGCCGCTAAACGTAACAAGGTAGATTGATTACCTGAAGTTTGATCAAACACAATCTTCTGAACAGTTGCATGGATGAAAACATCAAGATTCTTGGGATCAGCAGATTGAAGTAGTTCAGCAGCACTGTGACGATTGCCATCATTGTCAAAAATGATACCACTAACTTTGGTTCCATATACATGTTCATAAGTGTATCCATTGTCTGGAGCAACTCCAACTTGTAATAAAGCATTCTTTACAGCAGTTTGCCAAGAATTCAGAACTGGCTTATAAACAATCTGCTTTTCGACCCATGGGTATGATTCGTAGGCCAGTTTTGGGTCTAATCCTAGTTCCGCGAGACTCCTGAAAAAACATACATTCACGTGTTAATCAAAACATACTAATTTGTATCCATAACAGTAATATAGAAATAATTCACAAAGTTCACCTCCTCCACTCCTTGCTATTCTTGTCATATATTCTAATTCTCGAAATGTAGTAGTAAGAGGTGACTAACTACAGGTTGACTTTGACCAGCTGATAATTTATTTTTTTCCGAATAACTACATACACTAAAGTTTTTTTTGACAAAGTACATAGACTAAGGTAGGTACAGTATTAAACACTGTTTGACTTTTTTATTATGGTTTACGTATGATATACTGATAGCTTGAAACTATGATTGGCAATGACTGGTTCTCTTCTCTTCAATTACTATCTTCAAACTGATTGCATGTAACTATTATTAATGTAATGACAATTGATTGACAACCTATTCCATATATCTACTGAGAAATAAATGTTGAGTTGTCAATCGATAAATTTCTTAATAATAATATGAAACTCCGATTCCGCCTAATAAATCATACATCATGTCATGTTATTTGGAAAATAAATTGGAATTATTTTAGGATATCTAACAAACAATGTACAATTGACATCTACAAATGCATTTTTTATTTTAAAATAAATTTAAAAAAACAAGTTGTAGAATTATTATTTTATAAAACAATTAAAAGGACAATTAATTTGAGACGGATCATAGGAAAAGAAAACAAAAGTTAAATATACCTTAAACTGGGTCTGGTGTAGAATCCAGCATTGATGCTGGTACCTCCACCCAGAATCCTAGGTCTTATATTAAAGACACCTTCGGTTATGAAGTACTGTGCAGGTGAAGTCGCTGAAGAATCTGCTGTATTGATGTGATAATTTTTGAGGAGTGAAGTATTTTTATTATCAAAAGGAACACCACCTCTTTCTAACAATAAAACATTATACTTCTGGGACAGAGTTGCAGCCAAAGGGCAGCCAGCAGTTCCACCTCCAATTATTATATAGTCATATTCTTTATTTTTAACAGCTGATGAAGAGGATGATATCGAGCTTGCATTCTTTATGAATGCATAGTCTTCTTCCCATGTCTTCTTACCTGCACAATATATATGGTTATGGAATCAAAGGGTGTTAATTAGTTCAGTGCAGCTCCGGCTGACATTCAAAAATTAATGGACAATTTTATTTAGAAGTGAAATTTATAAAAGAAAATGTGTGCATGTACCTTGACAGAAGGCGAAAAGAGAAAGGAGGAGAAAGAACTTAAGGATGTTCATTGTATACTAATACTGTTGCATGCACACCAGCTAGCTGCAGCCTTGTAAAATATGGGCTTTGGTCTGCCTAGATTTTTTGTGCTCGTAAATCTGTTTGTTTGTAGATTGCAGAGTCTGTGTAATAATCACACATATATAAAGGGGAATGCTACAAGGTCGTACCTGCAGGATCTAGATTATTTAGAATTACTAATGGAAACAGAGTTTTGGGTAAAGATTGAAACGGGCTGCACCTCTCCCATTTACATTAGTTTCTTCAAATTTACGCGCAAGAGAAATGTCAATTTAAAACTGCATGTTATATAAAGAATTGACTTTCTGATGAAAATATAAAAGAATAATTTGGTTGACGGAAGGACTGGTCTAAAATTCTAATGGAGTCTTCAACGTACCGTATTAATTTTCCGCTCATCAACTACGTACACAAGTCATATAAGTAATTATGCTAGAACATAAATGAATAATTGATGCACTGTGTAATTATGAATTGTAATTTAGATAAACATGTAATACTCGAAGACAAGGCTACGGGAAATATATGTGTTATATTTTCTGTTTTAGAATTAGATTAAAATTTGTGGTTTTTTTTATATAGAAATCTAAGGAAATATTAGAAAGAGAAAATGCAAAGCAGTTGCAAAAAGTACAAATCTATGTACATAATTACGTGCAAGACCAATAATGACTTTTGTGATTTCCTTTGAAATGTTGTTAAACATAAGAAACTTCGAGTCCTCTTCGTATGTACTTATTATTCTTCATACAAACGTAAGATGTAATTAAATTCTACCAGATTCTTACAAACAAGTTAGGTGCTGAGAAATGTCAATGTCTACACCTGAATTTATTAAGGGGGGGGAAAGGCTTATGAATTTATTAAGTAAATTTTGATAAATAAACTACAACATCTATTATTTAATTCCAAATAATATGTAATTTACATTATTATTTATAGCATGGATGATGAAGTTGCATAAAATTTATGGACTCCTTTTATTAATTAGATGTGCATGTCATAATTAGATGTGCATGCCAACAAGAATGTAGTCCGCTAACTAAGATATTTACTGTAGCATCCTACATCAAATAGAAAGTGTATGTTTGGTAAAGACAAATTAATAACCAATGTATACAAAGTTTGTCTGTAATGTTACAAACATTCCACATCAAATAAAAAGTGTATGTTTGAGCCATTTATAAAAAATTGCTTGTTTTTATGGGATGAGTTGTGGTGGATTGTTATGCTCGCAATACATTCACTTGCAAGTTTGAGTTGTTTTTTTTTGTCAGCGGCCTTGAGTTGTTATACTTGCAGATTTTTCAAAGTTCTTGGTAATCTAGAACAATGCTGTAATGTCAAACAGATGTCAACATTTATATATGAGAATATGAGATCACTACAAGTTCTTGATGAATCATGATACATAATATGAATACAACGGAACTGACATCATGCTCCCTTTTTTAAGCAAGCCTATTTCACGTATAATTGCTTGCTAAAAATAATGATAATACTAGACTACAACAATATTACTATATGCTGTTCTTCCATGCTCACCAATTATATACCAGCTGCTGCGTGGCCTACTCTTTGCCTGATAATCTTCACCCCCATGTATCTATATAATTAAGAAGATTAAAAACAATAATCTGTTAATGAAGCTAGTTGTAGTGAATATGAACAATTGTTCATGGTATATTTAATCAATGTACTGCATGATCTTACCTTCCCATCATCAGCAATGTGGCTTGAGGATTAGTGCCTGGGGATTGGGAAAATGTGGAACCATCGATGACACGAAGCCCATGCACCCCAAGAACCTTGTAATCTGAGTTTACCACTTTGCCTACTTGGCATCCGCCATGATAATGCCAGATTGTGGTTACGGTGTCCTTGCAGAATTGCTTCAAGGACTTGGTATCATTCGTGTGTCTAGGGATTAAATTGACATTGGCCAGGACACTCAAATTAAGCAACTTTTCAAAGGTTTCCTCATCAGGTGGCATATATTTGGTTAGGTGAGTGGACTTCACAAGTTTCTTTATAATGCGAAAAGCATGAACACATCGTTGTAGATCTTGTGGGTGGCTGAAGTAGTTGAAAGAGACCCTCGGGTTGTCATCAATATTGGTGTTGCAGAGACTGAGCTGCCCTCTTGACTTCGGATAAGCAACTTTTTCCAGAATAAAACCTCCCTTGAATATTTCATGTGGAAGGTTTGGCTTGTTTCTTATAAAGGCTTCAATAGCTTCTGTAGTTCTTTGCTTTGGAGGAATAGTGGACAGCTGCCCTATCTGTAAAAGCCACAAATTGCATTACTTAAAGAAATAACATCTTACTAATTTGTAGTTTATAAAAGGAATTTTTTAATAATCTGTCAAAGAACAGAATAGTCAATCCTCAATCATATTATCTAGATCACATTACAGGTTTATAAAAAGGATACTTTATTTACATTGAAAAAGTACTTGCATAATGGGTTAAAGATGGGCCAATCTTTTGTTCAAAACTAGTCCTGATAAGTACATTTACTAACCTCAGCTGACAACATTCCATGATCGCAATGAATACTATCAGGGGACTGCGAAAATCCACTACTAGCTTCAATGTAGACACCTGCCTTGGTAATACCAACAGTTTGGATCAGCGATTGCTCCATAGGTGTATTGAAGGGAACAAAGAGTGAATTCATAGGATTGTCTGACATTCCTTTTCCTACAAACTCATTATCAAGCACCACAGAGATGTTCATTCTTTCAAGGTCAGTTTTAGGTCCAATACCACTAAGTAGTAGTAGTTGAGGGCTACCAATAGCACCAGATGACACTATGATTTCACTCCCCTGTTTATTTGACAGTAGTGCCTGCTGCTGCTTCCCCTTTTCATCTTTGAATGTTACTCCAATTGCCTTTGGTTTCTTCCCTATGTTGCAAAAAATGATGTACGATGATCATGAACCAAATGATGGTATCTAAATTGGCTTTAAATTTTTGGGGATCTCTCCAGAAACAAGACATGCATATTTAATCTTGTAAAGCTTTACTTGCCTGTTTTATCAAACACAACATTCTGAACAGTTGCATGAATTAGAACATCAATATTTTCATGGGTGGTAGATTGAAGTAGCTCAGCAGCAGTGTGACGACGACCATACTTGTCAAAAGTGGTCCCACCAACCTTGGTTCCAAATAAATGATCATAGGTAAATCCATTGTCGGGTGAAATCCCTACTTCAAGTAGACCATCCCTCATTGCCCGCTGCCAAGATGCCAATTTAGGCATGTGGACAATCTGGTTCTCAATCCACGGGTATGACTCGTTTACTAGTTTGGCATCAAATCCTAGTCTTTCGATATCCCTGAAAATTTGTACCGACATATTAAAGCATGAAGAAATGAGAGTGCTTAGCATCTATTACATCATGCAATTAGCAGTTAAATCAGATTTTCATCAAATAAATGTAATATTAGCAACAGACTACTTGAATCCCATGCTTTAGGTCCCAATTATTGACAGACTAATTTATGGCCTTGTAATGCAGTAACACAAAAAAACATTGTGCAGCAGACCTGAATGTCCATAAAAATATTTGGTATTGATTTTTAAGGCAAGTAATCCTGATGTAGAATGTAACAACCTATTTCTTCCCAACACTTTCAGTTTCCAGCCATCAGCTGTCGGAACCAAGAGTATTTAATTTACAGACTACATACAAACAACAGTATAGAGTACAGATTTACTTATGAGGTAAGTTATTTTTGACTGACCCGGGTTATTTAAATAATTCTTTGGATAAACACGCGGATCGTTCAGGAGAGAACTGTAAGGCTACATTGTTAGAATTGATAGCGGACCATTTGCCTATCATTTAATAGAATCACATTCAGTATAAGAGTACAAGATGTCAAGGTTAGATGAATCTATATTTGTTCTGATTTAGTTGCAGAGACAAGTTCATGGAGATTGTGTGTTCAGCATTATCATTTAATAAGAGCATGTCCAACTAACTGAGTAGCTGGTAAATATCATTTATCAAAATCTATAACATCATATTATACAACCATCATAATTTAGAATCATCAATTCACTGTAGTTGCTTCCTTTAATGGTATGTGAATGATTTAGAATGTATTCTTAGCTTAACACTTTCAGATTCCAGAGATCACATACAAAACAACAGTAAAGAGTACATAGTGACTGATGAGGTAAGTTATTTTGTACTGATCAAATATTTTACAACATTTATGTCTTTCTCATATACATTAAACAGAGACAGAAGGACTTTGGTGTAGACTGTAGACATACAATCGTTCAGGAGAGAAATTGTAAGGCTACATTGCTAGATTTGATAGGGACCATTTTGTCCATCATTTAACATAATCAGATTCAGTATAAGAGTATAAAGTGTCAAGGCTAGAAGAATGAATCTATAATCGTTCTGATATTAATTGTAGAGACAATTAAGTTCACGGAGATTGTGTGTTCAGCATTATCATATAATAAGATAAAGAGCATGTCCAACTAACTGTTGAATAGCTGATAAATACCATATTATCAACTTCTATAACATCAAATTGTGAGACCATTCATAATTTAGAATCAATCTATTTACAGGATTACGGTAGTAGTTTTTTTTTATGTTGCTTTCTTTGATGGTATGTGCATTACATTATGATGATATTCTTGGCCATGTCAAACTATATTATACAGGTGAAGCCATTCTCAAAAAAAAAATTAAAATTGAACTTAGGCTGGTCCCCTAAATTAAGAACCAAACTTATTATTCAGTTAACGCAATAAAATCAAATTCCTATTTAAGATAAATCATGCCTGTCAACCTACTTAAAAATTTACAAAATATATTATACAGCTAAACATATACAGTAAATTATACCAAGATTAACTATCTACACTTTTAATGCAATAGAAACTAGCACAAAATTTAAGCCTCACCTAGATTATAAACCTAGTACTAATACTTATTGTTATCAGTACTAGACTACTAGTAGTATTCAGAAAACTCTAATCACCCACGTGGACAAAACAATTAATGATCGATAAAAATCAAGAAAACGCAATAAAAATGGGCTTGCCTTTTGCTAGGCCTGGTGTAAAAACCAGCATTGATGCAAGTGCCTCCACCCAAAACCCTAGCCCTGGAATTGAAAACACCTTCGGAGGAAATAAAGTACTGGGAAGCAGAGGTAGCGGAGAGATCTGCCAGAGAAATATGGAAATTTTGAAGAAGTGATAAATTTCTATTTGTAAATGGAACCCCACCTCTTTCAAGTAACAAAACACTGAAATTCTTGGATAGTGTGGCAGCTAAAGGACACCCAACTGTGCCGCCACCAACTACTATGTAATCATAAGCTTTACCAACAACAGTTGATGATGAAGATGATGAGAAAGAACTTGCATTTCTAATGAATGGGTACTTATCTTCCTAAGTATATAAATCTCTCCTACTCCTACCTGCAAAAAATTTTTTTTGTAAAATCGACACAAATGAAACACATTTGAGCTGAGTTTACTAGAAAACATCAGTGTGTGTGTGAATACCTTGACAGGAAGTGAGGGACAGGAAGAAAGAGAATGAAAGAAAGAGCTTCATTATCATCATCATTGCCTTGTAATATTGTTTGCAAGAAGCTAGCAGAAAGATCTTAATTTCTTGCTTGCTCTGCTCCCTCTATGTGGCTCTCTTTGGTTGGCCTTGTCATTTGTGTTTCTTCTTTTCATTAATATGAGACTACTTATATATACTCACACGCATACTCCCTCCGTTCAGTAATATAAAAAGTTATTATAATAATTTTAAAAGCAGCATATTTTTACTGACTCGAAAATATGGGGAAACCAGAGTAAAAGAATTAAAATAACAATCAACAGAAAAAATGAATAAAAAATAAGTGAGTGGAAGACAAATTATTAATACAACGTCCATATCCGCTTTACCAGCTTATTGTGTGACTATTTCTGTATCCATTTATGTGTATCAGTGTATGTAGTATTACTCTTATTTTTATGGTGTAATCAAATTAATTACAACAGAATTATTCAATCGTAAATTTCAACAGAAATTGTGTACAGTAGGAGTAAAAATTTAGAGTTTCTGTTGCAATTTAATGAGCTTACCGGTATACATACATTTATGTACCCATTAGGAAGAATGAAAGAGTGATAGAGGGTATCTTTATTAAATTCATTAGATTTTTAAGGAATTTAATGTCATACGCAGAAACTCCAACGAAAGAGAAAAAGAACCCTTTATTGCGTGGTGATCTGATACTAGCTGTGTTTGAGACTTGGAGTAGTAAATGCACATCCTCCATGCACCGTTGGATTGCTTTCCAATAATCCCATCCAACCCTCCATCACATGGCCAGCTCACTTTTCTGTAGACTTTAATCAACTCCCCCCGCCCGGTCCCCTGTAATAGGTTTTACTCTCAGGACGTTACACAAAATTAACAAACTTATTTCCGAACTTCTTAGATCCATTTTTTACACGTGTTAAAAAGTTATCTATACAATTCATATTTTTAATTTTTTTTGATAAAAATATAAACAATATTTATTTTGGAATGAAAAGAGTATTAAATAGAGTACGCAGGTCAATTCATTCATTTTAACACACCTATTTTATGTTGATGAAAATGGCTTTTTACCTTAAATTATAGGAGTGTATATATCGAATGAATGGGTTTCAGTTGCTTTATATTGCATGAATTGATAATATACTAACGGAGTGTATACATATATGCTTTCCAGTTGTAGTTAGTTATATATTCCAGAAACAAGTAGCAACTAATTAAATGAATCCCTGTAATATAATAGAGTACATATATATATATATATATATATATATATCTTCATGAATATTATGGGTTGATTTAAAATGTGTGCCAACAAGATCCGATCCAGGATAGTATCATGAGCATCTCCCATTCCAGGATAATTAATGTACGTGCGTGTCTTGATCAAACTAACACACACGCACACTGTGTGCAGGGATGAATTCGATCACCCCTATATTTATTTCGTATCTTGACTTTTCTATGCTACTTTAATATACATGCTTGCTTTTTTCTTTTTTAAATATTTTTTATCAACAAATTATATCGAAATACAAGAGAAAGGAATTCTTTATTCAAAAAAATTATTGATTGGTTAACTTTTAATAGTTAATATATCAATGATTAAATAAATGTTTTCTAAAATTTCTAATCTTATGAAATATAAATATGATTAATTTTAAAATTATATATGAGATTTTACATTAGAATCAAAGATTTCTCTCCGGAACTCTGAGAAAATACTTTTTAGAATATGTAAATATATATGTATTGTTGGACCAAATCAAGTCTACTCTATGTAATTGCTTGTTTTGCTGTAACATATTTTGTATTTATGTATTAAGTTAGTGACTTAGATAATTCAATATATTATTACAGTTAGAAATGTGATCAAATTATATTTTCAAGTTGTAATTCAAAGTCAAAGAATAAAGTCTGTTAGAATATTCAAGTTGAATCATGCAACTAGACAAAGAAGACTACTTGAAGAATAAGAAATGCAGTCTGAAAATTCTTCTAAGGCAAACAGTTCATTTGAGAAGTTACTACAATCGAGAAGTCATAAATATGTAATTGGTTGAGAAGTCTCAAAACACTCGTTGGCTTAGTATTCGATCGAGAAGTGTTCATTCGAGAAGTCAAGAAATTAAAGTCAATCGAGTAGTGTGAAAATGTCATACATTCGAGAAATTCAGAATAAACAATTCAAGAAATTAGCAAAAGGAGCAATCGAGAAATCATAAGGCTGAACCAATCGAGAAGTCTAAGTTTCAAGCAACTGATTGAGAAGTCACAACATATAATTGATCGAGAAGTCACAACAAGTAACTGATTGAGAAATCACAACAAGCAACTGATCGAGAAGTCACGTCAAATAACTGATTGAGAAGTCTCAGCATGAACCTATTCGAGAAGTCAATCATCATGACTTCTCGAAGCAAAATCAACAGAATACTCGACTGCTTCAAAGAGCTAGTTTCAAGGAAAATTGCAGAAGAACAAGACAACTAATTTGCAGCTCTTTCATTACAGGGTCAATCAAACCTGTGATGATATAGACAAGTCTACAATGAAACTTGGAAGATACATAAGACAAATGACAGAAGAGATAAGGCTGAAAGCAACGGACTATCAATAAAATGTGTTAGCTAGAAATAGATAGTAGTTAAATATAAAGTTATTTTTGTCTATTTCTAGTTTTAGCTTAATTGACTAATGATAGCATGTGTCAAAAGACATGTTGTCTATATAGCTTATGCACTGTCTCATTAGTTATTAATATTTGAAATTATCAAGTGTATTCATACCTTGTATCCTCTAAGAACAAGAAGCTGAAATTCACATTAAATTTCATATTGTAGCAAAATTCAATTCTAATACAAATTAGATTGAAAATTATATTATGTGTTTACTTTATTTTCTGCAATATGTTTCCGTAAACACTTGAATTGTTAAAACTACATACACTAATCAAACAGTTCATCAAAAGCAAAGTCTATAAAAATTTAAAATATGCATTCACCCCCTCTATACATTTCTGTTAACTCTAATTCCTAACATGTATATTATGATTAAAACCTAAAAATTCATAACTTTTAATTTAGATTTTTAGGGTTTAATAATAACGTACACGTGAATACATACATATATTATATATTTATACTATATTATTAAAATCGGAACGTTAATGACATGATAGTCGGTAATTGGTCGATATTTAGGTCGGGTAGCTGATTAATTATTGAACCTAATTTTTAAATATTAATCTCCTAACTAAAATATATTTCTAAATAAACCCACAAACATTTTTATTATTAAAATATAAATAAAATCTATATAAAAAAAATATATACATAACATTCTAAATTATTGTTATAAAAATAAATTCAAATTATATGAATAAAATATTAAATAAAAAAAATATGATTCATGCATCACACAAAATATAAGTTAGTATGAAATATAACAGAGTTGTTGAAATTTGTAGTTGACGGATTTGTCCTTAATTCTGTTAATGTTTTTGACAAAATTTAAGCGAAATCTTTATGCACTTAAAAAATATATGTTAGTTATTAAAAATTGATTAGTAAAAGATAAAATAATTGCATTTCATTAGTGCATTATAAATCATGCATTTTATTAGTTTTTTTATAATTCAACCGTACGGATGAAATATTTATACAAAAACAAGAATATATACAATTTTTCATTAAATTTTATATCACTTTTATAATAGTATTACCTGTCTATATATATTCAACGACATATATCTATTATAATATTATTATCATAAATTTATAGTTACAAATTAATATATCACATAAAAATTTGTACATTGACTTATTTTGATATGAAATTAACATCCTGTTGGATTGTTTTAATAATAATTAATTTATTAAATTTTATGCTCCACTTACTATAATTTCTCTATGGTGTGCGCTTTTCTTTTTACACTTTTAATAGTATTTGCTATTTTGTATTTTGATAGAAAGTGCTAATTTTACCTGGTACCGAAACCAGAAAACGAATTTCTAAGAAATATAAGCAGTTAGAATTTAAAAGAAAGAATATAATTATTTCAAAACTATTTTAAAAAGAAAATAGATAAATCGTCAGTAAATATAGTACTAGTTTAACAGCTATGTTGTGAATCCATAAAAAGTAAACCTAGAAATATTACCTCACTGCAGTGCACCACTGAAGCAGAGCAGGAGAGAGAGCGAGAAAGAGAGAGAGAGAGAGAGGAGAGAGATGAAAATGGAGGAAGATAAGAAAAAGGAAGAGAGAACAGTGGAGGAGCGTTACACACAGTGGAAATCACTTGTTCCTGTTCTTTACGATTGGCTCGCTAATCACAATCTCGTCTGGCCCTCCCTTTCTTGCCGGTCTCTATCCCTCTCTCTTTCTCTACACACACACACACTAGGGTTTATATCACCACTATTTTTTTTCTTTTTCAGTTATTACTTTCTAATTCCATTGCTATTTTAGCTGTTATATGTTTCCATTAGCTCATAATTGGGGTAATGGGTTCTGTAATGATGATTGGGGTTAAATTTAGGGCATTTCAGTTATTTTCTTGTAAATGTGTCAAGTTGTTGATGTTGGAGATATTGCGTCCCGATGGGTCGGGTTAGATTAGTTTATTAAAAAGATTATGCCTAATTATAGGCACTAGATGTCCTGAGATGCGATGCAGGACAAGAATATACACACACACGCAGATTAATTAATATTTTAATTACTTGCTCTGCATCAAGAAGTCTCGGGATGTGAACACAAGACATCTTAACACGCACACAAATTTCTTTTGAAACGGAAAATTTGAATGAATGATTGATAATTTTAAAAGTTGACAGCTTGTGAATGTGGGTTGTTCTGAGAATTTATGTATCGATTATTTTTGGTTCAAATGATGTAGACCCCGTTTGGCTTAGCTTAAATTTAAAATAAGTAACTTATTTTAATTTTTTTTTACATATTTTCAAAAATAAATTTTAGATAAATATTTATTTTAGAATTTTAAAACCAAATATGATTTTCAAAATTGAAAATAAGTTACTTATTTTCAGAAAAAGTACATACATACTAACTTTTTCTGGAAATAAGCACTTATTTCCTGGAAATAAGTCCAGCCAAACGGGGCCGTAGTATTAATGCTATAAATGGTTAATTTTTTTTATTCTTTGGGTTGTGGTTATAGATGGGGTCCGGTGATTGAGCAAGCTACTTACAAGAATCGTCAACGTCTATACCTTTCTGAACAGGTTACTTATCTTTTACTGCGTTATGTTTTAATCTGTTTTATCATGTTTAGGAGAAGGTAAGGTGCTATTCGTCAAATCATTTAGGCGTTCTGCTTTTACAAGTTTGTATATTTTTTGAGCTTGTTTGCTCACTATGATCACCTTTGTTTTGCTCCTTCATCTTTCTTTTAGACAGACGGTACTGTCCCTAATACACTTGTTATTGCAAACTGTGAAATTGTAAAACCCAGGGTTGCTGCTGCAGAACACATATCACAGGTGAAATAACATCGATATTTTTTCCTTCTCTGTTTACTTCTGGTTGATATTTTTTTACTGATTTTTTTCCAACTCGGATTGTATTTTGTTAGTTCAATGAAGAGTCGCGTTCCCCCTTTGTAAAGAAGTTTAAGACCATTTTACATCCTGGCGAGGTAACCAGCAATATAACTCTCTATCATATTTCAGCTTATATGATCAATAGTATGCATATACACACACATTACTTCTGTGACTTGTTAGAATACAAAAGGAAGGAAAGAAAATAATAACATGAGATCAACATAAAAAGCAACCAGCCTCCACCATGTAGGCGTGTAAAGTATGTGAGTAAGACTTGTTAAGTTGTGCTGACAAACTCATTATCATATCCAACCTACTGCACACTAATTTGGTGTTATAAACCGTCGAATAAAGTAGATTGGGTCATAAACAAACAACCCCAATAGATGTGCGGGTTAAATTCATCCAGACAGATAATGATGTGATCTGATGAAACCCGACAACCTCATTGTTTTTAATACATGTTTATAACTGCTCTGTTTTTTCATTTTTTCGTCTTGATGTTATTATTTTTAAGGTTCTCCATTCATGTGCTATTTTTGCCTAAATATGTAAATATAATATTTTATTTCCCTCTGTTTCGCAAACCATTGATTATTTTTTAGTATGAATAAATGAAAGATCAGTATATTCTAAATTTTGTACGATCTTTAAAAAAATCTTTTTTTCTCTCTAAAATTTATGCGATATTGTATATCTTTTAGTGTCACTTGCGAATCACATGCAACAATTTATTACTGAACTTTTATATATATATAGATAGAAATTTAACAGTTTACTCCATATGCTATGTAATTAATGGTGAACTATTCAAAGCTGATTTCTTTATATATAAATATATTTTGATTTTTCTATATTACATACATGATTTTCTAAAAACATACACATTCTAATAAGTCAGAAACATGATCATACATCGTACAAAATTAATAATTTCTAATTTAATTGCACAGTGAAGAATTAAAGGACCAACTCGAAAACCATTTGCTGCGAAGAATATATATATCTTAAATTTAGTAATGTTATGGTCTTGGTATTCTGAACCCAAAAAATTAAGAATAATTTTGATAAATTATTAAAGCTTCACATTAAATAAAACAAGGGGCACACTTCTAATATTTTTGGGGTAACACGTGCCCCTATTTGTATCCACCCTTGGTTATAATCCCATTGTCTTGTTGTCTAAACCTATTTATATCAATTTACTCATTGATGACGAAAGGGCTATGCCCTTGTTTTGGAATTATATCTTGTGATGGGCAATGTTTATTTTTGATTTGGTGCTACTACACACACACACACTAGCTTATAACCGTGCAAAACATAGGTGATATTAATAAATTATACGCTAATTATTTTACATGATTTAAATATTTAATTTAATGTGATAATTTATTTTATTAATAATTTCTTTCTATATTTTTCTATACAATGTTGTTTATATATCATTATTATATATTAATTACTTTTTTAATCTGTGAAGCATGGGTGCGGGTACGGCGGTGTGCGGTGCGGAGATATGCGAATTCGGAAAATTCTAAAAAATGAAGATACGGGTGCGGGGATACGGCAAATATTAAAATATTAAATATATATATTATATATATATTTATTTAGCAAAAGCAAGAAGTAGCATTCAAATTAAATTAAATAGTCAAATACATCAGGTTTTAGCAAATAAAAGACATCAAATTAAAAACATGTATATATTATATAGTAATAAATTAAAAAATTAAGCATACATACACACATACAGGCATACAAGATGCAGGCTGCAGCACACAACACATGTCATCAGTCAAATAGTTGACTCAATTATACACAGCCTCACATAAAAGATTAAACACGGCCTCACATATTTACACAATACACACTATTGACGTATAATGTATAGACACAAAGTCACAAACCCAATAAGTCAGCAACACACCGACCCAGCACTGAGAAGAAAGAAGGGAAAGAGGGAAACGAGAAGAAGACGTTGATGGCGTTGATCGACGGCTTTGTATACAGTCCCGTTGTATCTCCTTTCCTTTCCAATTAGGTCTTCAAATTGGGGCTTCAAATGGTATGTATTAATTACGTTTTCTACCCCTTCCGTATCGCATTTCCTGCACTGCAGGTTGATGAAGTGTGTGGATACGCACTGGGTGGCGCACCCCGTACGCCGTGCCGCACCCCCACACGTGTAGCGTATCCCATACGCGAATCTTCACCTAACTGGAGTACCTGCATTGCTTTTTTTAATTTTAATATTCATAAATTTTAATTATAAGTCATAATTTTAAATAAATAAAAGGGTTTGAATGGTGATGAAATTGAGTTGAATGTGAGTACAATTATATTAAATAAAAATTATAGGGCAAGTAGGATTCTTAAAATAGATTATATATAATATAATTTAGATATAATATAATATTACCCAACAGTTGTATAAAAGGAGAACTACCGGTGATAGAGTTGTATGTATAATATCTGTTTTAAATATTATAATAATATATTATACTTTGTATTTTATTTTTTATATTTAATTTTAATTAATTAAAAGAGTTTATATAAGGGTGTATTCTAATAAAAAGAGTTTATATAAGAGTGTATTTTATTTATTTATTTTAATTTAAATTAAAGAGTTTGTATAAGAGTGTATTCTAGTTAAAATTTAATTAAAAATTGTGTTTGGAGTTGAGTAGGAGACAATATATAATTTTGAACCAAAATGAGGGATAACTAAGATGAAAAAAAAAGTTCTATTGTTTGGTAATAATAATATAGTATATATATATCCTAAAATAGTGATATTTCTCTTCATTGCCTTACATATTTTGAACTTTTAATATGTTCTGTTTGCTCACTCACATGTGATTTAGTATTCTAATAAACATCCCAAAACATACTTCCAGGTGAATCGGATTAGAGAACTTCCTCAAAACAGCAACATAGTGGCTACACACACCGACAGCCCAGATGTATGCTTTTTCTTTCTATATATATTATTTTTGTTGACTTGCAGTTTTTGCAACCTATGTTGAAAAATCTGCAAAAATATTTTAATGTTTTCTAAATCTTGATTGCTTAAATTAGGTCCTCATTTGGGATATTGAAAGTCAACCTAATCGTCAAGCTACACTGGGAAACCCAGTGTCCCGTCCAGATTTGGTGTGCAATTATTAGTAAATAGCAATTCTTTTGATCCTCCTGCAGTTGTCTCAATATCAGTTCTTTGCTTCCAGCACAATTTCTTTTCTATTATTTTAGCCTGTCTCAGTGTTCACTATGATGCGAATTGTTCAAACATATATGATGTTGCCGATATGTAAACATTCCTCTTATTTGTTTTATCTTGCCTTACTTTTTAAGCGCCATTGTGCAGATACTGACCGGGCATAAGGATAATGCAGAATTTGCACTAGCTATGTCTCCAACTGAACCCTTTGTGCTTTCTGGAGGTATTCTTTTCTAGAAGTATGTTCTTTCATTGGATTCTAGTTGCATGTTTATGTACATATGTTTTACATTGCATATTGAATGAGTACATATTAATTTTAACCACTAATTAACTACATTTGCATTACTATGGTGAGTTGGATATTTGCATTTTATTACCTACATGAAGGATTCAGGTTTATGAGAAATCACTTCATCAGACAGGGAACACCAAGTGTAAGTGTATGAATAGCTATTGTCTTTGTGCCTGAATTGTATATGATGTCTGCACATACAGTTGGATTTGTTTAGCAATTGACAAGAAAATGTGTTGAAGTCTTGAAGTATTTACTTCCCATAGTTTAAATTCTACTTGCAGTCCTGCACTTGAGAAAGTTTTCCAGAACTACATTGCAATCATATAGGTCATTTATTTGCAAAGTAAATAACTATATTCCCATGATGGCTAGCTATTCAAATTTGTTAACATGGAATGAAATGTTAAATTGTGGAAAAATAAGTTGACAGAATATATAAGCTAAAAATTCAAGTTGAGTGGAGTAGTCACTGGCCAGTATCAAGCATTGCATATAGATCTAATTATATTAATATTTGTTCCAGGGAAGGACAGGTCTGTGATACTATGGAGTATTCATGATCACATCTCTACTTTGGCTACGGATCCGGGATCTACAAAATCTTCTAGAACAGGGGGCATTAAGACCTCAAAGGGTGATGGAAGTGATGACTCACCATCCTCTAGCCCTTCCATACAAGCTCGTGGGACTTTCCAAGGGCATGAAAATACTGTTGAAGATGTGCAGTTTTGCCCCTCAAGGTATCTGGGGAATGCACACTCTAAAATGCATCACTTCTGTTAAAATATCACTTGTTCTCTACTTTCTATATAAATATACACGTTATTTTCACTAGATATACCACTTATGTCACATATAGTTGATAGAAGATTGTATATGTTTGTATGATTTTTCTCTTATGGTGATTAAAAGTAGAAATTTCACTATAGCAAGGTCTTGATTAAGTAAAGTAGCATGTTGCTTTGTCTATCCTCTCTGTAGCAGTAAACCTGCCATTAAGCTATCTGCCTGATGTTTTTTTACTTGTCTTCAATTCTTCTGTTCTGAAGTGCGCAGGAGTTCTGCAGTGTAGGGGATGATTCCTGCCTTATCTTGTGGGATGCAAGAAGTGGTTTTACTCCCGCCGTAAAGGTTAAGTTCATTTCATTATTTTCTTCTGTTGAGGACCATTAGTTTTTGCAAACCAAATGATTGTGTCTCACTTTTTTAAGGTAAGAGTCCGATTTTTGTCATTAGAATTTTCGATGTGCGAGTAGGAATAGGTTTCACACCAAAATTGAAAAAGTAATATATACAGATGTACTCTATTAGCATCTGTCATTCATCTTGAAAAGACAGACTTGCATCAGCCAGCATCATATTTTCAATTTTTTTTTTGTATTTTATAGTTAAAGCTGGGATTTCATGTATCTGTAAACATGATGATGTGTTTCTAGCATATGTATTTGTCATGTTCAGTTATTTTTGCCCTATCTCTGTTAGTTTGTATAAGTAGGTTTTTTCATGGAGTGCTTAGAGTCTGATTTTGTTTCTTTTACAGGTTGAAAAAGCTCATGATGCTGATCTTCACTGCGTGGATTGGAACCCTTATGATGTAAATTTAATACTCACCGGGTGAGTATACATTGTCTAGCTTTCTGTTTTAGTCATTGCTGTCCAAATTGTTCGCTCACATTTACACAAGTTGCGGTACCCTAAAAACATATAATATTTCAGATGTTCCATTTTACTGATTAGAGCTGAGTGACTTTTGTATCTACTTTTTCTTTGAGTAATGCTTTTAATCATTTTTTTTGGCTCTGAAGGTCTGCGGATAATTCTGTTCGGATGTTTGACCGTCGTAACCTCACTTCGGGGCCTATACACATATTTGCGGGACACAGTGAAGCTGTCCTCTGTGTCCAGGCATGTATATAGATATATATATGCTCCTGAATCTTGTGAGTGTGTATTAACTATATTTGCTTAGCTATTGATTTGTTATAAACAAAAAACTTGTTTCATCTTCAGTGGTCTCCAGATAGGTCATCTGTCTTTGGAAGTTCTGCAGAGGATGGCATTCTCAACATGTGGGATCATAAACTGGTGTGAATGAAAAACTATGATGCTTCTATTACATTGATAAGCTTTCTGTCATCATATGGAAATTTATAAAATATAACTAGGACCCCCCCCCCCCCCACAACAACCCGCAACCCCGCCAAAAAGTAGTAAGATATAGGAAATGGTTTAAAAGGTAATACTCAGAATCTGTCTCACATAGATTGGATGGTATACAAGGTAGGACACGGTAGAGGCTCAGCAGTCATCTAAGAATGGCAAGGACTTGGAGCATCCAATACAACCAAATGTACAAGTATTACGTCTGGTTTCCAATATTAGAACACTGTGACATACTATTGTTGACCTCATTATAACCTCCCATAAACCAAAAATCATCAATACAGTTTATATTACCCATGCATGAGATATGTTTAAGTTTGACTATATATTGCAGAGTGTACATAGATATCATACCTTTTGCATGGCCGATAGCATATTATATTCGTGCTGAGACCCTAAATAAAGTAGCAATTATGGATAGCTTTATTAAATTGCATAAGAGTACTTCGACAGTACTGTGTATCACATAGTCCATACTCATAGTCTCGTACACATCCAAGAATTTGGTAACGCGTTCTTTCTGTTGCATCTACTATTTGGTAGCACTGTCTTTATTTGAAGCTCCCATTCATCTACTCTGATAAACGCAGTTTACTTTCTCTTCTTGCAAATCTCAAAGTACTGATTACTTCTTGAGATGGGCATTAACTTTCCCACCTTTGAACGAAGGATGGTCGGATCTTACCATCCTCTGTTCAGAACTTGTGATTTTTTATCCCTTCCGGTATATAAAGTACCCCTCCTGCTAAAGTACAGTTGCAAATTATTTCTGCAGTAGCAATGTTATGTTGATATCTATTTACCCTGATGGTTTCCGTCAAAACAGTTGCAAATTATTATTATAAACACTAAAAGAATGAATGAAATCTTAGATGATTCTGTACCACTGTTTAGACGCCGTTTAAAAGTTAGAATGCAAATCTAATGATGTTTATTTCGATTTAGATTGGTCAGCAGGATAACCCGAAGGGCTTATTCTTCCGACATGCTGGGCACAGGTTTGCATTTTCCGTCTCCTTTTGCCATCTTCGATAAAACAAAGTTTGCATGAAAATATGCTTTTTTTAGTTACATCAGTTGCTCATGTATATGGTCTACACTGGACTTAGTTCAATGTTGTTAAGACCTAAGAGTAAGAAATTTACATTTGTAATAAAAGCACATTATATCGGGATTGAAAATTTCTGTATTCTACTTGTACATGATTGGTCGTAACAGGTTGTTTACTTTAGCTGTGCAGCGTCAGCATCTGTTCTTCAATAATATCTTAACTTTATTAGATTCTTACCTATTTGATTTGTTATTGCTTGTAAATGTAGAGACAAAGTTGTTGACTTCCACTTCAATTCTTCTGATCCATGGACGATTGTTAGTGTCTCTGATGATTGTGAAAGTACTAATGGGGGTGGAACACTGCAGGTAATGACTCATCTCTAGCTTGTATGTGTGCAAATGAGTGCATTGGACTATAAATACTAATAGAATAAATAGAATGTTAATTTTACACGTCCTCTTAATCTTAATAAGTAGAATATTCTATATTAATTGCCCTTTCTTGGCTGGCCCAAAATAATTTTTCTACTTATAGGTTAATTTGATCGTAAAAGTTTGAGAACATTTATGTGAAGTTTGTGTAAAGTGTCAAGAAGCCTAAATTTTCAATACCATAAATGATTTTGGGCCAGCAAAATCATTTTGGGGGTATAATCATGTATGATTTTGCCTAATCATGTATGGTTTTGCCTATCTTCGAATTTTTTTTGTTTTTTTGCTAATTATTTTCTAGTATAGTTATCATGCTTCTCGATGTTACATATTATATGCCTTTGCCGACTCCTGGAGAAAGAAAAGGTGCTACTCTAACCTAAAGACTCAATGTCCCGAAAAAAATATAGGTGCCTGCCATTGCAAATTAATCTCTTTCCCTCAATTTGCTCTGTATACTTATAAGCAAAATCATTTAAAGAATTTGTCTAAACAATTACTACTGCTGGTATCAAATGAAGGTTTATTAAACACTATAATGTTTGAAATTCTTTTGTGATGCCTTCAAAATTTCTTTGCTAGTCTTTCATCTAACAATATGAACATTTACATATGATGTAAGTTAACGAACCATAAATTATGAAAAGATAAGCGTTCTTTTGTATTTTTCCAGTTCCAGTTTGCCTTGTGTAGGAAGGCATTTCAGTTTCTCATATATCATGTTTTTTTTTATTGAGATCTAAGCAAGTCTTTTGGCATTGCAGATATGGCGGATGCTTGATTTGTTGTACAAACCTGAAGAGGAGGCTCTTGCGGATCTGGAGAAATTCAAGAGCCACTTGCTTTCATGTTCAGCTTAATTTATTTTAATCAGTATTGGGTTTTGGAGACTACAAAGTTAATGACCATATTTGTTCTAGCTTTAGGATTTTATCCTTCTGTGAGAAAAATGCAGATGCTTATTTTTACAGATGGTGTTGGCATAAGTAATGCAGAAACCTTCAAGTGTAAGTGTTTTTTTTTTATCTTTGACATGAAATTATACTTGTTTGACTAGGAAAAAAAAAGGAAAAAAATAGTAGCTAGAAGCCTAGAACGCATCGTAACTACTAGCTTTCATCTGTAAAGTTTCTCCATGTGCATTTCCTAGCATCTCACAAGTTAAGTAATTCACGAGCCTTCACAGCTCATATACCCACCAGTTTTTTTTTAAAAAAAATTCATATGAAGGACTAAATTCAAACCTTAAAGAGAGAAAAAGTTTATCTTAAATCAAATCAAATTTAAGAGAAGTTTGTAAAATGTTGGGGGTTCTCTCCCTCTAAACTTTGGTCAGGTACAAGATATCTTTCACTCCAAATTAGCGGATAATATATGGAGCATCTAAGAAGTTGATCGACTATATTGAAGTAACGAATAATAATCAACTATTTCCATTTGTACATCAATTATAATAGAGTCTTCATCTACAATGAACTCCATCATTCCAACATTTTGTTTCATAGTTTTTATTATATTCATTCAGTTTTATTTACCATTCATTCATGTGTTCTAATCAGACCGTCATAAAACATGTGTGTGTTAACTTCAAAAACATTTGATATTAAGATCCGAATGAATGTGGAACAGGAACATCTAAGACAATTACTTTTGAAAGCTTGGAAGAATATTATGGAATTAGGTTTTCGCATCGCACAGCTACGCAGCAAAGACAAAGGTAATAAAATTTGAGAAACAAAGTGGCATGCAAATTGTATAAAGTAGTTAAGCCTAACAAATTCTGTTAAACTTGATAAAAATTTTAAAGCTGTCAAGTCGACTACAAAACCTTTTCATATAGGACCGGTGTACATAACTCCTCCCTCTGTTCGTATCAGACCGGGAAAATCTCTCAGTAGCTTATCCTCCAACAAAACCTCATCTTTTCGCGGCGACAACAATACCTCGACAGACTGTTTTTACGTAAAAAAACAACTCATAGTAATAATAAAACAAGACAGTTATAAAAGAAAATTAGTGGGCTGTATATTGTTCAGTCAGTTACCGTATTTCATTTTCTGGGATACGTTGAAGTGTTTGGAACACTTCAAAGGAATCATGGTAACTTCTTCCCTCTTTATTGAAATATGGCATCGAGTGTTTACCGGTAGCTACCGAGACATTATAACCAGTGACGGTAGCGGATCCAAAATCATTTTTCAGTGGGGCACTATATAATTATATATAGCTATCTAATTTTAGACTAACTATCTCATAAATATTATTAATATAAATTTTAAAATAATATTAAAGATATATATAGATATTTAAAATTTGTATTTTAAAATAAAATTTGTTATATTTATAAGTTTTTATTTTAATTAAATATAACTTCTTTCTTTTCAAAAAAACCATAAACTAAAATAAATATATTATGAATTTAAATATAAAAATTCCCCCTAATGCCCCTACTGATGCCCCTAATGATGATGGGAAAACAACCGATGAATCAGTGGTTGATAATGAAATGGTACGTGGTTTTCGTTCCAAAGGGCCTTCAGTTTTGCTCCGCGACTGTGACACATACAGTACAAAAGTTGAGTCCTTCTCGCAGTTCATCAGCACCAAATCAGGCCTCATGTATGCCTTATCCCATAACACATTTTGTGAATTGTGAGCGTTCTAGTGTGGGACATCGAAAATTTGTTGCAGCTGTGACTTCAGGTCCGGAACCTAGATCTTATAAGGAGGCCGTAAAAGATCCCGGCTGGAGAGAAGCAATGAGAAAAGAAATACAAGCTTTGGAGGACAATGGTACTTGGACATTGGAGGATTTGGCCCCTGGGAAACGTGCACTTGGCTCTCGTTGGATCTACAAGGTAAAATATAATTCTGATTGCCTTTGGAAATCACCAGGTTGCAGGAATTGATTATAATGAAACATTTGCACCTGTTGCAAAAATGACTACCGTTCACACTTTCTTGGCTGTTGCTGCAACTAAAAATTGGGAATTATATCAAATGGATGTACATAATGCTTTCTTGCATGGTGATTTAGTTGAATAAGTATACATGAGGTTTCCTCCTGGATTTGAAGAGGGGCAAAAAGGCCGTGTGTGTCGTCTACGAAAGACAATATATGGTCTGAGACAGTCTTCTTGATGTTGGTTTGCTAAATTGGCAAAATCTTTGAAGAATTATGGCTTTCAACAGTCATATTCTGATTATTGTCTTTTTACCTTCAACAAAGCTGAGATACAGTTAAATGTGCTTGTTTACGTTGATGATTTGATTGTTTCAGGAAATGATCCTAATGCTATTCTTATTTTTAAGAAATATCTTGGTGAATGTTTCCATTTGAAAGATCTTGGAGTTTTGAAATATTTCTTGGGAATTGAAGTTGCTAGAAGTGCCGAAGAAATTTTTCTCAGTCAACGCAGGTATACTCTTGATATCATCTCTGATGGTGGGTTATTGGCGGCTAAACCTGCATCTTTTCCCATGGAGCAAAATCACCAACTGACTCGCTCCAAAAGCCCTTTTTTGACAGATGCAGAGCCTTATCGGAGATTGGTTGGGCGGCTGATTTACTTAGTCTTTACTCGACCAAATTTGGCCTTTTCCGTACATGTTTTGTCTCAATTTTTACATAAGCCACGACGTGATCATATGGATGCAGCATTAAGAGTTGTACGTTATCTTAAAGGCTCTCCAGGTCAAGGTATCCTTCTTCAATCTGATTGTGATTTGCATTTATCTAGTTGGTGCGATTCCGATTGGGCAAGTTGCCCACTTACACGACGGTCTTTATCTGGTTGGCTTGTATTTCTTGGTAAGTCTGACGTTCTTCAGCAGAGGCCGAGTATCGTTCTATGGCAGTGGTGACATGCGAGTTAAAATGGCTTAAGGGTCTCCTTGATAGTCTTGGTATTCAACATCCTCGAGCTATGAGTTATATTGTGATAGTCAATCTGCTTTGCATCTTGCTCAGAATCCAGTATTTCATGAATGCACAAAGCATATTGAGGTTGATTGTCATTTTGTTCGTGATGCTATTCTAGATGGTACTATTAATCCATCTTATGTTCCTACAAATACAAATACACAACTGGCAGATATTTTCACCAAGGCTCTTGGCAAAGGCAAATTCGACTTTTTTCTTCGCAAGTTGGGCATTTGCGATATACATGCTCCAACTTGAGGGAGTTGAGGGAGGGTGTTGGAAAGTAGTATATGTATTGTATATATGTTGTATGGGCTAGTTATAAACTGGGCTATTTAGTGTTAGCTTCTATAGTTAAAGCCCAGGTAAATCACTCGAGCTGTATATAAACATATTTTCTTATCTAATACAATTAAGGGTTATCATTCCCTACAGACCTTGACCTGAATTAGCATAGAAAGAGCTTCAGGTATCATCTTCAAAGGTTCTCCCATAATGCGCAGTAGCGCTGCCAAAACTGTAGAAACTGTTCCTGCATTAAAAGGAGCACTGTGGAAAAGTGCACATACCATAAAAATGACCGAGATACAATAGATGGAGACATCCAATCTAAAACAGTGCCATAAACTTTTTTTAACTGAGATTCGGCCAACCATTTGAATTCATTTTCTCGATAAGACTCAATCAAGTTGTTGAATTTCTTCTCCCATGACTGTAATTTGATGATCTTCATATTATTTAAGATCTCAGATGTAGATCTAAGTCGCTGGTCTTGCGCAATCATAAATTGAATCTTACACTTCTGAAGTATTTTTGCAAACGGCACATTTAGAATTCCACAGATGAATATAGGGACTAAACCTAAAAGAAACCAGTTCCAACAACTCCAAGAAGAACCCCAACTGCAACAAATAATTGCACTATAGAAAACAATGCAGTGTGAAACCACATTGGTAATTCACGACCTCTCCTATTGAATGCCTTCGCCTTCCTAAACTAGACAGCCTTAGGATTTTTTGATAAACAGCTACCATTAAAGCTGATCTCATCCTCATGACATACCTTCTTGAACTAAAATAGAAATGCTGATAAGAAAAAGATTCAACAATCTTGCAAATAACTAAGCTCCCCGCTAACAAAACACCACGCAATGTAGTACTCTCTGTATCACAATTTGAGTAATTAACAAAGCCATAAAGCAATAACGGTGAAAGTGAAATGGAAGCCGTTCTCAGGAAAGCTAAAATTCCTACAAACACCATTTCTCTCCAATAATTTATTGCTATATATACTCTCTCCGTCCCCTTTTGCTTTTGCTTGACCCTTTTGAAGAAAAAATTTGTCCCTAAATAGTTGTCTTTTCGATACAATTTTTTACATATTTTTCCAATATTACCCTTTACTCATATTTTATTTCTCATGTTTGACCTTGCAACTCATTTTCAAATTTAATTCACTATTCGGGGACGGGAGGGAGTATGACCCAAAAAACCGGATTCCTGGTACTGTTCGAGTCTTTCTCTTTCTGAAGTGAATCCCATGCCTGCACAAATATCTCACTCGCTATAATCGCTTGGTCATCAGTAGCTAGATGTGGAATGTCTTTTAAAATCAGTGGCTTTGAGGATCCCAAGGAAAGTAAAGGACTAACCCAAGAGAACCACAATTTGCTAAAAAAGTTGAACTGGCCTAATTGGCTAGGCATTTCTTTAGATTCCTTGGCCAACAAAGGTTCTAATAATCCTTTTTGAGGCATAACATCATATACAAAATGATTGATACTTTTCAAAGCACATAAGAGAAGTAAGAAGTTTAAAGCACATGTTATTGCATTCAGGATTTCAAAATGTTTTTCTGCAAAATATGTGTGTTTATAGCTGTAACTGCTACAAAGAATAAAATCCACCAAACAGAAACCAAAACTTGTAGCCTTTTCAATCCGATATCTTGGCAGCATTCCGAGTAACTATCTAAAATTTTCACCATTTTTACCAACTAGTCCCCATACACCATAAGAAAAATATGTGATAGAATATATTTTTATATATATTCTATCTTATTTTTATTCTCATATTTAATAGTATTTTGCATTAATTGAATATTTATTTAATAGATTTTAATGTTTTATTGCAGACAAGAGGAAAATCCTAAACTTGGAAGAATTTGGACTTAAAGTGCTATTTTGGAGATAAAATAGAAGAAAATTCGTATTTATTGGGCTGCACGCGCTACTTACACTGTTTGGGCCATATCTCGAGTTCTAGAAGTCAGAATTGGACGATTTTACAGTCCATACGAAGCTTATGGAATTATCTTTAATTCAGGAGTGGGCCAACCAACAGAATTTTACTGGATCAGCCCAGAAACTGGACAGAACAGACAACTACGAATTTTATATGAACAATTCTACTTGATTTAGGAAACCCTTCTTTGTAATTGTTTTAAAGCATTAAAATACTTTTTATATAGAGACATATCAGATTATTATGTATTAGGTATTATTAGAGATTATTATTATTAGAGTAGAGTAGTTTAATATTAGGGTTAGAAAGAGATGGAAGGATGCCATGACTTTTTCATGTGACAAGGATAATTCAAGATTTTCTTATCCAATCTTTTCTTAATTCTTATTAGTTTAAATATGTTTCTTTTTATTCTTAGTTGTTTTACTTATTTAATTATTAGCGAGTAGTTGTTTCTAGGGCTTAAGGGGAAGTCATGTCTGCACTATAATATTGGCATGATTTTTACAGTGATTTGATGGGTTATGTAATTCTAATTGATATGTTTTAATTATTGATTTATGTAATTGGCCGATATCATGAATTGATTCTATGCAAATAGGGGTATGGATCGAGAGATTTACTTACTAGAGGCACACATACGATTAGCAGAATTGAATTTGAGTGCGAGAGCATCATTGGATTTCTGAGAGCGTTGATGCTCGAGAGAGATTAACACTGCTCTAATTACTTGACTAATTGAATTACTAAAAATTATTAATTGTGTAAATATGTTTCGAGAGTGTTAATGCTTGAGAGAGATTAACAAACTCTAGTTGCATGACCACTTTTAATATTTTAGCTTATAAGCCAGTTATAGTGTAAGCATGGTGGACCTGATTGCCATATATTTTTAATATATTATATTAGTTTTATTTTATTAGTGTTAGTTTAGTTTTAATTATTAGTTAATTAATATTCTCAAATATTCGGTTGATCTTGAAATAATCTGTGATAATTGACTTGAAATCGATAAAACCTGTCTCCTTGTGGATACGACCCGCTTGCCATTCTCTGCTAACAACTGACACCGTGCGCTTGCGGTCATAGATTAATTAAAACCCATCAATATGCAATGCTAATAAGAGAACAAATTGAAACAACTAGGGTGATCCAATTCTTGTTGATTCTGTTCTGACCATTCATGAACCCTAGAAGCAAAAAGATCAAGAAAATAAAGACAACCAGTAGGTTTAAGATTTCTAATCCAGATCTTTGTGTTGTCCAAGCCTTTTCGCAAGGACATAATAACAATATAGCGAGCAACGAGACAATTGCTTGCTGGTTGTGAGTAATAATACATGTTACATAAATATTTTAGTCTGAAAAGCAAGAAGCTGACTTGTTGAACTCCCTCCCCGTCTTTTTCTTGTGCGTGAGCAGGCAAGGACTTGTAAGAGAACGCTAAATTATGTACATCAACTTTTTTCTGCATTCATCTTGATAATCTGTATTGGTTTTGGAGCATGTGGTGTGTTGTATATCTGGACAACTTCACTATGACATGATGAGACAGAATTTGGGAGGTGTGTACATTATTTTGAGACAATTTTGTTTGCGTAGAACTGTAAATTTAATTAAGCTAGTAGTATAATCTCAGTCGCTTGGTCGCTTTTTCACATAATCAGCTGCAGATCACCTCTACTGAGAGTTTTTTCATAACATTTGGACATGGATCACCTCCGAAAAGTTCTGGTGCTACAATAACTGAGCATGCATTTTGCCCCATGCAGTACTGCAACACAGAAAATTAGAGTAATTTTTTAAAAAAGAGATGGAATAGTTTAGAAATTGCCTCAACATAGTAGTTAAAAGTCGGGCAGCACTTTGGTTAAAAAAACAATCCTCAAACTGAAAGTGCTCGTCTTTCAGAGGAAGAATGTTCTTCCTTGTTGCTGTCAAATTACTAATAGAAAAAAAAACTAAACATACCCTTTCAAAGGCATCATAGGACTTGTGAGCATGACAAGATCCCTCTCGGAAGCTTCCACAAGAACCTGAAGGTGTTCCAAAGCTGGCAAATTTTACTGATGAGATTTTCTGTCCAGGTGCACATGAGAGGTGGGCTTTTGGCCTCAGGGGCTTGTTCACTTTACCAGAGTGTTGCATTTCATAATTCATCAGGGTTGGCTGCCATTCGTAAATATCAGCACATACGCTTGCTATTTCTCTTCTTGCTAAAGTGATATCATAAGGATTTCCACCCAATTCTTCAAATAAAACCAACAAATTTCCTGTAGGCTTCAGCCATGATCGAGGCACATGATACCTGAGATTAAAATTATCTGTCAGTCAGTCAACTGTTTACTACCATGCAGAAGCAAGTTCTATAGAAGTTAATTTCCGCTCACCATCGTTGAGAAGCCTGCCCACAATTACTTTGACATTTCTTCTCATTAAACCAACCAGTATAACTACATTGACTGCAAGTGCCAGAAGCTATATATGCAGGCCAGTAGCGTCCAATGCTTTGCCCATTTATCCATATTTGACCTTTACCCATGGTGTTCATATCTAGAGCCAATGGATGGTTTCCACCTGGAGCGTTGAAAGTTGTCTGAAAACATGATTAAAGTATTGTTAGCGCCCAAGATTACCCTGATTTAGTTTTAAAATTCAAACTCTTTTAATTGAGAAGCACGAAATTGAGTTCCTTAATGTTGTCAGGTAGAGATGACTTCATATATTATAATGTTTCTGCTGAAATTTGAGCTCTCTCACCTTGTACCATGTCAACGGCTGCTTTTGAGCTGCAACTGAACCTTCAGACCACTCAGTAGTAGAACTTCCAGTGAGAGAGTGAAGACCCAAAGCTTCACCATTCAGACCAACCTGGTAAGACCATTTATGCCATGTCAAATCTCTTCTTCCCTCATTAAGCCCATTGAGAGTAACTGGACCTAGAACTCCAGCATTCCACCTCTCAAAGTGTGGACCTACATTCTGAATTCATAAATAATGCAGAAGATTTTAGTATATTTTTAATTTAAAATAAATATTTGATTATCATATATTTTATGAGTTCTGTGATTATGCATAGCCTTCCCTCAGTTTTATCTGACCCCTTTGGGATTTGATAATTCCAAGTTGCAATCAGATCTAACCATTAAAAGAATCAACAAATTTCTATCATACTAAGAGATTATGCACATACCGGGAGGCCGACAGCAATGCTTAGTACTGAGATCTTGTTAACCCCAGCTCTTAGATATACACTGCGACTAAAAGTTACTTTAGGGCTGTCTATATTTCCATATACAGATCCTGTCAAAAGTAAAGAGAACTTAATAAACAATGACTAAACAGCAGCATCTGACTTCTATTTTTTGCCTCTGGAAAATTTTATGCCAACTATGGCCTATGTATAATATCTTATTACACTCCACTTTACTAGTCTCTGGATAAATGAAAACCAAAAAATGAGTATTTGATGGTATTATCTCTTGACAGTCTCAACTCAATAATATCATTACACATTGCATCTATATAACATCATACCAGTTAGTTGGCCGTTGATGAAAACATGCAAAGCATGACCAGCTGAGAAGACTGTTAGAACAGGCCACTTCCCACCTCTCAAATGCCTTTCATTATAGTTGATCTTGACACTGGTCAAGAAAAAAGATTCTTGAGGATAGAAACATAAGAGAATAGACTAAACCATTCAAATTTATGGAAGAAGGGATTCATGAAAAGAGGCAAATACTTACTCTGTGTTGTACCACAAATAATCAGAAACATCTCTGGTGGTATTTATTTGTTCCAACAATCCAACCGCTGTAAATGTTTTATCTTCATAAGATGTTGTCTCATCATTGTATGATTGCCAAGAAAATGTTCTGATAACAGGAGTCATCTTCATTTGTGCGCTTTGTGCGCCTATCTGTACAATTAGAGTTAATTAAATGGTTACATTTGTTCACCTCACATAAAAAAGGAAAGAACACCACCAAAGTAATATACATGCTTTAACAAATGAAAAAGTCATGTAAAATAAAATGCTTCTCTCACCCTTGCTGTATTATAAACTGTGTTCTTGCAGTCAGGAAGGATGCTGATAGACCAAGGAGGTAAGTTGTAATGCATATTATTAAAAGCCACTTTCGCAAAAGAACTTTTGTCGTAGTTTGCAAGAAATGCAGCACAAGCTCCTGACTTTGATTTGAAAACATTAGCCTGTATGGTAGCCAAAGAAAACAAATTCTAGGATTTAATATTCATGTCAGTTTAAAATAGACAAGCTTACTGCAAAGACTGGAGCTGTATAACCTCGTGATAGTTTCCGAGAACTATCCTAGTGGGATCTCCAGACACTAATGCTGGCTCACATAATTTTATTGCTCTGTGCAGATCTTTCAGATGACCCCATTTAGGTTGCCTTAATAGCCCTAAACATAGGAAAATATCAAGTCATTAAGACTTTACAAGTAGCTAACTCAAAGAAGCATCTTGTAACTCATTCCTAGAACAGCTATTGGTAGATGTTCTGTTGTTCTTACCATATTCATCAAGAGGAGCATCATAATCATAACTAGTAGCAATAAAAGGACCACCAGCAGTCCTGCCAAAGTTTGTTCCTCCATGGTACTGGAAGCATAGAAGCAAGTAACCAAATATTGGTGTGATATACATGTAAAGGGGCCAAGGGGGGCATCTAAACCGAAATACAAGTTCAATATGTATTTAAAATTACCATATAATAATTAACAAAAGATCCACCCTTCTGTATAAACCTTGCAATTGAAAATGCCAGGTCTTCAGCTGGACGGTATGGAACTGCACCCCCAAAATTAGTAAACCTGCACTAAAATAATAAATGAACGCTGGCCAATACTTGATTTATAACACTAAAGATGTGAACTTTATGTTTTAAGTACAACGTATGAAGAAAGAAACTAAGCATAAATGTAAAAAAAATCTGAAAATTATACCAGCCCGTCCAGGCTTCAGTCCACATCTTTGGTTTATATGCTTTGTTGGGAGAGAAGTAATCACAGTAAAAACCATTGCAAGCATTAATCTATAAATGAGAAGCAAAACATGGTTAGAAATTGTATTGCGAGCAACAAAAACTTAAAAGTCACTTTAAAACGCTACACCCTAGACACCATTAGATGGAAACCCCACAAAGTGACAGAGAAAATTCTCCAACACCATGCAACACTTACAATGGGATCGGGGGCATCATCTTGCTTGCACATGACCCATGGAACTCCGGTGCCTAGACCTACAGCCATCTCAGCTGCCCATTTTGTATAAGCTTTACCAGGAGCACCAAGTTCATTCTCCATGGGTCCATATTCATTCTCAATCTGTCACACATAATAGCAGACCCATATTTTAAAAATAGAAAAAGTTCACATTGAGCTAGCAATATGAGAAAATCAATTCAGTTGGCTACTTTAATACCTGAGACATTATTATTGGGCCACCCTGAGACTCATACAGCCTTTCTGCTTTCATCATATTCACTATCTTTGTTGTAAATTTTTGCATGGCACTCTTTATGACACCATTAAGAGGCCATAGTTAGTTCCAATACTAAAAGCAAGTACATTGCGGAAATTGGACATGAAAGGCAGAATGAGAAGTGCAAACCTTGAAAGGTCGATTATCAGTTCTGAAACTGATACCTGGAACATATTTCAACCAAACAGGAAATCCTCTGAAATTACCATAGAGAAGTGTATAAGAAAACATTATACCACTTTTTATGCTTTAAAGTAAAATCTAATAATGCAAAGTACAAGGTTTTAGTTGTACCCAAAGTTCCATTCAGCACAAGCATAGGGACCAATCCTGAGATGAACATAAAGACCAGCTTGCTTCACTAGCTTTATGAATTTCACCAGGTCATATCTGTCCTCAAAATAATACTACATCCAGACAAGAACAACATTATAGCATATAGAGAGAGAGAGAGAGAGAGAGAGAGAGACACTGGAAAAAAGTACATATTAATAATAGAAATAGCATAAGTTCAGTATGTTTACTTTGCCAGGTTGGGGTTCATGCCCATTCCAAAAAACATATGTCTGGATTACATCCAAACCTCCATCCTTTGCCTTCTGAATAAGATCTGGCCACATCTGCAACAGCCCAAAACGTAAAAACATTTAATTATAACTGTAAACAAATAAATAATAGAAATAGCATATATGTCATCAAATTACTGAAAAGCTTCCAAAAATAAATACCAAATTAAAAGTGTCAGAGAATATATATGCAGAGATGCACAACACACACTCACACGCATATAAAATATACACCATTTGCTAAAAATACCTTAAAAACTCAGAATGGACAGGGGGGGAGGAAAGAAAGGAGATTATTTATATACCTGCATAGCACATTGACACAAAACAGACACACACACACACACGAACAAAAACATACCTCAGGGGTGCTTCTTGGGTAGTGAATGGATCCAGAAATAAGGATTCTTCTTTGGCCATTAACAACTATAGCCTTGTGGTCATATGACACAGAGGCTGTACCATAATACACCCATGAACTCAGTAGCACCACCACCACCACCACATTCCACATTACAACCTTCAAATACATAACTATGAATAATTTGTTCTTGACCTGCTTTATTAAAACAATGGTCTTTTTCCCTCTTCTTTAACTTTATTCCTTGCAAGTTAAAAAGACATAAAAATCTTACTACTATAAAAGAAAAGAAACAGTTGTCACTGGTGGCTTTTTTCTTTGTTCTTGAGCTCACCCTTTATTTCAATGCAGAGCAGTTAAATGGGGTTGGCTATTGGTGCCTAGATTCTTGCAAAGATTGGTGCTTTTAGCTTTGAATTTAAACACAAAGAACTGGGAAAGCTGAAAATGAAAGGAGGGGGGGGCTAAAATTTGGACTCTCGTGCTTACTCATGCTTAAATAAAACCGCAAAAAAAAAAAATCATTATTCTATTCAGTTATGATAAAGACCAATATTTGCAGAGTCACGTATTTTTAACAACACAAAGTTTCATTTTTACATCTAAAAGTTTAGAATTTTCAAGTTTTTTAGTACTCTTTGATTATTTACACTGTTTCAGGAAAGTTATTACAACAAATGAAGGCATGAAGAAGGGGAACACAAGAATGCAAGAAGAGTCAAGTTGTGTTTGGATGTGCCTTGCGAAAAGATGTTTTTGGAGGGCATGTTTTTGGTTGTTTTGTTGCACAATGATTCTCCACTCAGTTTTCAATACAGTTGGTCCTACTTTTAAGGCTATTAAATTTTCTTGGGGTCTTAAATAGTCAACATCCAAACACTGCTTTATTGCGACTTTTTTTTTTTTGCTTTTCAAATAACAGTACTACTCCCTCCGTCTCGTTAAGCTTTTCTTGTTTTGACTTTTTGTACTGTTCATTGTAAGTAATTGACTATTAATTTACACATAATTTGTAAGACAAAATATAGTCATGAGTGATTTTGTTTGATTCGTATTTGTGAGTACTTTAGTACAGTAAATTTTTTATATTTAATACTAATACGAAATTAAAGATATTAACGATCAAAAAGTGTGTGTTGGCAAACGCGCACATGATTAACAGGAAAAGTAATAAGAGACGAAGGGAGTACAATACAAGGTAACAAGGTACTAGTTAAATAGAGGTACTAGTACTAACATAAGTGTACAAGAAATGCTAAACATTTTTGTTCGCATCACCGCAAGGTCCGCAATCTTATCTTTGCTTTATACGTTAATAAAAGAAGAAAATTTACGTGTTGAAAGAGAACAGTGCTTTTCTTTTTCCCGGTAGTGCTACATATTTAAATTTATATATGTTTGGTGAAATAACACAGAACTGTTGCTAACACAGACAAGTATAAACTCTTATTCAAGACCAAGAATGCAGAATAAACTATAAATATTTTTTTTGTCACAATAAACTATAAATAATTTAAATATGTGTACTTGCGAAAAATTCAGGATACGCAGATAGTTTTTTTTGGTAGATTTGTATTCTTTACCTTTCACTGCATCGATGAATATCACATAAATTTGAAACAGTACTTTCGATCACTTGCTCCTGAATATTAAAGGGAAAATAAAAAGTTTTGGTTGTGTTTTTAAATGGTTGTGAAATACTCCTTTTATAGTGTTTACAACTGAAATTCGCAAGTAAAAAAAAGTTAAATTAAAGTATATATTTCACAATTCTCTAATAATTATTTAAATTTAGATGATATCGTTGACTCATCAGTCATCACATATCAATAAGCACATATTGCTTGCTCAACATGTAATAATTCTATGATATCAGTGACTCCACACTTTAACATACCAAATACTGTATGTAATGATTATACAGTCAAGTACTCGTATCAATCAGTTCACATATTTATCTGTTTTGAGCATTCTTTAATAATTAATTTCTATCTATAATTTTTAACGTGTCTTTAAAATATTTCAAATATTTTTTACGAATTTTTCCGCAAAAATGACCTTCTATTCTTTTATTAAAAAATAAATTATGTTCAGACCGTTCCTCGATCTCATTGAAGTACTAGGAACTCTAATTAGCAAAAAAATGTACTAGGAACTCTAGAAGTATATTGAGTATGCACCGAGAAATGCTGCAGATCCATTCCGTAAGCAAAAAAAGTATGAAATCAACCCTTTTAATTACACAATTGCGTTACAGTTTATAAAAGAATAGGTCTAAATAAATTCCAGTTCTTCAGTTCATTTGATACAATTTATGATTGAAAATAGTTTACTTTGTATTTCTTCAATTGGAAAAAAAAGGGTAGAACCAACACCTGCTTAATTTTATGTAAAACTTTTAAAATAATATATTTTTCATTTCTCAACCCTTTCCAGGTCTTATTACAGGCGCCATCCCGAAAATTTAAAAGCAGTTTGAGACTTTAATTGAGTGCATAAATTTATATCTTTACTCATTCGTTTAATTATAACTAGTTTCCTAAACTTCTAGTGAAGCATCAGAGACTTAATTATTACGTAAATTTTAAATATCTTTTATCGTCATTTAAACTCTCACACGGCCATGTTATGGAGATGAAGTATATTCATTATGATGCAATAATATGTTAATGACATATATACGATGTGCATATTTTAATTTGGAGATTTTGGAGTATAATATAATCACCACGAATTGTCGAAAGCTGTATGTCTGTATATATTTATAGGCATCGGTTGAAATGTTTCCTTCAGAGAGAGAGGTCAAAGATTTCAGATGCGTTTAATTAAACTTAATTACACGTTCGTCACTTTTGTTCGTTATTTGTTTGGGGGCAGAATCACTGTTACTAAATATATTTTTTTTATTATGGAGAGTTGGAGCACATACCGTTGGTCTTAATTTATAAACTTTAATAAGTTATTTATAAGATAAATCAAACGTAACTTTGTAAAAAATAAAAAATTAGCATGTCCCACAATCCCACTTGATAAAGAGGCCAATCAGATTGGACGTGGTCACCAATCCACCCATATATGAATTCGTATGTGCCAAACTCACATGCACAGTATATCCTATCCACTCTACAAAGTTGATAGAAGCGGAGAATAAATCAAATACTCTTGTAAAATTGTATTAAAGTTAAAAGTATGTATTCTAATTAACTTCTACCTACTGAACTAGAAGTGAGTTGTACATGATTGATTAGAATAAAAACAACGAAGCATTAGAAACAGACAAAGGAGAGACACGGATATAGACTTGAAGCCAAAGATAGTTGGCTTGTGGTCCAAACCTCAATTTACTCTACATAGCAATTAAAATAAATTGATAAATTAATGGTAAGCCTTCTTTTTCGTAATAAATATGTGCTTATCAGCTTCATGCTTGTTAAATTCAGCAACTAATATCTATATGATGATATATCCTGAATACAGGTATTATGTGATAAGTTGTAACTATGAAACTAATGAAAGCAAACATGCCAACATGGAGATGACTGATGGAGAATGACACATCAGCATTGTTCATATCCAACTCAATTCCATAATGAACATGTATGTATATATATGTATGTATCCATTTCATGAAGATGAGAAGAAATTGACAGGCCTTATCATCCTACTCATAATATCCAACCCTTTATTTTTATTTTTATTTTTCTCCACCTCTCTTCCTACTTATATAGTTATATACTGTATGTAATCTTGATAAGGGAGTCTTCCACTCCACCCTCACAAGTCACAAACTCGCAGTACAGATAGAGGTGTCCTTAGAAAATTTGCTGCAACAATGATTGTGAATAAAGATGAGTTTAATTACAATTCGACACCATGTAAAATATTATATTTTGAAATATATCAGGAAAAAAATTTTAAAAAATTATATTTGGCTAATAGTGACCGATATTTTTACTGCAACCGATACCAGATAATAATATGCCAGTGTCTCTCAGGCTCCTTAGTGAAGGAGAATAACCATACAACGGGTGTTCTCTATATCTGCCTATGAACCAGTCCACCTGGTGCTTATCCAACCTAAGTAGTAGCTACCTTTTTTTCAAGAACCAACAGCTACTTTTATAGTCCATCTGTTGCTATTGCTGTTGAATGCCAATGGGCCTGGGAGTGGAGAGTAAAATGGATGGTTAACCTATAAGCAGAAACAAACCGAAAATGAGTGACTTGATAGAATGAAACATCTAACATGGAAACATTTAATTCAAAATTAAATCTAAAATCTTTGTTCTGGAGTGTAGTTGCTACCCTAGAAACAACACTTGCAAGTGCCTATTTTACAGGCTATTGTCGCCTCTGCATTTTACTATAATAAAAAAAACCACCTCTTCATAGTTTTTACAAAAGGATATAGAAATAAATCTAGTATAAAAGATGCACAAAATTTGTATGATTGGATTTTGCAGATATTGTGTTTTGACTTTTGAGCATTGTGGTGAGGTAAAGTGATCATTGTTAAATTTTAACCATACTAACAGGAAGGTAACTTTGAAGTTTGAACTGTGAGAAAGTGGAAAGACATTTGATCAAGGACCCAAGACGGAAGAACAGGGACTACACAGAGGTTACTACAACTTTGAGAAGATAAAGAGAGTAATCGTCTGAAACAAGTCATATAGGGGTTTAGTAGGAAGTTATGGAAGGCTAATCCAAGACAAATATATGTATGTTGGTGAATATAATTTTTCATGTATTTTGTTTGTGTTTTAAGGTGATAATGTTTGTGTGTTTTAATTAGAAGATTAATGTTTCATATGGGACCTAATATGATCAAAGATAAAAGAATGAGCACCTGACACGATTTACTTGACATTTGCGTCACTCAAGATCAATTTAGTAGGACCATCAGCTGAGAAACCCAACTTTAGCATGACCTCGTCCAGCCGCTTTGTGTTTGTCAAGTACAGGTGACCAACCTGCATAAAGAATTAAGTAGATAGTAAGGTCCGAAAAACATACAAAAATCGGTAGTTATGATGACTGAAGAAACCTTATTTAGATGCCAGATATTTGTCAAAGTTGAATTAGCTAAGAGTAACTTCAATACTTAATGTGATCCAGCATTACAATCTGAAAAAAATCTTACTTCAAAATCTAACACAACTATTGCTGTTTTCATCTCTTTATAATTTAATTATGATGCGGGCTCAGTTGATATTTGCATTTATAGATCATGCATCTACTATACAAGTTCTCAGCTGTCTAAACCGGCATACTTTCATTACTATGGTTTTTAACTGCTGTAAAGTAATCTCTCAAGCCTTATGAAAAATTATAACGTTTCTCACTTTAGCTCTTTTTCAATGTCAAGATTTGAAGGGGCAAAAGTAGGTAAAAAGTAACTAACAAGTGTTTCAAGTGAAGACGCTCTGTTGTAGACAGCCACGCCAGCACGTTTCTTTGTCCTTGTTTTGGCTGCTGAGCTGATATTTTTTCCCCAACGAATAATATCCCTGCAATGGATGCCTATCAGATGCTATATATAATTATGCAACTCTTCATTTTATACAAGTACAGAGACTTGGACTAAATCCTCATTTATGTAATATCTCTGAAGGCACATCTACTATCACAACTAGCATCCAAGACAAACTGACTTTGGCCCGCATTACTGCTACTAGCACATTCACAGCATTGACAAGTTTTTAGTATCTTCCTTTTTGAAGAAGGTTAATTCTAAACATTTCCCAGAGTTCTATCATTAACACATCAATAACCCATTCATATAATCACCATATTACTAGTATGCTACCATGAAACCAAAGCAACAACTTGCTCTTGTTGACTCTGGATTACCTTAAAATCAGAGTGATCATATACTACTCTTTAAAACAGCTTGCTTGTAGCAAAAGACATTTTAATATAAACTTGTACCCATTTTTATAAACCTAGTGTAACGACTAAGGACTACAAGACACAGGCAATAAAGTATTAAACAAGCCAGAAACTTCACAGGTTTCATTACTATGATCACAAAAGATTTTGTCTCATCACATGTTATTGCATTAAGGGAAAAGTAAAGAATATTTTCTACCCAATATCAACTGTTATTAAACCGAATGATTAGACTTTCAAGAGAGAACGAATTACAAACTAACCTCTCGACTTTGGTTAAAAATTTATCGTTTATAAGCTTTTGTAGCATTGCATCCTGCAAAGACATGAGCACAAACTTCTGCTTATTATTTTTCTAGATTAGTTTGACATGATATATAATACAGATACATAACGTGTTCCTAGGACAGCTAACTACGACCAAGTACAAATTCTTGAACAACCAATAACAGTGTAATATAGTTAAAGAGTAAAACCACTTTATATGGAAAAAATATCTATTTATGATATGTCTTATGCAGTAACCAAGCTCAACATTCCACAACATATGACTATGGCATATCAGTGTATTTTTTTTTTCTATTTAAGACATGTAAAGTTGACACTGAGTACGAAGATTTGGAAAAGATAACCACAATATCATTTTTTAAGGACTCAATTAATCATTCTCACAATTAACTATAAATAGTATGTAGTAACTTCCATACATACCCGTTCCTGATATTGTTTTTAATGATCTACAGCAGTAGAGTATTTTGAACAATACTTGGCATCTTTACATTAGCTAAAACTTATTTAGTTTTATTCATTCCTAGTAATTTACAACAAGATGTGCTTTACCAGGGCTAAGAATAGAAAAACCATTTAATCTTGGGTGAGAATTTCTTTTACCTAACTCTCCGTGCAATCTATCATTAACAAATTCTTTCCAACCAGAATGATTATACTCTGGACTTACTTACAAATGTAAAAGAGAATTGATTTTTTTATTATTATCATTAAATTACAAGATATGTCATCATTAGTAGTCAACTACGATAGGCAAGTCACCGGTCTCATGTCATCAGCAATTTAATGAATAGAATTAGAACTCAGTAACTCACTTACGTGCACCAGTTAATTAGGAATAGAGAGGTTATGAAGCTGAGTTCTTAACACTGTTGTCAATAAACTGAATAATCATCTGGTCTGGTTCGAGGGAATAGATTCTTAAAACTAATAATTTTAGTACCAAACAATAAACCTATCTAGCTACCTAGATATAAATAAAATCTAAAACTCCCAACTGTACTTTAAACCATCACAATATCAGAAACATTGAGATAAAAATTATTTGACTTCATAGCAACGAATTTTGAATATCAAGGTCTAATTAAACATCAGCAATCTAGCATAACTTGAGAATAGCAAACCATACCTGAGCCTCACAACGTACAACTGCCATCACACAATCATTGTATTCTTCAATATTTAGTGGAGGAAACAAAAAGTGTCTCCTAGCATATAGCTGCATATAATTCATATAATAAAAGCAAGCTTGTAGTAAATAAGAATGTTTGGTAGCCGAACAAAAGTAATTTATACATGCACCAACTAGTACTCCCTCCGTCCCGTTGAGTTGTTATCATTTCAAAATGGGTTGTCTGGCACGCATTTTAAGGTGAATTTTAAGGATAGTTCCATAATTTATTTTTGAAATTTTCTTTTTTTGTATAAAAATAGAACAATCCTATTTTTATACAAAAAAAGAAATTTTTAAAAATAAGTTATGGAACTATCCTTAAAATCTACCTTAAAATGCGTGCCAGAAAATGAAAAAAAAGTGATAACAATTGGATGGGACGGAGGGAGTAAGATTTATAATGCTTCCTCTACGTTTATTACTAGTTACAAATTTTGTGACGGGATAAGTAACAGAGAGGCAATTTACCAATTTAATGTGTCTTATAAAAATACAATGTCTTCTTTACGGCTGTACATGTAATAGAATGCACAAAAAACAGGGTATCATGCACCAAAGGCTAATTATGCAGCTATAATCAACCTCAATCAAACAATTAATGGGTTAAAAAAGATTTTCATTTTTTTCTAATTCAACAAATCATTAGTTATACTTAACAAACAACGTGCCTAAAACGAAATTGAACCTCATAAATGCAGTCACCGATGAATGCCAAGGATGCCGCATTGTAGACAGACCGGGGATTCTCTACTCTAGGCGGAGTCGGTAACCAAGCATCATAACCCATATAAGTAGGTTCGGTGACTTGTACTGTTCCAAAACAGTATCAGTGTACATAAACAATCATAAAAAGATATGCACACCAAGTGTTTGATAAAATGTCTGAAAGAAAATTACCTTTGTCAGAGACATGTTCTGGGCGACTGAGGAGTTCTGATACGGACAACCTAGGGGTATTTGTTACGGTGGTGGTGGGTGGAGAAGGGGTGGCTGTGAGTTTGGGATTTTTGGGGGTGGTTCGATGTGGGGTGTAAGGAATTCTTTGTTGTGTGTCTAGTGAAGCTCCAATATTTAGTGAGAGTACAGGGAAGTGGATACTTGCAAAAGCCATGATTTTGTCTCGACTACGTTCAACGGCTTCGTGATTAGTTTATGATGTAAAAATGGATATATAAATTATAGGGCGATTTGTATTGTGCACCTTAACTTTCGGAATTTTTTTGTTGCGGTCTCAAATATTATTTAGTGACATTTTCAATTTCATTTTTTTTAATTTTTCGATTTGATTTTAAACATTATTTGTTAATATTTTTGATAAGTAGATATTTATTATTAATTTATCCCTATATTTTTAGTTAATTTTGTATGAAATTAGATTTTATTTATGTGTTTTAATAATATTTTATTGAACGATACAAGAAATTAATGGATTGAAGATCGAAGTGGAATGTTTGGGTTTAATCCATATAAAATTCTATTTTTTGAGCATTTTTTTACTGTTTCACTGTTTGGCCTCTAGCTGGAGTTGTTAAATCCATTTTAGGCCCGTAAACATTTATGGGAAAATTTGGAATACGACCTTTATTTCTATCATTGACCCATAATTTAGATTTGCTCTTGTCTATCCAAAATATGCCTACGAATTTCCTAGTTAGAATAATATTTTATTTAGGATTATTTATTGTGTTCTTAATATTTTATTAAAAACAAAACATTTGAAAATACATATAGATATAGATATCGATTATTCAGGGACATAAAAAGAGGGAGAGAACGTGAGAGTAAGGAGTTACACGCACAAGGAAGACATGGGAGTTACACACAAGAACAAGGAAGAATGATTTAAGGGAGAACAGTCCACGGAGAGAAGAACAATTCTTGAGTTTTATCTTTTCTTTTTCACTTTTCTTTATTATAAACTTGATATCATGTCTTCATTCTTGTATTTAGTACCATCTTTTGTGATATTGAACTAAATCACTCTCTAAGCCTTTAATGGATTATTGTGCTTATATATAAGTATTCTTCAATTCTCTATTTGGTTTTGATTACAATTGCTTATATCAATTTATTCTTAATACTTTTCAAGGAATGATCAATCTTGGAATTGAATTGATTGTTAGGTTGACTTCAAAGAGTAACCTAAATTGAGACACAATTGTTATAACTTGGGATTATCATTATGTGAATTTGTGATTATGATAGGAATATACTTAAAAATCATAAGTAGTCCGATTAAGATTATGATTAATATTGTTCAATGATTTAAATTCTACATAAAAATATGTGAGTTAATTGTTGAATTAAAATCACTTGAAATTCAGAAGGTTCTGGTGAGTATTTAAAAATCTTAAACTAGAAGTTGAAGCACTAAAATAGAGATGCGAAAGTATTTATTAAAGAACATGAGATGAAGTTAAAAACCTAATTTTATTAATCATGGTAATTTTATTTGTGTTCGTTTAGTTTTAGTGATAACTATTTTTTCTTTTAAATCAATTATTATTTGACTTGAATTAATTGAACAATATTATGTGGTAGTTAACAACTTAAAGTTAGTTCTCGTGGGAACGAATTTTATATACTACTTGTTGTGATACGTACACTTGCGTATACATTGTAAAACCTCTGACAATTTTACATTCTATTAGTTTTTTGACGGTTTCAAATCACAATTTTTTAACCATTTTTCATCTATTTACACCAGTAAATATTTAATATGAAATAAATTAATGATACAAAAAATACATTAAAATAGTAAATTAATTAATATTTTAAATTAATTATAATTAATAACTCAAAATTTATTAAATCAAATATATTCATTCCAACACTCAACCAACCAAACACATGATATCAGAAATGATACATCAAACTCATACTTTTTTAATCTGATTCCTGAGTCGAACCCCATATCACTGCACGAACCAAACGACCCCGTCAGCTAATAAAATTAGATCACATGCACCGTAAAAAAAGTACACCGGTATTATTACATAATTTCAATATTTTGGTATAAATTAATAAATTAATGCAAAATGTGTTTTAAAAATAAAAATTATTTCATAGTATATCAAAATTGAAATTAATAATTGATACTCACGTGGTATTACCGGTTCGGGTTACAATAAACCCGATTCGGTTGGTCCTTGCCCTTTTGTTCTCATATATAGCCCTAAACAGAAACGCTCTCTAATCTCCAATCTCCAATTACTCGTTATTAATTTAAAAGTTTGCATACAAAACAGACCTCACAATATGAGCCGATACGACAGCCGTTCCGGCGACCCCGCTTCTTATCGCGACCGGAGAAGGTAACCCTAATTCAATCTTTTTTCTTTTTATGATTACTTTTTAGGGTTTATGTTTAATAAGCAGATAGATTTAGTATTTAATAATTATCAATTGTTTTTTGTTGTTGAATTTTCTTCGTATGCTGCTCCTCGTAACTGTCGATTTGTTCTATAATTTTTGAGTTTATATCATTTACATTTGGTTAGGGTTTAAGTTATGGGAAATAACATGGTTTCGATAATTGAATTAGCTTTGGCTTCACTAGGCTGTTATTTCTCGGTTTTATAATTGTGTTATGTACGTGTATTTGAGAGTTGTAGCTTCCACTATACGATTGTTGAGGTTTGATTGGGTTAATTTTATTTGTGGTTCATTCAGTGATTCGGGATTTGGTGGCGGTATTAGTTCATCTGCCAGCAAGAGGGTTGACTACGATGGGGCAGAATCTCCGCGTAAGTTGGATTTGGATGGATTGACTCCGTTTGAGAAGAATTTTTATGTTGAGTCTTCGGCAGTTTCTGCTATGTCGGAAAGTGAAGTAGAGGAATACAGGCTTATGCGAGAAATCACTGTTGAAGGTCAGGATGTGCCGAAGCCTGTTAAATCTTTTCGAGATGTACGCTTTCCAGGTATGCCATTTGTGTTGAACAGTTGCTTAGATGTTGTCAATCTCGAGTGATAGGCTGATAGCAAGTGCAATTGGTTGAATGTACAAGCCCAGTTCTTGACCTCTAGTTCTCAATTTATAACCATTTGCAGTATTTAAAATCTATAACTTTTTATAGTTTCATACCTCACTGTATCAAAAGTATTATAGAGATTATTCATTAAATATTATACATTGAAGGTTGATCATAACTAAACATAATTGAATCCTACATAACGTCCAAAAAGAACTTTATGAAAGAATAGAGTATAAACTACAAACTGTTCATTTAAGCTAGTTGGATGTATTACATACATGTGTTTCTCAATGATGTATCTGTATGTTACTAATAGGGGGGATTTTTATTCATCATTAATGACTGCAATCTTCTGAAGTACATAAAGTAACCAACTTTTTTTTATAAAACTAAAGTATCAATGAGGTATCACATATTATGTAAGAGCAATATTTTTTAAAATAAAATCTCTACTAAATTTTATAAACCGCTACTGTTGCGTTGCTTATTAGATATTAATTAATTGATCGTTTTCCTCTGCTGCAGATTATGTGATGCAAGAGATTGAAAAGGCTGGATTTTCGGAGCCTACAGCCATTCAAGCTCAAGGATGGCCAATGGCTTTAAAGGGTCGCGATCTTATTGGTATTGCTGAAACAGGATCTGGAAAGACCCTAGCATATTTATTGCCTTCGATTGTCCATGTTAATGCCCAGCCATTTTTAGGTATCTATGTTGCCCATCTCCAATATATTGTCTTCATGCATCTTTTTGTATTTCATTTTTCCTTTATGGTTCCTAGGTGGTCAAAGTCCTGACTAACCATATCATGTTTGCAGCTACTGGAGATGGTCCAATTGTTTTAGTTTTGGCCCCCACTCGTGAACTGGCCGTTCAGATACAACAAGAAGCTACTAAATTTGGTGCATCGTCAAAGATTAAAAATACTTGCATATATGGTGGGGTCCCAAAAGGACCTCAAGTTCGTGATCTTCAGAAAGGTAGGTGGCGATAAGCTCAAGATGACTTTACTACTGTATGGTGATGTTCATGGAACGGGTATATCCTAATGCTTCCTCTTCTACTTAAAGCCACCGTCATATTCATGGAAATTAACACGACAATGTCATTGTTAACAATTTTCTGCCCTAGGTGTTGAAATCGTTATTGCAACGCCAGGACGGTTGATCGATATGTTGGAAACTCATCAGACAAATTTGCGAAGGGTCACATACCTTGTGTTGGATGAGGCCGACCGGATGCTTGATATGGGATTTGAACCTCAGATCCGAAAAATAGTTTCACAGGTTTGTTTCTTATTTTTTAATAGGAACATTCACCTTGCATTGTAAGTAAATTATGCAATACAGTTTACAAACAGAAGTCACTGTTTATGCTTAGAAATGCACTACGCGTCCCCAAACACACACACTGTTTGACCCTAATTATAGGTAATGATATGAAATGGAGGGCATCCGGTCATTTTATTTCTTTACAGTAAGAAAAAAGTATATGGTTAATGATAATTTGATTATTTGAAATGTTGAGCATTCTTGTTCAAAAATCTGCTTCACATGGAATCACTTATGTTTACTTTTTGTCCTTTTTTTTAAGAACAGATTACTAAATCCTATTAGTAAATTGCAGTGATATGTAACTGTGTAAGCATTGCAATATTTAATTCACCCCATGGGACAGTGCTTGTAACTCGTTGGATTTTGTGTGCAGATCCGGCCAGACCGTCAAACTCTGTACTGGAGTGCCACGTGGCCCAAGGAGGTTGAACAACTTGCAAGGAAGTTCCTTTACAATCCATACAAAGTAAGAATCCTTTTTCCGGCAATGTCAGTACCATGTCGTCTGAGCTAGTCTTTCATCTGTCCTGACCATTTGTCGGCAATTGACGTAGATCTAATTATATGACCTACAGGTCATGAGTTGCACCATTTAATGTGATAAACATATCCTCAATTTGTTGCTCTTTGCTATAATTGCTTATAAACCATTCTGGTTTTGAAATTCAGGAATGTACAATCTTCTGACCTCTTGTACTGTTATAAGTTATAACTAATGCTATGCACACACAGTGTTGTAACATCTTTCTTGAGATTTTTGCAGGTGGTAATTGGGTCACCAGATCTGAAGGCTAACCATGCAATTCGTCAGCATGTGGACATTGTTCCTGAGAGTCAGAAATACAATAAGTAGGCATCTTCACTGTCATCTTTTTTTAGTCTTACTTATTACATTTATTTATATATCCATACACTACTCAAAAACAGTTCTTGCCTTCATAACAAAACCTTCTTAATATATGCCAGATTAGTGAAGTTGCTGGAGGATATAATGGATGGTAGCCGGATTTTGATATTCATGGACACTAAGAAAGGTTGTGACCAAATTACTCGGCAGCTTCGGATGGATGGTTGGCCTGCTCTGTCTATTCACGGAGATAAAAGTCAAGCGGAAAGGGACTGGGTCCTGTCAGAGTTTAAAGCTGGCAAGAGCCCTATAATGACTGCCACTGATGTTGCAGCCCGTGGTTTAGGTATGTTTCTTACGGTAAATGATTATCTGAGTTTTTCTGATTCTGTCTGAAGTTACGCGGTTACAAGAATGAATTTGGATCTGTTGTATTTAGTAAGAGCTTATACCTCAGCATGTAGGCAATAGATCCACATTGCTCTATAAATTTATTAGCAGTGCCTAATTTCTTGGGCATTATCACTATGAAAGATTTTGTTGCATTATATTTCTTCATCATAATAATAGTAAGCATGTGCGGGGTGCGCCCCCATACTTATATTTGTAAGTAGGTATGTACAAGCTTTTTAGTTGATTCTTATTAGCCTCAAGCCCTCAAGTGTTGGTAGCTGTAGGTTTTTTAATCTGCTTAGGTGTAGCCAGACCGTTTCTTCAGAACTCAGTTTCCACTTGCTCAGTGAAACTGTTTTGATACAACTTATGTTTGCAACATCTGAAGTTGTATGGCTGGGTGCAAACCACAATATTCACTAGAGGGATACAAGTTTTCACCTCTTTTAATCATAATTAGGTTTAATCTTCTTAGTTCTATCATTTTTGATGACTAGTGGCTGCTTATTTATAAAATTTAATGAATTGTTATATATGGACTTATCCCCTACGCTGCCGATTTAACTTTAGCTGAGTGTTGCAGCTGATGCTGGATCTAAAAGTTTGTCTAGACTCTAGAGTTGTAGATCATGATAGTATATGTGGGCTCGGCTCTGTGATTCTTTGTATAATATATTATCTGTATTGCAGATGTGAAGGATGTTAAATATGTGATCAACTATGATTTTCCTGGATCTCTTGAAGATTATGTTCATCGGATTGGTCGTACAGGAAGAGCTGGGGCAAAAGGAACAGCATATAGTTTCTTTACAGCTGCAAATGCCAGATTTGCTAAAGAACTTATTACTATCCTCGAGGAGGCTGGGCAGAAGGTTAGTAGTGAGTTGGCAGCGATGGGCCGTGGCGCACCTCCTCCTCTATCAGGTTGGTTGACTGGTTCACTTGATACTAGATCGTTAAAAAAGATGAAAAACAGGGTACCTGGAATTTGGTTGAATTTTACTCTATCTTTTTAATGATTTAGGCAGGAAATCCCATTCTGTGGTACTTGTCTCAATTTTATAAAATATTCTATCAAAATCCAGAGTCTTTGAGCTGCTCCTATGTTGAGTGAGCAGTTGACATTGTTAAATTAATGCTAAAATTGATAAAACAGTTGGAACTTGGAACACCAAATATGATAGTGGACGAGTGCACTTGCATTCAGACACATTGCTCAAGTTGATGTCAGTATTATAATTTTGACATTGTATTTTCTTGAAAACAGGTGGTCATGGGGGATTTCGTGACCGTGGTCGCGGCTATGGTGGCGCTCGCCCATGGCACAAATAATGAGGATTTGACTTGCAAATTGGAGGATAGATGGGAGTTGTTCTGTAGTTTTCTTGTAAACTAGCAAGTCAATATGAGTAGCGGTGGACATATTCTGAATTCTGAACTTGGAGGGGTTCTAGTTATCCGAAAGATTTGATCCGAGTTATTTACATTATATTAATAAGCTGTTTTTTCTTGTGCGGGTGTCGCTAGATTACTACTAGATGGTTTTGGTTGTGAACTGTATGATTCACGATCAGTTTTCTTCCTATCTCTTGTGTTTGGGACTTGGGAGTTACGGGGAAGGTGTACGCGCGAAGATGAATCAGGAGATTTGTGTTGATGGAAAAATGCTTATTTAGAAAAGATGTAGACTCTGTTTAGCCAAGTATTTATTTCTAGAAAAAAGTATATAGATTTTTATATTTTTTTCCGGAAAATAAGTATCTTTTCTGAAAATTAAATAAAAAACTAAATTTATTTTTGAAAAATAAGTGTTTATTTTTTTTAAAAATGTACTTTTACCTATTTTTTTAAAAAATAAATACTTATTTTCAAAAAATAAGGAAATATAAATGGGATCTTAGAAAAATTAAAAGAAAAGCTCACAGCGCAAATCTTTATCTATGATTTTTATTTTTTTTTGACTAATTTGACTTATATGCCTTACAATGTGAGTATATGTTCTAACAAATCTCGGGGGTGAGCGATAATCGAACTCAGAACCTGAGACGACAAGAGATAAATCCTTACCACTTAAAAAATAAAAAATATAAATTATATAATAGTGGTAGTATTGTTTTTTTATTTTTTTTTAATAAAAATATGTAAGAGCAAGTAGATAATGATAAATAATATCAGGGGACGAGGATAGAACATCTTCAACCCTACTCACCTCTCAGCTAAAATGTGCACGTATCATGTGATCACCTGATTATAAATATCCTCTAAAATATATATCATTTCAACGCCAAACTCTTAGCTAAAAAGTCTACCTGTTATGGGATTACAAATATCCTGTAAAATATATTTCACTTCAATGCCAAACTCTCGTTGAGTAAAATTATAGATATTATGGTTTTATCTTCTATATCTATTGAACCTAGATTGTCATCTAAAAATATACACGTCAACCTTTTGTATTAACTTAAACCTAACAGTGCATTATTTAAACCTAACCCTACACATACATACATGTATGTATATTGAGAGGTTCTCGCTAACCAATTTATATTTTATAAGAATTTGATTAACAAATAATTATATAAAATTACAGAATATATAAAAAATCATAGAATACCAAAAATAATTACAAACATTTTTTTTTACGTAATATACAAAAAAATATAGAACACAAATTACAGAATACTAATACTGAATAGTGTTTTGTAATTTTGTATTCTATATTTTTTGTATGTTATGTAATTTGTTTGTTTGTTTTTTGTGTTCAGCAAGTTTTTCATGTGTTCTGTAATTATATTTGTTGTTGGTTCCTCAATTATTAAGACAAGGGAGTTGCTCATTGAAACTAAGCCTATGTATATTATATTTAATATTTTTAATTTTATGTTAAATTAAATGTAATTTTTTTTATTATTAACTAAATTTATTAATTACTTATATAATTATTTAAAAAATATACAAGACTTTTTAAATATTTAGTATATTTAAATATTATATCAATTTATTCAATTTATAGTTTATTTTTTATATTTGAATTTTATATAATATTAAGTATAAAAATAATATTTTTTGTTAACCAAATTTATTAATTACTATATCATTATTTTAATATATATATGAAATATTTATAAAAATACTGATATTCTAATATAATAAAATATAATTTTAGTTATATGTATTATAATGTATAAAAGTAATTTTTGTTAATTACTTTTTCTCATCTTTAAATAATTTATAGTATTTTCAGTTGTATTAATTATTTATTTTTATTTTAAAATTCATAAATACATATACAAATATTGTAGTATTATCAATAAATATCATAAAAGTAATTATACTTTATATTTTAACTTGTATTTAATAAAAAAATTAATCAATTTTAATTTAATTTATAATATTTTTTATGTATATATAATTAATTACTATATAACTGATAGAATATAATTGTTGAATTTTTAAAAATAATAAGAAAAAAACTTTTTTGAATATAACTATTGATTATAACTAATACCGTTGAAACACAGTTTCTTGTAAATTCAGTAAATTTTACATAATATATATTTTACATGATTTTAACTAATCATTATAGCTACTCGTTGGAGTTGGAAATGCTCTTAAAAATAATTATAATAAGTCATCTTATTTCTAAAAATAAACACTCATTTCTTGAAAATCAGACACCCCCGTGATAAGATGGTTTAATATATGTCACTTGAATTTTCTGCATTTTTTATATTTATAGTTTTTTTGTAAATTATGATATTTATAATATATTTTTATTTACGAAAGTTATTTAGAAAATAATTATTACAATCATTAAAATTATAGGTTAATACTAATTAATTACAGTAATCGGGTGGGAGGGGCAATTACAAAAGAGAAGAGCGGAAGAAGAATAAAAGTTGAAAATGAGCGATAAGACCACGGCGGCGGTGGCGGCGGCAGCTCCAAAGCTCTACACCAACAAACCTAAGAAAGGTAGTACTAGTTGTATTGTATTGTATCAACAGTTACAGTTACTCATTATATATATATATATATATATATATATATATATAATACTACATTTCACATCGCCATGAGTATCACTATCCTCTTTTTATTCTCAAAGGATACGATTATTAACATTACTATTTACTTTAATTTGATTACATCAATTATTATTGTAGATCGTATGTCTGTGTCTGTGTCCGTGTCTGTGTCCGTGTCTGTGTCCGTGTGTGTGTGTGTGTGTGTGTGTGTGTGTGTGTGTGTGTGTGTGTGTGTGTGTGTGTGAGGCTCCCTAATTATTGATTGATTTACTAGTACAGGTCAATTGAAGCAAGCAATGGCCAGCACTTCCGCCCCTCCCTCCTCCACCATCCCTCCACCTCCACCGCCCCCGCCCCCTCCCAAACTATCCTTTGCTCGTCGTTACAAGTTCCTATGGCCTCTCCTCCTCACTGTTAATCTAGCCGTTGGAGGTTTCTTCCCTCTCTCTCCTCACCTCTATATTCATTTTTATGCCTTTTTTGTTTGTTTAACTTCATTTTCTACTCAATGTGTTTATTATATCTTCTGATATTTTCTTAGTATTATCTTACTTACACATGCCATATCATATCGAGACCCTAATTGATTGTGTAATTATTTAGGCTTTCCCCGGTTATTTGTTTAGTATATATACTTTCGGCCTTGTATTGTGATTACCCTATCAGATGCAAACAATTATATTCCTTCAACCCTTTACTTGTAGATTAATGTGAATCTTTTACCTTAGATTGGTCTTTTAAGTTCTGTGATTCCCTCTCTTTGGTACATATCTGTGTGTTTGCCTTCAAGGCACCGCCATGTACAGATCGCTTCAGTCTCACAATCAGTTCATGTGCCATACGGGAATAATCTCTTACTTATTCTTGTTTACCAGAAAAAGTAAGGAATGCTATATAAATGCTGCAAACGTCTGTCCATGATATTCATCCCTTCCTTTTCAACATTTAAACTAACTTTCATTCTTTCCAATTTTGAAACGAATGACATCCCTTTCTCTCATTCATATACTTTAAAACTTGTATCATACAAAATGCTCTCACATTTTCCATCTTTTTATTCACCTTTCTCAATTTTCTCTTTATCCTTTGATTTTCTCCACATTTTTTCATTAATTTTCTATTCAACCAACCAATTTGTGTCTTTCTATTAGAGCTTTAACGGGTTAAAACTTAAAACTGATCCATGGTGTGGTTCTCTTTTTACTGTTTCTTTTTTGTTTAAGAACAAAATGCATTTATCACAAATCTGTAGATTTCTAGACACTTGGTCATGCAAATAGGATTAGTATCTGACCATAATTGTATATGAGCAGTAAAAGAATATACACACATTGTGCGGTAAGCATATACAGCCATGGTAAAGGCACTGAATAGTGAATACTGAACTACTGAAGTAAGAAACAAAATTTTCGTTCTAGGCTTCTAGCATTACTTATGTTGCACTTATACTGCAATTATTGCATTCTCTCAAAGTGTATGCTGATAGAGCTTGATCCTTATGATTTCTACTTAAACTATATAACTTGTACTTGTAAGAATTTGCATCCATGGAGCTTCAAAGTTTGGCCTATTTTAAGCATGGCAAACTTTTGGCCCAAAAATCGCATATAGAGAGGGTTACTGAATCAATTTCTAGCCTTTATGGCTAACATTGCTACAAGGAGTATGATACCAGTCTACAGTTTAGTTTAGAAGTTTGTGCAGCACAGCTTTATTGCAGGTTTAAGGCATCAAAGGTATGAGTTCATATTAATTATTGAGGTGTGGACTAAGGAGTGTCAGTTTTTCTTCCCTGGTTGTATAATTGCCAAAATTGAGCATTCTAAGCAAATTATGCAAGTTAACTTCCGGAAAGTATACTATCTTCAACCTTAACCCCGAGGTTCACTAATATGATAGTTGTGCGCCAGTACTTAACAGTTGAAAAATTCTGCATTTGTACTATTTACGTTGAACTTTGTGGAATGCCTACTTTGAAGATATTGCCATGTGATGGGAACACGATAATCTGTTGAAACTGACTATTTCCGAGCCGTTTTGTAGCTTACATATTTACGAGAACTAAAAAGAAAGGAGTCGTAGAGGAAGAAGAAGAGCCCACTACTCCGGGAGCTGCAACTGTAGTAGCTGCTTCAGTCAGTGAAAACTCAGTACTTTCTACATCTGTGATAGAGCCTGTGAAGTTACGTGAACCAATACCTGAGGATCAGCAGCGTGAACTTTTTAAGTGGTTGCTGGAGGAGAAGAGGAAGGTCAAGGCAAAAGATCCTGAAGAGAAAAAACGGATTGACGAAGAGAAAGCCCTTCTCAAACACTTCATTCGAGCTAAATCTATCCCAAGTTTGTGATTGTCAAGCATGTGATGGAGAACTGTACAGTTGAATTTGTTTCTCCTGCACCCCTAGGAGTCTGAAGTCTGAAATATCTTTTGGATCAAATCACTTGTTATACCTTTTCTTGATCACTTAACTTCAAATTGTGAAATCTACCAGATTGGCTTTAGCTGTTCTTGGTTAAATTTGGTTGGCTGAAATTTCTAGATTGTATAACCACACATTCTAGAGTCTATTTATATATTCATCTCCTATTACTAGCTAGCAATTTGCTCTGGTCTCTGTGAAACATTTATGGTAAGAAATGGAGATATATTATTGTGTGTCAAATGAAGATCTCTTCCGCCCTGTACTGCTAATCTGCTATTGTCATAGGTTTAACAATTTTTGCCCCAGTGTCCAGTGATGCAGATAAATACATAATGTGATTAATTATTTTGATAACAAAGGTTGTAAACTGGCAAAACTTTACTATATATGTATTATGTATAAAATTAAGAAAAGGGTTGTGGGGGGTAGAAGCGGCATGCAAGATTGGGTCTGAGATGATGGTGGAGAATGTGTTGGAAGTTAGGGTCTGAGATGATGGGGGAGAATGTGTTGGAAGTTATCGTCTCTCACATGAATGCACAAGACAATCATAGTAGTAGGGACGAGTATAATACTATATTCATACCCCTATTTTTAATTTCTTTCAATTCCACCTCCTTGGCAGTTTAATCATGCAACAATCCTCCTAAATTTCCATCCATTTTATTATATTAATCGGTGACTATAATACTAAACTATCATATGTCCCATTCTAATTTTGAAGGACTCGTTACCTTGATATGTTAATGAGTGTTTTCGGGAACGCGCATAGTCCATAGATATGATCATATGAATATAAGATATACAGTACTATATTTGAAAATTCTCGTGACCCTCTTGGAAGATTTGAAGGTCCTTTTGATGAATTTTATATTGGGATCTTATGGAGTAATGTTATAATATAAATATATTCAAATACTAGATTCTGAAATTCATATCCGAACTCTTTACGCAAATATTTTACTATTTATTTTTTAAAAAATAGATGTATGTATTCGGTGGTTTAATATTAATCATAAATTTGTACGAGTGTATCTATATTCTATACACGTTAGTAATCGTAAAGCAGCCAACCTTTTAATCAAAAATAAATCTGGTAATTACATTATTTCTTTCTCTAACAGATCTTCATTCGACTTAACAACCATGTATTAGCAGGGACATGCATCTCAAACCGACTGGGGGGTCATAGTACAGATACAGCTTCTACTCTAATCATCAAATCTAAGCACAGCATAAGCTATTAGCTAAGCAATGATGCAGATAGGCCATGGCCGTATAATAAATCATATTTGCATGCGGCTCATTTTAACTACTTTGTTAAGTCCAGTCAACAAAGTTCTTGATTTCCCCATTTTTATGTATAATATATACACACCCACGCTTTCTTCCGCAGGAATCTTAATCCAGCAAGTTGATAATTTTCAATTCTTGATTTACTCGATTAATGCACATAATTAAAGTATCTTGATTAGAAAAAGCAACATAAAAATATCGATTCACATAAGGTGACTTGAATAAAATGAAGTTTATATATTTTATAAAAAATGTTCTCGACTTTTCCCAAGACCCAAACATATATGCTCTCTTTAAATTCGTTTTGTACACTACATAAAATATAATCTCATATATCTTAAATTTAGATGGATAGGAGGCTATATAAATTTTAATAAATCAATCTTAATAAAAAAGTTAATATTTTAAAAATTATCATTACAAAAACTTTATTAATTATATAATATATTATTCTAGTTTTAAACATTTTGTGTTGTCAAAGTCTCTCTTTGGTTCATAACGTAACACGTAACTTTAAGTGTTTAGTTAAAAACAATATTTTAATTTTTTTCTAAATATAAATATTAAATTTTTATTTAAAAAAATTTGAAAAATATTATTTCTAATTATATAGTCAAAGTACTAACATTTCATATTATCCCGTTGAGATATAGTAAGTCTGTCTGATGTCTTTAAATGTGATGGATTGTTGGGTCCGATGATGCATGAAATTGTGAGTTGGGCTGATGTATCTTCTGTATCTGTTAGTCTGTGTGCACGAATGCATTTGCATATCACATATATTATATCCTCTCACTTGTTAAGTGGCGTCAAAAAACATATACAGTTAAGCCAATCATATTCTATATAAAGGCAAATAGGCAATGCTACATGCCTGTATAAGTACTCAGTGGAGTTAAAACAATATATATCAAAACATTTAAAGGAATATGGAGGATTCTTGTATTATGGTTGTCACAGCAATCTTGTTCTTGGGCAGCTTCATGTTAGTTTTGTACCAATATTCTAGGAGCAGCACAAGTAACTGCTCAAAGAACAGAAAAAGTAAGACTTCACTTCCCTTGGGAACTTTGGGATGGCCTTTAGTCGGAGAAACCTTGCAGTTCATCTCTTGTGCTTACACAGACCAACCAGAAACTTTCATGGACAAGCGCCGCCGCATGTAAGTCATAGTGTGTGTCAAGTTCACTAGCTTGATCATATTTTTTACTGTGCATTCATGTTTAAGTAAATAATCAAGATATAGATGGTCCTGATTGTTGACTATTAGTTTGCTTTGTGCTGTGAAATCGTTGTTTATGTTATTTTTCCCACTGCAAATTCAGTTTTAACAATATTAGTTTCTGTAGGCAGAGCACCAGTTAATTTCATACATTTCATTAAAGTAGTAAATGCTCAAGTAATTAACATAATGCTTTAAATTTGTATGCATACTAGGTATGGGAAGGTATTCAAGTCACACATATTTGGAAGTCCTACAATTGTTTCTACAGATGAAGAAGTAAGCAGAATTATTTTACAGGGTGATTCCAACACTTTTGTGCCTTCTTACCCAAAATCTCTTACTATTTTGATGGGAGAATCGTCTATTTTGCTTATCAATGGATACTTGCAAAGAAGAATTCATGGACTCATAGGCTCCTTCCTCAAGTCTCCAAATCTCAAAGCTCAAATTACTCGCGATATGCAGAAATTTGTTCAAGAATCAATGGAGAGTTGGGACGAGGATCGTCTCATCTACATCCAAGACGAAACTAAAAAAGTGAACACTCTTACCCCCTTCTTTTCAATTTTAGATCATTGTTACAAACGTTAAAATTTTCGCATTTTTTTCTTTTTAATTTAGATCCAGAGACGTTACATACTCTTTATTGGGCGGACGTGACATGCCATGTCTTTCATTTCATAAACACTAAAAAACTTGAGTTTTTGAGTTATGCTTGAAATTACTATTGAAATTTCCAACAATTGCATTATCAAGTGGCCAACTTTGTCTGTTTGTTTCTACTTTTAGGAATTACTTTGTAATAAAGTCATTAGTAACTTGATTAACGGTTCAAGATAAACTAGTAGTCATTAATTTTATTGTCTGGTAAGTTTTCAAGCATGGCAATGATTATGATTCTTAACCCTTTTTCAAAGCACTAATTTAGTTCCCCACTAATATGCATTGTGAACAGATTGCGTTTCAAGTACTAGTGAAAGCTTTGATAAGTTTGGATCCAGGTCAAGAAATGGAGTTCTTAAGAAAGCAATTTCAAGAATTCATCGCGGGGCTCATGTCTTTACCTATAAATATACCTGGAACTAGACTCTACAGATCATTACAGGTACTCTAATCTCCTAATTAAGAACTTAATCATTAAGTTTATTATATTAATCAAGCCTAAATTCTGGTTACAGGCAAAGAAAAAAATGGCAAAGTTAGTGCATACGATCGTTGAAGCTAAAAAGAAAGACAAGTCTTGTAAAGTACCAAAAGATGTAGCTGAAGTTCTGTTAAGTGAAAATGTAGCAGATGATATTATTTCAGACAATATAATTGATTTGATGATACCGGGAGAAGATTCAGTGCCTGTCCTTATTACTCTTGCTATAAAAAACCTTTCAGATTGTCCTGCTGCTCTCCAACAGTTGTCGGTAAATACAACTTGTTTCATTTATGTATTATTAAACCTTTGTTTAATTCAATATATAGTTAAGCAAGTTAGTTGCTGATAAATTTCAGGAAGAGAATATGAAGTTGAAAAAACTAAAAGATCAGACTGGAAAGGAGTTGATATGGAGTGATTACTTGTCATTACCATTTACACAAACTGTATGTCAGTTTTTTAATTGTCGTCGAATTTAACATGGGCTCCATCAAATTATTGAAATAAACTTATTTTACTTTTCACACAGGTAATAACAGAAACCTTAAGACTAGGAAATATCATCAATGGGGTGATGAGAAAAGCAATGAAAGATGTGCAGATAAAAGGGGGTTATGTGATACCTAAAGGATGGTGTGTTTTTACATATTTCAGATCAGTTCACTTGGATGAAAATCTGTATGACTCGCCTCATAAGTTCAATCCATGGAGATGGCAAGTAAGTGAATCATTATATGTCAAGAAACTACAAGTAATATATATTTATATTTTATTACTTGTTAAGTTTCTAACAAATCAAATTAAACACTGAATTACCTCACTAATTAACTCACTGATCATTTTTACAGGATAGAGACACAAGTGGCTGTAGCTTCACTCCTTTTGGAGGTGGACAAAGGCTATGTCCTGGCCTTGATCTCGCCAGACTGGAAGCTTCTATCTTCATCCACCACTTTGTCACTCAATTCAAGTAATTCCAAATTTCATCCAAATAATGCATACACACTCGCACAATCTTGTCCGCGAGACTAGTCTCATGTTAAGTTAACAATTCTCCCAAAAACTTGCAATGTTTAATTGGATCATCTATGTTAGTAGTGTCAATCTATCCTTTTTCTAGATATACACATTAGAAGCATTTAGCACATATTTGATGATCAATGTAATAATACTAAAGTTAATTTCCTGTGCATGAGTATTTGTTTTTTTATTTAAATGAAGGTGGGTAGCTGAAGATGATTCAATCGTAAACTTCCCAACTGTGAGAATGAAGAATAAAATGCCAATACGGGTCAAAAGGAAAAGCAACCAACATGCTTTTAGCCTAAAAAGTAAACTCAACGTTAAAGGATTTTCCAAACAATGATACAGAAACAGACTATCCAATTGCAAGACAACAAAAAAGGAAATAGTATAAAACATAAAGTGAGCTGCACTTCACACGTGTGGATGGGCACAAGATAGCGACGCATTGGTTCTACAATCCTACTATATATTTATAATCTATGACGTTGCAGTATTGCACATAGATAGTCTATCTATAGATACATACAGTTTAGTTATATACATTTATAAATATATGTTTGTACCGGAATCCAAGTCCAACAATTTTTCTTATTCATTTTTCCGAGTAGGACAACTAGTGATCTGTCAACCTCCTCTGCAATATATTTATATATATATATATTCTCCGAATCCTTGACAAGTGATTGTTATATTATCGATAAAAGAGTAACGTTTTAAGTGAATAAGCAATAAGAAATTTATTTTGTAGAATAAAATCATTGTGTTATGGGACTTTATACGGGTCCTAAGGAGGATTGCTTTATTTTAAGAGGCTCAATTATATGGGAAATTAGATAAAAATAAATCAAATCTTATATAAAGATGAGTTTGGTAGTGAAAATCTGCGAATGTGACCCACCAGCAATATCCATGGAGCTTCACCACATCTGGACCACATTATGGAAGATACATTTGAATCCTAATCATGTCTTGAGAGTTACTTCTTCTTTTTCATAAATTCTGTCATTCGACAAAAGAATTTAATCCGTTAAGGTAGCTTTACTCGAAAAATAATGGGGGTGAAATGACAAGTGTGTTTGGAGTGTTCTTACTTTTACATAAACATGTCACTTAAAAGTAAATCCTTGATTAATACCACTTGGACATAAAGAGAAACAGAGTTACTTGATTGATATCATATGTATTTAGACCGGATACATTCACCAATGGAGCTTATTTCAACTCGGTGCAAGTAAAGAAGTGGGAAATAATGATCAGATTAGAATACTAATCACTTAAAAAGGTGATTAGTGGGACACTTTTGTTAGGTTTTCATTGATTATTACCACGAAATGATTGACATAGATTAATTAGGGTGATGCTCAATTTTTCAAGATTAACGAAACTTCTCCGGACCTGCTGACGCTGTAGTCTTGTCATCTTCATCTCCAACTTCATCTTGTCATCTTCATCTTGTCATCTTCATCTCCATCTTCATCTTGTCATCTTGTGCATTGCACTGGTTACGGAACCGCATTGAAAAGCCTTGGCGTTAAGTAAAGAATCACGCCTACTTAATTTTAATTAGAAAAACATATTTACCACTTGGCAAAAAAAAGAAAGTAAAACATATACACCTTCGATAAATATTTGGATTTTACAACTGATTATTGCAACACATGCACTGTTATAAATACTCAAGTATGTGGAAATGGTGTGTTAAGATTTAAAATATATAGAAGGACGAATTATAGTTTTTCGCAACTTTTATGCAATTGTATCATAAGGTTTGATCCTTTCGACCTAGACTTGCAGTATCAGGCCCTGTTTGGCAAAGTAGCTTATAAGTTAGAAAGTACAAACAATTTCTAACTTATAAATAAGCCAAACAGACCCTAAGACTTGCAGTATAAGGTTTGATCCTTTCACCCTAGACTTTCAGTATTAAGAGATTTTGTAATTAAACATGTGTCGGAGCTTGATAATATATCAGAAGTCTCGAGTTTGCTTTAATTCCAGTGTTACAACCCCTGGCACCCCCAACATGCTTCAAAATTTAGAGAAATGTTACAAATATGTGATGCAATTAAGCCGCCTTAAGGTGTTAGAGAGTTGTTTACTTAACAACATATAAAGGTCGGAATGTTTACTCCGAATGCAATTCAGAGTTTAATCATGTGCGAAATTTTATAGCCACGAGACTCTACAATATTTATCTAAATCAGAACTAGAAAGCTCCAGACATGCACTAGTGATATTATTTGTTCTGAAACTACTCTTGACCTTGTTGTTTGGTTGGTAAGCGTTCAGTTACATGATCAAGTTACAAACATCACCAAACTCTGTATCACCTTCTTCTATACAGGGACAACATATATGATTTAAATATATGGTACAAAAATATATTAGCCAAAAACAGAACTCTTCCCTCAAGATATTAATCTCGTCACAATTCATCCCCACGTAACACCATCCTACCAGGCTACCTCAATCCCTTTCCAAGAAAGCAGGCCTCATCATATTATGCCAATAGAGAGCCTTCCTCTAAATCCTTAATTCGAGTGCCTCTATTAACAATGTAGGACTGAAGCTTTAGTACTGCTGCTGCAGATTTGGGTAGATCCTTCCACTCCGATTGTGCACATCATGTCCAGGTGTTGACATGTGACTCAAGTCCATGATTGTATCTCCCTCAAGTATCCGGATAACCTTTAGCAAAGCAATTTAAAGAAATAAGGTTTGAGTAATTTCATAGTGTGAACAGTCAATGTTTCAGGATGAAAGAGGCCATATGCCATTATAACTAAAGGGTCGAAAAGCAAAACAAAAATTTGTAATATTATTCATATGATCATATCCATTTAGACATATGGAAACCACCTAATCAAGCATTATCTATAACTCAAGATTCTTACCTGAGACATGCGTGGCCGTGACTGCGGATCTCGACTGATGCACAAGGACGCAGCTTGCAACATGCACAAGACCTCCTGTTCTGAATATTTGCCCATTAACCGTGGGTCCACCAACTCATCAATAGCATATTCCTCCAGAAGTGGTCGCGCCTTTTACACAATTAAATGATTAGCGATGCATACAGATGTGCAATTTTGCAGTTGATGAAATGAACTTAGTACTAAATTGAAATCGGGAGACAGCAAGTATTGTCTTACCTGCCACTTTGAACAAGATTACAAATAAATAAATAAACAGAAATAAAGATGTATACATACCCATTCTGTGAGGCACTGTTGACCCTTTGGTCGGTTAAGATCCACTGCTTTTCTTCCGGTAACAAGCTCAACTAGCACCACCCCTAAAGAATAAACATCAGCCTTTTCTGTAATCTGACCACTTTGAGCGTATTCCGGAGCCAAATATCTGGTTGAAGCAAAATAAATTATTTTATGATAACATCTAGATGATTGTTAGAATATACCAAATATCAAAACATACCCAAATGTACCAATAACCCTGGTATCTACTCCAGTGTCCCCGTCAGGCTGCCACCTCGCTAGCCCGAAATCTCCGACCTTTCATACCAAGAATCAAGGTTTAGTAATAATCTAAAAACTAATATAGATAAAGTTTTCTTAAATGTACATCAGCAGTTCAAATCATATTGTTTTCGCTATTAACAATCCAAAATTTCACTGGCAATAAAGCACTAAGTGCAGGACATTACATTGAGGGCGCAGTTTATCCAAATTTCGGTAAACTAAAAGTCAGTCACCAAATAAGATGTTTCCATACCAGTGGTTCAAAATCATGCGTGATCAGAATGTTGTTAGGCCGCATGTCACGGTGAACAATGCAACCCACTCTGCATTCTTCATGCAGATATCGCAATCCTCGAGCAGCTCCCAAGGCAATCTTATGTCGTGCTGACCACTCTAATGTATCTTGATGACGTCCTGAATATATTATCAATCTTAGTAACTTAACGGCTTACAATTGATTGCAAAATCGTTTAGCTTAAATTTTATTAGGAATACTACTGTTATGCTTACTTTCTGCTTGGAAAATCATGCAACGAAATAAATACTTTCTAGCAAAAGGCATGTTTATTGTTTAGCTATACGCGAACAAGTTGTCAGTAACTGAAAAGGGTAAGGCAATGCTAAAAATTATAATGATATATGAAGAACTCAATTTCAGGAATCATTGTACCATGCTACTTAGGAATCATTGCCGGGACCATTTTGTAAACATCTTATTTAAAAGATGAAATCGGCCGATTATGTTTGCTTGGACATAAAGGAGATAACAAGAGGAAAAAAGTATAACTTCCAGTATCACAAGGAGTAATGCATTTCCCATTAGAGGTTGCATATAACAAAACGGGAAGGAATTTACCATAGAGATGTGAATCCAATGACCCATGACATATATATTCATATACAAGTAGCCTTCGACCATCCTCGATACAAAATCCAATCAACATCACAACATTTCGGTGTTGGGCGCAGCTAAGAACTTCCACTTCAGAGCAGAATTCTCGATCCCCTTGAGAACTTGCCAGTTTGTGTTGCTTGACAGCAACTGCCTGACCATCAGGAAGAACTCCTCTGTGAACCGACCCATAGCCCCCTTCAGCCAAGAAATTTGCTTGAGAAAAACCTCCAGTAGCAAGCTCCAGTTCAGCAAAGGTGAACCATCTTGGTGGCTTCCCAAATGCAGGTGTCTTGTGCTGACATATTGAACATAATGGAGGAGGGCCAAGAGGTACATTCCTGGATAAAGAAATTGCTTCTCTAACATTTCCACTGAATTCCATATCAGGTCTATGGTTTCCCGCTCCATGTCCAGTTTCTTGATCAAGTTTAGAGAACTTCTCGTGCAAGGCCTTCATGGTACTAGTTTGAATGCGGTATTTAGACCTCTGTGAACCTTCTTCATCGTGTGGGGATGAATGACGTTGAGAACTGCTAATGTCTGCCATCCATGGTTGGAACCTCATACTTGAAGATGTGGACATATTTTCGCTGTCCGAGTCTGAGCTTGATTCATCGAGACCACAATTATAATTTTCAGCCAACAACTTCTCCTTCTTTAGGTCTTTACTTAACTCGGGAATAAAAAATGGCGAAGTACTTGGATCAGAACTTGAAACAGATGAACTTCCCGCTTCAGTAGCAGTAAAAACCTCAGGACTACTGGTTGGAGTAACTTGGGGTCCTTGAATTGAATCTAGAGATTCATTCTTTTCCAGTTGCTTCTCAGATGTCCGATCCAGTTCATGAGGTAACTGACAACCATCTTCTGGTTCTTTTTTAGGCGATCCAACTAAATTTAGACGGAGGACTTTTGGTTGTGACTTCTTCATAATCACAATGTTGCACTGCAGCTCTTCCATGCACCGTTTCTTTTCATGTTTGAGATGTCTGCAGGGAATGGCCATATAAGTGACTCGGACTTACAGAACCTACTAAAATTAATGGTCCATCTTAAAGTATAAAAAAACATTACTTGTCCAGTACAACCCAGCTAGCCTGAATTTTTTTTGCTTCTGCAGCTACTGACCCACATGGAGATCCAGAAACAAGTTTTATTTTCACATTTATCTGTAACAGAATACATAAATAATTAAGTGAAGCACAATTAACACTGTAAGAGAGAGGATCATTACCAATTGAGGCAAATCTAGAGGCACACTCTTACACTCACCTTATTAGGATCATAAACATCGTGTAGTTGTAAGATCATCTGAGAGCAGGAATCTGTGATATCAATTTTTTGTTCTGAACTTGTTCCCAAGTGAGATCTTCGGTGGCCACTGGCACAATCTCCGGCAAATCTTGGGAAGCCCCATTTTCTCCCTGTATAAAAGCATGACTGTCAGCTGCTAGAATAATCTTCCAGATCAATATTTGCTACAATTCATCATGAAACATACGAATATGTAAAGAACAACTACAAGCTTTATGTCAATAGACCAGAACTACTGATTAACTAACACAAGGAAAACAACTACCAAACACCGGCAACAAGTAAGGAACACCCTTCTCTAGGAATATTAATAAGAAGAGGGCTGAGTCTAAATGGAAGCATGCCCTATTTAAATTTTTGTACACCAGTTGGCAGTTGGCCAAAAAACCAAGAAGCAGGAAGGCAAACCATGTGACTTGCAAACAAATACATCCTAATTCTTGTGACTGTTAGGCAATCCTTAGGATAAATTCTTCAGAAAATTATTTATCACCATGGTTGGATTACATTTAAATTGTTATTATATGAATACATTATACTGGCCACCATTTAAAGCATGTAACTCAAACAAAGCTACCAAGTATACCTGAACTTTGTGAGGGGATAACCACAATCAGTGTGATGCAATCTCCAGGTTGAACAACATGAGTCAAAGCCCAAACAAGGGCTGTTTTGGGTACTTCCTTGAATGCCTTGACAGCCACAATGACCTTTGACACAGCATTCGAGCCCTTTTCTTGCCTTCCCAGCTTCAATTCCGAAGTCATTATCCAGAAAATAGCAACACAAGTGCTTACAAATTTTCTATGAACAAAAGTATCAACCCTCCAAACGCATTCCAACTTTTCATCAAACTTTTACAGGACATAACTAAAACAAGTATATATGTCCACAGTCCAGTTAAATGAAAGAAGATCTCATCATTATTTGGTTGCTATGTTCTCTGCCCCCACCATGAAATGAGTACTACTCCTGCATGTACAGCCAACATGGTTACTGCTTCCACACAACAAATGGGCCACCATGTGGCCATGATTCCACAGACCAGACCTTTTCAATCACAAATAGTATTATCATACATCTCATGTAAATCAAGAAATCCAGGTATCGAACTTTCAACAAATATTTCCAATTAATCACACAAAAAAACATACTGTTACCCCAACAACAGATTGCAATTTTTACATGAAACCAATATTCCAAATCTGAAAAAATGACATCTTTGAAACAAAAGAAAGAAACCCCAGATAAATCCAAAAAGATTATTTGAATAAAGTAACTGTTTTGAGTGTCCAACAGAAACGATAGAAAAGAACAAGGCAACAAACATGGGCTTCCCTGACTTTCAGAAAAAAGAGTCAACTTATACCATTGATGAATTATTAAAAGAAGGTGGGTGAGTTTGTTCCCAGATCCAAAAAATAAAATTTTCTTCTTTGGGCCTTATACACACATATATAAAATATTATAAATGGGGTGGTGAAGAAGATGACAAAATCAAATTCTCCACCAATAATATCATCAAACACCCGATCTCTCTAACTCTTTCTTTCAACTTGATCTGATATGACAAAAGAGAGAAGTTTTAACAGAAAAAAGAGACATATTAGCAATCTTCATGGTTTTTTTATACCTTAAAAACACATCTCTGCAAAAGACCATTCACAACTGAACAAAATCCCAAAGTTAAACAGAGAATCAAAATGAAAACAAAGACATGGATACAAAGATGAAAATGCAACAAAAATGTAAAGTTGGATGTGATTGTATGAAAGGAAAGCTCACTGCAAATGAAGTACTGGGTAATTTAGTTAAGTAGTTTTTGTTTCTATGCCCAAATGCTTCATATCCCAACACTCATTAAACAGGATGAAGTGTGTGTGTGTGTGTGTCACTTCTATAGTTCTATTACAACGGAAGGCAAACTAAACTATGAAACTATGAATGCTGGTAGACTGGTAGCTAGTATAGTATAGTCAGTGATAGTGTTTAATTATACCCACCTTCCTAGATATTTTTTTTACATTTTTTTGACATGTACCTATAATTACGTTTATTATTTTTAATTAAAAATATTAGATTGAAAAATCAAAATTATAGTAATAGTAGTAAAAGAAGAGTACAGTTAATTATTATGGCTAAGTTTTCTCTATACATAGAAGTGTGTGATTATCAAGTACTCCTCTACTAGTACTAGAGTACTTGTATTGATAGAGCATGAAATTCTGGAAATATTAATTTTTAGATCGGTTGGATAATAGAAATGAAAATTAACAGAATAGAAATGAATTCCATTTTTCCCCGCATTCACGTTTCAACTCATTCCTATTTTTTCGATTAAATACACCAATTAAACACATCCGAATTAGTTTAGATATTGTGCATTTCAAGATATGCCAGTAGTTTCTACGTGTAATGAAGAAGCCCGTTTACAGATCTGATCTTTTCAGATTACAACCACCTTTACCAAAATTTAAAGATATACGACATGCATAAATAAATTAATGCGTTTATAAATACTACGTCAGTCTCACCCATTTGTTTACGTTTCGGAGAGAAGGTCCGATACGCATTTTAAAGTGCATATAAAGTATAGTTCCATAATTTATTTTTAATTTTTTTTTTTGAATAAAAATTTAATGTTTAAATTTTTATTTAGAAAAAAAATATATTTAAAAATAAGTTATGAAACTATATTTTATATGCACCTTAAAATGCGTGCCGGACCTTTTTTTCAAAACGTCAACAATTACGTGAGACGGAGATAGGAATACGGAGTACTCCGTAGTTTAGTAATTTTGCACAATCATGTCTGGAATTTTTAAAAATTAACAATATTTAAAAATAATGTACTCGGTCCCTCTCCTCTTCCTCGGTTGAAGTTTTTTTATTTATGCTATGTTGCATGTTCTAAACTTAATAGAAGGTAACTTTATATACATAAATAAAGCTAGTAACTACATTTTCAATACAATTATACATACAAGTAGTCCTTCCGTGGCATGTTATATAAGGTCGATCGTTTAAACACAAGTTTTTGTACTAAATAAATTTTGAATTTGAGTTGGGGGGGCAAGGCGGAGAAAAAGGCAAAAGGTGGATTTGTGGCTTGTCCCTAGTACAATAATCTACGTAATCTATTACTAGAATAGTATACTATATTACTCCATAAAATAAGCAACAGCACGTTCGTTGGTTTTATAATTAGCGAACAAATTGCTAGCTGCACCAGAACAGTCTTCACTCTTCAGCTTGTCTAGTCTCCATCTTGATCAAGTACTACTTCCCTCGCCTCATAATTATGTCACTAAAAAACTTAATCCCTCCTTATCCAACGATATGGTCATGAGGTGGTGGAGTTTGATTCTGGATATTTTTACGTGGACAAAGTGTACTTTTTCTCCTACAGTCATCTCGTGACTCATGAGTAGTATATATATTTACGTGCTGCCACTCAGAATTTGTACCGTAGTCTCAAGCTGCACCCCGAAGATGACGTGAGGGCCAGTTTTCTCAAAGTAAAATTACAACGTACAGGCTGCTGCTGGTCCACCCGCTCCCAGAATCACATGTTCAGATTTATATGTTACCCTTCCCAAACGGGACTCCTCTCCCTAGTCTCTCCCTCCCTCTCTCTCTCTCCCAACTGCCTGTAATATGAGTTCAATGGGACCCATTACCATTATCCATCCCCGTTAAAAGTTAAGCCCACACCCATTGAGTTTAGATCATGGAAACGATCCTCCGATATATAGCATTTCAATTACCGATGTAACTTGCTACTCGTATATCTTTCCGTGGTTACCTTCCATACGTAGACCACGACCACACTTTGGCCTTGTAATCTTTGTACAGTGTCATCATCTTCGCCTCCTGTTATCTTCAATTCTCAGCTTTTAATTCTACCCATCCCAAAGCAGTCGCCTTCAGGTAGCACTGTACCACTGGACTTGAAAAAATTAATTATTGGTCCCGTATTCATATAAAAATTATATTTATAGAAGATTGGTTGATAAAAAAGACGTCCGAGTAGAAAAATATATATAAAAATAGCTCTAGTTGTCAACCAAATGTAATTACTCCCTTTGTCCCATTAATTTGTATACAAATTAAATGGGCACGGAGGACAAGAAAAAATGAAAAAAATTATAGTGTAATAGTAAAGTTAAGATAAAAAGTGGATAAAGTGGTGGAACCTATTAATATTTAATAATAGATTTGAGATAGTGGAGAAAAGTAATGGGTGTAATAGTATTTTTATATTATGAATTTGAGATAGTGGAGGAAAATTAATGGGTGTAATAGTATTTTTTATTATTAAAAATTTACTATTTTTGGAATTTATACAAATGAGAGAGACATCCAAAAAGGAAAGTGTATAGAATTGAATGGAACAGAGAGAGTATATTTTAAGTAATTTGCTACTCCCACCTTTTTATATTCTGACACAAAACGTATTTTAAGCCGAATAAAAGTATATTTGTATTTAATATTTTGAAATTTTTTTATACAAAAATTCAAAATTTTATATAAAAAAATTATAAATATCACTCTATCTTTTTAATTATTGTTATATATAAAAGTTAAAATGTTAAAACGTATAATTAATGGACTGTTCAAGTCTTTCAAGTTTCAACGGGTTAAGGGGTCATTTGGTTCCTGTGTTATCGAGTTTTCGGCGGGAATCGGGGTGGTATCATTTCTTATATTAATGATGGAATGAATTTATTAATTTAATATATTTTTTAATAAAAAAAATATATATATAGCTAATATAGAAAATAAATCGTTATTGTTTATTAAATATTAAATAATATTATTATAAATTTTTTATTTTAAAAATTACAGTAATATTTAATTTTATAAATAAAAGTAATAAAATTTAAATTTGATTCCACATACTCATCTCCCTCTAAGGTATCAACACATACCTTATGAGTTTGAGTCATGAGTTTTAAAAATCAAAATTTTCAACCAAACATTATGTATGAGTTTGGAATAAACAAAACTCATACATAGTACCGGAAGACACAAACCAAACAACCCCAAGTTATACAAGAGCGTATGCTGAATTAATTATTTCCTCGGTCTTCATTTTTTATATATTTCTCTAACTTTTTTGTACAATATTTACGTTGTATAAAAATAACACTTTTTAAATTTTCTTTTTCTAATAAAAATTTAATATTTAAATTTTGTTCAGAAGAGAAAAGTTTTAAATTTAACTTATAGATATATTTTTTATGTATCTTGAAAATAAAACCGAACTTTTTTTTATTTATCGGCGACTCAACTACACTTCCATTCCCAATATATATAAAAAGTCAAAAACAAATATAAAAGATTAAAAAGGAAATAATAACTTGAGCAGAAAAGACTGATGAAGAACATGATGCATCAATGGGGTGTTTGGGGGAACTTTTTTCCGGAACAAGTCAACTTATTTTAAGATAAAGTTAGAGATTCCTAACTTTTTTTCTGAAAAAAGTTAATTTTTTTTACAACTTATAGAATCTCAAATATACATTAAATACTTGTATAAAACATTTATCAAAATATGAAATTTTTATCCGAAAATAAGTTCAAAAAAACTTATTTTAAGACAGACCAAACATGCAGAATGACATGGAAATGAATGGTTAACAGTTGCAGTAGCTGAGCATGTGTCACCAACTCATTACAATAAGTTGATGGGTCCTGCATGGACATTAATGTTGTAACAAGTCATCAACACGATGTAACCCAACAACATCAAAGTGTTTTCTTAAATCATTAAAATATTTTAAATTTTACTAACTATCATCTATTAACATAGATTTACTAGTTATTACCTATTTAAATTTGTGAATAAAATATTTACTTCACTCCATTTTCTCTCATTTTTCCCTTCATTTTCTCACTCCTTTTGTCTTATTTATTATTATAATAACAATAAAGAATGAGAATAATGATTGTTGTTAGATTTGATAATATAATTGATATCTCTAAATTATTAGCAGTCGTTATTTTATAATATTAATAGGAATGAGTTAACACAATGTTATACTTCTCTACGAGGAGAAAAGCAAATGGTGAGTTAATCGGGAGGCTTGTCACTTTTGTAGGTTAGTGTTGGCCCAAATATAGCAGCAGCCCAGGAGTAATATTTGTAATAAGGCTTTATATAATTTTAAGCCCGTGAGATGAAAGTTAAATTACTGTCACTTTTTTTTTTTTGAAGCAAAATAAAATAAAATCAATAAACTGAAACATCATACAGCAAAGTCTCCAACAACACACTAGGAGGAGACGTAAAAGTGCTTTGGCAATCTGGCAAACAAGCTAATCTAGCCATCAAATGGGCTGCTTGATTTGCCTGCCTTTTAGTAAAATTAATCGATAGACCTGGTCTAGACTGCACAATTACACGACATTCATCTAACATAAACCCAACCTCAAGAACATTGTCGTGCGAATTGTTAATTGCGCGGACCGCCAGAAGAGAGTCTGATTCAACTGTTACGTGCTGGTATGGCAAATCCGATAGCCAAAGAAGTCCTTCCCTGATAGCAGCAACCTCAGCTTCAAAAATTGAATTCACCCTCGCCATAACCTTAACTCGCCCAAAGATAAACTCACCTTGATGATCACGAATGATAAGGCCAACAGAGAACATATCATCACCCACCTTAATTGCTGCGTCCGTGTTTAGTTTGTAGGCACCCATCTCTGGGGGTTTCCACCTGTGCACAAAAGACTGGCCCCTGTTCACATTACTCGTTGCTTCCTGAGCTCTGCTCGCCTCTGCCATACTCCAATCTGCAATGTACTTAACACTCCAATCCATAGCAATTCTACTATTTACCGTCTTGTTTTCCCATACTTTCTTGTTCCGGAAAAACCATATGCCATACAACACTCTTGCTATCACTTTAGTCTCTGCATTATCAGCCACACTTAATCTCTGTAACAACCATTCTGGAGCATATTCCACTCTACTCATATCGAAGACCAACTCTGTATATTGCCAGCAACTAGCAGCAAAAGGGCAATCGAAAAACACATGTAGCAAGTGTTCGACATCTGCAAGACACATAGGACAGGTAATTGGGATAGGCACACCTTTATGTCTCAACTTGCTACGAACTGGAACATTATCACGACAGAATCTCCATAAAAAAGTCTTTACTTTGTGAGGAACATCCAAGTGCCAAAGCTTGCTCCACCCCTTACTCTGCATAACATCCCTGTTGCCCAGATTACTATTACTCCAGTAGTGATAACCTGATTGAACCGCATATTGGCCATCTGTTGATCCGTACCAAGCAACGATCCTTAACAATCCCGTTAGGAATACGAGTTTCCAAAATTAGACGAGCATCACTCTCTGAAAAGAACTCACGAACCTTTGGCACATCCCAACTTTTTGAATCAGCCAACATAAAATCGGACACAGAGATAGTACTAATTCCATAATTCACTGTTTGATCAACACAGAATCCCTCCTTGTTTCTAAGCCACGGATCCTTAACTGCATTAATCTCCAGACCATCACCTAAAATCCATCTGAATCCATCTGCCAAATAGTTTTTCGCAGTCATCAAACCAGCCCAAATGAAACTTGCACCCGTCTGAGCCTTTGCTTTCAAGAAGTGGCAATCCGGATAATACCTGGCTTTATAAATACGAGACACCAATGACTGAGGTTCCTTGATTAACTTTCAACACTGTTTACCAACCAAGGCAACATTGAAGCCATAAAGACTTCGAAACCCAAGGCCACCCCTACTTTTAGAGCTGCTCATATCATTCCAAGAGAGCCAATTAATCCCTTTGATTCGTTGTGAGTTCGAGTTCCACCAGTACTTATTCATAATCCTTTCTATCTCTTAGCAAAGTGACTTAGGTAGCAAAAAACAGGACATACAGTATGAGGGAATAGATTGAGCACCGTTTTTGATCAGAATAGTCTTTCCAGCTTGCGAGATAGGCTTTGCTCTCCACCCTTGAACCCTCTTCCACACCTTATCTTTAATGAAGCCAAAGACTTTTGTCTTGGACCTCCCCACTAAAGACGGAAGCCCAAGATACTTACTATCTTGCAGGTTATTAGTCACACCCAGAATAGTGGAAAGCTCGTTTCTTGTATGATGCTTCACATTAGAGCTAAAGTGAATACCTGATTTTTGAAAGTTCACAGATTGTCCTGACAGCCTTTCATAGTCATTGAGCAACTCTTTAATAACTTCAGTTTCCCCTCTGTTAGCACGAAAGAACAAAAAGCTGTCATCCGCAAAGAGAAGATGCGTAACAGTTGGAGCTGTTGGACAGATCTGTGCACCATGAATTCGACCTTCACTAGCAGCTTTGTTCAGACTATCGGACAACCCTTCTACACAAAGCAGAAACAGATATGGTGACAACGGATCCCCCTGTCGTACTCCCCTTGTCGGCTGAATCGGACCAATAGAAGACCCATTGAAACAAAATTCGTATGATACAGTAGTAACACACATCATCATCCAGGCTATCCATTTTTGACTGAAATCCATACCTCTCATTTTTCCTCTCAAAAACTCCCAGTCAACCCTGTCGTAAGCCTTACTTATGTCTAGTTTAAGAGCAATCTCCCCTTCCTCTCTCGCCTTCTTCCGTTGCATGTGATGAATAACTTCAAAAGCAACCAAAACATTGTCCGTAATGCTCCTCCCAGGGACAAACGCAGATTGGTTTTCAGAAATTAACGAAGGGAGAATCAACTTTAAGCGATTTGCTAAGACTTTAGCCATGATCTTGTAAAGAACATTGCATAACGCTATTGGTCTTAGGTCTTTCAGGCAGCATGCATTCTCCTTCTTAGGGATTAACACCACATTCATATCATTTAGATTTGCTGGGAATGAACAACTAACCAACCATTCTTTGCAACAAAGGAAGACTTCAATAGACCAGAATTGTTGAAAAAATGCTGGATTCAAGCCATCCGGACCGGATGCTTTATCAGGATGCATTTGTTTAACTGCAGTGGAGAATTCCTCGTACGTTAACTCTGCAATCAGCTCCTCATTCTGAGAACTTGATACGCACCTATCAGAAGTCACAGTGATATCACCATTGACCGCAGACTGTCGAGAGAAAACCTCTATAAAGTAATCTTTTACCATCTGGCACATCACTTCATGCTCATGAATTTGCTCGCCATGATCATTCTCCAAGTAAGATATCTGATTTTTCTTTCTCCTAGCAGACACAGTTGCATGAAAAAACTTGGTGTTTGCATCACCCTCTATAAGCCAGTAAGTTTTTGCTCTTTGCTTCCAGTAAGTTTCCTCATGCAATAATAGCATATTGAGTTTTTTTTTTCACTGAAGTACTGCTCTACTCCTGCTAAGTCAGTACGGTCTGCTAAAACTGTTAACACCTCTTTCTGATTTTTCACTTTATCACAAAATTTGTGGAAAAAATTCCTACCCCATCGAGCCATGAACCCAGATACTGAAATAAGTTTGGGCAAGATGTTTATAGCAGGCAAACCAAACCAAAAATCAGCGACATCCTTACGAAAACCAGGTTCTCTCAGCCAGGTATTCTCAAACCTGAATCGAAAAATTCTCTACGAGAAAGACACATTATAAAGATCCAAAAAAATTGGGTCATGGTCTGACACAGAAGTATGCAGAACAGACAGCTTGCACAGAGGGAATATATTCCACCACGCCTGAGTAGCAAAACACCTGTCGAGTCTTTCCTTAACCCATTCTGGTTTACCTCGCCACTTTTCCCAAGTATACTTACCCCCAGTCAACTCAATCTCAGTTAGCATACTATCATCAACAGCCTTCCTAAAGCCCTCCATTAGACTTCTAGGGTGAGGTATATTACCCCATTTATCCGAATCATACAAAAGATCATTAAAATCTCCCATGATACACCATGGGAGATCAGACTTGGTAGCTAACGTGCGAATAAGGTTCCACAAACTCAGTCTTCTTGTACGTTCGGGAAATCCATAAAAGCAAGAGATTCGCCAAACAGCAACATTATTATGTAAGAAAATCAAATCTACATGGTTCTGGGAGTACCCAGTTATTTCACAAGCTGCATTATTACGCCAAAACACTCCCAGACCTCCACTACGACCAACACAATCGACTGCAAAACATTGAGAGAAGCCAAACTTGATACGAAGTTGTTCAATTTTGTCTGCTCTTGAAATAGTTTCAGAAAGAAAGAGAACATCGGGTTTGTGTGACTTAATTAAGTCACTAAGAACACGAACTGTTCGAGGGCTCCCCAACCCCCGACAGTTCCAGCCTAAAACTTTCATTTTGACTGGCTAGCTTGCTGAGCAAGCTTAGCCAATAACTCAGGTGAAGAAGCTGCACAATCCCTATGAGAAAGAGCAGTTTCAGAGGTAACCATAACATTGCCATTTTCTATTTCCATATACTCGTGTACTCCTGGTCCACGTTTTCTTTTGCTATTATCCATATTCAGCCCAACTAACTCCTGCTCCGAAGTCCCAACAACTTTATTAGGAATATCATTTCCCTCCAATAAATTTGAATAAATCAAGTGACCATCTGATCCCGAAATGATAGCTTTGCTGTTAGCCCGATCCCTAACTTCACTCCTTGATTGGCTTTTGACTCCATCTCCCGTTGTCATCTCATTTGAAAATTTTTGAGATTGGTTGACATCCCCGTAATTTGCGCCCCAATCCTCATCCTTCTCCTCTCGTAACCACTTGCTACGTTCTTGCCCTGTCATGCGGCGCGGCGGTGCACGCAGCCATGTTCCCCATTCTCTGAGAGAATCACTCGTGCCCATGCTTAACCTCCTGTTGCAGAACCTCTCTGTGTGAGTTATCATCTCATTTGAAAATTTTTGAGATTGGTTGACATCCCCGTAATTTGCGCCCCGATCCTCATCCTTCTCCTCTCGTAACCACTTGCTACGTTCTTGCCCTGTCATGCGGCGCGGCGGTGCACGCAACCATGTTCCCCATTCTCTGAGAGAATCACTCGTGCCCATGCTTAACCTCCTGTTGCAGAACCTCTCTGTGTGAGTTACCATGCCACACGTAAAGCAGAAATCTCCCAACCTTTCATACTTGCATAGCACGATGCACTCAGCTCCATTTCTTCTGCAGATCTTCTTCTTCCTTTTCAATGGTTTCCTCACATCAATGCTGATTTTAATTCTCATACATTCACGCCATATACTCGAGTTATTATTTGGATCGTAGAGTAGAAAAGAACCAAAGAAATCACCTAGTTGTTTGCCAGCAGCTTCTGTCATAAAACCATTGGGCAAGCCATGCAGTTGAATCCATATAGATAAATCGAATAACGGAACTTCTAATGGATCCACGCCTTTATCGACTGTGTTAATAACAAGCATTGCCCCATCGAAAGACCAAGGACCACCAGATAAGACCCACTGCATATCGTCAACATGAAAAAACTGAAATAAAAAGATGCCAGGTTTCAAATCCTTGATGTTGATGCCTCGGACTGGATGCCATATATCCGCAAGTTTCGATTTCATTACTCTAACATTGAGGTTTTTCTCCGTCAAAAAACGCCCTACTAGACATAACTCAAACTTGTTGGTGACCTCCTCCACCTCCTCTCCAAAGCACAAACCCTCGTTCTCATCATCCTCAATCTCCATAGCAGCCATACGCTCGTGAATATCAGCAACCCTTGCCATGAATGCAAGAAAAACAAAGACTCTCACAACTCAAGGGAGGAGAGAAAAACCGTAAGTGAGAATAATGTTTATTACTGTCACTTTTGTAGGTTAGTGTTGGCCCAAATATAGCAGCAGCCCAGGAGTAATATTTGTAATAAGGCTTTATATAATTTTAAGCCCGTGAGATGAAAGTTAAATTACTGTCACTTTTTATAAGTTCTCAAAAAATCGGTACTCCTTTTTTCCTTTAATAAAAAAATTATAGATAATTATATTCGATAATTTATATTTATCAAACCAATAAAATTCTTATATATAATTTTAAATGATTATTACTATAGATAATATTATTGAAGTGAATGCACTTCCCTTTAACTAAAATTTTACATAATAATTATAGAAAACCATTTAAACTAATAATTTTACATATCACCTCATAGATACTATAAGGGTCCGTTTGGGATTACTGTTCAAAACTGTCGTACTGTGAAAAAAAGTGTTGGTGAAAAAAATACTGTCACAAAAATTTGATGATTGTTTGGTATTTTTTTATTTATGCATATTTTAAGATATAACATAAAAAATCAATATTTTTGAGGACTTTTGATGTCGAAACTTGCAATTATTTTCTATAAAAGCTGAAAAGTAGTTTTTTCTAAAAATATAGGGGGACATGTTTTTTTAACGATAGTTTTTTGACCAAAAACACTTTTTTAGTTTTTAGATTTTACCAAACACAACTTACTTTCCAGCAAAAAAATGGACTAAATGGGATACTCAATAAATAAGAACCTCCCCCACAAGTAAAGAGATTGCCCCGTCTTGTATATGGGTATGGTACACTTGCAGGAGATGAGACCAAATATTGGAATTAAGGTCGAGTCTCACGCCATATTCGAATTAATAGCTTTAAGAAACACATATGTTTCGATGGAAAAATGGATAATATTATAGCCCGGTTTATAAATAGTGCGTGCTGTACTGCTTTAAGGTGCAACTGTATTTTTGTTGTGGAATCAAATTAACATTGAAATTGTATTTAATTTCTGATACAAAGAACTTACAAATTGTACGTTCCGGGTGTGGCCGCGCGTGTGGGACAATCTGTACTCTACCCATATCTTTAAATGGTTCTCATGATTGTTTAATATGCCGATTTTAATATATTGTTGCTACGTACACAGTTCTTATCACTGCGTTGCTGATATGCTCTAATCCACGCACGTGTCTTCTTCCTGTTTTATTAGTAAGGTTTAAGTAATTTTTACTAGTATTAATTTTGTTGCTTTAACTCATCATTGACAATCCTTTTCTTTGGTCTAATGTCCTTTTCTTGGTCATATGGTGATTCTAATGTTGACGTTTGATCTATATGCAGGCAGGCGCAGGCAGACTTTCTTTTTTCTATTGCCAAGAAAATTTTGATTTGGGCTCGTACGTCGTTCATCCAGAGATCTGGATTGCATATCTTGAACCTACTGCTTGTGTTTGTTTTATTGATCTTTTTGCTTTTAGGATTCATCAGTGGTGATCAGAACAAAACCAACAAGAACCGGTTCGCTTTGGTAGTTTCATTTTGTTGTACGTTGTGCTGTTATTAACGTTGCATATCTTACTAATGCTATCTGGCGACTAGTAGCTAAAAATGGTGAAAGGTTTAGCTGGTTTCTGTAGAAATGGTGAAAGCGATGAAGGCGAGAATTGGAGTGTGGGACAGCGCCAACTCTTTTGTCTAGGAAGACTACTTCTCAGAAGAAACAAAATACTAGTTATGGATGAAGCAACTGCTTCTGTAGACTCTACAACAGATGCAATTTTGCAGAAGATCATTCGTGAAGAATTCTCAAACTGCACGTTGATAACAGGGGCTCATAGGGTTCCAACTGTTAGGCTCTGTACACTTTGATGGAATGGAATGAAGGGAGAATGAAATGAAATTTATATTCTTATTTGAGTGAGATTAGGAAAAATGTTTATAATTTTCATTCCTTTTTTTTATTTCATTCCAAATTATTTGAACTAGAATTCTAACCCACATGTTTTGGAAGGAATGCTCATTCCATTTATTCACCATTTTCCCTACAATCCTCATCACAGAAAATTTAGACTCCCTCATGTTTATTCACAATTTCACTCATACATTCTTCTTTCTTTATAAAATTTGTTTATAATTTTTCATTCAATTCTTTCCCCATTCCATTCTCAGCAAGTGAACACAACCTTATAGATAGTGACATGGTTCTGGTCCTCTCATTTGGTAAATCTTCAAGCATATTTTGTTTTTGTTCATTTCGCGGTGTGAATATTATAATGTGTTTTCCAGGCAATAAAGAGTTTTAAAAACTATTTTTGCAGGGAAAGTATTGGAGTACGAGGATCCATCAAAGCTTATGTTGGATACTAATTCATCTTTTGCTAAGCTTGTAGCAGAATATTGGTCAAGTACTGGTGCCAGAAAAGACTATCTTTAGAGGTGCTATGTGGTCAATAAACTACTATGTGATCACAAAAACAGTATGGAAATAAACTGTTAAGATTATGACCAAATAAACAATCAATTAATCACAAAGAAAAACAAGAACAACCACACAAAGAACACAGAGATTTAACGTGGTTCGGTCGATGTGACCTACATCCACAAGACGAGGAGATCTTTTTACTATATCTGCAAAGTTACAAAGTATATCTTTATAAAAGATGAGAACCCTAATATATATCTGTCAAAACTCTCCTATTATAAAACTAATAGTTATCCTAATTCTATTTAATAAATAAAACTAATATATTTATTAGGTGGCCATCCCAATAAATAACAAACCCAAAAAAAATAGAAAATGAAGACAAATAATATTACAGATCTCCACCTTGACTTGATTTTCACCAAGCAACCGAGAAGCAAACACTTTCATAACACATCTCTAAGCTTACGTGAGCGAACTCAATGTAAGAAACAAGAGACATGAAGAAAATGTCTACTTCATAATCAAAATAGGATATAGCCAAAAATAACCTCCTCGCCTTTCAATCCCCTCCACGGGGCAGCTCTCAACTTAACAACAAACGCCACTCAAATTCAAGCAATGCTTGAATTTGTTGCCCGGTACTGGTTTAGTCAACATATCTGCAGGGTTGTCATGAGTGCTGACCTTCTTTACCAAAATATCTCTTTCAGAGACAGCCTCACGAATAAAATGATATCTGACGTCTATATGTTTCGTCCTCTCATGATATGCTTGATTTTTAATCAAGTGTAAAACACTTTGATTGTCACAAAAAATAACAGACTTTGGTTCCTGCTGAACCCCAAGCTCAATCACAAGATTTCTCAACCAAATAGCTTCCTTCACTGCTTCAGATGCAGCCATGTACTCTGCCTCTGTAGTAGACAAAGCAACCGTCAACTGTAAAGTCGATCTCCATGAAATAGTTGAACCAGAAAACCTGAAAAGATAGCCTGTCAAAGATCTCCTCCTATCGAGATCACCTGCATAGTCAGAATCAACAAACCCAACAACAGAAGTTCTAGAAGAACTAGTACCATTAAATACTAAACCCATGCCAGTAATACCTTTAAGGTACCGTAGAATCCACTTGACAACACGCCAATGTAATCTTCCAGGATAAACTAACCATACTAACCACGTGTGCGATATCTGGACGAGTGCACACCATAGCATACATCATGCTACCAACAGCACTCGAGTAAGGAATATGAGACATAGCTTTTTCATCATCTTCACTTTGCGGTGAATCCAAAGCTGACAATCTGAAATGAGAAGCCAAAGGTGTCTGAACTGGTTTGGCTTTGTGCATGCCAAACCTCTCAAGTACCTTCTCAATATAGCTCTTTTGCGATAGATATAATCTTTTTGACGTTCTGTCACGACGGATCTCCATGCCTAATATCTTCTTGGCTGCACCAAGATCTTTCATTTAGAATTCATCACTAAGTTGCTTCTTCAAAACCTGAATCTCAGACATGTTCTTTGCAGCTATGAGCATGTCGTAAACATAAAGTAACAAGTACACAAAAGAACCATCTTCAAGCCTTTTAAAGTATATGCAACTGTCATATGTACTACGAAGGTAACCATGACTAAGCATAAAGCTATCAAACCTCTTATACCACTATCTTGGAGATTATTTCAAGCCGTATAAAGACTTCTTCAACTTGCAAACATAGTCCTCCTTTCCTTGGACAAAGTGACCTTCTGGCTGAGTCATGTAGATAGTCTCCTTAAGCTCGCCATGTAAAAATGCAGTCTTGACATCAAGCTGCTCAAGTTCCATATCAAATAGAGCAACCATAGCAAGCAACACACAGATAGAAGTATGTTTTACTACTGGTGAGAATACCTCATCATAATCAATACTCTTTTTCTGACTGAAGCCCTTTGCCACCAATCGAGCTTTGAACCTAGCATTTTCAACTCCAGGTATCCCCTCTTTTTTTCTTGTAAACCCATTTACATCCAATAACTCTCTTGTCATTGGGTAATTGAACCAACTCCCAAGTCTGATTTTTATGAAGAGACTCGAGTTCCTGTTCCATTGCAACGACCCACTGTTTGGACTCTCCACATGTAACAGCCTCTGAATAAGTGTTAGGCTCATGAATGCCCATTTCTTCCGTTACTATAAGTGCCTGTGCCACCAAATCGGAGTAACCATACTTCTAAGGTGGTCTAATCCGTCTCCTCTCTCTGCCTGTAGCAATATAATATGACTGATCAATTTCCACGGATTCTCCACCTGAAACAACATCTTCTATAAAAGAATCATCAACGTGAGACGGTTTGTGCGAAGTGTCACAACCAAACTTCACCTCAACATCATTCGCATTAGAAGTCTCTACTCCTGTAGACTCAACAAAATCCTTTCCATGAACAAGCATAAGTTTTTCATTAAAAGTAACATCTCTACTAATAATGAATTTCTGTGGAGTATCAAGATACCAAATACGATAGCCTTTCACACCATCAACATAACCAATAAATATACCCTTTTTAGCTCGATGATCTATCTTGCTATCTCTAACATGATAATATGCTGGACATCCAAAAACTTTTAAATCAGAATAATCAGGAGGTTTACCTGACCATACCTCATTTGGAGTCTTACAATCAATTGCAGTGGAAGGAGAGAGGTTTACAAGATAACAAACTGTATTAACCGCCTCAGCCCAAAAATCATCTCCAAGGCCAGCATTAGAGCGCATACATCTAGCTCTCTCCATCAAAGTCCTGTTCATACGCTCCGCAACACCATTTTGTTGTGGAGTAAACCGAACTGTGCGGTGGCGAACAATCCCATAATTAGCACAAAATTCATTGAATTCCCCACTACAAAATTCTAGGCCATTATCAGTTCGGATACGCTTAATTTTCTTTCTTGTTTGGTTCTCAATCAAGATTTTCCACTTCTTAAAAGTTTCAAACACTTCACTCTTGTGTTTCAGAAAGTAAATCCATACATTCCTAGAGAAGTCGTCAATGAATGTAAGAAAGTAAATTGTTCCACCTTTAGATGTAACTGGAGAAGGCCCCCATAAGTCTGAATGAATGTAATCAACAGTACCTTTCGTTGAATGTATGCCGGTACTAAAACTAACCCTTTTCTGCTTACCGTAGACACAATGCTCGCAAAAATCAAGTGATGTAGTATAGACACCACAAAGTAAACCGCGTTTACTCAAAACATCCATCCCTCTCTGACTCATGTGACCCAAACGCATATGCCACAACATAGTTGTATCCTTATAAGAATCTGTTGATGATACTCCAGCAAAACCATTTATAGTAGTACCATCCAAAACATAAAGACCATTATTTAAATTACCTTTCATTACAACTAGAGAACCCTTGGTAACTTTCAAAGTGTTACCTTCACCAGAATACTTACAACCGAGAGAAGCTAAAGTGCCAAGAGAGATCAAATTCATCCTCAAATCAGGAACATGTCGCACATCTGTCAAAGTCCTCACTACCCCATCGTGACACCTGAGGCGAACACTACCAATACCGATAGTCTGACTAACCGCATCATTACCCATCATAACTGAACCACCAGTCAATGGTTCATATGTGCTAAACCAATTTTTATGTAAACACATGTGATACGAAGCACCTGTGTCAAGAATCTAGTCGGCTACAGAATGACTGTTAGCCACACAAGCAGTGAGAACACTCTCATCAGTATCATTTGGTTGTATCACATTTGCAGAATCTGAACTTTGACATTTCTGTTTTTCCTTCTTCTTGAGAGCATAACAATCAGCTTTGTAGTGCCCCTTTTTATGACAATAGAAACACTCAACATTACTACCTATTCTGGACTTGGAACGACCTCTGAATTTCCCCCCATCTCTAGACTTGGATCTCCCTCTAATAACCAAACCATCAGCAACTCGAGTTTCAGAATTTGTACCGTGCAACCTGTTCTTTAATTCTGCAGAGTTAAGCGCAGCTTTAACATCATCTAGCTTTATAGTGTCTCTACCGTAAAGCATAGAATTACTCAAGTTCTCATACGAAGATGGTAACGAGCAAATCAACAAGAGAGCCTGATCCTCCTCCTCGAGTTTAATCCCAATATTTTTAATATCCATAACAATCTGATTAAACTCATCAAGATGGTCCTGTAAAGATGTACCTTCCTTCATCTTTAATGTGTAAAGCCTCTTTTTTAAATACAACTTAGTTGTAAGGGACTTAGTCATATGGAGGCTTTCTAATTTCTTCCACATTCCTGCAGCAGTATCCTCATCTGCTACCTCTCTCAAGACATTATCCTGCAGTGACAACTGTATCGCACTATGTGCTTTTTCATCCATCTCTTCTGCCTCTGCAGTTGTCATATCATCTGGATATTTTCCTTCCAGGGTTTTGACATTACCCCCGCGACGTAACAAAGCTTTCATTTTTATTTGCCATAAACCAAAATTATTTTTACCATCAAACAAAGTCATCATAAATTTAGTTGAGGTTGCCATAAATTTTTTTTTTCTCTTCAAGAATCTTCGCACAGATGTGCCAGAACACCACTGGGATTGATTTTTGAACCCCTTAAGAGTTGAAGACGATGGCTACCAAAACTCCTCTGATGAACAGATTGTTCAAATACTCGACAATAGAAGATGTTATCAATTGAACGTTTAAAAAAAACTAAAACCCTAACAAGAGCTTTGATACCAATTTGTTAAGATTATGACCAAATAAACAATCAATTAATCACAAAGAAAAACAAGAACAACCACATAAAGAACACAGAGATTTAACGTGGTTCGGTCGATGTGACCTACATCCACAGGACGAAGAGATTTTTTACTATATCGGCAAAGTTACAAATTATATCTTTACAAAAGATGAGAACCCTAATATATATCTGTCAAAACTCTCCTATTATAAAACTAATAGTTATCCTAATTCTATTTAATAAATAAAACTAATAAAACTAATATATTTATTAGGTGGCCATCCCAATAAATAACAAACCCAAAAAAAATAGAAAATCAAGACAAATAATATTACATAAACCATATGCTTGGTTGTGCGTGAGTTGTGTGTGGATGTATAATATTAATAGGCTTTAATTTTGATGTCTGTGTGATGCATTGCCACAATAAATTTATTTATGTATCTTTAAAACCGAGCTGATCATTTCAGCATAACAATAAGTTATATGCACACTTTTACCATCGGTGGTAACTCTAACCGATGCTAAAAACCCGATATTATAGGATTTCTAGTAGTGTGTGCCAGACTTTTTTATTTGGGAGCAAAATCAGTGATTTTTTTTATTGATTATCATGAGCAATTACATGAATAAGAAGGGAAGTCGTAGAGAATCATACATGGAGCGCTACCTTCTCTAGCAATTGTGTAAGCCAGAGCCACTATAATCACTCATCGATTAACAAAATAGAAACTATAGTACCCCAATCAAGTCCTTGATAATAGTTAAACAATCCAAAACGATTGCGCCAAAATAAGATAAGTCTTCTGTATATCTTCTCACAGCCTGCACAACAGTGAGGGGGTCAAGCTCAATAAGCACATAAGTTACCTCAAGATTTTTCATTCAGGAGAGAGCCTCCTTGAACGCCATAGCTGCTGCAATTTGGGGTCTGTGATCCCTAACAATTGACCTCCAGAACTTGCTACAATCATGCCACACTATAAGTTACTGGTTTTTTTTACAAACAATGCTTCATCCTGCAGATAAGACCAAGTTAAAACAACTACAATAAATGTAACTTGTCATCTCCTTAGTTTGGAAACTTTAATGTTGTGTTTGGTTGGTTCCCATTCTATTATTAACATATTTATTTTTTATAATCTATAAATGAAATTAGTATACTTTTCATAGTAGTTGAGCTTCATTTCTTCTCAACATTTACGTACACGAAGTATGCGTTTTCCGGTTGTTGAAGAAGTAGGTGGTGTAGTAAGTGCAAAATCTAGCTTCAAAAGACTAAATTTTAAAGATGCATTATTTATTTAATTATATATAATATTTTCTTAAGAAAATATTTGTGTGTTGTGTTGTCAAAACTGTTAAAAATTACTACATGGATGTTGGAACTGAAGTTTGAGAGAAGTAATTTTACATGTTGCTTGTCAATTTTTTTTGAAATTTAGTATTTTTACGATTTGAATGATGATTTCATAAACTTTAAAATAGATACGATACATCACTCGCCATAATATAAGGAATGGAATATTGAACTTCCTCTAAAATAGATACGAAACATCAGTCATAATATCAAGATGCACCATATTACAGTATTATGTATATTATGAAATGTTTGACAAATCTGTTTTTTTTTAAAAAAAATTCTAAACGACGTACTTAATTTTGAAAAAATAAAATTTATCAAACGACGTACAAATTGCATCTTTTAACCTCACGAGGGGGCAATAATTGTTATGTCTTTTGAATTTGTTTTTTTCCCACTTGTATATTACTGTATGGTTGACTTCAATTTGTTTTTATCCCACTTGTATTACTGTATGGTGGACAGGAAGGCAGATGAATGTAATACGGAGTACTAATGTAATGCAACACCAACATGCATCTAGTCATATTTTAAACTTATACTGAGAAGCTCGCTATGTGCAGGGAAATAACTTCTCTTATTGGCTTCCTTGGATCCAGGGACAAGGTATAGTTACATATTATATATACTGCAACGTTGAAATCCATTCATTAACTTGCAAAAAAAACAGAGGGATAAAATTATAACTTGTTATGTTCAATGGCTTTCTTGGAGCCTTGGACTGGGCTTGGTACTTCCTCAACTTTACTCATGTAAACATAGTCATTGTGTATATGAATATCCTTATACTAACAGCAAAGATGATACTGCATGTTGATGTTTTCGATGTAGCTAGGGTGAATTGAACACGTACATACCATATCTTTAATTTGTTTTAATGATTGTTTTAGAATACAGATAAATACACTTGGGGCCTGATATGCTTTATTCATAGAGGTGGAATTATGATTGTAGTTGCTTTAACACATCATAGTTCATACCTGTCATTGATGAGCAATCCTTCTATTCGGTTTTATTTCTATATGCAGCATATCTTAATATATTTCACTAGTAGCAATCACTGAGTATGCCATATTTTATTACTTCTTCGATTTTAAATCATAAGGTGATTTTAATGTTGAAATTTGATTCATGTACAGGGCTTTCTTTTTTTTGCCAAGGAAATTTTGATTTGAGCTCGCAGTGCATTCAGAGATATGGATTGGATATCTTAAACTTACTAATTGTCTTAATTTTCTTGATCTTCTTGCTTTTGGGGTCCATCAATGGTCAGAACAGAATTAACAAGAACTGGTTCCCTTTACTAGTTTCATTCTGTTGTGCTCTTATTAGCATTGCATATCTTACTAATGCTGTCTGGGGACTAATTGCTAAAAATAGCGACAATTTTAGCCGGTTGTTAGTGAACTTTCTTAGAGCTATAGTATGGTTTGCATTGATATTATCTTTGCTTGTAAAAGGGTCAAAAAATATACACATTTTGGCTTCTGCTTGGTGGGTTTTATTCTTTCTTGCAGTTACAGCTATTAACACAAATGTTTTGCTGAAAAAACACAATCTTCAAATCCTGGATGCAGTAACATGGCCTGTCAATTTCTTTCTATTCATATACGCTTTAAGAAATATCAGCCATTTTGTATATGCTGATATGCCACTCGAGGAATTATCAGAACCTTTATTGGCCGAGAAATCTCAAGAAAGGCTTAGCCGATTAGGCCAGGCCAACTTTTTTAGCAAATTGGTATTCTCTTGGGTTAGCCCTTTACTCTCCTTGGGTTCTTCAAAGCCACTGATTCTTGACGACATTCCATATCTAGCAATTGATGACCAAGCGATTGTCGCGAATCAGAAGTTTGTGGAAGCATGGGATTCAGTTCTGAAAGAGAAAGGCTCAACCAGCACTACAAATTTGGTATTTTGGGCCATAGCGAGAAATTACTGGTGGGAAATGGTGTTTGTGGGAATTTGTGCTTTCCTAAGAACAGTTTGTCTTTCACTCTCCCCATTATTGCTATATGGCTTTGTTAATTACTCGAATCGCGATACAGGGAATACAACATTGGATGGTGTTTTGTTGGTCGGGTGCTTAATTATTGCCAAGATTGTTGAATCATTTTCTCATAGGCATTTCTATTTCAGTTCACGAAGGTATGGCATGAGGATGAGATCAGCTTTGATGGTTGCTGTTTATCAAAAGCTCTTGAGGCTTTCTAGTATAGGAAGACGAAGGCACTCAACTGGGGAGGTCGTGAATTACATTGCAGTTGATGCTTATCGGATGGGGGAATTTCCCATGTGGTTTCACACTGCATTGTTTTCTGTAGTGCAATTATTTCTTGCAATTGGAGTTCTTTTGGGAGTTGTGGGAAGCGGTGTTCTTCCCGGTTTAGTTCCTTTATTCATCTGTGGAATTCTAAATGTGCCCTTTGCAAAAATACTTCAAAAGTGTCAAATGCAGTTTATGGCCGCACAAGACCAGAGACTTAGATCTACATCGGAGATCCTAAATAATATGAAGATCATCAAGTTACAATCGTGGGAAGGGAAATTTAAGAATTTGATTGAGTCTTATCGAGAAAATGAATTCAAATGGTTGTCTGAATCTCAGTTGAAAAAAGTTTATGGCACTGTTTTATATTGGATGTCTCCGACCATTGTATCTTCAGTCGTTTTTATTGGATGCGCATTTTTCAAGAGTGCTCCCTTCAATGCAGGAACAGTTTTTACAATTTTGGCAGCACTGCGTATAATGTCAGAACCCGTGAGAATGATACCTGAGGCTCTCTCTATGTTAATCCAGGTCAAGGTCTCATTTGATAGGATCAATTCTTTCCTTCTTGACGATGAACTAATAAGAATTGACAATGTAAGGAAATCATCAGACTCAGAAATCTGTACCAGAATACTGAATGGTGACTTCAGTTGGGACCCTGAATCAGGTAGTCCCACACTTAAAAATATAAATTTTGAAGTGAAATGGGGAGAGAAATTTGCAATCTGTGGTCCAGTTGGGGCTGGAAAATCATCACTTCTGTCTGCCCTACTTGGAGAAATAAGCAAGAACTCAGGAACTGTAAGATATTAAGTCATTATATATATAATAAGGTTTAGTTTTTAGTTCAGCTGATCAATATCTAATATATTGTTGCTACTGATTCAGGTGGATGTCATGGGTTCTGTTGCTTATGTCCCCCAAGGTGCTTGGATCCAAAGCGGAACAATTCGCGATAATATTCTCAGTGGACAACCAATGGTGAAAACTAAATATGAGGAAGCCATAAGAGTATGTGCTTTGGATAAGGATATTGATAGCTTTGACTATGGTGATCTGACAGAAATAGGTCAAAGAGGGCTTAACATGAGTGGAGGACAGAAGCAGAGAATTCAACTTTGTCGAGCAGTATATAGTGATGCTGACATCTATCTTCTTGATGATCCATTTAGTGCTGTAGATGCACATACAGCTGCTACTCTTTTTAATGTAAGGTTAAATTTCGATTAACATGAAGCATTTAAAAGTGGCACTACATTGTAACTAATATTGGTAATGCAATCGTAGGACTGTGTCATGGCTGCTCTAGAGAAGAAGACTGTAATTCTTGTCACTCATCAAGTAGAGTTTCTTTCAGTGGTTGACAGCATTCTGGTAACAAGGAATATTATAGTAACTCACATGTTTAAATTGCAAGTTATCATATTTATTCTTAAATTTTGTTAGCATCTCTTCTCTATCCAAGGTTATGGAATGCGGGCAAATTACTCAATCAGGAAACTACAGGGAACTACTGATGGCAGGCACAGCATTTGAACAACTTGTAAATGCTCATAAAAATGTAATAACAGGACTGGAACCTTCAGATCATAAAATTAAGAATTTTGAACATGGAATGGGACGTATGGATGGTCTAAAAGACTCTAGTTCGGGTTACCTCAGCAAGGAAAACAGCGAGGCTGAGATTTCAATGAAGTCTTTGCCAGGAGTACAGTTGACAGAAGACGAGGAGAAGGAAATTGGGAATGTTGGTTGGAAGCCATTTATGGAGTACATACTTATTTCAAAGGGAACATTGTTTATGTGTTATACGATACTTAGTCAGATTGGATTTGTTGGTCTCCAGGCTGCTGCTAGTATTTGGCTAGCATTTGGTGTTCAAGAACCTAAAATCAGCATTTTTATGTTAATCGGCGTTTACTCTGCGCTATCTACATTAAGTTCTTTCTTTGTCTACCTAAGGTCTCTATTATCAGCTATGTTGGGATTAAAAGCCTCAAAAGCATTTTTCTCTGGTTTCACTGATTCCATTTTCAGTGCTCCCATGCTCTTCTTTGACTCTACCCCAGTTGGGCGGATTTTAACACGTGTAAACAAACTTTCTACTTTTTTTGGCGTGCTTAACAATTATACATTTTGCAGAAACATCAAGTGACGACTATTATTGTGCAGGCTTCATCTGATCTGAGTACACTAGATTTTGACATCCCTATCTCCTTCTGCTTTTTATTGGCTGGTGGAATCGAACTACTCACAACTATCGGCATAATGGCTTCAGTAACATGGCAAGTTCTTATTGTAGGTATTATAGCCACTGTTTCCTCAAAATACCTCCAGGTTTTTGCTCCTTGAGACTCTTTACTTCACTACTTTCATCAATAAGAATTTTTTTTTCCTATTCTTATACTTTCTTTGGTGGTTGAAGGGATATTATCAACCCTCTGCAAGAGAGTTAATGAGAATCAATGGAACAACAAAAGCTCCAGTGATGAGTTATGCAGGTGAGACAGCACTTGGGGTGGCTACAATAAGAGCATTTAACATGGAGGAAATATTTTTTCACAACTACCTAAAGCTTGTGGACACAGATGCAAGTACTTTTCTATATTCTAATGCAACACTGGAGTGGCTTATATTGAGGACAGAAGCACTTCAAAATCTTACCTTATTCACTGCTGCTTTTCTTATTGTGTATCTTCCTACTGGTTATGTAGCTCCAGGTACTCATTGCTATCTTCCATCAAAATGAAACATATGCGATTTAATCACCCAAGTACTCTACTAATATGTGGATTTTTTTTTATATACAGGACTTGCTGGACTATCTCTTTCTTATGCTCTAGCATTAACAAGCACTCAAGTTTTCTTGATTCGATGGTACTGTAATTTGTCAAACTATATCATCTCAGTAGAACGAATCAAGCAGTTCATGAATATACCACCAGAGCCTCCTGCAATAATAGAGAATAATAGACCTCCAGCTTCTTGGCCTTCCAAGGGTGAGATTAAACTGCAAGAGCTAAAGGTGAGGGTACTGATAAAGTTTATGTCTTTAATTAGTAAAATGAGTTTGAACAAATCTCTCAATTAATTGTATACAAAAAATAATGTTGATTTGATTTTTTGTTAGATAAAGTACCGTCCCAATTCTCCCTTAGTTCTTAAAGGGATCACATGCACTTTCAAAGAAGGAACTAGAGTAGGCATTGTTGGACGGACTGGAAGTGGAAAAACTACATTAATTACTGCTTTATTTCGCCTGGTTGAGCCTTACAGCGGAAAGATTCTTGTAGATGAGATTGACATTTGTTCTTTAGGCCTTAGGGATTTAAGAATGAAACTCAGTGTCATCCCTCAGGATCCAACTCTTTTCAAAGGTAGCATTCGTACGAACTTGGACCCTTTAGGCATTTACACAGATGATGATATATGGAAGGTAAGCCACTCACTCAATGGACATGTCTTTAGTTTATTTTTGATTAAGAGGGAAAAAATGCAGAGATGGAATAACTCAATCAGAAGGCTTTTTAATGGGGTTTCCACTGTTGTTTCTTTAGAAATTGACTAATAATATTGATTTGCAGGCATTAGAGAAGTGCCAACTAAAGGATATTATCAGTAGTCTCCCGAGCCTATTGGATTCTTCTGGTCAGATCTATTTTCTCTATGCATATATTTGATAACATGCATTGATATACTGTGAATTAATTGGAAAATTGTTGCTTTTTATTTTTTGTTATTTCTAACCAGTAAGTGATGAAGGCGATAATTGGAGTGCTGGACAGCGGCAACTCTTTTGTCTAGGAAGAGTACTTCTGAGAAGAAACAAAATACTAATTTTGGATGAAGCAACTGCTTCTATAGACTCTGCAACCGATGCAATTCTGCAGAAGATCATTCGTGAGGAATTCTCAAACTGCACAGTGATAACAGTTGCTCACAGGGTTCCAACTGTTATAGATAGTGACATGGTTATGGTCCTCTCATATGGTAAACTTTCATGCATTCTTAGCTTTGTTAGTTTGTGTGCGCAAAATATTATGCATTTTTGTAAGGTAATAAAGGATTAAAAAAAGTATTTATGCAGGGAAGCTATTGGAGTATGAGGAGCCAACAAAGCTGATGGAGGATACTAATTCATCTTTTGCTAAGCTTGTAGCAGAATATTGGTCTAGTACTAGTGCCAGCAAAGACTACATGTAGAGGTGTGATGTGGTCGACGAACTTCTATGTGAGATGACAGGAAAGAAACCATAGCTCGGCTGTATATGATATATGCGCTTTAATTTTGATTCCTGTGACGGCACTGCTAAGAAAATTAGTTTGCCTGGTAAGCTTATATTCAATACTGAAGAGATCATTTCAGCACAGCGAAATTAAATATATCAAGGCTTCTACAGTGCTACTAATAGATAATGACAGCTAAATTTCTAGATATATTCATTATTAAGCAAACAGATTACGCTCGAGGTATATGCTTTTTCAAATTGGCAACCTGAGCATTCCAGTGACGGGTTCGGTCAGAAATGACATCTGAGAGTGAATGTGCTCCTAAAGATTTTTGAAAAACTTTTGAGAAAGACGGCATCTTTAGCAGAATATAATCTCCTGTCTGTTATACACAATTCATAATGGCGTGAGCACGCCTGTGGTGTTTAAATTAGATGATGTTCGATTTTCAGTTAATGCAGGAGAAAGGTCTCTTGTATTCTAACGATCCTTGTCTAGCTTGCAAACTTTTGTTAAGATCATTTTTTATTTCCATCTCAGGTCTATGATAACACAAATCATCTTGCAGAGAGTTCATGTTAAATAACCATAATAAGTTACTAACCTGCAGCTTCATGAGAAACTAGTTCCACATTCGATAAACTAGTTGAACAAACTACAATATTTATTTTCCCAACCTGATGTTCATTTGGTGTAGGACAATATCTAGTGCAAATTGATATTTTAGTATTATTTAATTTAAAATTAGATAATTTAGATTTTCACCTAAAAAATTTCAAACTGAATTTATAATTCTCACTAATTATCTACTACCTCGAATTTAATTTAATTTAAATTCCAATCATTTAAAAAACGAATCAACGAACATTTATTATTTAATATTAAGACAAAAAAATTCGACTCCTTCCCTTTAGAATATAGCGAATTTTCGACCGGCAGAAACGAAAAAAAGGATAGAAAGTGTTGTGAGCTTGGGTCGACAAATTTTGCACTCAAAAACCTCATTTTTCTCGTCCCCCACCATCACCAAAACAAATAAAAACCAAAAAAAGAAAAAGAAGAAAGAAAGAATAGAGGATGAGAGAGAAGAACGTAGAATGAGAAATCTGAAATTATAATGATGATGTAGTTATACTATACCCCTGCTTTCTGCTCTGCTCCTACTTGTAATACATACATACACTCCTCTCATGCATTTTGCTGCTCCCTGCTACGATCTTGTATATATATGTATATATCTCTCTCTCTCTATGTAATCTCTCTCTGTCTCTCTCTCTCTCTCTCTCGCTCGATCCTATCCTATTTAATTAAACTCATTTAATACACTCGCACTCTCTCTATATAAATATACATATAAGTGATAATGAACGGTGGTGATGGAGATGTCACGGCAGCTCCGACGGGCTCACCGCCGTCGCTAGACTGGAAATTCTCACAGGTGTTCGGTGAGAGAACTGCCGGCGAACCTGTTCAGGAAGGTACTCTATTAATTATATTTCAATCTCTAATTGTCTTGTTTTTTGTAGTTAGTTAGGGTTTTGAATCAGCTTAATTGATCTGAATTTTCGTTTTATTTGTTCCTCATTTGTTTAATATACTGTTATTATGATACCTATAATAAGTGTTTTCTTTACTTGATTCGCTGTATCGTTTACTCTTGATTTTATGTAATTAAGTTGCTGAACATAGTAATGCTTGTTATTGCTTATATTAATTTGCTGTGTAGTTAGTTGATATTGCAATGATTTTACTAGTATAGATTGTGGTTATATGAAACTGTCAAGGGTTATGTGTACTGTTGAAATCAGCTTATATATCATTTTTTTTTCCGGAAAGCACTTTCTGTGTTTTCATGTAAGACAAATTTTTCAAAGGTTGCTTGAAAGTAATAGTTTCTTTTTTAGTTCAGTTTCCTAATGTTGTGATTCTTGTGAGCATGTACATGCCTTGTAATGGTTCTAAATGGGAAAAAAAGAAAGGTGAAATGAGAATGATCCGTGAGTCATTAGAGATTCTGACTTTTCTCCACAATGCATTTTTTTCAATGTTAGAGATAAGTGGAATGACGTTATTTATGACGACAAGGATATTGTGACAAGGGATCTTACCCAAGTCTCCTTTCCCTTTCTTTTTTAAAAGGTCAAACAGTATATAGTTAATTTGTCAACACTCGGCAAGAAAAATCGAAGCTACACCGGACCTACTTTGTTGACTATTAAGATTTAACATGCCAAAACCGTAGCGTGCTCATTAATAAAGGGTCTTAACTGCGTTGACATATTAAAACCGTAGTGTGCTCATTAATAAAGGGTCTTAACTGCATTGACATATTAAAACCGTAATGTGCTCATAACAACATACCATACGTCAGCAACAAGGAATTAAAATTTAATTTACCTTGATTTATGCTCTTCAAAGAAATTGATTTTAGTTATTTAATTGGAAAATACTTTCTTAAATGTTGAATTTTGATATATGTATGTAATCTTGTGATGTTAAGTTTGAGTCATATAGATATGGGATTAGATGTAGGGCTGTAAGGATCCATTTGCTCTGGGAATAGGGATACATATGTGTGTGTTTATTTTGCTACCCCTTTGTTTCTCCCATTTATATATATAGATGTATTCACTTGACTCATAATTCTTTTTTTTATTTGTAGTTATCTGAAGATTTGAAATTGTTATAAGTTCTGTTAATATTTGTTAATCTCAATCTAGTATTGGACCTGAATCGAAACTGTATATAACTCATAGTTTGTTGTTGAAGTATGATGATCTGTCTGCTACTTTGCAGTTGATATCATATCGGCTATTGAGTTTGATAAATCTGGTGATCATCTGGCTACCGGTGACCGTGGTGGTAGAGTGGTCTTATTTGAAAGGACCGACACGAAAGAGGTCAGAATTTTGTTTAGAAACTGACTCTTGAACCTGAAGGTTATGGATCATCTTTGCTACATCTTTTAAACTTTTTGTGAAATTTGTAAACAAATTTTAAAATTGGTGTGTAGCACGGTGGAAGTCGAAGGGATACAGAGAGGATTGATTATTCAAATAGTAGGCATCCAGAATTTCGTTACAAGACTGAGTTTCAGAGTCATGAACCTGAGGTAAAGCGTCATTAACCTGTTTGCTGAAAATCAAAATAAATTACTGAGAACCCAGAGAAAGTGTCCTCCAACAATAAAATATTGTTTCTGACTTGTGAGCTTGCTTTTATCTAGTTTCTGACAAGTTCCTTAATGATATAGATTGTTGTACTCATTCTGAACTTGCATATTTTGCACTCAGTTTGATTATCTCAAGAGCCTGGAAATTGAGGAGAAAATCAACAAAATAAGATGGTGCCAATCAGCTAATGGGGCCCTCTTCCTTTTGTCGACTAATGACAAGACAGTCAAATTCTGGAAGGTAGGTGTCTCTTTCCCTGCAGCATTAAATATATTTTTACATATTTGCTCCAATCTATTATACAGTTAGGCTTAAAAAATATTGTTATTAAGTTTTCAAAACCTGTTGAAAAGTTATAATTAGGAAGGGCTCAGAACCTGTAGACGAAATAGAGATTTAATTCTGTATGTGAATAAAATACAGAGCGGTTGATTAGCCTTTTTTATATTTGGGTTTGAAAACACTATACACAAGAAGTAAAAGTACCCCGCCTTGATCTTGAGCATGACAAGTTTCGAGTTAATGTAGACTTTAACTTTTATGTAACTCCTTCAGGATCTTGTAACGTACTTAAAATATTGTGGTACAGTTATACAAGATTCTTCTGACGATGATTTGCCAATTAAATAAAAATACGAGATCTGGTAGTTATGTACATATATTGGTTTTATATATTTGGAATGCAAGTATACTAGTTTAGATTGTATTTTCTTCTTCATTAGACCCTGCCCCCTTAATCTCTTTACTTTTCTTCCAATTTAAGATCTTCTCATCAATGTCTTGTATCCAAATTAGGGCAACATCTGATCATATATATGTTTGCTTCCTCCTGATGTCTTCTTACAGGAAATACTTTGATATGCTGGATCTTTAATATTTTCCGTCTTGCTTTCAACGCTAAATGTTAAAGATATCTCATACTATTTATTCTCTGTGTGACATTTCTGTTTGAAAGGTTCAAGAGAAAAAGGTCAAGAAAATTTCAGAGATGAATCCAGATCCTTCCAAAGGTTCCGAGAATGGCAGTTTTTCTCTGTCAAGTGTTTCTTCAGGCCGTCTTTCCAACGGAGTATCTTCTGATACATCATTTTCTTTGTCAAACAATGATTTTTCTTTTCCGCCTGGAGGAATTGCATCCTTACGTTTGCCTGTGGTAGTTGTACCTAATTTGAGCTTTAATTTATTTTTAAGACCGATGTCATATGTATATGTTGTTGGATTTAAAAACTTGTCAGTTTTACTTGGCAAAATAAAATTATCAGTTTAAATATTCAACAATTTTGTGTCACATGTTTCAGTGTCTCTATTGAGTTTAGGTGATAATGCCTTGCTCCTAGTAAACATTATCTTTCTAACAGTTATCTGTATTAGAATTTTCGATTTTCATCATGATCTCTAAATGCTTGATTAAATTTTATTCAACACATTTATGCAATGCGTAGGTAAACAGCAACGAGAGTAGTCTCATAGCAAGATGTAGACGAATATACGCCCATGCACATGACTATCATATCAATTCCATTTCAAATAACAGGTTGGTTTATATTTATCCTCACTCCACTATCTTTCTAATTTTGAAATTATCGTAATGATCATTGACATTGTTTTGTTGAGAGTTGAGACGTCTAAATTGTATCCCCTTGCATTTAGTGTAATTCTGGGTCTAATTTTGTTAGAATTATTCTGTGTCTAATATTAGTGCAGGTTTCATTCAACCTGTATCTCCTATTAGTACACACTTTTCTTATTACTTAAATAGCTCTTATATTCTTTTTCTCTCTTCTCAGTGACGGTGAAACCTTTATTTCGGCTGATGACTTGCGAATAAACCTTTGGAACTTGGAAATCAGTAATCAAAGTTTTAATATTGTGGATGTGAAGCCTGCAAATATGGAAGATCTTACTGGTAAATTTCTGTGAGAATCTGTAGTTATGTAGTAGGAGACTTGTAGTACATTAGCTATCAATGCTAGCATGTGTACGTTTATATTATTCACTTGAGACCTCTCTTTTTCAGATTGTTACGGATTCGGTCAAGATTTTTGTGCAGTATCCTAGTTATTTGGTTGAATATGTAATTTGTAAGTAGATTTATGATTTATGCAAGTTAAAAAAAAGGAATGAATATATAGATCTTAGATAACAAGGAGGAATTATCAATGGTCATAACATAACTGGGTATGGTTTGATTCAATGACTTGTACGCTACCCAAGCATGATCTATAGATAAGCATAATGCTAGAAATCTTTTGGGACTAATGACAATTTCTGTCTGTGATTCGTCAGTAATTCTAGACCCTCTTGATGTGATTTAAAGTTATGCAACATTTCCTAGGTTTTAGATGCATGCTATGTGTATTTTTGGTTTAGAAAATAACTGAAATATTCCTCTGTTACATTTTTGAGTACAGAGGTTATAACATCAGCAGAATTTCATCCTACCCACTGTAACACATTAGCTTACAGTAGTTCAAAAGGATCAATTCGTCTTATCGATTTGCGACAATCTGCTTTGTGTGACAACCATTCTAAACTGTAAGTGTTTGTTTATGCTTTCCCTTCATTGCAAGTTTCAGCATGTTTGCATTCTCTTATTATAATTGACTTCTACAGGTTTGAGGAACCGGTGGCTCCTGGTTCAAGATCATTTTTCACCGAGATAATTGCTTCTATTTCTGATATTAAATTTGGGAAGGATGGAAGATACATATTAAGTCGCGATTACATGACTTTGAAGGTTTGATGAATTACGAAGCCATAATATATACTTGATTGGTTAATTTTGTTGTAAACGGTTAAGTTGCTGCTGCACTTTTTTTTATATACTGTGGTTTTGCGCATCTGCATAACTCTACTTGGGAAGCCAGGAATCTAAGGCCTATCAAAATTTGCAATAGGCTCTGAAAGTACTAAGTTTATTTCATGACTAAAGTAACTTTATGTGTTCATATATACATACTGTGAAACAAAAGAAATATGAAATTTAGCTAGTGCAAGGGAACGCGGCAACAATATCATCATCTGAACCTCAAATATCATCATCTGAACCTCAAATCTAGTTTTTGAACTTTTTTCGACGTGCAGTGGTGACCACGTCAGGCTTAGCATGTAAAATTAATTGCCAACCACCTTGCACCTTCTTTTACTTCCACCTCTATCAACTGTGAGAACTCATATCAAATCATCTGCAAGCTATAATATCTAGCTGTCTTCAAGTTTATTGTTACTAATATTTAACGGGTCCAGTTTTTACCTTTTTGGGAGATGGTGTGGCTTTCTGCGCTCACATTGTAACCAGATATTTCTTTTTTTATAGTTATGGGATATTAATATGGATTCTGGACCAGTCTCAACTTTTCAGGTCCACGAGTATTTAAGACCAAAGGTGAATTTGTCTTCCCAGTATACTGAGCATCCTATTACTCGTGTTCGCACTTGAATTGATTAAATTATTTATCATCCTCAGCTCTGTGATTTGTATGAAAATGATTCCATCTTTGATAAATTTGAGTGTTGCTTAAGTGGTAATGGTCAGCGGGTTGCAACTGGTTCTTACAGGTCTGTTGCCTGTATAATTATCTCTGTACCAAAGTTACTTTCATTACATTTTTTTTATCTTGCTTGTAATATTAATCTATATGTTCTCAGCAATTTATTTCGCGTGTTTGGGACTGCGAAGGATAGTACAGAAGCAACCGCACTGGAAGCTAGCAAAAATCCCTTGAGGTATGACCAGATCAATCCTTGCGAAGTAGCAGTAGAACCGACTCGCTTGGACAGATTGTCTTCTGTTTTATTGATTTGGACATTTGCTCTCTACACTCTTGCTACTTGATACTTGACTATTGATTGAACTACAGTGACCCTAACTGTTTCTGACAGTCATATAGCACATGTTTTCCTATACTTAACATTATTATCGAGTTGTCAAGATACAAGTAATCATAAAAATTCTGATATGCTTTCACAGGCGACAAGTTCAGACGCCCTCAAGGCCTTCTAGATCCCTAGGCAGCAGTATATCACGTGTTGTCAGAAGAGGTCAATGCAATTTCTATTTTCTTTTACATTCCTTTATCTGCTCGGGAGTCATATTAATTGTTTTTCCCCAAATGTTATCTTTGAGAAGTGAAACTAATGTTTGTTTCCAAAAGTTATACCTACAGTTTTGCACATTTAACTTATCTTGATATGTTATATGGCAGGGCCCGAAAGCCCAGCAGGCTTAGATGCAAATGGAAATTCATTTGATTACACAACAAAATTACTCCACCTGGCAATGCATCCAAGTGAAAATTCCATTGCTTGTGCTGCTGCAAACAGTTTGTATATGTATTATGCATAAATATGGATGCTGACAAAAAAAATTGCATGAATTAATTTCCTGGACTGCTGATGGAGAAGACCTATTGACAATACCTGGAGGTTTGGTTTATGCAGTCTCGTATATGTAGAAAATCCCTCCATGACAGTGAAGGTTCAGAAGGTTCGTCATCATAAAATTCTGGTAGAAAAATGTAATAGTAATCTATCCTTTTTCCGTTTATTTCTTTACTGGGTTGTTCTCTGATCTCTGTTTTGTTATCTTTTCACCTCTTGTATCGAAGGAAAGATGGAGTTGCTTTTCTATTGTGTTGGTTTAAAATCGAGTAGAAAGGAAACCTAAAAAGAATGTTACCCATAGTTGCCTTTAGGTTTTAGGGCAAATGTAGTTTTACAGAAGTGTTGTTGGGAAGCGCTACTGCTAATTTGCAGGCCTCTCTAGCTTCTTAAGTTTTTCTGTAACAAACTTTTAGGATGATTATAAAGTGTTTTTAATATAGGTCTTAGTTTCCAAGTTTTTTTTTTTGTAAAAGCTAGTAATATAAATGATTGTAGCTGTTTATTTGATTAGAATATTTTACGGCTTATAGGTTGCTATTGTATTGGATATTTAAATATTTTTTTTATTTTAATGGCTTAGCTTTTCTTCTTTTTTTGAAAACTTTTTAATGGCTTAACTGTTTATTCCCATCCCCCGTTTTCTTCTGATGATATGTTAATAATTATAAATTCCATATTTCTTTTTCACACCAAGACCAATGCAACATGACTCGAGTCATCGATATACCATGACACTAAAAAATATATTTTAAAGTTAATATATCGTTGAATTTATATGATGTTAGTAAAAATTATACTCGAACCAATAAAAATGTACGACTGTCTACCTACATTTTTTGAAAGTCATCTAAAATTTCATCCAACTCTACGAAATTCATTCGAAAAAGTATATATAAAATATTTACTTGAAAAAAGGATATATGGTTTAATACATATACTATTCAACTCGAGAAATTTTGTGACAATTTGTAACTTGTTTAATATAGATTTACTAGCATATATACGCACGCATAAAACCTCTGTTGAATTCTTTCTTGCCAATTAGAAGGAATAAAGAGGATTTCTTATATTCTATTCAGATTTCAATTGAAATATACATAAAATATATCTTTTGAGTAGAAATAAGACACAATCGATTTTACAATGAGATGACCGCAACAACTAAATCGACTGATATGTACACATGTATATATTAAAAAAAATTCAATAATAAAATCACTCCACATGAATTTTGTACTAAAACTTAATTTCAATAAGCAACAATATATCATAATAGCACGTACAAACATTATGAATTTTGAGATCTCATCTAATAACTAAAAATTTGAATCGGACTATATTTATAAAAAAATGAACCGTCATCCACTCTTAAAAAGAAGCATTACAAATTTTGTTTCAATAAATACCAGAAGTGAATCGAATAAAAAATGTATAAAATAATCCGCGTGTGTGTGTTTTATTATTTTGTTTTTTTTAGAATAAACTAGTGTGTACGTATTTCGCAAAAAAAAAAAAAAATCGATTTGACAAGTTTGCCCTTAATTAAAACGTCATATCTGTCGTCCCCCACTTATACAACCACCTCGTCGTCGCACACAGAAAAAACGTATACAAAGTAAAAAGAACAAAACAGAGAAGATTAAGATTAGGATGAAGATGACGATGGCGATGAATAGAGACAAGTCCGAAAATACAATGTTGATAATGATGACGATGACGAAAGGTATGTTTTATACGTTACACTTGTAATGCTTTCCTCTAATGCTACCTTCATTTTCTTCTTATTTATATATACATACAACTACTCGATCCTATCTTAATACTCCTACACACATACTTACATTCTCTCCTATAGGCATCCGATACATGTTCACTGAAAATGAACGGCGGTGATGGAGATTTCACGGCGTTAGACTGGAATTTCTCACAGGTGTTTGGTGAAGCTTTACCCGGCGAACTAGTTCAGGAAGGTACTCTCTCTCTCTCTCTCTCTCAATTAGGGTTTTCAATCACTTTAATTCTTTTACTTTAATTTACTATTATCGTCTTGCTTTTATGTGATTTTAACTGTTTTAATGTTTTTAGTATTGATTACATGAAATCGTAATGCTTGATTGCTGTATTGTAATTGCTGATTTACTTAATTATTTTAGTTAGTAGTTATTATGTTGTAATATGAAGCTTCAAGTGTGAACTGTTTTGTGTGTGTGTTCGAGTCAGGTTTCTGATCAAGTTGTTTCGGAAAGCACTTTTTTGTTGTCTTCGTGTAAAAAAAAAAAATTCATAGGTTTCTCCTTTATTTCCGGAATTCTCATGCACATACATGTTGTGTAATGGTTCTAAATCGGGAAAAAAGTAAGGTGAAATGATGTTTCAAATGATCCGCCTGTCAATGAATGATTCTGACTTTTTTCTCCTGGATAAATTGTTTTCAACGTGAGAGATAGGTTGCGTGACGTTGTTTATGATGACACGCCTACTATGAAAAGGGTTCTTGCGCCAAGTATCCTCCCTTTTTTAATTGTCAAACAACGAATAGTTAATTTGTCAACACTCTGCAATAAAAAACTGAGCTACGCCGCACCTATGTTGTTGTTGCATTACAATCATTACTACCACAAATAAAGGGTTATACACATGCAATGTGCTCATAACATACGTCAGCAAAAAGGAATTAAAATTTTTAATTAATTTCCTTTGATTTGTGCTGCAAAGATATTTATAATAGTTATCTACTTGGAAAATACTTTCTTATATGAAATTTTCATATATATACACATATGTAATCTGTTGATGTTCAGCTCAAGTGATAAAGACTTGGGATTAGATGCGGGACTTTAAGGACATATGTGTGTGTATTCTGTTACCCTCTTATTTCTCTCATTTATGTCTAGAGATGTATTCGCTTCACTCGTAATTATATTTTTTGTGGAATCTAAAGATTTTAAATTGTTTTTAAGTTTCTTTGATATGCGTTTAACTTAATTTATTATTGCAGCTGAATTAAAACTGTATTTTATGTATACTTTGTTGTTGAAGTGATCTGTCTGCTACTATGCAGATGATATCATATCGGCTATCGAGTTTGATGAATCTGGTGACCATCTGGCTACTGGTGACCATAGTGGTAGAGTGGTCTTATTTGAAAGGACCGACACAAAAGAGGTCAGAATTTTGTTCAAAATTTAACTATTCGACCTGCAGGCCATGCATCATCTTATTACATCTTTTTAGTGTTAGAGAAATGTTTACACAAATTTTAATACTGGTGTGTAGCACGGTGGAGGTCGAAGGGAAGCAGAGCGTATTGATAATTCAAATAGTAGACATCCAGAATTTTGTTACAAGACTGAGTTTCAGAGTCATAAACCTGAGGTAAAGCATCATTAACCTGTCCAATTAGATTGGTGAGAACCCAAAGAAGTGTTTTCCTACAAAAATATTCTATTTCTTATTTGTGAGCTTGCTTCCATCCAGTCTTCTGACAAATTCCTTAATAATATAGATTGTTGTACTAATTCTGAACTTGCATATTTTGCACTCAGTTTGATTGTCTTCTGAGCTTGGATATTGAGAAGAAAATCAACAAAATAAGATGGTTTCAATCAGCTAACAGTGCCCTATTTCTTCTGTCAACTAATGACAAGACAATCAAATTCTGGAAGGTAGGTGTTTCTTCCCTGCAGCATAAGATTTACGTATACATGCTTGCTCTAATATATAATACAGTTTTAAAACTTGTTGGAACATGGTAATAAGGGTTTTGGACCCATAGAAAGGTACAGACCTGATTCTGTACATGTAAGCCTTTTATGTATATATCTGTGGAAACACTAGACATATTCTGTGGGATTTCTGATATCATTTCTTTTTTCATTAACTTCCTTCCCTCTCAAAAGATTTAATCTACTCAATATCCTTCCAATCCAATATCTTTTTATCAATGTGTTATATGCAAATTAGTGCAACATCTAATCACAAAATAAATTTTGTTTCCTCCTGATGTTATACAATATTTTCTTAAAAGTCCTTTTGTACTGGTGCTACTTCTTACCGGGAGAAATTTGATACAATAGATCTTTCATATTCTCCATATTGTTTTAATAAATATATAAATATAGTTTATATCTTGCAATATGTTCTCTGTGCGACATTTCTGTTTGAAAGGTTCAAGAGAAGGTCAAGAAAATTATAGAGATGAATACAGATCTTGCCAAAAGTTTCAATAATGGCAGTTTCTCCTGGTCAAGTGTTTCTTCATGCCGTCTTTCCAACAGAGGATCTTCTGATGCATCATTTTCGATTCCACCTGGAGGAATCACATCTCTACATTTGCCTGTGGTAGTTGTACCTAACTTGAGCTTTAATTTATTTTCTAATTAAATGATATTTGTTGGCATTGAGCACATATAACGATGCACTCTCATGTTAAAAAACTGAACGCAGTCGTTATATTTAATTGCTTTCAAGTATAAAAGCAGGAAAATATCGACTTAGAAGAAGCAAAGGTAGATTACTTGATCATACTTTGGCCAAGTCTCACTGACACACTATTAAGATTGATTGTGCTTTTGTCTACTTGGGTTCCTGCACTTTTAGGTGCTAATCCCTTACCTTCAGTTTTTTGTTGACAAAGGGAAAGAAAAAAAATAAAGAATCTTTGTAGTTTGTGCGTCTGTGTGATAGTTTGATGAGCCTTTCACAGCACACCAGTTTTCATTCTTGAAATGATTTTGAGTTAAAAATTTGCAGGTTATCAGCTTCTTTCCCACCCATATTATGTTCTCTTTGAAGATTGTTGTGAGATGTATTTGTTGTTGGAATTAAAAACTTATGAATTTACTTGGCAAATAAAAAAATCTTATCACTTCAAATATTCAACAATTTTGTCTCGCATGTTTCAGTGTCTATTAAGTTGACGTGATAGTGCATTGCACCTAGTGAACATTATCTTTCACATAGTTATCTGTATTATAAATGTCCTCATGATCTCTAAATGCTTAACCAAATTTTATTTAACATATTTGTGCAATATGCAGGTAAAGAGCAATGAGAGTAGTCTTACGGCAAGATGTAAACGAGTATATGGCCATGCACATGACTATCATATCAATTCCATTTCAAATAACAGGTTGGTTTATATTTATCCACACTCCATTATCTTTCTAATTTGGAAAATGTTATAATGATCCTTGACATTTTTTTGTTGGGACTCCTAAATTTCTTTCCCTTGTGTTAGGTGTAAATTGTGTATGAAGTATTTAATATGGTTAGCATTGTTCTTTGTCTAATATCATTGATTGATTTTGTAATTTGGAAAATACACATCTTGCAGCTCTTAATTGTACACACTTTGTGTATCACTGAAATCGCCCTTTTCTTTGTTTTCTCTTCTCTCAGTGATGGCGAGACCTTTATTTCAGCGGATGACTTGCGAATAAATCTTTGGAACTTGGAAATAAATGGTCAAAGTTTTAATATTGTTGATCTGAAGCCCGCAAAGGCCGAGGATCTTACTGGTAAGTTTTCTGGGAATCTGTAATGGTGGTGTAGACTAGTAGTACATGATCTATCAATGCTAGCATGTGTACTTCTATATCATTCACCTGTGGCCTCACTCTTTTAGCTTGTCAAGGATCCAGCCATGTTCTATGCTCAGTATCCTTTATATATGTTTGAATGATGTAGTTATGTAATATCTATGTAGATTTATGCAAGTTGCCAGAAAGGAATAAACCCATATATATTGATGTTAGTAAATGAGGAGAATATATTTGCGGCAATAAAAGGGTATATAGGTATTTGGAATGATTTGATCAAATGGCTTATGAGCTAAATAAGCATGATCGTAGCTGGTTATTTATGAGATTAATGAAGTTTTCAGTTAGTTATTCATCAGTAATTCTGGACCCTACTGACCCGTTTTAGACTTATGCAACTAGCTTTTGGATACATGATTTTATGTGTATTTTTGGTTTAGAAAGCAACTGAAATTTGTCCTTTAACATTTTTGAGTACAGAGCTGATCACATCGGCAGAATTTCATCCTACCCACTGTAACACATTAGCTTATAGTACTTCAAAAGGATCAATTCGTCTTGTTGATTTGCGACAATCTGCTTTGTGCGACAATCATTTCAAACTGTGAGTGTTTGCTTTGGCTTTCTCTTTGTTTCAATTTTCAGCTTATTTGTGTTCTCTCATTATAATTGACTTCCACAGGCTTGAGGAACCAGAGGCACCTGGTACGAGATCGTTTTTCAGCGATTTAATCGCCTCTATTTCTGATATTAAATTTGGGGAGGACGGAAGATACCTATTAAGTCGCGATTACATGACGTTGAAGGTTTGATGAATTCAGATGCCTTATTACTTGATTGGTTAATTTTGTTGTAGATGCTAAGTTACTGTGGTCTTTTGTTCATTTAGTAGTTTTGTGCATCTGCATATTTCTATTCAGGAAATCAGTAAACCAAAACCTATCAAAATATTAGGCTCTGAAATTACTAATGTTTTACTTCATCACTAAAATAAGTATGTGTTTATTTATACGTACTGAAACAAAAGAAAACAAAATATAGCTAATGTCTGCCTCTCTGGGAACCAAAATGAACGCAGCACCAATATCATTATCCAATCCCTATATCTAGTTTATAAAATTCTTTGCTGAGCAATGGTGACCCCGTCAGGCTTAGCATATAAAATAATTTACCAGCCACCTTGTCTATCAAATGTGACAATCCATATCAAGCCATCTCCGAGCCATAATAATCTCCAGATGAAGTGCTGGTCAATAAACTCATCTTCCTCTTTGATTGATCATCCAGAGGAACATCTTAATTAAAGTCTGGGATGCATGTTCAGTAGTGATCTGATATGGTTATGTGTACTAATTTGGTCGTGCCTATAATATATGGATCAATGACACAGTCTTGAAGCCTTTGGATTCACCTTGGATGTTTGCTATCTAATTCAAAACATGATCAGGGTTTACGGAAAAGAAACTTTCCTACTCTCCCATATTAGTAAAAGTTTCTTTTAACTGGTGTTGCTTTGTTGGCACAATATGAAATTGAGATATACTATGGACACAGAGCTGTTGAATTAATCCATTAAGTATGTGTTACAACAGTGTTTTTGGTTGAATTTTGAAGTTTATTAGATGTTAATAGGGTAAAACTATATCTAAAGATGCAACTTTTTATGTCTTGCCGAGATGTATCTGGTTACAGAAGTATAACCAGTTGATTACGAAGCAACATAACTGATATCTCCATATATGTGCACTTACCTTCCTATCTACCTGTCTTTAAGTTTATTGTTTGTTACTTATGTTTAATGGCTCCATTTTTATATTATTTGACGTGGTGCAGCCAGTTCTATGTTCACATTGTAACCAGATACTTTTGTTCTGTAGTTATGGGACATTAATATGGATTCCAGACCAGTCTCAACGTTCCAGGTTCACGATTATTTAAGGCCAAAGGTGAACTCGTCTCTCCAGAATATTAACCATCTTATTTCTGATTTACATTCACGCTTGAATTGATAAAGTTACTCAATTATGGCTTGCAGCTCCATGATTTGTATGAAAACGATTGCATTTTTGATAAATTTGAGTGTTGCTTGAGTGGAAATGGCCGGCGGGTTGCAACTGGTTCATACAGGTCTGTTGCCTTTATAAACATCTGTGTACTAAAGTTATTTTTATTGGATTTTTTTTCTTAACTTGCACGTTATATCAATATATATTTTCTCAGCAATTTATTCCGTGTGTTTGGGACTGCTGAGGGTAGTACAGAAGCAACCACGGTGGAAGGAAGCAAAAATCCAACGAGGTATCATTGTCCATCAATCCTTGCAAAGTAGCATTAAAACTGATTCACTTTGACCAATTGTAATCTATTTTATAGATTTGGACATTTGCTGATTTGCTCCCTGCACACCCTTGCTACTTGATATAATTAACTATTAATTGAACTAAACCGGTGACTTGTCATATTACATATACTTTACTTAGGTTTTGTTTTATGGAGAACCTTAAATGAAGTACTAATTGAAGAACATATATGTCTTGCATTAGATTCTGCAATATATTATAAGCAGAATACAATGCAGGACATATATGGACATATATGTTATCCAATTAGTACTCCATTTAAGGTTCTCCATAGAACTTTTGCCACATTAATATTATTGCATGGTTGTCAAAAATACAGATAATGTTTAAAATTCTGATATACTTTCACAGGCGACCAGTTCAAACGCCCTCAAGGCCTTCTAGATCCCTAGGCAGCGGTATATCCGGGGTTGTCAGAAGAGGTTAATGCATTTTTTTCTCCTTTTACATTACTATATTTGCTCCTGAGTGATAACAATTTTTTTTTTTCCAGTTAATATTCTTCAAGAAAAGAAACTACTATTTGTTTCTGAAAGTTATACTTGTGCACATTTAACTCATCTTGGTATGTAATGTGACAGGGGACGAAAACCCAGGCTTAGATGCAAAGGGAAATTCGTATGATTTCATGGCGAGTTTACTCCATCTGGCATGGCATCCAAGTGAAAATTTCATTGCCTGTGCTGTTGCTAACAGCTTGTACATGTATTATGCATAAAATATGAATCCTGACAGAAATGTACTGCATGAATTAAATATGGACTGCTGGAGGAGAAGACCTTTCCGGAACATCCGGAGATTTGGTTATGCAGTCTTGTATGTGTAGAATGCCCCTCTTTAGTGTTGAAGGTTCAGAAGGCTGGCTATCGTAAAATCTGCAAGGAACTTGTAACAGTAGTCTATCCTCTTTCTCTTTATTTGTTTTCCAGACTGTTCTCTGTATTGTTATTTTTGTACCTCTTGTATCGAAGGATGTAGTTGCTTTCCTATTGTGTTGGGTTAAAATCGTGTAGAAAGGAAACGTAAACTGAAGAATTGTACTCATAGTCGCCTTTAGGTTTAGGGCGAATGTAGTTTTAGAAAAGTGTTGTTTGGAAGAGCTGCTGCTAATTTGCAGACCACTAGCTTCTTATGCTTGTCTAACAAATCCTTAGAATTATTATAAACTCTTTATATTATAGATTTTTGTTTGAAGTAATTGTTTTGTAAGCTGATTTAAATTATTGCATCTGTTTATACTTTATATGATTAGGAAATTTCTCTCTTCTTCCGGTTCGGAATGGTTACTCAACCCAAATAGGATGGATGACAGCGCGAGCATAGAATTTTTTTAACAATTACTAAAATAATACTCCCATGTCATTTTAATTTTTAACACATTTTTAAGTGTTTTGACTTAATAGTAAAATTTATTATTTTAAAATTTTTGTATTAAAATATATAATAAAAATTTTAATTCTCAAAAAAAAAAATTAAAAATAATAATTTTTTTATTCAGTCAAAACACTTAAAATTTTAATAATAATATGGATAAGTATTTATAAATTTTAGTTTTTACTCTATTTCATTTCTAATCATTAAAATTAGAGTTCAAATTTTATTGTGTTTGGATTCAAATTCTTGTGTTGTGTGGTTATGAGATATGAAATTGAAAGTAGTAAAATGAAATTTTAAACTTTTTTTTATTAAAAAATTAGACTTATAGTCTTACAAATAAATATTTATTCTAATAAATTTTAGGGAGTGAACGAAAATCAAACTCAGAAACTAAAATAACAAAAAATAAATTTCTATCACTTAAACTATGCAATTGCACTTTTAAACTATAATTTACACCTTCTATTTTATTTCTCATTTTCACCCTCTCCCCTCCTAGTTTAGAATTCAAATTTCTCAATTTTAAGAGAAATATAAATTTGCATTCACTCACTTTTCCTTTTAATTTCTTTATAATTTTATTCATTCTATTTTATTCAATTCTTTCTGATCAAATATATTATTAGGAGTTTAAATCCATAAGTTTGAGAAAGAATATTTCATTTCTTATAATATACTCATTTTCTTTGCATTTCTTGTTATAACAAATTTACATTCACTTTTAAAAAAAAATCTCTCCAACCCCCTCGTTTCTTTTTAATTTTATGTATTTCATTTTTTTCCCAACTAAATGTGACATTGATTTTATAGTCCATTGGCTAAATTTTGAAAAAATATCAATATAACTTAAGGTTACTTAAATTAATGAACTGTAAATTGAAAACTTTAAACCAATATTTATTTGGATAATTTATTATTATATGTAATTTATTAGTTCTGAAATATATAAAAATAAAATTTATAAATTGTTCATGATATTGATTTTCATCCGATAAAATAATTGTTCAAAAAAATATTTCATATTAATTTTTGACTTTGAATTATGTTGTTAATTTTAAATATATATATTTTAAATTAAAAGCCTCGGTCGGTTTAAATATATCGCAACAGGCTCATAGTCGACAGATACGTAGGCTTGTGTAAAAAGAATCGTTATGGGTGGTCAACAAAAGAGGAGGGAAGGGAATCGGTTCCTGAGTCCTGAGTCTCCTGACCCATCATTCCCCGTTTGTTTTCTGTAACGGAGTGAAAAAAAAAATTAGGGAAAATGTTTAAAATACGGATAAAAGACCTTGTTCTCTAAAATCACATTAAAATCAAGTGTTGATATTATTTATGAAAAAATTACAGAATGATAGGCTTTGTTTAGAAATTAGAAATTTTAGAAAAAATTAGAAAATTGAGATAAATTAGAGTTGTGACTCAATAAATCATTTAATATTGATATTTGGTAGTTAAAGGATTAAAATAGTGTTTTAGACTCAATCGGTTTATTTTAAAAAAACATTTGTATGAGTGTTTTTAATTAGATGATTGTCACGTGTTTAGTTAAAATACAAACAACTAATTTAAAAATTTATATACTAAATAATTTTATTTAAAATATCTGTTAATCAAAAAAATTAATTTAATCTGCTGCACCTAACCGCTAATTGTCAAATATAATCATACATATATCAAGTAGTAGTCCCTTTATTCCAAAATATTAGTATTTTTGGAATATTTTTATTCAATAATTATTATCATTTCAATGTAAAGAAATTTAAAATTACTTTCTTACTTTGTCATTTTAATGTAAAATTTATTCTATTTATATTTAAAAATATCATAATAAATATGATAAGTATAAAAAGTTATTATATAATTAAATTTTTTAATATGCATTATTGTTTAGAAGAGAGGAGTGAAATGGGATGTGAGGAGTAACGGTAGCATACAAGAGACAGAGAAGTCCAACATAGCGACGCGGGTTGTTTGTTTGGTGGATGACATGTGAGGAGATAAGAATGCTGAATTTGTTGACTTTCCATTTTGAGTAAATTTATTTATTGGGGTTTCCCCACGTACCCCAGGCCCAGTCCACGTGAATGCCTCTCCTCACGGACGGTTCAGATTCTTTGTTGGAATTGTAACCTAGACGAGCCAATACCAGATGACTACTCTCAGATTACGGGGCTGTTTGACAACAATTTTTTCCCGGAAATAAACCCTTATTTCTGGAAAAAAGTACGGATATATGTACTTTTTCTGAAAATAAATGATTTATTTTTTATTTTGAATATAATATTTGATTTTAAAATTCTAAAACAAATATTTATCTTTAAAAAATATATGAAAATATACAAAAAATGAAAATAAAATAAATTATTTATTTTAAATTTAAGAAACCTCACACGGCGACTATATGTTTTCCTATTCGTATATTTTATTTTATTTTTCTCCTTCATGATAAAAGTTCTACGCTCACATATGTATGACTGTCTGAGTTATATGGTTAATAAGCTTGCAAGATTTTGTTAAATTGTGGATATAGTATATATTTTATTTTAAAAATATTATTATTGGGTTGTGATTTTAAATAATTTTATTTATATTAATATTAAGTAATTTAAAATTTAAATAAAGCTTAAATTTTAATTATTTAATCAAATTCAAAATTTTAAATAAAATTCAAATTCCCAAATAAATCATTAAAATACTTAATTTTGTTAAACCTTAAATAGTTATATATTATAATAAATAATTATTATATTATTTTCTCAATTTCAAAACAGGTGTACGTTCTAGCTTTCTATACCTATTTTATGGTGTAAAACGAATAACTTTCATGAATTAAATTTTCAACTCTCCTTTTAAGAATTTAAATTTAACATGGAAATTTAATATATATATATATATATATAATGTAAAATATTTTTAACATTAAGTACATGTAAAAAAACAAAATGATGTTTCTATAAATAATGAACCTTAAACCACATAGAAATTAGATTAAAAAACATTTTATATTCTTGTCATATGTTAAATATTATATGATGACAAGATAATACTCTAAAAAAGGGATTGTGATTCGAATATTGTAATCTTAAATTTAACGTACTGTAGTTCAACTATACATAGAGTATATTTGATTTAACCCGAATTCAATTCTAAAATCAAATCAAGTTCATTTGAGCTTTGACATTCCCCTTCTAAAATTTATTTGGACTGAATTATATTATATTTAATTTATTATTAAAAATTTATTAAAAAATTTGAACTCGACTCTTTTGATTAATAAGTAGAACTCAAACACAAATTTTAAATTTAATAACCATAAAATGCCAAATGTCATTTTGTTAATCTAATGGAGTATCACTCGGTAAATTGATTCTCGAATTAATACTTCCCCGTAAAATGTAAATGCATGCGTGTATATTCTCAATGATTCTGCTCTGCGACGCTCATTATTTTTCCGGGGCCGTCACGTTTACACTCGGTAAATTGATTCTCGAATTAATACTTGTTGGCATCATCTAGAATGAACCTTTTTCTTATATAAATATACATATAAATTTTATATAAAAAAATATGATTTAAAACTTAAATAATCATATGCTTAATCCAAGTATTCTGTATACTGAAAAAAAATAAAAGATTATGTAACATGCTATGACAATATAAAAAATTACATCGATCTCGTAACCTTTATTTAAATGGAACGAAGCGGTGGCCGGTGGGTAATGTGATCTTTAAACTATACTTAAATGAAGCTGTATAATGCCAAATTATTACTTTTACAAATCAAACAGTGCAAGTATTTTTTAATTGCCAACAATATCTTGGCTTTATTGTGTTCAAAGTGAACTGTCAGGAATGAGTTTACAATAAGCCAAAAAGGTATCAAAACCACCTAGCTTAAATCATCACTTCCTCCCTACTTAAGAATTAATCATCATACATGTTTAATGTTCATTAGACACTAATGAAGTACTCTTGTTATCACTACAGTTGACATTTGTTTTTATTTACCTTTAAAAATTACATGAAAAATTGATATTTTTCATTAAATATTGGGTTAGTGGAAGTTGTGGTTGGACCATCCAACCTCCGTAAGTTAAAGCCAATTCAGAGTCCAACTGAGCTGACAAAGACTGTACTCATAATCTCATATACTCATATTCTCTCTCTATATCTATAGACACACTGTCATATATGCCCTCTATACACCTATGATCGTGATTTTTAATTGTCATTTCCATACATCACTACCAATTATCTTCTCTTATATCTAAAAATCTTGTTTGATATGGTACATACATATATCTCTATGTATCTATATATTCATAAAAACCAACTGAAAACTAATAGAGTTTCATCAATGGTAAAATCTTTCTGATTTCTGTGGTTTTTGTTTAGATCATAAAAATATCTTCCAAAAATTTGTCTTTTTTTTCCTTGTGTTACCCTTTCCCCGCATCGGATATCAAAAAGGTCAAAACTTTGATCAGATCTTTCAATATCTCAAACACCAAAATCAAGAATTCACCAAAAAGATTGAAACTTTATTCAAGAAATGCAAGACCCATCAACTTATTCACAAATCAATCTTCATTTTCCTGAACAAGAACACTTGAAGTGCCCAAGATGTGATTCATCAAACACAAAGTTTTGTTACTACAACAATTACAATCTTTCTCAGCCACGCCATTTATGCAAGAATTGTAAAAGGTATTGGACTAAAGGTGGGACTTTGAGAAACATTCCGGTAGGTGGGGGTAGCCGGAAAAGTACTAAACGTAGTTCAAACACTAAAAAGCCGGCAACTTCTAAATCTACACCTGAAAAACAAGAACCTGTTTCAGCTTCTGCATCAGTGGTCAATAATAAAGTTCAAGATGGTTCTTTGCTTGAAATTGGTGGGACTTTTAGCTCACTTTTTGAGGTTAATAATGGTCAGTTTGGGAACATGATAGAGGGTTTGAATTCAAGTGGATCACCTAGTTTGCAATTGGGTGAGTTTTCTCAGAATCAGAACAATTCTGGTCTGGAATCGAGTTTGATTCCAAACCCATTTGTTGAATTTGGAAATAATAACAAGAATTCAGAGGGGATTTTGGGTGTTCAAAATGACCAAGATTCGAGTTCTTGGAGTGGTACTAATGGGGCATCTCATCTTGCTGTTTACACACCAGGTTCGAGTTTTTCGGTAGATAAAAGTTTCAATCTTTGAAGGAGCAATATATATATACTAAGATTCTTATCTTGGTTTCACTACTAGTGATGGTTGTTTTTATGAACCTTTATCATCTACTGATATATTATATTACCTATACTAATCTATGTAATGCAAGAACAGATTAGAGATGTGTGTTGGTAACTTTGCTGAAGAAAAACCAGTACTTGTTTTTTTAAGTTTATCACATTGCAGAGTTGCAATTTATATGAGCATTTGTGACTATATATAATAACTTTGACTAGTGGTTTGACAAGGAGGATGTTGTGAATTGTGATTACTGATTAAGCAATGTGTATAAAGACAGTACATGATGCAGACATTAAAATATATCCGTGTTGTTAAATTCTTAACACCTTACATCTTTGCAAACATCAAACAAAATAGCAGATTCTAGTAATGTATCTATCTGTTCACCAAGAACTAGTATGTGGTGAAGAGCTAGATGTGGAGGTTTATATTCCAGTCTTTAAAATAGCAGATTCTAGTAATGTATCTATCTGTTCACCAAGAACCCTTCTCTTCAAGTTCCTCCTGGTTATAGAAGTCGTGATCTTTGTAATTACTTATTTGGGTTTTAATAGGAAAAAGAGACATAGACACATGCAATGAAACAAATCCTCCTACAATATTAGATTGTCTTTCTTAAGATCAAACTGTGAAATAAATAGCAAGTTGTTCAACACTATAATCTATAACTTGACATAATAATTCTCAACTAATAAACCATACTAATACCTCTGGCTATTGAATGCCATCAGAGAACCTTCAGCTAGATCTTGAAAAAGAAATTTACCTAAAGTTTAACGATAATAATAGGTACTATTGTCGTAATCCTTTTTTTTTCCAAGATGGGAATTATGTCGTCTTCCATATCGATAGGGGTACGTTCTTTCCCAAAAGGTTTCACAGTCCTCTCCCATATGCCACTCAACCCGTCCGCAGGGCATGCAAATTAAATTCCAGCACACTGGACACGCCCTTATGTCGTATCCCTTCCCATCATCCATAAACTCTTCTTCACAATCAGGATACGGACATTGAACCTTCCTCTTCCTAAATGAAGATGCCAAAGTTAATTCACTTTTCCATCTGTCAAACACTTGTTTTGGAATCAACTTACAGCAAAAATCCGGCTTTAAAACAGCTTTGCACTTAGTTTCAGGACACACCATGTGTGTGGCATCTTCTTGAATCTCTTTAAGAATCTCTTTAAGAAGATAAGTTTCGATGCAATCTTTACAGAATAAATGCTTGCAGTTGGGAGCACGAATTAAATCGCTAATTGAGAACACATCCATACATACGTCGCAACTAGTGCTTGAAGCTTCCCCATATGTATGTTTGCTATTAGAGATGTCATATTTTGGGAGATCTTCTTGTTTGCAGCAAGACTCTACAATTCCCTTCATCTTCTTGTCTTCTTTTGGGACTCCCAAGTGCACCATACTATTGGGGATTTCTTGGGCATCCAAGATTTCGGTATCCTCCACAATTTGGTGTATTATACCTTTCTTTTGTACTTCTCTGCTCTGCCTCATCTTCTTCCTCCTTTTCTTGAAACGCAGGCTGTTAATATTTTTTCCAAACTTCTTTCCCCAGCACTTCATATATATTATCTATATTTGTGTGCTCATAGGGTTCTTCTCAATGCACAAAATTTTATGTTAAGTATATATGAATTATATAGAGTTTTAGAATTATGGTAAGTCTCAATTTCCTTGTGCAAGAGATTGCATATAATAAGAGTTACTTGTGGAAAGAGTTTCAATTCTTGGTAAAATTCAAAGAGTTTCACCCTATCAATTACTTACTCTGTTTAAATAAGGGTTTAAATAAGGGAGCTGATATTTGCTCACTCTGTAAATAATTACCGTTGAAATTTTAACTTTATGAGATAAATTTCACTCTATGGCAATGCATATTTGAAACGGTTTGGGCCGTTTGGCCAACAATCAGATGCGCTGCCGCTAGGTTAGGACTTTGAATTACTGTCGCAAGAGTTGCATGAATTTGTATATTTCTATCATCAAACAAAATTGATACCTATTTGTATTTATTTCTTAATTAAAATTATCGATACAAGTAAAAATAATAAAATAATCGAGATTTTACAAACATCTGCAACTTTAGTCGTGCTTTGATAAGTACATTGATTAATAAAAGTGTAAGATGTGATAATTTTTTCTGTTGGACCTGAATGAATCGGTGCCAAATCACTGTGGAGGCTATATATAATGTTTTTTGTTGGGCCTGGATGGGTCAGTGGCAGCCCATCGTAAGTCACATAAATTTATATATTTCGTCATCAAATAATTAAATTGAAACCTACTTGTATATATTTAATAATTAAAACTCATCAACTAAGTAAACTAATAAAGTATTGAGATTTAACAAACATCTATAATTTGAGTCGTGTTTTGTACGTGATAATATTGGTTTGCTAGATATATTAACAAACGTGCAATGATATTGGGCCTGAATGGGTCGGTGGCAAAGTCAGTGTATGACTGTACGAATGATATATACTTCCTCAGTCTCATCCATTTGTTTACGTTTTAGAGAAAATGTCTGTCATGCATTTTAAAGTACATATAAAATATAGTTCCATAACTTATTTTTACAATTTTTTGTTTTTGAATAAAAATTAAATGTTTAAACTTTTATTTAGGAATTTTTTTAAAAAAATAAATTATGAAACTATACTTTACATGTATCTTAAAATGTGTGCCGGACCTTCTCTTTGAAACGTAAACAAATGGGTGAGACTGAGGGAGTAATATTTTTCTATTGGGTTTGGATGGGCCGGGAGCAAAGTTATTGTGAGGGCGATATATAAGTTTATATTATAGTATTTTAAAATAAAAAAAAAGTTCAATTGAAATAACAATTCTATTTTACTATTAATTTTATTACTTCAATAATTATTCTCGATCTAATTCTCTTATATCCTTTATTAATCTTTTCTTTAAAATTTGTTGGATTATTCCCCCTCTATAAAACTGTAGTTAGATTATTTTGTTGTTGTAACTGTGGTATCTTATGTTTTACATATGAAATAAATGGAGTGAATGATTCATTTTACAATTCAAACAAGGTATCAGTAAAAAAACAGAATCTGAACATATGCTAAAGCCAGTGACCAAAAAAATAAAAATATTTTTAAACGGCTACATTAAAATCTATACATATTTTGATTTACTATTTTAAAATCTTCAGCTACCTTTTGGACTTTCATGATTTCTTATTAAAATTAATGAAAGTATTGAAATTCTAGCTTGTATGCTTAGTTGAGTTGAGAAAGCTCATGTTCAATAATCAGCAGATAGTCCACATGAAAGAGTAAAAAAGTGGTGATTTTTCAAAAGCGGTGAAATTAACTTTGATTTACATTTTATTAATATATAAATAAATAAATAATAGACATTGCAAGCTCTCGAGTTTCAAAAAAAAAAAGACATTGCAAGCTCTTTTCAATCTCAAGGACTTGGTCTTCAAAATATGGGCCAGAATAAATAAATTAAACACAATAAATACTTGCCTTAGGTTTCACATCTCGATCTTTTATTTCTATGACCGGAAAAAAAATCCGAGTAAACCGATATGCGTATATGAATCCTGCAATTTTGGATACGAATACGGATATAAGCATATTCATATCCGAAAAAATCAAAATCCGAAATTAAATATATATGATATTTAAATAATATATATATAATTTAAAATTTGTTCTATTAGTCTTGTAGTGTGTGTATATATATTCATTAAATAATATATTTATAAAAAAATATATAATTATAAAAATATTATAGACATATATAAAAATATCATTTGAGTTTAATATTATAAAAATAACAAAATTAGATTAAAAGGATAAGTAAAAATTAATTTAAAAATAAAACAAAATAGGCTTAAATACCTTTAACTCTTAACTCAATTAAAAAAAATTAAATTAAATTTTTAATATTTATTTTGTAATTGTTTTTGAATATTTAAAATAAATTTAAAAAACTTATTAAAAATCGGATTCGGATTATCTGTATCCGGATAGAATCCGTCGGATCCGGATTCAGATATTAACCTTTAAAAATTTTCGGATTCGAATACAGATTTTCGAATTCGGATTCGGATTCAGATACGGATACGGACAGACCCGTATCCGAATTATCCGTTTGACTGCCTTATTTATTTCTATACTTTTAGTTTTAACACAAAAAACAATCTATACTTTCTATCTGTACCGATCCCTTCTATAATCAACTTGGTACCAGTACTCATTATAACATATTTTATACATTTTGACCAACGCATACCCTGACAAAAAACGCAAAAAAATAAATAAATTTAACACCTGCATACAGATATATCTGTGTCATATAATTAAAAAAAATAATATAAAAATGTATAAATATATTCGTAATTGTCTATACGTAAAAATATATAATTTGTAAAAATTAACCTATCAAATAACTCTGGTTTCAAAAAATCTAATGGTTTAATCTTAATAATAAAATTAAAAATGATGTATGTATATATATTTTTATAAGTATTTGTTACCAAAAAATAAAAAATAGAGCCTGTTGGGCTGGGTCGGGTAAAAAAGGCAAGGTGTTGGATTAAAAGAAAGGAAAGGGGGGGTTTTGAAATTAGGGTTTAGGGTTGAGAAGAAGAAGAAATGGGTCGGAGAATACTAAACGAAGCATTGAGGAAGATAGTGAATGCTGAGAAGAGAGGGTTTGCAAATGCCCATCTTCAGCCTGTCTCCAATGTCACCTCTTCTTTCCTCAATATCATGAAACACCGGGGTACGTGCTTTTATACATATCGAGAGAGTTCATTTCTCAATTCTTGCTTTTGTGAATTGTTAGATGAGCCCATTTGTCATTTACTATGCTATGCAGGGTACATTAAAAATTTTCAAGTACATGATCCGCAGAGAGTGAAAAACATTACTGTTGATCTGCAAGGCAGAGTTAAAGATTGTAGGGTCCTTACTTATCGACAAGACATCAAGGCTCGGGATATTGAGAAATATAGATTGCGGACGCTTCCAACACGTCAGGTCTGTGTAATCTTCAAAATGCGTTATTAAAATCATATAGAAATGTGGAAAAATTACTGTTTTTTACAGAATAATGAGATGTTTTGCTTTCTTTCGAGATCCATGCCATATTTGAGAGTTCTGCTTGTTTCCCGGGTGATCTTTTGGAAGGATAATCGTATTACCATATTTGAGTTAAATGCCATGGTGAAATTAGGAAGCAAAGTTCTGTAGGACCTTAGCTGTTGCTTATCTCATTATTAAAACGGTCTTAACATTAAGGTGCTTATTTCCTATGCCAGGCATCTGGTTGTCCGTATTCTGGTTGTCCTTATTGTTAGTTGCAAATTTAACTAGCTTCTCTGTGAAAGTTGAAAGACACTTGCTAGACTGGGGCTTCAATTGGCCACTAAGTGCACGGAGTTTTAGCTGATTTGGTCTGCTTAGTAAACGTTGTTTTTATAGTAAATATACAACTATGTGCTATTTTTCTGGACGTAGCATACAAAATGCTAAATCTTGATAATTACATGTACAGTAAGTTGATTTCTTGGAATTTATTAATGTTTTGGCAAGATTTTGATTTTTTTTTTAAGAATATTGCTTCAGGATTGTTAAAGTCTTCTCGAATCGGAAGTTAGTCATTTTGCAAGCTTTATTGTTTTGTTTCAATTAAATTGATGGATTTCCCTCTCTTTACACGTTTGCGTATATTCAGCTTCCCTTGTTCCTTTTCTCTTGGACATCTCTGACAGAGTTCATTCTCCTAGTTCTAGCTTTTACCAACCCCTAACCATATGTATTTCCGTGAGCACTTCGTGGTCCTTAATAAGTACACGCATGGTAATTCTTTCATTATGGCGAGGGGTGTGGATGGTATCTATACATGATGTTGCTTCCTTTTGACACAAAAAGTTATAAAGTATCTTACTATATTTAAAGTTTAAATTTAGTCAAAATGCCTTAATCACTGCTACTTGTAGCGTCTTTGCTTTTGATGTGGTATGATGTGATACATGTGACTTATGCAGAAGTGGAGATATCATTCATTGGGTGCTTCCCTTACATTTCTTGCTAAGATGTGTTAGAAAGCCATTTTAAAATATCACACTTGTTGACTTTGGTTTCCCATTGGTTGTGCAGTGGGGCTATGTTGTGATATCAACACCGAATGGACTTTTGGATCATGAAGAAGCAATTCGTCAAAATGTAGGTGGTCAGGTTATTGGGTTTTTCTATTGAATTATGTGTGGATCATTCAGTGATGAAGCACTTGTAGTCGTTCGGTGTTGATCATTATACTCGGCAAGGGCACACTATTTTGGTGCAAGTTAAAAACTCTTCCAGTAGACCTATAATAAAAGTTTTGATTTGGTTGACGTGTTCTATGGACTATGATTCAGTTTATAGCTTTTTCAAATGCCAAGAATGTTCTTGTTAATTTTGTATTTCCTACATCTCCACCTCCTTTTTATGGGCATTTCTTGGAATTGAAATGTTCTTTCGAATGTGTGCGTATATATTTGTTTGGCTTTTGTTTGTAGTTGTAAAATTTAAAAAAAAAAACATTTTATTCTATTCCTAAATAAGAGAATTGACATGTGCAAGAGAACTCAATTTTTTATTGGCGGGGACATGCTTTTAAAACGTGCATCATAAGATATCAAATTATAAACAATTTTTTTTATCGGATCCACATATAGTAAGTCTATAATATCCTATATGGGAGAGATTTTATAATTATATATTTATTTATTATTAATATTAAGATTTAGAGAATACTTTTTAATAATTATATTATTATTATTAAGTTATAATTAATATTATATTGATAACTATTTAATATTCAATATCACACTAACAATATATTTATAATTTTAAAAATGTTAATAAATTTTTACTTTTAAATATTATTAACAACATATTAAATTTAATAAATACAATATTATTTCTAAAATACCCACGTTGATTTCATATTTAAATTATATCAAAAACATATAAAGATTTATATTATTATCTCTAATAAATAGTTATATATTGAATCTTAAAATCTTATTTAATACATTACTATTATGCATTATTATTAAATAACTGTTTGATTCGCAAAAGCGTACGAGTTTGGAATGAGAAATAAGATTAAAATGATAAAGAATCATTCCTCCTCGTCCCACGTGACTGTTGTAATGAATCTATTTTACTTAAAAACAAATGATTACTTGTATCCATGTTTCATATGAGTATCGAAAATCCATAACTTATAGTTTCAGATATGAGTTTTAAATTATATTTTTTTTCAACTATATGGGGTTGGAATGACATAAAATCAGGTACACCAAATATGGGGTTGGAATGACACAAACTCATGCATGATACCTAAATATTATGAACCAAAGGACCCTTGATATCTTTCTATATAATAATATTTCTTATGTTATATTTTTATTGATATTTTATATTAAAAAATTAATATTAAATTTTTACATGATTAAAAATTTATATTAATATAATATATTTGTTTTAGGTAAATTTATTATTATACAGAGAGAAATAATTATACAGAAAATATACAGATGTTTACAATGTGAAGGCTCGCTTGTACTATGGAAAGGCCAACAAATTTCACCGATTGAATATGTAATCATTCTGCGGATAATTCAAGACGAGAAGAATGGAGAAGTAGGAAGAAGAAACCATTCTAATTTAAACCGAAGCAATTGGATGCAAGAAGAAGAGGAGTGCAAGGAATCACTATGGATGTCAAGTTGTAGATTCCATTGAAAGCAGTTCTATAAACACTGGAAGATTTTAAGATGATAAATAAAACATACAAGTACAAAGAAGAACCGGAAATAGATAAAAAGAGCCTCGCTTCCACCAGCAGAGGCACCATTAAAGAAGATCTGTCGTCGTCAATGGAAGTTAGTAAGTTACTAAGAACTACCGCATCTGAAACCATATGAACCCCACCAAACTAGACCAAAAGAATATGAACTCAAAAAGCTTGACTACAGGGCTCTGATACAAAAATGAAAATTGATTATGTGATGCAATTTTTGCTCCAACCATACCCAGGACCTAGGCAGAGAGAAGGAAAGGGGGTTCGATCATTGATGCTCCTGTTGTTCTATAGATTACATATTGAAGTTTTATTCAACAAAATTAATGGTATGATGTGAAGCATATTAGTAGCTCCCGCACCCGCCACAAAAGAAAGAAAAATAAATATCATCCACATCGATCAGTCTCTCCCACCCCAACATAACATTAGTACCATTCACACATCTGACAATAACAGTTCAAAGTTGCAACCATAATAGCAGACCCCACAAAAAAAAATCATCTACATCAATGCAGTCTCTCCCACCCCCAACATAACATTAGATTCATACACATCTATCAATAATAGTTGAAAGTGAAGCATACCAGTATTATTCCACGACAATCAAAGGTCCAAAACTACAGGTAGACTACTGCATTATTTTATCACCGGCTAAAAACTGCTACAGGCAAAATTTTGAAATATAAAACTCAATACAAACAATTCAAGTTGTAATATTGGCTCAAAAACACAATCTTAACTTGCCCCCAACTATATTCTACTTAAAGAGTAATGCAGTTCTATAATTCAGTCAATCAAGTCTAGGGACTGATAAAACTCATGTATTTCATATACTAGACATAAGACAGAACAAGCAAACAAAATTCTTGGGACTAGTTGATGAATTTCAAGCATACACATGAGTGTAACTTAAATTGTAATACTATATACATTATATGCATTTCAAATAAACGTTCGCATCAATCGTGAACTGAAAACATAACACATACTGACATACAGAAAACTTGTAATTAGGAAATCCTACGGGAAGTACATATAAACCCATCCTTGGACACAGCCTACAACAATAATGAAGAACGTATGCAAACCACATATATTTCCAAGGATCAATATCAAGGGACACAGCGCACATACTCAAAAAAGTAAACCAAATCCACGAAGAATTAAACAGGAACCACAATACATTAATTACCACACAAAGAAAAATAATATATCAATAGTAAATGGCATAACCATATTAAGATGGAACGTACATCAATATCATTTTATTGAATATATAAACCAAGTCGATCAAAGCATCCGAGATAATATATATATATCACACATAACAATATCCAAATTCCAACAATTAAACACTGGCAATCAGTGAATTACCCACGGGCCTTAAGCTCGGCAAGACGCCTAGTAAGATCATCCTCATCAACCTTCTCGGAAGTCTTAACCGGAACAGCATGCGCAGCCGGCTGAGGCAACCCAACCGAAACCTCCAAACCATAATCATCCGCAACTTGCTGCATCAAACTATTAACCTCCCCTTCGGGAGTGGAAAGGGACGTACTCCCGGCCATACTAGTCTCCATAAACTCCGCCTGCACTTCCATATTGACAAACTGTTTCTCGAAACTATCCATCGTCTCGGACATCTTCTGCAAGTTCCCAGTGGCAAGCGTTGACTCGAGAGATTTGACAATATTAGACATTGACTTACTAATTGTGGTCATTTTGGCCTGGGTATCGAGACGAGCAACGACGGCGTCGAGACGAGAGGCGAGGCGGAGGTAATTCATCTGCTCGCTGCGTTTGCGAATGGCGTTCTCGGCGTAGATGCGAGCGCCGTCCATGTTGCCTTTCTCGATTGCTTTTTTCACTTTGAGCTTCTCGGATTTCTCGTCTTTTTCGCACTTGCGAGCTTGCCGCTGGAGGCTCTTGGCCGTGAATTTCAGCTCCATTATTTGATTCATCATCTTCTCCGTATTCCCCATTTTATGTATAATTGGGGATTTGATTTCAATTCAATCGAGGATGATGATGATTTCTAGGGTTTACTGTGTAATATTAATATACATATATATATATGTGTGTGTGTAATTGGGGATCTGTTATCTGTGCATCGTGCGTGTCCACTTAGGTTTTTACCCTTCTTTTCACCCCGCGTTTAGAATCTTTAGTTCATTCCCAAATTATCTTTTTTTTTACCAATTTTACAAATATTTGTGTCATACCATTTTTAAAATTTTACATCTTCATTCCCAAAATATTTTACTCTCTTCGTCATGTTTTAAATGTTATTTTTAAATTAAATATATATATTAAATATATATATTAATATGAAAATTATTTTCTTATCTATATTTATATTAATTGCAATGATTGAAATAGCTTCTATACATAATTTTGAATGATGACTATTTTACATTAATTATTAGTATAAATACCAATTCTTCAGTTAAAAGATAATTTTGAAAATTTACCTATAAAAATTGCATTGAAATAGGATAGTGTATATGTATTATAGGACAATTTTTTTTAAAAAAGTGGTATATATAATAGGAGAGATTATTATTTTTTCACAAATATATTTTTGGTATAATTTTAAAATTTTTGATTAAAAATTATAATTTTTCCTCAATGGTATATTCATAATAAATTATTAGTAATAAAAAATAACAGCTGAAATATAAATATCAAATTGTTATTAAAAAAAACTAAGAATATTAATATTAACCATAAAATGAAAACATTTATAAATACGTAAAAAATAAATACAGGACATGCATTCTAATATCTAAGCAACTTCCGAGAAGCAAAGATATGATTGGTGGACCGACCTAAATACAATTCCCAAGTCGTTAGAATTGTCTTAACAGTGCAGCCAAACAAGAACAATCACCAACAAATTTGACTAGTCGACCTCTGATTTAAACTTCTCGAGTTCTTAATAACCTTTAATCCAAAACTAATTAGACTTGCAAACTACAAATTAGCTAATTGTTGAGCACAATTGTATCCAAGAGAAACCTTATAAATAGGAACTGTAATAACTTTCACATGGAGTAGATTGCTTACATAATATCCAAACTAACAGGCCTAACCAGAAAATCAGCAAACTAGATGGAATTGGGTACTATTTCCCACAAATGGATTATTTCTTGATCACAACAGCATGCTTCACATTCTAAATCACCAAACTTTTCCCACACATGGAATGCAGACGTTAAATCTTCGTGCCTTGTGCAACAAATTGGCCTTTTTTGTCCCACCACCATAGTATTTTTCACCCACATTGATCCAAGTTTGCTTGAAAAATTTTCCCGAATTTCATTAATTCTATTTCTTGTCATCGGTGATTTTTTCATGTCAATAATAATCTTCATTCCTTTATCTTTTTCTTCACCTCCATGTAGTATCATGATAATACCAATCACATACATAGCTCCGAGATGTCCTGAATTTGCAGCCTTCCTCAAGCACTCGATGCCAGAATTTGTCTCCGTCTTCCCAAAATATTGTATCTAAAATTTTGATATTTAATATTTAAACCTATATGCATATAAGTTATAACTTGTAAAAACAAATCAGGGCCAGTAAGGAAATTTACTTGAATTTATTGTTAATAATTAAATCAGTTACGTGAGCCAAAAAACAACAACTTACAATTCCATGCCGGTATAGAGCCTCTGGATTCCCAGAATCAATGCAGCGGTCTAAGAAGATTGCTTGCTTGTTTGATTTCCATGGAATCACGTGAAACTTGTCAAGTGAAACATGTTGAGTCACATACTTGTCATCGACAAATTTATCAAGACTTTTGCAGCTGCATGAACGAACAAATAATAAGATCAGGTTAATTAACTAGCTAGCATGCATATATTATAATGATTATTTGTTAAGAGAAATCATAAGAATACCTGAACTTGGTATTGAACAAGTCATCGAACGAAGATGCTGCTACTCGAGCCACGATTTCAATGAGTAATTCTGTTGGAATGGAGTCTAGTATGTTTTTCTTGTGATTTTTTTTCTTGAAACTTGTTTTCTTCATAGCTTTAATTATTTGTACGTCCATCTCTGAGGTCCGGAATTAGACAGGAGATGATCGATGTTGATTATTGATGACCCAATTTCTTGAGCTCTGCTGCTGGGTACATGTGTTTGTATATATAACCAAGTTTAAATTTGCCTTTTCCTTCTCGAATTCGGAGTTGTCTTGTTGAACTTCAAGTTGTAATAATACTTTAAAAAAGTAAAACCTTATATTCCTAATATTCTCTAGATATATATGGACACCTTTATTTTGTTTCCGGTAATATTGTGGGTTGTTTAACAGTTTAATCGAAATATATAGTAAAATCTGATTTAGCAAATCTTAAATATCCGAATCATTAATTTTTTTGAATAATTTCAATGAATGAGCAATCTGAATGATTAGTGAATAATATTGTTTGATATAAATTTTGCATAAATTTGAATAATGTCAATTTTCTGTTTTATTCTTGTCAATGAATAATAATATAACTAGCTTAAAAGCAGGTGCAAAACAAGGGCCGTTAGCTTGATTTTTTTCTATTGTCATATTTTATATTTTGATCATATTTTTTTTAAAATTTGATTATTTTTTTTAAAATTTCACTTTTTTATTCAACTATATTTAATTTGATTCAGAGCCCAATTGATTAGTTAATGAAATATTATTGTAATATCTCGATGCCACATCGAAACATGTGTAGAATTTAGTTTATATATATAGTAGAGTACTACTGTCAAGTGTATCAACAAATAATAATTCTTTTGCGTTGGAGTGAACTTATGGATTATCCAAATTTTTGTATTTGAGTTAGTGTATCCAAATTTATTTGTGATATAGATTTGAGACTTGATCTAATTTCGAGAATTGACTTTGATATGATTATGACAACCGAGTCAAATCTTGAGTTTTTTTCGAAAGTAGGTCAAGTAATCCTATCACCCATAAATACATAATTTCATAGTGCCCTCACCCAAATATAACAATTTGAGTAATACCCAAATCATAATACGCTTTTAATATTCCTGACAAAAAAAAACACTTCTAATATTAAAATATTATCTTAATAATTTTAATGTAATAAGCTTACTTTGAACGTAATTTAGAAGGGAATTGTAATGGGGGCTCTTTTTTAGTTGCTTATTTGCATATGCTCACTGACAGAGATGACTTTCTTGGTCCAAAACTTCTAAGTGCTACTCGATTGCTTTAAACAGAAAACCAAATAAAAATTGGCATGCCCTTGGGGAGAGAATATTGATAAATGCTATAAAAATAAGCACAAGTAAAAAAACTAAACAATTAAAATTTGAATCGACTTTGAATTGAATAGGATGGGTATCGGCCGATCAGAACCAATCCGATTATAGGTTAAAAAACAGAGTTTTAAGCCCGAAAAGTCTGATAATACACATAAGGATCTGGTAGCTGTATCTCAAATCCAGATAGTTTAACATGTTGAAGCATTAAAACAAGCCCAAAAATGCCTCACAATCAAACTAATTAAAATAAAAGTCTTTTCGAAATTGATTGGAAAGCCACTATTCGCAATACCCAGCTACTTCAAATGACTTGTGTTGCATCTTCCAAACTCTATCCTCGAATTGTAAAGCAGACAAAACGAATACATTTTCATTTTCTAAATCCCCTTCACTTCCACGAGTAGACATCATAACTGGATTAACTGCAAATCAATATGCATTTACATTTTATTATGTATTCACGACAAGACACACTTCCCAACTTGAGCAACAAAATAACAAAGAAAAGAGTATCAAAATGAGGCCACTTCGAATAAAATAAAGGTCGTAGTAAACGGAGAAACAATCTATATTCAAATAGATGTCAAAAGAATATTACATTTTACAGAAGAATTTGATTTATTAAAAAAAAAAGAGACTACAACCCATCTACCGTACACAAGACCAATTCAATTCCGAGAGTTGGCGCAGTGCTTCATTTAACATGCTACATAAAAGATTTACCAGAACACGTTAAAAGCTTCCTGAGGTTCTCAATCTCCAGAATTATCTTTGAAAAACTTTTCTGCTGAAAAGACAGTGAAGACAATCTTTTAAGTGTTCAGGGTGCGGACGAAGTTCTCAGGGCATTCATTGATCATATGATCCACTTGTTAAATTACAGTATTACCAAGGTTATCATTTAATGCCTCAACTTCAAGTGGATCACCAACAATGGACCGAAAACTTAGTCTACTTTCTAGACATATAATGAACATTTCATGATGAATAACCCGTGTAGGCCACTTGGCCTCCACCATGTCAAACAACAAACAAGTTTGATACTGGATCCCGGAAGACCCCAACATAGGTTCCTGAGAACAGGTAGGAACGTAGGACCATTATTATCATGAAGACGATTAGTCATTGACTAGTCGATCAAGAAAGTACTCGGGCGCCGAGGCTTTTTAACACCCGACTTGAACCTCGGCGCCCAACTTGGGTGCCGTGATAATCGTGATTATGGTGTACAATTGCATGATTCGATCAATGACAATACACAAGAACGGGATAGAGATGTACTTAATATTGAGATGGATTACTTTGATTTTCATCATCACTTGTATTTTTATTATCTTAGACATGTTTGATATTTGGTATTTGCATGCTATTATGTAGTAAATATGCTTAATTTGAACTTATTACTCTATTACTTTTAATTTAAATTGTGAAATTGATGTGTTTAGCAATATATTTATTAAATCTAGTAAATATAAGTATATGGACGACTTGTCGACTTTTTATGACTAGTCGAACGACTTGTCAACTAGTCTTCTTCAAGGTAGTTGGGCGTCAAGGCTCGACTTGGCACCGTAATAACCATGTGTAGGACTAAGAATAGGGTAGTAACCTTTAATAAGTTGCCAACTTAGCATCTAGAGTACGTCTCTAGGCTCAAAGTCTGCCAAGTACTAGTCTGGCTTATCATCTAAATCAACGTAGTTTACAAAAGCATGTTTTCTATTTTTATTTCCCAAGTTTCTTTTCCATTTCAGTTTCCATTTCATTTACCTGTCTCAAGCTAGTAGCCTAGTACTCAAGATGACAGTGGTAGCAGCACCTGAAGTCAGTTGTGGAGACAGGACATATATTCAGAGTACTCTAAAAAAATTGCAAAGCAGAACATTGCAAAGAGAGAGGATTGAAAATAACATTTATGTTAAGTTAAATTAGTGAGCCCAAGATTTATATAATAAAGTTATATTAAGTATTCAATGGTCAAAAAATGGTGAAGCTAGTGGGACTTCAACCAGAGCCTCTTAAATAATGGAACCTTTAAAGTACCAAGCAAACCAGTGTAGCCCTATCAACTACTGGTTACTTATCCTACTTGCTAACTATACATAGGCAAATACCAGGGTACGGTTACTTATCCTACAGAATAACTATACATAGGCAAATCTCAGGGTACTCCGCGGGGAACCCTCGGTTCCACGTGGCTCTGCCCCTGCCTGAAGTGGCTAAATCAGAATTTAAGAAGTGCTCAGGAGGCAAATCTCAGGGTACTCCACAGGGAACCCTCGGTTCCATGTGGCTCCGCCCCTGCCTGAAGTGGCTAAATCAGAATCAAAGAAGTGCTCGGGAGCCTGAAGACTGACCTCGACCTGAGTGCCCCTTTAAGAGGCTCAAATTCAACTTATCAATATATTAAGCCATCAGTTAAAATCCAGAAAAAAATAAACCATAAACACCAAACATATTTTGCAAAACCATCTATCCCATTTACAAAGCACAACCATTAATACATTTAATCAAAAATTCCAGCCAATGTACGGAAACAGATTTAGCAAACTTGGAACTTAAAACATAGATAATATCAGAAGATTTATTAGTTTTTAAAATATGCATCAAACAACTGACATACCATATTACTGGCATTGCTCAAACCCTTTGAATGAAACAAGGCTCCCAGTGAACTGTATAACTGACATACATTCTCTGACACGAGCTAGAAGTGGAAAGTTCTCATCATAAAAGAAATATCCAACACCAAAATCGTGCAAGAATTCTCATTAACCAAATAAAATTCCGCCACAACCAGAGGAAAATCATCATCCCCATAGGAAAATCTACCAAACAAAACCCTAAGAATCTTATAACCATTGCTCACAGAATCAAAACTAAACCCAAGATTAAAGCAATGTGGGTATATCTCAGGCTTAGGAAGCAAATTAAACAACCTAGTTAACAGGTTCCAAATATACAACACTCCCACATGTATATCAGCAAAGAGTAACAAGCAGTAAACATGAAAATAATCTCAAATAATTTTTTAGAAAAACATATTCGAACCAAGATCTGAATTTAATATCAAAAGACTACAATATATAAAAGCTATTTTAACTGTATCAAATCCCTGACTCTTAAGAAACACTACCACCATCTCTTTAGTACAGCAATAGAAAAATTTAGCGCAGTGCTGCTTTTAGATGGCTAAATATTAGACTAACTGGAACACAATGACCGACTGTCTTCTTCAGGTCCTCCACCTCCGGAATGATATTTTGAAGACTCTTTTGGTCAGAAGCAATCAACGAAGACAAAGTTTCCGAGACCTTGGCTGCTCCACTTAAAACATCATCGCTAAAACCATCATCCAATGCCTCAACGTCAAGTGGATGACCAACAATGGAGTGACCATTTAATCCACTCTCTGAGCATGTAAAAGGAACATTCTGAGATGTGCAGCTCCTTTGGGCCTCCACTTTAACCTCAGAAAAGTTTAGCGGATCATATATTCCAACACGGGAGTCTGACTCTGAGAACAGGGAGGACTCAGAATAGGGTAGCAATCGAGGCTCTGAGCCTGCCAAGTACAAGTCAGGCTTATTATCTATATTAACATAGTTTTCAAAATCATGTTTTCTAATTTCATTTGTATATCTCAAGTTTCTTATCCCTTTCAGATAATTTTTTATATTACCTGTCTTGATGATAGTACCCAAGATGACAGCAGTAGCAGCACCTGAAGTGGCCGGACCAGAATCAATGCAATGCAGAGCGCCCAAAGATTGAGCTTCAACTTGACTGCCCCCTTTAGATGCTACTCCCACACCAAGTTCTTTGAACCCTCTCAAATGTTTAAACCCGTCTGGATTATTTGGGGAATTCATTTTTCTTTTCCGAGAAATTTGTTCCTCAGAATTTGTGTCCTCAGATGATACACCATAATGAGACAGTTCATGACCCAAATTCGACTTTCCCCTTAACTTACTGGATCCTTCTTCCTTGTGATCGACTTCATCAGGAACCAAAGGGGAAGACAGTTCAGTCATTTCATGTTGTGGCTTATCTTCTAACTTTTGGGCACCTTCCAGCTGAAGAGCATGAAGAATTGCATCTTCTCTACGTGCATATTTCACTGATGTCTTGGATAAGTAGGATAAGTTATCTGCAGAGGCCTTAACTTTTTCAATGCATTCACTAAATTCAATACAACGAAATGCCTTGACCCTTATAGATTTTTCAATATTGTACCACTCCCTGAACCAATAACAACAACAAAGGACATTGTCAACAAATTTTATTCAATAATAAATGTGGTATCAATGCAGGGGAACATATCTTCTCAAGTCAAACATCACAACGTAAAGCATACTTTTAAATGAACACACAAAGGACACTCAAATAAAAAGAAAACCAAATTTCCTTTGAAAAGTTTATTTATTAAGGCAGTCAATTTAAACAAGAAGCAGTTGCAGAATGACTGAATCAACATCCTAATCCAAACAGCTCTAAATTGCCACCTAACATGCAGAATCTACCAAATCAACAACTCTTATAACTACAGTGCACTGACATAAAGAATATTTAAGAAGTTCAAGAGTGGAAGGTTTTTTTCTTCCAAAAAAGATGGCACCTAATGAAATTAACATGGATCAAAGCACATCGACATCAACTCTCAGATTACAGTGCACTGAAATTAAAAACATAAAGATAAACGAATACAAGATTACTTATTACTAATTTTTATATAAGATAGTTGTTAATTAAATCAAACATGAATGAGCAGAAGCAATTACACGATTCCATCCTCTTTTCCAAGAAGCTTCACTGGTGTATTAGTACCACATCTTCTGGAGGACATAACACTTTCAGAAATCTGATCAGAAGAAAGTATCTGACCCGGCCACCATGTCCCATTTCGTCTAGATACCCAGAGCAACCGGCCTGGCTCATTCGTCACCTTTGTTCTTGCTTCCTTAGAATTAGCCATCTTTCACTTTTCTAAAACTAAAAACAAAATTCCTGCACAAACTAAAAAGCCCAAAATTAATCAGTTTAACACTTTTAGACACGTAACAACAAAATAACATGGAAAAAACAAGATACGTTAAAATAATCATATGAAAACCAGTTGGAAAAAAATGTAAGTTTGTCTTGAAATACAACAAACATGCCTCTTCGCTAGACCAAAAGAGATTTTTGAACACAAATAATATAGAATTTTCCGGTGAGTTTTCTTCTGGTTGTATACATACATGAATATATATATATATATAAGCAATTGTTACATGCGTACAAAAATTTTATACGTTACGGACGTTATATGTGCATAACAGTTCATTCACATGGGGTCTACAACGCTCACGGTATTTCTTTTTGCTCACCATATCTCTTATTATGAGATTTTGCATTAACTTATTGGAATTGAATATTATTACTGCTTACTACTGCTATTAAGCATTAAACTATTACTAGTTTAAATCCCGTGCAATGCACGAGACACTTTCAATATATTTAAAATATATATTTATTATAATTATGTATTAATTTATTTGATATATTATAACTCTTATTTTATATTATAATATTTTTAGTTCTATACAATATTAAATGGGAAAAATATCATTTTTATTGTTAACCACGTCTGTTAATTACTTATATAACTGTTTTAATATACATTGCATATTTATAAAAATATTAAAATACTAATATAAATAAAAATTTAGTTATATGTTTTTCATTTTTATTTTATATTATATAAAAGTAATATTTGTATAATAGTTTCTCGCATATTTAAATATATATATGTGTGTGTGTGTATAAAAATACTATAATATTACCATTAAATATCTTTTCATTATTGTTTTTCTATTTTTACAATTAAAAATTTAGATAAAGGTATCTTATAGGATTTCTTTCTATATGTGTATATATGTTTGAATTTTTTTTCTAATTTTTAGCCATGTAATGACCGCGACGATCTACCATAATAAACCTTTACTCTAGTTATATATAGGATATAATTAGGCGGTTCATGCAATGACAATTTATAATTCTTACAAATTATTTTCAGTGAAAGCAGATCAAACAACCAGGCCACCCGTTCACAAATACAAATACAAAAATAGAAAAGTAAACATTTTATATATATTGCTAATCTATTTTTTTATGCGGGCTAAAAAAAGTTTTGTTAGATATTTTTTGTATATATATTTTTCATAATAAGTGGTTATAATGAGAAATGAATATCAAACTTATGAAGGGAAGAAACCATGGATAAGAAATTTATACAATTAATAAAAAATCTAAAAAAAGAAAATAACCAAAATACCAAAATAAATAACACGGCAAATCTGTTGCTATTCAACTTTTATATATATAAAGATTTTCTCAATATATTTACTCCATTTCCTCAATATATAGATATATATTACTTGTAGCAATATGTAAATTAATTTGTAATAAATTGATTATTGATTTAGATAGGGAATTATAGTTAGGTGCTTGATAGACAGATTCAGTTAGCATTCATTTCAGGTACGAACTCCTTATTCTCTTCTCTCCTTTTAAATTATCAATGAACAAATGGTAGTTGTTAGACATGCATATTTAAAGATATAACTGTTACGTGCAAACTACAAACACCCATTTAATTAATTTTATCTCTTTTTAATATGTTAAGAAAAGATCATATTATATTCAACACCAATTACAATTCTAAATACATATATTTTTTAATGGTGTTTCAATTTGGAGCAGGCAAAACATATAAACTGAAAGTAGACTTGCAAAATTTGAAATTCGTGCTATTTTTTTAACATTTTTTTGTAAAATGCTTGAGCTTTATTAATGAAGACATAGTCATGATTTTTCTCGGAGGAGACCTTGTTCACTGACAACCTACCTGAAGCTTCTGTAATGAGCCAGATGCATGCATTGAAGAAAAACCTAGTTGTCCAATATTCTTGTCAGTATTTAACAGAATCATGTTAAGTAGAGTGATGATAGAGAGTAAGCACATTATCTTGCATGAACTGTATATGCAATGAGCAGCGCATTGCACACATACAGAATTCTACCGATAGCTTACAAAATTCTACTGATGCTATGGAGAGCATACAAAGTGGGCAGCTGAATGCGCAAACATCAGGCAAACATAAGTCAGGCAACGAGTCCAGAGCCAAGCTAGTAAGTTACCGAGTAAAGCATTTTTAAATTTTCACACCCGTAGTCTCATTAACACACCCAACGTTTTATTGCAGGGGAAAGAAAAAGGGGTATTGGTTAGAATATAAACCAATGGATTTGAGCTTTTTGGCTTCTATGGCATGGAACTTTCAATAATGCTTAATGATGTCTTATACTATAATAGTATTAAGATGTTAAGTTTTGATTAGAGAAGGTTATTATTACTTATCAGTTGCTACGTTATAAGAGAATATCATTGTTGCAAAGATAACGTACACTTCTTAACATATACTTGTTACCATGAACTGTAACATTACGATATTTTATTAAAATAATGTAACAAAAAATTTGGCCAACAAGAAAAGAAAAAGCAAAGCCAAAATTCAACAATATGACAAAGTACCTGGCTCTCCTTTGATAAAAATTGGTGTCTTTACTAAAAACAATGTCAGGGTAATCTTTCGACACAGCAGTTGCACAAGCATTCATTAAATTCAAAGCTTTATCATCATTGGGTTGCTCAAATTCATGAACTTGAGAAAATCTGGTAAGAGGGTCAGTTACAAAACCAGTTCAATACAACTTATATACACATTTATATCAAGAAAGTGAGAGTATTTGTTACCTTGTGAAATTGGAGAAGTGAATGCGAACAACAACAAGATTGGGAAACATTACTTCGTCATTGATCTCGTAATCAACTTTTATATACCCATACTTGCTATTTGCCATTGCTACTATACTTTCGTTTCTGCTTTTCTGAAAATTTTCCTCTCAGGGGACTTTCGTCAAACAGGCGTGGCGCATGGTTTTACACCCTTTGTTAGTGTTTCGCTGATACTTTAACTTGGGAAAGAGTGGATTTGAGTCTAGCTCATACTCAGACTCTCTGAGAGTGTCTTTTGTATTTGGGTCTCGCATGGTTTTACATGTTTTTGTCGACTTCACCTGGAACTATCAAGTTTCTACCACTAAAGCCCTTGACAAAAAATACTCCCCCTGTTTCAAAATATACAGTAGATCGCATTTTAAAAATTAATAATTTTATTTATAGAAAAAATAAAAGTAATAATTCTAATAAGATAGTCAAAATATTTTAAAATATGTGTTAAAAAATCAAACGACATACATTTTAAAATGGAAGGAATATATGATTTAAAAAAATCAAAATTAATATGTTACAAACTCAAAAACTGTTAGATATATACATCAACGCAACCAAAAACAACCAAGAAACAGAGTGTAGCAAGGTTCCTCAGCATATATCATTACCACAAAAGTACAGGGTGCTGAAATTTTAGCATCCTCAAAACAAAATGTTAGAATCTATTCTGCCCAACTGTATAAAATCTCTACTTCTAAACATAAAAAACGGACATTTTTTGCAGCCACAGCAAGTTTTTTACAATACACGAATGTCAATCAGTTGATTGCTGCGTTTATCCTGCTGAACACTACTTTCAATGGTATACAAGATAAAGACGGTCCCTTGACTTTCAGTACCACTGGTTTCTTCACGACAACATTGTGTTTGTGAGAACCTGTAATTGAAGACAACGTTCGTATCTTTTTTGATAACAACCCATTTTTCCTGGACTTGGATGATTTACTAGTTGAATAACTTTGTTGCGATGAAAGACGTTTTCTAGAAATCTTTCTGCCACGTCGATTTGGTTTTGGCTTCTGCTCATTAACCTTATCCAAACCTTGAGAACCATACCCATCTTCATCGTCACAGCATTCACAACTACTTATTAGAATATCACAAGCGCCATCATCCATGGCTTCCACTGTAACAGGATGACCAATGATGGGTTGACCAGTCAGTTTACTCATTAGAGAAATATAAGGAACACGACGAGGACCACAGCTTGATTTAACCTCTAAATTAACATCATACAAATTAGAATCAGGATCATGCACTCTAGGAGTGAAATCTGAGGACTGATATTTCGGGTTCATTGTATAACGGGATTGGCGATAAGGTAGAGACTTTTGAGAAGTTGTTAATTCAGATTTTGGTACCAACATCCGAGATTTTTTATGAAGGATATGTGTGCCCCAACCTTGCACCTCATCAACCCGAGTATCTGTCATTGGTTCGGACTTCATCTGGAAAGCTTGATCGTTGGAGACGACGAAAGCACCAACACCTCCAGGCTTGAGAACTGCCAAGTAATCATTTGATTTATCATTAACAGGTTTTTCCAATCCCTGTTTTCTACTTCTGCTATTTCTCAAGTTTCTTTTTCCTTTTGACATCCACTTTGAACTACCTTCTTTTATTTCACTGTCAATAACATCAGTGTTTGTAGCACCCGAGCTAGTTGTGCCAGACTCATTGAGTTCCTCGTTCAGCGAAGGCACAGTTTCAACTTGACTGCTTTGACTAGATTGAGTTCCAGCAGCTACTTGAGGCTTCTGAGTTGCACAAGGTACATACATTGACGTAAAACCTATTGAAACAAAATTGGCATGTACAAATGTGAGAAAGATGATTGAATAATGCTATATAGAGTAAGCGTGAGAGAGAAGAAAATCAGTTCTGACAGTGGGCATAGGCTTATAAACTACAAAAGCCCGTACTACTAGAATAGATGTGCACAAGCACAGTAGGAGAGGGAAAAAAATTAAATTTACGTAACTATGGCTACAAGTTATAACATGCACAGAAAAAGATTAGCTAGTGATAGTTAAATAAACATTGACAGCCTGTTATCATCGCACTATATTTACTTGCATACTTAAGACTCATCTCAAGGGCCCGAGGCAACAGAACATAGTGTAGCCCCATGAAAGTCTAATAATTGAATGACATCAAACAACCGGTAAACTTTTTCCTTACCAAATGTAAACTACTAATCCTAGTATCACCAAACTATGAATCGGGTACTGCCTCAGCCAGGCAGAACCTCTGTTAAAAACAATAAACTGTATGCTGAAGTCACTTGATGTTGGCAGCTAACACTGACACCCCCCACCCCCCAACAAAAAAAATAAAATAATATATAACATACAACATCCACAACTCAGCGGGGTCATTATCACGAGTATAAAGAATAAACAATCCACATATCAGAATAAACATTGTTTACACTTCACATGAACTATCAGCAATTGCGTAAACACAAGTAAAAAAAGGTAAGGCAATCTCTAATTAGTTTTACTTTTCATAATCAATCTTACTTTAATAATATTAGGCACAAAAAGAAAGAAAATTTTAACCAGAATATATCCAAAATAATAATTAACAGTACCTGCAAGATTCTCTCCAACCAAAGGCACACCAAATAATCTGTTGGAGAAATCGGCATCAGCTTGCCCTGTGCTAGAAATTTCATTCTCTTTCTGTTTGCAACTGATAAGCAAAGCATCATTGGCATGTTCAGATGCATTGAAAGAGGTTCCATTCTCTCCGGTGCTGTCCGAGTTATTGTTAATAACCATTGAAAGACTTCCCTTCGATTCAATAGACTCTAACCCAGACACCTTGCTGTCAGATACTCCGAGTATGGATGATTCAGTTGGACTGGAAACTGGTTCAGATACAACAGGCAGCGTGACCACTGCTGTACTTTCCAAAACCTTTGCGAGACGGCGGTGGCTTTTCTTTTTCAAAAACTCTTGAACATTTGCAACTAGAGATCGCTTCCTTTTGGTGGATGAGTCTACGCCTATACCAAGGTCCTCAAGTCCTTTCATACGCTTCATCCCTTCTGTCCCATCATCTTCTGAATCATTGGGGGTTTTTCTGCGCATTCCCTGAGAAGATTGCTTCTTCATATTCGTCTCTTCAAACGACACACCAGAATGAGACAATTCATGTCCTACCATTGACTTATCCTTGGAACTATTTAATTTGTCAGCTATGTGATAAGTTTCTTCAGCAGGCAGTGAAGTCTGAGTGGACTCCTTCATATCAATTTCTTTATAATTAGGCTTGTCTATGTTTGAGCATATGTCAGCCTGATCTTTCGATAGTCCAGCACTTTCAATCTCGAGAGCATGAAGAATTGCATCTTCCCTTCGTGCATATTTCACCCCTCTTTTAAAAGAGCCAGCTGCAGAAACCTTCGCTCTTTCGATACACCGATCATATTCTCCGCAACGAAATGCCTTAATGCGTATTGATTTTTCTAGATTATACCAGTCTCTGCAACAATAATATCAAGGGCCCTTGTCAACCAAATTATAGAATGGATTAAAAGGAGACGCACACTTGGGATAGGAAGGATGAATGTAAAGTATATATGGCGTACAAGGGATAAGCAATACAAAAAGGAAACATAGACAGAATATCAAAACAAGGACATCTTATAGAAACTTACTTATTAGTATAAATCAATCATTCACTGAAGATAAAAGTAACATATCAGACAACTGTATCTTAATGCATCAATATCGCCCATAAGGGCAGGTTTTCTCTATCATTATAAGGACAACCACCACAAACTCATTATAAGGACAATCACCACAAAGAATTTGTTGACTAAGATAACTAAAAAAGACACAGAACATATCATATCCACTAGAGGCTACGCGGGATAACATCATTACTTCTAAACACATAAAACTTCGAATTCATGGCATGCTCTGATCTCAAGAATTAGAAAAAAGACCCACAAGTTCAGGTAAGCTGCAAATACATAGACATCCATATTCGGACATTACATTATCTTAAAATACTCAAACAGTCAAGAGATTATCTAAACATATATTAACGCATAATCGATCTCCACAGGAGCTACAAAGATACATATTAACAGAAGCACAACAAACCCCCGCCAATCTAAAAAAAAACCCACCTAATATGCAGACTATATCATTTAAATCCAACTTTTAACCAACAAAACACTGACATTTCCCCCCCCCCCCCACCCCCCCCCCCCCCCAAAAAAAACCCAAAATACACACAAACATATAACAAAATTAAAAAAAAACATCAATTTTAAAAAAAAATGAAAAGCACAGGAACTTACACACTTGCATCCTCCCTTCCAAGAAGTTTGACCGGAGTACCAGATCTGGGAGTCGTCATACAGTTTTCCGGCAGCTCATCCGGACCCAAAACCCGACCCGGCCACCAAGACCCATTTCTCCTTCGGACCCAAACCAACCCGTTTGCAAATTCATCCATCCCCTTTGTCTTTGTTTCCCCAGAACTACCCATCTCATCGCCTTTGAACCCCTATAATCAAGAATCCCAAAAATGATCAAAACCCCTTTTTGATGTTCAAATGCAAATACCCTTTTCAATCTTTAACACAAAAATTAAAAAAAGATTCAAACTTTCACTCAAACATGCAACATAAAACCCAGATGAAGTTGTATCCATAAAGAAGATAGATACAATAGATTCAAAACATATGAATGAGATAAACCTCACAAGGAGAGACTGTAAATTTTAGTATTGAAATAAGATCAGTTGTTTTTGTACCTTTTGTCTGCTCTGTGTGTTTCTTTGAGAGAGAGAGAGAGATGACAACTTCAGACTTCAACACAGAAAGAAGAGAGATATGTTGTTGCTTTTATTTTTATTTTATTTGTGCAGTGTAATGTGTGTGTATGTATATGTATAGATGTATCTATATTAGTTTAATGTAGGGGTAAAAATTATAAAGAAAAAAGAAAGTGGTTTTATTCAGGAGTGACATGTACATTCACACAAGTTATTTCAACAGCTGCGCCACGTGGGTGAAGCTGACACATATGTACCCTTGATTTTGACGGTCGTGAGTTATATGGTAAGTAACGGATGTGATTGTTTAGATTGAGCAGGAGGACGCTAGTTACTTGTATTACAGTACATGTACACTGGTTAAGTCAATCTTTGATATAAGTTGTAGACTTGTAGTCAATATATTCATGTTTTTGACCCTCTGAAAAAGAGGAGGATTTGCAATGTGATGACTCAAGAATAGAACAATAATCAATGAATGGCAATTCCCCCCGCACCCGCACCAAAAGATTTGATTTTTAATACAGTTTGAATTGAATCTGAATTTTTAATGTGTAATTCTGATAAGATTGAATATAGCCTTATCTTTACTTGTAATTTTTACATATTTAAATATGGATGCAGTCTTTTTCGAATATGTAAAATGTATTGGAATGTAATCTGATATGCAGTTGAGAATTTTGTCATTGTCACAGGCATGGGCGAGCAAAAAACCGAATTAAAACCGAAACCGGTGAAAATCGAACCGAAAAAACCGAAACCGAAACCGAACCGACGGTTGCGGTTTTTGATTTTTAAAAACCGAGACTTTCGGTTCCGGTTCCGGTTATAGGTCAAAACCGAACCGAAAAAAACCGAACCGAACCGATCATTAAAATAAATAAATTTATTATAATATATATATATATATATAATTTAAGTATTAAATTTCCCTAGAACATAGTTTTTTCAATTATATTTCATATTACAACATCAACTATACTAATATTGAATGTGGGAATATGACAACCCTTTTACAACATTTTATTCATCTATTTTCCAATTAAAAAGCATATAATCAGGAGTAAACATCATTAGACATGATTATGTGTTTTTTAGATTGCTTACTACGATAAAGGACATTCACATTTTGTTGATTCAACCTTAAAATTTGATTGTTAAAGTTTCTTACCTTTTTTTGTAGTGTTATTATGCAGAATGTGATCAAATATTTGATTGTATAAAATTTGAATGTAAAAATATAATGATTTAAATTATATTTTTTTTTCATTTTTATTTATCCAGTTTTTTAACCGAAACCGAACCGATAAAAACCGAACCGGTCTTTTTAAAACCGAAACCGAAACCGATGGTTCGGTTGCGGTTGCGGTTTTCAATTTTTGAAACCGAAGATATGCGGTTCCGGTTCCGGTTTCGGTCAAAAACCGAACCGAACCGAACCGCGCTCACCCCTAGTCACATGTTAAAGGTTTGAAACAATGATTCTATCAAAAAAAATAAAAGGACTTCACTTGAAAAAAACATTGTTAGTGGATTGCCAAAGCGGATTCGCTATATTTGTTGGTTATAATAATTAATTAAAAGATAGGTAATTAAAAAGATCTATAACTCCGATGATATTAGCTAAAACACTGTATATGTATTTCTTCCTACCAGATTTTAGACGTTGGCTATATATAACCATTCATAGGAGGTTATTTAAATTTTTTGATAAGTGTTTTTTTACATAATGTCATTAGAGTGCATCAATTACTAAAAATTGTGTTATCTAGGATATTATTACTAAGGGGTTTATCCCATTGGAGATGCTCTTATGGGCGAAACGAAAGAACCTTAAAAAGTATATATTTGAGATTGATGCTAAAATTCTTATTGATTATTGTAAAAGTGTTCTAGTTATTTTGTTCATAGGCCTACGAAAGGCATAATTCATTTGCTGAGAAAAGTAGTCCATTCTATGTTAGACTTTAAAGAGTGGTATAAAAATGCTCTTGGTTTTATTTATTATATAATCGTTTTTGAATCAGTTTAAATGATGCAAGTTCGATTGTTGTAAAAAAAACTTCTACATATTTAAAATTGTGGATTATGAATAATACATACACTTAAGTATCGCATTAAAGTGATTTTGTTCATAAAAATAAATATGTTTAAACATATTTCTGAGCACTATATCAATTATCTCATGTTTAAAAAAACTTCTACATTGTTACTGATATTCAGACTTGAACACTTTGTCGAGTCCTATTAATTGGACTAAATTGTCGAACATACAACCTGACTTGACCACGTTGTCTAGTCCTATTAATTGGACTAAATTGTCGAATATACAACCACCGAATGAAAGGTTAATTTAGAATTTGGTATATATATCTATTTTTGATAAATATTTTATCTAATTAAGAGATTTTTATAATATCTTTTTTGTGCCAAATTTTAGAAAGTATAATGATCTTCATTTATACATAGGTTTAAATTTTATGATGTACTGAAAATTAAATAATACCTGCACTATTTCAATGATCATAATAAGGTGAAAATAAATAAATTCAATATCAAAAATTACACAGCGCCTCAAATATCATACATATAACTATCATATATTCTAAAAAAAGGTTTAAATAAATTTTAGAGTAACATGATAAATGAGTAACACAACACACAACAAGAAAAATCCGATTGATATAATCACAAATTAATCTCAAATCTCAGTACCTCACTAGGTGAAAACATTCTTTAGTACTTGTTAAAATTGACAAATACATTTTTCAAGTTTAAAAACTTTCACAAGTACATATAATAAATCATCATGTATCAAGTGATTTTAAAGATGTTATATCCACTAATCATGCAAAATAATCTACAAGATGTATACTTATTTTTGTTAACACACTTTGAGAGGAGACATTTAAATTTTAAATTTCCTAATTTTTTTTCAATTTTTTTAATATTTTTTTGAATATTATAATATATATTTTCTGATTTTTTTATTTTTTTTTAAAATTTTATAATATTTATTTTCTTAACATTGAAAAAACCTATTCCAACAAATTTCATTTCTAATTTCAAACCCTTCGATTTTTTTTGCTTACCCAATTTGTTATATGCTTGAAACCTTGATGACATATGAAATCTTCATGTGAGAATTATTTGCGAAGACATGGCCAATATCTTCGCATTTGATGCATAATCTCCGGTTTGGGCTATTCATATCGATATATATAAGGATTCAAAAGATTGACAATATTGTCTATATAGAAAACATTATTAGTTTAATAAATAAAATAACATTAATATTTTAGGAATTAAAAGGTTTAACTTTGTGTGAATTGTGCTATGAATGTCACTCGGACATCATCGGCTAGTTATTTTAAAATTGATAACCTTAAAAAGTGAATAACAAAGTCACGTAGTCTTTAATGTAGACGAACCCGAAGGAAGATGTGAAGATCCATATGTCAAAAGACAAGTTCGTATGCATTAATACTTATGTTATTAAGATATATCACACTCTCCTCAATAATGCCACTTCATCACTTATCTTATTTTTTGTTCTGTGAAGTATCAATATCTTTTATTGCCAGTAAATATAAAAAAGTACACCGTACTAAATTAATTATAATTATAATAATTTTAAAATTGTTTAGTTATTTTTTTAAACACTCAAAAAAATTAAAATAACATAATATCTTAAAATCTTCATATTCTTAAAACCAAAAATATATTCTTAAAACTTATTTATTGAGAAATTTGTAAAAAAATATATAAAAGTTAAATATACTTAAATGAAATTCATTATTATATATATTATAGATTTATAAATGTTGTGCAGATTATTTGGAGTTGGAGATTCTGTGCGATTATACACATTATATACTTGAACAAAGTCAATTTCTTTTTTAATTTAGCATAATTTATCTTTATAACTTAAATTAGTTTTACATAGCACTAAAATTTTCAAATAGAAACTTATCTCTACGAATGATACTCAATATCAACAACAAGAATTTTAGTGGGATATATATTGTCGGACTCGTATTTGGATTACTATGAGATAGTACTTACCCTCAAAAGACATAATTTTTATTTTCTTTTTGAAAGACCGTGTCATAATAATGTACGCGTTTCACAAATTTATTGTATTTCTCATGTTTCGAACTCTGTTAAGGTACGCGTCTCACGAATCTGTTGTACTTCCAATGTTTCGAACACTTTTTCAAAATAAATTATTTGTAGTCCCAATCACATAGCGAATGTCACATGGAAATACAAAATCAATATCGTTAGTATTGTTTTGCATGAATAAACACATATATAGATATCAAAACAACAGAGGATATTAATAGATAGGAATATGACCGAAACTAAGGATTGCGAAAAAAATATTTAACTCTTTTAATAAAAATTTTATTATTAAAGTGATATATGGTTAAATTTGATATAATTTTATTATTATAAATATATTAAACATAAAACCGAATTATAAATAGGCTTGATGTGCCTGAGATTGACCTCAAATAACACAATAATGGTATTTATGTAAATGTAAAGGAATGAATTTAATATTTACAAAAATGTCACTCAGAAAGTTAATGTTACACTTTGAGAATGATCTAATTACCAGTTTGTAAGGATATTTATGTAAATGTAAAAGAGTGAATTTAATATTTACAAAAATGTCACTTACAAAGTTAATATAACTTGAGGTTACACTTTGAGAATGATTTCGGTACTAGTTTTCTCGTTATAAATTAACCATTAACTCAAATACTAAATAGTATATATACCGTGTTATATAATTTAGCAGCAAAATAAATAACAAAATTTCAATGTCAAGTATATTAATTTTATGATAAATTTAAAAAAGAATTTTAAAATAAATAAGAGATTTTTTAAATAAATATATGAGTATATATTAAAACAACTATAAATATATATACTAAAATTTTTAAAAATTTTGGGCCTTTAAACTCGGTGGATGGTGTGTGATCGCGCCGAACAAACCGGACTGCCCGTACAAACAACATCATTAGGTCATTTGGTTCATGCGGTGATATTGGATTTGAATCAGGAATCAAGTAGTATGTGGATGAAGTATCATTTCTGATTTCATGTGTTTGGTTGAATGATATAATGAATTTGTTATTTTAATAAATAAAAAAATACGTGCAATTGATATGAAAGATAAATCACTATTATTTATTAAATATTAAACAATATCATTATAAATTTTTAATTTTAAAAATTAACATGTAATTTTATAAATAAAAATAAATATAATAAATTTTTGATTTGTTTCATCGTACCTGTCGCTCATATCCACATCCCTCATAAGGTATCAGAAACTCATATCTTATGAGTTTCAGATATGAGTTTTAAAATTAAAAATATTCAACCAAACACCACGTATGAGTTTATAATGGACAAAACACATACATGATACCTAGAATTCACGAACCAAACGACCCCTTAAAGTAATCATGAAGACATTTTCCCAGTCTAGTTCCGGATTCATCACCATATATATTATAAATTGCTTCATAACCCATTTTTAAGATTTGATATCCATATTTAGGTTCAGATAAGATTTTTAATTTAAATTTGACCCATGAACTATCCATTTTTAGGTTTTGTATCCATATTTTGGTTTGTAAAATATCCATATCCATTATACACTCATTCTTAGTTATAGAAATTGACTCCTAATTTTAATCATTGTTAATGCTATTCAAAACATTTATGGTAAACTCATTAATAAAAATCAAAATTTTGATAAGTTCATTAATACAAATTATCATATAACATATTTAATTAAATATTAACATACTTATATTAAATCACATGTATAAGTTATTTATTTGTATATTTTTATCATGATTTAGTTTAACGTTAATATTACTAACATGTATTACCTCAGTCTCACCCAATTGTTAACGTTTCGGAGAGAAGGTCCATCACACATTTTAAGGTGCATATAAAGTATAGTTTTATAACTTATTTTAAAAATAATATTAAGTTTTTATTTAGAAAAAAAAATTAAAAATAAGTTATAAAACTATACTTTATATGCACCTTAAAATGTGTACCGAACCTTCTCTACGAAACATTAACAATTGGGTGGGACCGAGGGAGTAATACATTTTATTTATATTTTTTAAGATAACATTATCGTTATCAATAAGTTACTGTGTGCGTAGCACGGGCTATAATCTAGTCTAAAGTATGCATGCTTGTTTTTCAGGACCCTGTCACTTTTTTTATTTCAAATTAGGGGTGTATTTAATTTAAATTTTATAGTTTTTTTGTATTTTTAAAAATCAGGTTTATTTAATTTAAAATTTTAAAAATTTATTAAAATTTGAAGATTTTAAAAACTCCATAATATTCAATTTGAATTTTAAAATATCCATTATGATATTAAAAATTTGATGGGTTTTTTATTTCTATAAAATAGTGAATTTATTTGATTTTATAGTCTTTTTTATCATTCTTGAAATTCATATAATATTTATAAGATTTTGAAACATTATATATAAATTTAATAAACTCAAAATTGTTTCCATGAAAAATCTGTCTAAAATTAAAATTAATTCTGATCTTTTAAAATTTATAAATTATTATTAATTCATTAAAATCTGAATCAAACACACCAAACTTTGATGGAATACACCAACTTAGTATTGATTTTTCTTGCACTTAGTCAACATGATCATTATTTAATATTATTCAAACATTCTTTTTTTTTGCTAACTAATATTCAAACATTCTTAACCACTAACAATCCTATATGTGAATTATCTTTGTATATTTTCATCGAACCACTCTTCAAGATTCTCTGATTTTGTACCTGCATGGATATGCTCCAAGTATATCACATGACGTGCCTTCAGTTGTCCGCTTAGTCTACATAACTGAATTCACTGGTTTCCTTGTTATTTGTTGAAATATTCCTTCTGTACATTTGTTTTTAGAATATTGTTTGGTTTGCTTGTGATTCATCAATTCCAGAGATGCTTTTTGCAAAAATAAGGGAAATGTTTTTCGTATTTTGTTAGAGTTAAAATAGAATCAGTAAGTATTGACAAAGGCCATGGGAATTGACTCGTACGTGTTGCCAATATAGAAGCATTGATTTATGTTACCACTTTAGAAAGTGTATCTGCAATTGAACGGCTACCTAATCTAGTATGGTCATCTATTAAGGTAGAAACCTTAATGGTATTGAAAAAATAAAGTTTTTTTTAAGTCTACTGCTTTCTAGTCGAGCCATCTGTTGCAGCAAATCATCTCATGTGTGAGCCTGCAGAGTGAATTAATGAGAGGGCTTTGGGGACAGACTGTGGAGTGTTGTTTTCACCCTTGTGCGTCTACCCAAGCCACATAACAACCATGATGCAATTTTGATAGGATTCATTCACTGGGAGTAAAGCCATTTTTATCTTAATTCTCATTCTTACCAATGTATATCGATCTGATTTCTGATTTTTTTTTCCAAGGCGAATTGCTAGTTAACTTGGTTCATGTATATTGTATATTGGAAGTACTATGTTTACATATAGAACCACGAGGACATCACTCTACAAATTGAGAGTAAACACTTCTGACTTATAAAAACCTAGTATATATGCCCTGCTAAAAATCTTCGACCATTCAGCATGCACAAAATATGAGAAGCTGAGCTTGATGACTGTTTTAAGTACAAATCTTCCATACATGGAACACTATCTAGGCTCTGGATATATATATAAAAAATACGTGACATGTCTGACTTCAGACTTGTCAAGTTGTCATATTGTTGAAAACTTTATTCAATTTAAATATTGTCTAAAGCAATATTACCAAGAATGTTGGTTAAACTTAAAATAAGTAACTTATTTTATTTTTATTTTTTACATATTTTCATATTTTTTTTAAGATAAATATTTATTTTAGAATTTTAAAACCAAATATTATTTTCAAAATAAAAAATAAGTTACTTATTTTCAGAAAAAGTACATACATCCCTACTTTTTTCCGAAAATAAGGGCTTATTTCCGGAAAAAAGCTGTTGCCAAACGGCCCCAATATGACAAGTCACAGATAACAGGGCAAGGCCATTTTAAGTTGGCGTATCAAATTTGGCAACGACATTATTTTATATACCATCAACTACACATGCCAGCCCGCACATAGTAACCAAGTACGTGCATGCCAACACCAGAATCAGATCAACCTTGATATAATCTTGGAAAAAGATTGTACATAGTACAAGCTAGATGGCGATTTCCTTGAATGAGTTCAGTGTCAAGATCACGAGAAACAAGGACAAGTTTGGAATTTTAGGATTAGAGATGGATCGGAGCTAACATGTCAACTAAAAGATTGGAAATGGAAAAGGACTTGTCATTCTAATTAGCAGATAGGATATAGCCCCAGCAGCTAGCCCTTTATCCCCGCATGATTTAATTCTTCTTTGGCATCATGTTTAACTAGAAGATATTCAATAGGAAACGAAAATATAGCAATAGCTGCAATATATATTCAGTTCTATATATGCAACTATGTATGCAAGTAACTTGTCATCTTTCCGGCCTGTATTTCCTCCACGCAACTGTAATCGCGTGCGCGTGTGTGTGTAAAGCTTACGCTTTATGTTAGGGCCGGTAAAAAAATCCGAAAAATCCGATATTCGTCCGAAATATCTGTATTCGTATCCGGAAAAAAACGGATATTATTCGTATCCGGAAGAAACCGGATATTATCCGTATCTGAATCCGAAGATTCCGGATACGGATATGGATATATGCACATCTGTATCCGAAAATATCTGTATCCGAAATTAATTATATATAATATACATAAATATATATTTTTAATATATATAATATATAATTATATATTTTTAAACCCATTTATAGTTATAAGTCCATTTATATATTTTTATACATACACTTATAGTTATAAGCTCATTTAATTTGATTCAATTATATTTTTTAATTAGCTCAACTCTAATATCTATTTTAATTTAATAAATTAATATATACACTATACATGGTTATACTTTAAAATCTATATTCAATATATATCAATTTATATTTCTATAGTATTTTATTTATTTTAAATCGTATCACATAAATAATATATATACAATTTAAAATTTATTCTATTAGTTTTGTAGCGTGCGTATATATATTCATTAAATAATATATTTATACAAATTTTATATAATTGTAAAAATATTATAGATATATATAAAAATATCATTTGAGTTTTATATTATTGTTAGGAATTTAGAGGCCCAGAAGTTACAGAGGGGGGGGTGAATGTATACTTCAAAAATTTTCTTGTTTTTGAAAAGAACTTGTTCGAAGCTTGAAGAACAGATGGAATTACGAAGGTGTTTATCAAGACATATAACAGGAAATAATATAGACACAGATGTAACTTTCAATCTAATTTTGTATTAGAATGATCTTTGCTACAATCTGAAATTCAGTTTGAATTTCAGCTTCTTGTTCTGGGATTCTTACTATTGTAAAAATGCTCAAGACACTATCAAATGTGGCTGTGCATAAAGTATATAGACAACATGTCCTGTGCACATGCTCACATGAGACAGTTTAGCTAAAACTAGAAATAGACAGAGATTGCTTTACATTTGACTAATGACTATTTCTAGCTAACACTGTAGTGACAGTCTGCTCCATCCTGCCTTATCTCTTCTGTCACTTTTCTTGGCTTATCTTCCCAGCTACATTGTAGACTTGTCTCTGTCTGTGCAGGTTTGACTTATCCTGCATAAACAGAGCTGCAACATCATCTGTCTTGTTCTGCAATTCTTCCTTGAAACTAGCTTCTTTTGCAGTCGAGTACTCTTCTTGAAATTGGTTCGATAAGTCAAGGAGATTGACTTCTCGAACAGCTGTGACTTCTCGATTGATCCTGAATACTTGATTTCTCGAATGTCTAGACTTCTCGATCGCATACTCAGCTTGATGACTTCTCGATCAGATTAGACTTCTCGAATACATGCTTGATATTGACTTCTCGAATGACTCAGCCTTATCACTTCTCGAATGCTCCATTTGCTAGCTTCTCGAATTGTTTATTTTCACTTCTCGAATGCCTCATAATTGACACTTCTCGACTGGATTCAATACCTGACTTGTCGAATGACTGACTTCTCGATCGAGTACTAAGCAGATAGAAGTTTTGAGACTTCTCGAAATGTTTCCACAGTTCTGACTTCTCGAATGGCTGACTTCTCGACCAAGTAACTTGCCTTAGTAGAATTCTCAGATAACTTCTCTTTTTATTTTCTTCACAGTCTTCTTTGTCTGGTTGCATGATTCAACTTGAATCTTCTAACTGACTTTATTTCTGACTTAATTTACAATTTGAAGATAAACAGAGAAAACTTCTAGTTACAAATTACACATGAATTACTAAGTCACTAGTCTATTACAGAAGCACAAACTAAGTTACAGCAAGACAGATAATTAAATAGGCTAGGCTTGATTTAAGTCCAACAATCTCCCCCAATTTGGAAAATGATGAATTTTACAAATTAATACAAGATATCAAGCCTACCTATATTGTTGTTGTTGATGAGCTGCCTGATCATATTTTTCTTTTCTTTCCTTTTCTTGCCTGGCCCTGTTTTCTTCAATTGCCTGCAGTATCATTTGTCTGGCCATGATTTCCTCAATCAAAATTGCATCTTTCAGCATGTCTGCAGCAATCTGTAGAGTGAGCATTGGATAGTCTTGGACAAACTTGAGTCTAACTTTGACAGTGACACCACTTCTCAGTTTGAATTCAACTCTGTCAGGATCTTTGAACACTCTACTTTTACCCTGTCTTCTCAATTCTTCAGACAACTGCTCTACTCTCTCCTCCTCCCTCCTTTTCTTCTCAATCATCTCCTCCATGTATCTTACCTTGTCAGTCTTTTTCTGATACTTCCTTTCCAAGTACTGAGCCATTTCCATCATTCTCAGCTTGTTAATCATGCATTTCTTGTCAAACAGGCTAATCACTCTCCTAATGTCATGAGTGGTAGCATCACTGTTGTCATGATGAAATCCTCTTTCTTCTCCATCAACATTAGTAACAAACATCCTCTTGTCTCTGACTTCTACCTTGACAATTCTGTCAGCCTTCCACAGTTTGATCCTCACCTTGTCAGTTTCAGCAATTTCTTGAATAGGTTTAATAGGTAGACCTTTATCAGGAACAATGAGTTGTTTTCTCCACTTAGGACATCTTACTAGCAAAGAGCTAGTAGAGTTCTTGAATTTGGTTGATGTGGCAGTGTTGACTTTGAGATGTTGGCTTGGCTTCAGTTTCTTTGACTGTTCCTTTTTAATTTCCCTCCTTATCACTCCATGTGCAGTAACTTTCATGAACATCCTTCTTGGAGATTTAGTTTTGATGGCAGTTGCAGTTTCAGAAACTGTTGACATCACACTAGTACCCTGAGATTTGGTAGGTGAACTAGAATGAGTGCCAGCAGCTTGCTGCTTAGAGGAATTTCTTCTTTGATACTGTTTGTTGTCCTCAGAGTTGTCTCTTTTCTTCTTGTCTTCATCCTTCTTCTTCTTGTCTTCTCCCTTTCCTTCCTTATCACTCCTTGATTCAGACCTTTTATCCTTCTTGTCCTGATCCTCATTGTCATCATCTTTCTTTTTGTTCTTCAATTCTTCTTTTGCAAATTCAGAGATTTGTCCAGAGATAAACTTTTTCATTTTCACTACAATTTCATTGTCCTCTATCTGCTTCACCTTCTTCTTTTCAATCAACTCAATTAGGTTAATAATTTGACTTCTGTTGCCTGAATTGAGATGTTGAGGGATCCTGAAATGAGCAAGTTTTTCTTCTCTAGCCATATACATCACACCATCTGGACTACAGTAGGATTCAGGTAGAGCAAGAGGTAGGAGAGGCCCCAATATTTTCTTCTTCAATTCTTCATCTTCCTGGGTTACCAACTCCACTCCCTTGTACAGACATTCCAGTTCAGTATATGAAAGCCTTTGGAATAGAGTAACTGAAACTTTAAAGTAGCCAGATTCCATTTGAATGAGTGGCTCTTTGAACATTTGTCCATTCTGTTCAAACTTAACTCCCCTTACTGCAACAATAGCATTTTCAAGCATCTTCTTATATTTCCAATGATTTCCCTGGACTTGCTTTTTGATATGATGCAGAAGTTCAAGAAACTCCTTGTCAGAGTTGGGCTTGGGCTTTAAAATTTCACTCCTGAGCTTTCTCATAACTGCCTTTTGCCTTTCAGCCTCTATTTCTTCTCTCCTTTCCTTCTCCCCCTTAGGGTTGATATCTTGACTTTGGAGAAAGGAAGAATGACTTGGCTTAATTTTAGTCCAGCTTGGAGTTGGCAAAGGTGCTGGAGGAGCCTGACTAGTTGTGCTTAGGTTGGAGATGAGGGATTGTAGAGAGGTGAGTTGTGCTGAGATGCTGGCAAGAGAAGTCCCTTGATTTGCAGAAGTAGAGACAAACTCATTTTTTAGATTATGAACATCTGAGACAATTTGTGAAACTGTGGATGTGAGAGAATCCACTCTGGCATTTAAGGTATCAATGGTGGAGGCCTTTGCAGCTTCATCCTTGGCCTTTGACTGATAGTAGAGGTCCACTTGGAAAGGTGATAAGGTGTGTAGAGGCACATCCTCAGGCAGCCTATCTGCATGCCTGTTTTTGTACAGAACTTCAACCATACTGTTTATTCTCCTTTGATTGTCTATGATGGTTGTGTGACCTTGAACCATTTCCTTAAACACCTTTTCCATAGAGTCTATTTTGGTGTGAAGAATGGAGGACTTTCCTGAATCTCCTTTTGAAGTGTGAGCAAGAAGACCTCCAGGCTTCAGTTTGTCTTCCATTGCTCTCAAGGTGCCCTCTACTTTAGCTCTGTGATCATCTATCTCAGATTGCACACCTTTGGCAAGATAGTGATTTGATTGCAGTTGGACTTTAGCAGCTTCATGAATTGCATCATACATGGCACTTGGAGTAAAAATCTTCTCACAAGATCCAAGAGAAGTGAGATACTTCTGTCTAGTCCACTCCAAAACTTCTTGCATGCTAACTGCAGATTTACCATCCAGCCAGGCATCCACATTTTCACCTTCATTTTCATCCAAATTTGCATTCTTTTCTTTCAACTCCTCCTGATCTTTTGCATATTCAAGCATGATTGCAGCATAGTCTTTGTTTGGCAAATGAGAAGTCACAAGCTGCTGAGCAATGTGATAGACGCCCTCCAACTGATCTCCATACAATTCCTTTAGTTTCTCATCAGAAAGTGACCCACCAAGAGATGATGGTCCTGAATCCCTGTCATGTTGCACAGGTTCCAGCCATTGTGACAGAGAGTGAGAGCTAGGGCCACTTGTGACAGTAGTCCCCTCAGCATCTATTTCCTCATCCAATTTCTCAGATGATTCATTAGACACTGGATGGATAGGTGAATTCTCCTGAGGAGACAGTCTTTGAATGACTGGGGAGTGTCTAGGGGATGCCATTTGCATGGTGTGGAGGTCCCCCAGATTACCCAATGTCTGTGAAGACACTTGGCTTTGAAATGCCTGAGCCCCCACAGAGTCTGAAGTAAAAACTCCTGGAACCTCTGTGGTTTTGATGGTGTCATCAGGATATGCCTCAGCATGCATTCCCTCACCATCTAAAGGAGTGTCCTGAGTGGTGAACAAGGTGTCATGCACCAAGTCACTTGAATGGGGCTCACCAGGGAAACAAGAGTCCTGATGATCAACAACTTCATGTGTTTGGCTGGACACATTTGGTTGAGATGAAATTTGAGAGATAGCAGGTAGAGTGTGAGTAGAACTGAGTATTGGCAACTCCCCCTGAGAAAATGGGGAAGTTTCAAGAGAAGATCCTACTGGTGCACAGTGTGTCTCTTTTTCAACTACAGCTTCTTCATTGACAGGAGTGAATTCCTGCAATGGTGCAGACTCTGTACAGGGTGGAGTGGGCTGACTCCCAATTTCAATAGATGCACCTTGTTGAGAAAGTGCACCTAGAAGTAGGTTTAATCCCTTGTTAACTTCTACATCCTGTTGAGAGGATGTAGAGTGGTCTGTTGTGGCCTTTTTATTTTTCTTTCTCCTGGTCAAAGGCTCCACAGGTGACTCATCTGATTCATTTTCTACAACTGTTTCTAACACTCTTTTCTTAACAGCTTTCTCCTTCTTCTTCTTTGCAACTACACCCTGTTGAGAGGATGTAGAGGATGGTTTGCTAACATCTAGGGATTTCAAAGAAGGGCTAGCAGTTGGGTTGGAAGTCCTTGGGTTAGGTGCATTTGGTACTTCTGCAACCTTAGGACCTCCTACTGTATCAAGGTAACCATATTTAGGCTGCACTAGTGGATATCCCTCAAATACACTCCTCATGTGAGGGGTGATTATGAGAGGGACATTCACAGTGGTTCTCCTATCCAATGTGGCAAAAATGATTTTTGACATGGATTTGGAGTAGCCAATTCTTTGTTTGTTCATTCCAGGCAATTCAATTAAACCAGCATTCTTATAATTGAGAATTAATTGAATAAAGCGAGGAAAGAAAATTTCATTACCTCTCTTGGGAATCCTGGTTATGAGTTCCCCAAGAACTAGCTTTCCAACATTGAGCTTTTGGTTGTATGCTAATGAGTAGGCCAGCTTCAAGGCAATGAGGCTTATCTGGTCAAACCCTGTTTTTCTGCAGGTGAAGACTCTTAGGATGGTATCAAACAGGAATGACCATTCCTTCCTCATGTACTTCTTGTTTAATTTACCCAGCTTGAACTTCTCATCAACTCCTCTCTTTAGATTATCAGCATACCTAATGAAGTCCAGAAAATCTAGAAGATCATCTTCAGTAGGTTCTTCATTAAACTCTTCGGTTGGTATATTCAAGCTTGTATTCACATCATTTTCATCAAAACTGATGTCTTTTCCTTGGATTTTGCAGGTTACAACCACTTTTGACCTACCATCCTCCAAAGCTATATTTTCCCAGTCAGCAGTCTTCCAAAATTGCTCAAGAATGTCGAGATACAGTGTGGGGTTTGCCAACAGAGCTTCATTCAGATAGGAATCGATGAGAAACCTAGTGAAGCATTTGTACTGCGCCTTAGCATCTGCGTCTCTTGCAATGGCGAGAAAGTTGGTTTCAGGAATTACGTACACTTCAGTTGCAGGTTTCGAGCTTGAAGATGCCATAGAGTTGTGTATAGAAAGAGAGAAACGAAGAAATCGAAGGTTTTAGAGAGTAGAATAGCAAGGGTTCAAGTGTAGCTGTAGAATGAGAGGGTTTCTTTGAGTTTGAAATTAAGTGTAGAAATGAAATGTTATTTCTACTGTGCTATGTATAATACTTAGACAACTCGACTAGAATTGTAATCGATTTTGTATGTTCGAGAACTCAGAGAAGAGTAAAGTTAGTTTCAGTAGAGAACTGTCAGAATTTGATCGAGAACTCTCAAGAATATATATACATGATTCGAGAACTGAGATAGTCGAGAACTCTGATGATTCGAGAACTCTTGACAGTACTCGATTGAGAACTCTAAAAATGAGCTATTCGAGAACTCACAAAATCATGAGTCGAGAACTCAAAAGAAATAAGTAACTAGTCGAGAAGTCAGAAAATGATGGCAACTTAATCACAAACTCTAGTTTTTGACAGATTATTCCATTTTCACTTAGAAAATAGAATAATAATTTACAGACTTCATTTCTTAGATAAATAAAATCCATTTATTCATCTTAAAAAGAGAAATGTGTCTGATTGATATTCCTGAATCTTTAATTATCACACTTGTTATTTAATAATGCACAAGTATAATAATTCTTTTCAGGCTTTCTCAGAACAAGAAAATAGTTCCAAGATAGTTTTAAAAACATTTGTTAACAATATGTACAACAATATAACTGACATATTTATAAACATATACCAGTTTTGTTTCACTTAGATAAATCATTTGAGTTCATGTCTGTGAAACAATTGTTGTAACAGTTGAAAAGGTATATTTATTTGGCCACCTAACTTGAAGAGTTTAGCATTCCAATTTCACTAACCAACCTGTTGAAGGTGGCTTCATCAAGTGGTTTAGTAAATATATCAGCCAACTGTTTTTGTGTAGGAACATAGAATAATTTAATTACTCCATTTTCTGCATGTTCCCTTATGAAATGGTACCTTACATCAATATGCTTTGTCTTGGAATGGTTGACTGGATTGGCTACAATTGAGATGGCACTAGTGTTGTCACACATAATAGGAATTCCTTCTAACACTAGTCCATAGTCCCTTAGTTGATTCCTGATCCAAAGCACTTGAGCACAACAACTTCCTGCAGCAATATATTCAGCCTCAGCTGTGGAAGTAGAAACTGATTGTTGCTTTTTGCTAAACCAAGATACCAATCTCTGTCCAAGAAATTGACAGCTTCCTGAGGTACTTTTTCTATCCACTCTGCACCCAGCAAAATCAGCATCTGAATATCCAACTAAGTTGAATCCTGTTTCTTTAGGGTACCATAACCCCATGAATGATGTTCCTTTTAGATACCTCAGAATTCTTTTGACAGCAATGAGATGAGATTCTTTGGGGTTTGCCTGGAACCTTGCACATAGGCATGTAGAGAACATTATGTCAGGTCTACTAGCTGTGAGATAAAGGAGAGATCCAATCATTCCTCTGTAGGTCTTCATGTCTACACTTTTTCCTTTCTTATCTTCATCAAGTTTTGTAGCTGTAGACATTGGAGTCTTGGCAGTAGAACAGTCTTGCATGTCAAACCTTTTGAGTAAGTCATTGATGTACTTTGTTTGACTTATGAAAATGCCATCATCCCTTTGACTTATTTGAAGGCCTAAAAAATAATTGAGCTCTCCCATCATGCTCATCTCATATTCACCTTGCATTAGCTTAGAGAACCTTTGACACAGTTTTTCATTTGTAGATCCAAAAATGATATCATCTACATAGATTTGAACAAGTATGATATCCTCACCATGCTTTTTGTAGAAAAGAGTTTTGTCAATAGTTCCTCTAGTAAAATGATTTTCTAGAAGAAATTTTGACAAGGTGTCATACCATGCTCTAGGGGCTTGTTTGAGTCCATACAATGCTTTAATGAGTCTGTAAACAAAGTCTGGAAAATTTGGATCTTCAAAGCCAGGAGGTTGCTGCACATAAACTTCCTCTTCTAATTCACCATTGAGAAATGCACTTTTCACATCCATTTGATATACCTTAAAATTTGAGTGTGCTGCAAAGGCTAGAAAAATTCTAATTGCTTCCAATCTTGCAACAGGAGCAAAAGTCTCATCATAGTCAATGCCTTCTTCCTGGGAATAGCCTTTTGCAACCAGCCTTGCTTTGTTTCTTATAACTGTTCCATGTTCATCCATTTTGTTCCTATAGACCCACTTAGTGCCAATTACCGACCTGTCCTTTGGAGGTGGCACTAATTCCCAAACATTGTTTCTCACAAATTGATTCAATTCCTCTTGCATGGCAATTATCCAGTCTGGATCCAACATGGCTTCTTCAATCCTTTTTGGTTCATTTTGAGACAGAAAGCAAGCAAATAGGCATTCATTTATAGTTGCTCTTCTTGTCCTTACACCTTCATCAGGATTTCCAATGATTTGATCAGCTGTGTGAGCTCTACTCCATTTAATTTGATGAGCTCCATCTCTATCATTTGAACTTGTTTCTTCCTGATTGAAGTGATTGCCAATAATTGCAGATCCTTGAGAATCTCCCCCTGAGTGAATGCTAGGATTGTGTGGAGAATTCTCAAGTTGAATATGACTGTAGTCTTCATTTTCTCTTTCCACATTTGTTCCATGTGAGATATCTACATGTGACTCTTCATGCATATTGGTAACATTTTCAGTTGCAAATGTTCCAGTCTCTATTTCATTTTCAAACCTCAAGGTGTCACAGTTTTCTCCTTCCAGATTCATAGTAGGGAACTTGAAATCATCAAATGTCACATTTGTGCTTTCCATAATCTTCTGTTGATCAATCACATATACTCTATAGACAGTTTTGTCCAAAGAGTATCCCACAAAAATTCCTTCATAAGCCTTGGCTTCAAACTTCCCAAGGTTGTTGACATCATCTTTGAGAACAAAGCACTTGGTTCCAAACACATGCATGTATTTTACAGATGGTCTTCTATTTGTCATGATGTGATAAGGAGTTTTTCCAACTGGTTTTGTGATGAGTGTCCTGTTTTGAGTGTAGCATGCAGTTCTAACAGCTTCAGCCCAAAAGCTAGTTGGTAGACTGGCTTCTGCTAACATGGTTCTTGCAGCTTCAATGAGAGTTCTGTTCTTTCTCTCAACCACTCCATTTTGTTGTGGAGTTCTTGGGGCTGAAAATTGGTGAGTGATTCCTTTTTCCTTGCAGAATTCATTGAGTATAGCATTTTTGAATTCTGTACCATTATCACTCCTTATGGCAACTACTGGTGTAGGGCCTTTATCCAATCTTTTCAAATTTTCAATGATGATCTCAGGAGCTTCATCTTTTGAGTGCAAGAATTCCACCCAAGTGTATTTTGAAAAGTCATCAACCATGACTAGAGCAAATCTTTTCTTAGACATGGACATGACATTTACTGGTCCAAACAGATCCATATGAATTAATTGTAGTGGTTTTGTGATTGAAGTGAATTCCTTACTCTTGTGACTAGATCTCTTCATTTTCCCTTTTTGACATGCCTCACATAATCCTTCTATGCAGAATTCAAGTGTGGGCAGGTCCTTCACTAATTCTCTTTTGACTAAAGAATTAATGTTCTTGAGATTTAGGTGAGATAATCTCTTATGCCAGAGCATACTTTCATTTTCTGAGGCCTTTGTGTAGAAACAGCAAATCTTCTCCTTGTTTGCAGAGTCCAAATCTGCTACAAACAGGCTTCCTTTTCTTACTCCTTGCAGAGCAAATTCCTTTGTCTTCCTGTGTGATATGAGACACAGTTCCTTATCAAACTCCACCTTCAAATCTTTGTTGCAGAATTGAGTGATGCTGAGAAGATTATGCTTCAAACCACTGACTAGGGCTACATCTTCAATGACAACATTTCCATGAATCAATTTGCCATATCCCATGGTAAAACCAGTGCTGTTGTCTCCAAAGGTTACCATTGGGCCAGCCTCATCCTTGAACTGTGACAGCAGGGCCTTGTCACCAGTCATATGCCTTGAACAGCCACTGTCCAAAATCCACATGACCTTCTTCTTACTTGTGCCCTGCAATCAAGCACAAATCAAGTTTTCTTTGGTACCCAAACAAGGTTGGGTCCTTTATACTTAGTCACATGAATATCATTCCTGTTCTTAACAGTCTCAGTCACTTGCACATGCACATTTTCATTTTTCTTGTTTTGATTTTTTGCTTGATTAGTGCTTTCAGAACTAGATGCATGCTTAGGTGACATGGAGTGTTTTCTGTGTTTCACAGGACTAGCAGATTTAGGCCTAGGACTGTTGATATACAAATTCTGACTTATGCATCCATCAACAAACTGTTTCCTGAGCCTAAAGCAGGTATTCATGATATTCATGTTACATGGCATACAATCAAATTTGTCACAAAATTTATGATTATCATGCATTAAAGGCTTAACATAACCACAGGCAAACTTATCATTTCCCACAACAGGTTTCTTGCACAAGTGAGTAAGATGATTTGTTGAACCACAGTTTTTACAAATCTTTCTTGGTGCATTATGAACAGGTGCATAGTTGTTGTGTTTGTTAATGCCTATTTTTCCATTTCTATTAGCCTTTTTCTTTTTAGCATGCATAGCATCATTTTTCTGAGCATCCTGTTTAGTTTCAGTTTGAACAGGAGTGGACTTGGTTCTGATTGTGGGTTCTTCTTTTTCAACAGAGGCCAAATTTCTTTCAATTGCTTCCTTATCCTCATCATCTAATTGTTGTTTGATAACCATACTGGCTTCATCTACTTCAACAGTAGCCTTCTTAAAAATTGGTTCTTTGACATTTTTCAAAATATGAGGATTACCTTGGATTTCAATCTTTTTGCCTCTTGTTAAAACAGATTTTTTCTTTTTAAGATTCTCATAATCAAAACCAACTCCAATCCTAGTGCTTTCCTTGTTCTTCTCATGAAACTCTTTAACAATGGTTGCTGAGTTTTGATAAGATCTAATTTTCAACTCATTTTCAGAAATTTGTTCTTTAAGAAACTTCTCAATTTGTTCAGAACAAACAATTTTGTTCTTGAGATACTCATTTTCCTGTTTAAAGTTTTCCATGTTTATAACAGACAGTTCTAGAGTCTCATTTCTTGCAACTAGTTCCTCATTAGCTTTCACTAACCTAGCAATCTCCTCATAAGCAGCTGTCATACTGGTGTGAATATTAAACATCTCAATACTTAAATCTTCCACAGTTTTCTTGTATTGAGAATTTGACATATCAAGAGAGATTAAAGAAGGTACCTGAGAGTTTGAGGATGAAGTTCCAGCATGTGAGTTGGCCATGAGTGCCAGATTCCCATATTCTTCCTCCTCATCTTCATCTGTATCATCCCAGCATTTTCCTTCAGCAATATAGGCTTTTCCTGTCTGCTTTTTGAGAAGAGCTTCATACTTGGCTTCCAACTCCAAGTAGTCTTTATCTTTCTTGATTGACTTAGGTTTGTTGCATTCTGTTGCAAAGTGTCCAAGATCATTACAGTTATAGCATCTTATCTTGGATCTATCAACTGTTCCAGTCTTGTATCCTCCATTATTGGAGCTTCTCTGTGGATTCCTTCCTTTGCTTGAAGACTTGAAGGTTGGTTTTGGTTTGAAACTTTTGTTTCTTTTGAATCTCAAATTTCCAAACTTCTTTGCCATGAAGGCCATTGTTTTGTTGTCCATGCCTTCAAGTTCTTCAATGGTGTAGAAGTCATCTTCTTCTGACTCACTCTTGATGGAGTCCTTGTCTTCCTGTTCCTGATCTTCAATCATCTCAGATTTCAACTTCCTGCTTGTACCAGTCTTTTCAATTGTTGATGGTTCCTTAGCAACCAGGGCATTTGAGACATTTGCCATTTTTCCTCTATTTGCTAAAATGGCCTTCTTTTGATAAAATTCCAGCTCATATGTTTTCAGTATTCCATAGAGTGTCTCAAGTGGAAGTTTTGTCAAATCTCTTCCTTCTCTTATTGCAGAGATTTTATGCTCCAGGTGCTCTGGGAGAGTTAACAAAAACTTCATGTTTTTCTCCTTTGTTTCATAATATTTCCCATGAAGTTGAAGATCATTGATCAGTTTATTGAACCTTTCAAATACTTCAGTTATGCCCTCATTTGATTTTGACATGAATGCTTCATATTGGGAAACAAGGAGCTGCCTTTGATTCTCTCTTACTTCCTCAGTTCCTTCACACAGAATTTCTATTGTCTCCCATATGTGTTTGGCAGATGTACAATTGACAATATTGTTGTACATCACAAGATCCAGTGACTCAATTAATATTAACATTAAGCTATTGTCAAGAGAAACCTTTTCCTTCTCTGAGTCTGTGTACTGAGATGGATCTTTAGGTATCCATGTTGCAGGAATAACTTCAGACCCACTAGTAGTTTCAGGAACTAGAGTTACTGGCATGAAAGGACCATTCTTTAATATTTCTGGATACATGGGGTTTGCAGCCTTTATGAACATCAGCATCTTCTTCTTCCATAGGTTGTAATTTTCTCGGTCAAAGGTAGGAATCTTTATGCTGCTTAACTTCTGAGAACTCATCTTGATCTTTAGTCTGTATGTTTGTTTACAGCCTGGCTCTGATACCACTTGTTAGGAATTTAGAGGCCCAGAAGTTACAGAGGGGGGGGTGAATGTATACTTCAAAAATTTTCTTGTTTTTGAAAAGAACTTGTTCGAAGCTTGAAGAACAGATGGAATTACGAAGGTGTTTATCAAGACATATAACAGGAAATAATATAGACACAGATGTAACTTTCAATCTAATTTTGTATTAGAATGATCTTTGCTACAATCTGAAATTCAGTTTGAATTTCAGCTTCTTGTTCTGGGATTCTTACTATTGTAAAAATGCTCAAGACACTATCAAATGTGGCTGTGCATAAAGTATATAGACAACATGTCCTGTGCACATGCTCACATGAGACAGTTTAGCTAAAACTAGAAATAGACAGAGATTGCTTTACATTTGACTAATGACTATTTCTAGCTAACACTGTAGTGACAGTCTGCTCCATCCTGCCTTATCTCTTCTGTCACTTTTCTTGGCTTATCTTCCCAGCTACATTGTAGACTTGTCTCTGTCTGTGCAGGTTTGACTTATCCTGCATAAACAGAGCTGCAACATCATCTGTCTTGTTCTGCAATTCTTCCTTGAAACTAGCTTCTTTTGCAGTCGAGTACTCTTCTTGAAATTGGTTCGATAAGTCAAGGAGATTGACTTCTCGAACAGCTGTGACTTCTCGATTGATCCTGAATACTTGATTTCTCGAATGTCTAGACTTCTCGATCGCATACTCAGCTTGATGACTTCTCGATCAGATTAGACTTCTCGAATACATGCTTGATATTGACTTCTCGAATGACTCAGCCTTATCACTTCTCAAATGCTCCATTTGCTAGCTTCTCGAATTGTTTATTTTCACTTCTCGAATGCCTCATAATTGACACTTCTCGACTGGATTCAATACCTGACTTGTCGAATGACTGACTTCTCGATCGAGTACTAAGCAGATAGAAGTTTTGAGACTTCTCGAAATGTTTCCACAGTTCTGACTTCTCGAATGGCTGACTTCTCGACCAAGTAACTTGCCTTAGTAGAATTCTCAGATAACTTCTCTTTTTATTTTCTTCACAGTCTTCTTTGTCTGGTTGCATGATTCAACTTGAATCTTCTAACTGACTTTATTTCTGACTTAATTTACAATTTGAAGATAAACAGAGAAAACTTCTAGTTACAAATTACACATGAATTACTAAGTCACTAGTCTATTACAGAAGCACAAACTAAGTTACAGCAAGACAGATAATTAAATAGGCTAGGCTTGATTTAAGTCCAACAATTATTAAGATAACAAAATTAGATTGAAAAGATAAATAAAAATTAATTTAAAAAAAAAATAAAATAGGCTTAAATTCCTTTAACTCTTAACTCAATTTAAAAATAAATAAATTAAATTTTAAATATTTTTTTACATTTTTTTTGAATTTTTAATAAAAATAAAAAAATACCTATTAAAAATCGGATTCGGATCCGGATATTATCCGTATCCGGATAGTATCCGTCGGATCCGGATTCGGATATTAACCTTTAAAAAATTTCGGATACGGATACGGATTTTCGGATTCGGATTCGGATATCTGTATCCGAATTATGCGTTTGACAACCCTAGTTTATGTAGACTTCAAATGTACGTACTATACGATCAAGTATATATCTCGTAACTTTTATGTGACTATAAGATTTACATAGGATTACAAGAATAGGGCGTCAAAGAAATCATATACTCAGATTTACAACTCGGTTTTGTTAACCATGCACGTGTTATTAGTTTATCTTCCAAAATAAATTATTTAAATTCACAAATTCTTAAATTAATTTCAGCTACACCGTTACGTTCAAATAATTTGATATATTTATTTATACTAGTGAATTATCAATCATGAAAATTTGATAGGCTAAAATATTCTCTCTCTCGTATATGTATCCATCAACTTCATTGATTTCGGAGACTTAATATTCTTAATTATTAATGGCTCTCCCAGACGCGTTTGAGTATATATATAGAACTGGAAAAATTAGTTAGGATTATATAGAGAACCATCCACTCAAGCAAGCAGCTGGCTGATGAGCTAGCTAGCTCAACTGATTAACAACTGACGCCACCATCTCACCATTATCACTAGCTAGTTGTGTTTGTATTATTGTATACCTCTTAACAGAAAAACAGAAAAATCAAATTTTACATCGAAGAAATTAATTAAACAGCAAAAATTCAAACGGGCTGTTAGTTGCAAGTTTGATTATATCAAGCAACTCCAAGAAATATTTTTTACTTATTTGTAATAATAAAAGATAAATGTGCATGTGTGTGTGTGTGAGGAAGAACATGGCAACTATATATGAACTCATAGCAGCTTTTATGCTCTTTTTATCTTCATTTATTCTTTGGATGGTTTGTGTATATAGAGACTATAGATCACAGTCAAGGCATGTGATAATTATGGTAGCTAAAATTGGGTTAGCTGTGCAGTGACATGAAATGAAATGGGTTGCATGTGTGGCGCACAACTCTTTAAACCTAGATTATTGGAGAAATTTCAGGATGATTAATCTAATTAAGCACTCGAATGCATGCCATTCTCAATACAAACAAATATCCTAGCTATAATTAGTATATTATTAGCACGCAAGCTATGTCAATTGTCAATCATTCTGACTCTCAATTTTTGTTATATTTCTTGCCTGCCAACACCTTGTGTATATGTATAAATTTAGAATAACTTCAAGTCCTGTTTTCACTAGTACTGAAATCCGGTATGATGAAAATCTTAAGAAATACAATTGTACCCTGCATATCTCTGTTCCATCCACCACCTAGCAAAGTGCCAAATTATCTCATAGTAATATATTATATAATCTAATAATTATTTGATTATTGTAACTAATAATCAAGAATTAAAATTTATGTGCATGGACCATACTAAGAAAAGGTATATATGCGTGCCTTGCGACAATATTTTGATCATTTAGTAAACGACTAGTTGTATATATTAATATCACAGCTGATCGATCAACGCCTAGAAAGTGCTAGTACTGGATGTTTGTATAGAAAGTGTGGTGTGCATACAAGTTTCAAAAAGTGGTACATGATTAAAACTATGATTAGTGGAATTAGTAGAAAAAGAGAGCAGTGGCAGTACTAGTTTGCACGGCTAAACTTGCATGCTGCTCACTGCCTCCCTCTCACTCTCGATGCACTTTGTGTAAACTTTACGGTGACCCGGCTGCTACGCATGGAATAAATTTTGTTGCATTAGAACAATTACCCAAAAGTACTAGGCAAGTCAGAGGAATCGCAACTTTTCCCACAACTTAAATACTACTAATCATTTTTCATATTTCTTAAACAGATTATCACTATTATAATACATCATATTAATAGATTATAAGTATAGATTATACACGCAAATTATCTTGATTTTACTTTTACATAATGTCTTTTTTCTACACAACTAATTAAGAAACTTGATTAATTGGGCCTAGTATTGTATCATATATGTTAGCAGTTGCGGAATCATAAATTTCAAATAACCGGAATTAGAATAATAAATTATTAAATTTTGGAGGTTAATCGGGAATCAAAACTAAATTTTTATAAATATTTAACTAAAAATGGTGACTTGAAAAATAAATACTCTTTTAATTCCCGAAGGTTAGCCGGCCGGAGCATAAGCGTTCCACCCCTCTATATATATATTAGCTCTATATTAGTGTGTGACAACTGAAAATGCAGTATATGAAAGGATCGAGAAGCTAGGTTAACAAAATAAACGTGTATGCAAAATAGTTTAAAATGCTCTCATCTGAAAGTCTTATACAGTCCCACCAAGACTGACCAAAAATTAAAAAAGGCTTATCCTTTTACGAATCGATCCATTATTCATGTCTTAGCATGCATTCAACTGCTGGAACTTGCATTCTATTAAAATAGATCTCTTTCCCGTATTTTACATGTTTATCTTTTTTTGTATAAGTTAACTGCACATCTGTTCTCTTCTTCTCTATATACCCTTCATCAACTGGATCTCAACAAATCACACATGCTCTAACAAACAATCAAGGTTAGTCATCAACGACAGCTATACATACATTTTATATTATAGTTTAACATAATTTGATAATAATTAGTATCTGTATTATGCGCGAATTGTTAAATGATGCTGAGAGCTACACACTCTTTGATTTGTTCATAGGCAGTTTGGGATTTATTAGGCTTTTGTCTATACTATGACATATATAGATATGTACGTATGAGGGGACAATATTTAATTTAGTTGCTGGAGCTGAGGATAGCAATATTGTTTGTTTTTCTTGATGATCACAGTTTTATTGTGTTAAAGCAAGCTGAAGTTCTGTTGAGTATTGTTTTATATATTCTTTTTAGCTTCTTTATTTTCATATATTTTCCTACAGACGAAACAGAAAGAATATCCGGAAGAAGCTCGATCTGATCAAGTCTTCTCTATGCAAAGCTGCAGATTATAAATCGAAAAATTTGGTACGTAGCTAGGGTTTTCATCTAACAGTTTTATTTTGTGTGGGATTTGTGATTTAATGAATTCGATCCTTTATCCTGAACCTCGATTCGTTTTCTTGTAGGAGAACTGACAATAAGGAGCTTATAATCATTCAAATATCAATGGATTATTTGGACTGGGAATGCTCGCCAATCATAACAAACATATCATCTTCGTGGAGTAATCAAGAACATGAAGTTGCAGAAGCTTTCACCGCGGAATCTGATCACTCAAATTGTTGTGCTTATAATGGTGAAAATAATTTAGACCTTCCAGACAATATGATATTCAATCCAATCCAAAAGCTCAACAAAATTTCTTATACCACTGAGCTGCCGCCAGTATCTCAATCTCATGATCATCTCGCATACTATTCAAATCCTGAAAAAGTAGTCAACCAAATGGTTCATCATTTAGCACCTCCATTTGATTCGATCATTGTTTCTTTGAATCCAAATTATTTACAAAGCCAAGCAGAAGTCGTAAGTAGTCTATCCGAAAGCCCTGGGTTGTGTTCTCTAAAAAGGCCTCATAATGTTATGATGGATAACACATTGAGTGGTCTTGTGGCTGATTTTGGCATGCCACACAACCAAAATAATGAGTTTAAGTCTCTTGCTTCCACCAACGTTGCCTCTCTCGAGTCGCTGGATTGCTTACTATCTGCAACAAACAGCAATACTAGCACATCCGTTGAAGATGAGGGCATTAATTCCTTCTTCTTTTCTGATAATAGTCACAAAAACGTGGTTATTAGTAAGGCAATATTTCCAGGAGCTAACAATGGGGAAAATTTTAAAACTTTTGATGGGAAGATTTCTGGCGGTTTCAGTCCAAAATCTAGCAACCCGCTCCCACAATCGAAAAAAAGGAGGATATTGGAGAAGCCACCGAGTTCATCAAACATAAGCTTTCAACAACCCAGTAGCAATAATTCATTGGCTACTGCTAATTGTGTGCTAGAGGAGCTTGATTCCGAGGCGATAGCGCAGATGCAGGAGATGATATACCGGGCAGCAGCGTTTAGGCCAGTGAATTTCGGTGATGAGGTGGTGGCGAAACCAAAGAGAAAGAATGTGAAAATTTCAAGTGATCCGCAAACAGTGGCAGCAAGGCAAAGGAGAGAAAAAATTAGTGAAAAGATTAGGGTTTTGCAGAAGCTTGTACCTGGTGGGAGCAAAATGGATACAGCATCAATGCTGGATGAGGCTGCAAACTACCTCAAGTTCTTAAGATCACAAGTTAAAGTATTGGAAAATCTTGGACAGAAGATTGATTTTGGGAATTCCCCAAGTGCAAACTATCCTTTAGATCCATTTTCCATGCTAGACAACACTAGTTTTTCCTTTCAAAACCCTAATCCCATCAATCATGCACACTAAAATTTGATAAAGTTGCAAACATGGTGCATGCTCTTTTTTTTTTTTATGTATTCCTTTGTTTAATAACTTTATGAAAAGTTAGTCATCGTCATTTAATCAGATCTTGATATGGTTACTGATCATTACTATATCATTATGCAATTCAGCAGGCCATCATTGCCACTCCATGCAATTCTCTGTTTGACTAAGATATATGTAGATATGTAGTACAAACTAGTGTATAAGGTAGTAATGATTATGCAATATTGGCTAATTCAATCTTGACTTCCATGATCACGAACCGCACCATATTTTTATATCTATAGTTCATTTGTACATATAATTAATTAATTTTCTCAACATGCTGCAGTTTACCATATGTTTTCATCTAATTCCAATTAAGAGTAATATTATTCCATGGGCTGAGTATCATGAATTAGCTAGCTGTTTATCACCGCATTTTCGAAAAATTAAAATTGAAGTCGTCCCTTTTCAGAAGAAGAAAAAAATCTTAAAAATTTGTTTTTTTGTACAAAAAAACTTTAAACGGATGTTTTGTGGAAAAACATATCCATCGATCTAAAGTAAGCCAATATCAATAAGGTAGTAATCTAGTTATATATATGTAGATATAATCCTCGATTATAAATCTAAAATGAAACAATATATATCTAAGAACTAACAATTAAACTAATTAATTAAATTAGGAGGACAATTGATTTGATCAGCCTAGGACATATTAAAGCCAAAATAACCCCATTAGATACCTATAAAGTAGCAGTACTGTTAGCTTTCCTTATGTTTTATAATGGAAAAGGTTGGTATTGTAACATACTCTTACATTATACTAACTTATATGATCACATTGCTAGAAAGTCCTTACAACTTTAAGTGTTTATTTGAATCTATAAAATTAAAAAGTAAGACTGTTTTTTGTGATCTTCGAGTTTAGTAGTAATATAGTACAAGTAGAATGAATGAAGAATGTGGCGTGATGAGCTGACCACTGGGCCAAACATTCTCTCAAAATACTCGTACCTCTGCAGCTCACTAGCTAAGTCAGTGCTTTGTGTCCCCTTTATTCTGTCCAAATTAAAGCATGCGTGTTCCTCGATTATCACCATTAAATTAAGTTCCTCGTATTGCCTACCATGTGTTCGATCTCATCTATCAAAGTTTTTTTCTGACTTTATCTTTCCTTCTCGCCTGCCTTCAATAAAACGTTAAGTCTAGTTCGTTGCAAAACAAAGCCTTTACTTGTTTTATAACATCACATAAGTAGTTTCTAGGTTCAAGATTACTACCTAGAATATACAAAAAGGTAGACATATATATACAGATGGGGAAGATTTTAAATAATAATCAAAGGGTAATATTTTAGCGGTATCATAATTCACACTCGCAAATATCATTTTAGCGGAAGGATAAGTACGTCAGAATTTATAAATTTGACAAAACTGTGCATAATAAAATTATATATGTTTTTTTTTAAAAAAAAATCATTTGTTCCATGAAAATGAAATGAAAAAATGTTACATCAATCCTGAGATATTGTCAATACCAATTGGAGATGTACGTAAAATGTTACATTAAACCCTAAAAATGGTCTTCTTCTCTTTGACTACATCGATTGATTGGTTGGTTTAGTCGGTGAAAAATGACATTTTTTTGAGTCTCCGGCCGAACAGTTATAAACACTCGCAAGTTAGAATAATTTTTATAAAATTGTGCTAATTAGTTTGCCAACCAATGTAGTAAGGGTGTTCATGGGTCGGATTGGACGAGTTTGAATTGTTTTTTCTATCCACGGTTTGAAAATTTTCGATTTATTATATTAAAAAATATTATACAACCCAACCCGACCTTATCCAATTTAAATTGGTTTGGGTCGGGTTGATTCGGTTTGGTCGGTTTATAACTAATATTAAAATTTTATAATTCTACATATCTCAATATAAATTGTGATAATAAAATTTACTATCTCAACATAAATGACAACAAAATTAAAACAATATTAACGAAATATGTTCATAAATAGTAAAATTTATAATTAATTTAATAAATATTTAAAATTTTAAATATATAATTAATATTATATTAATTTATAATATATAAATTATCATGAAAGTATAAAATATTGGATGCAATTATATATTATGTAATATATAATATATATACATATCGGGTTGGGTTGGGTTGTCTAAAATAATTTTCAACCCATACCCAACCCAATTAATTCGGGTTGAACTTTTTTAACCCAACTTAATATTGAATTTTTTATTTTCAATTAAATCGATCAAAATAAGGATCGATTTAATCGGGTCTCCCATGAACACCCCTCCTACCGGTGCACATTCATGTTCACTATATATATATAAAGCATATATATATATATATATATATATCATTATGACAATTGAACTGATCTTTTTGTTGGATTTCTTTGACTTGAATATATAAACATTTATTGAAGGCCGGCTTGTTCAATTCTTTAAATACGATTGGATAAGAGGTATAGTTTTGTTTTTGCTATAATTAGAAACTTTCTGTTGCAAAAAGATCCCAGGTTTTTGGTTTGCTTTTCCCTGTATATATCTTGTTAATTTGTTTGCTCATATCTTTTTTCCTCCAAGTTGGCATTACATTCATGAGCCTTTTTTTATAAGTGGTTTTTAATTTATAATATAATTATTTAAGAAAACAAAGAGGGCCATGATCTATTAGGTATGGACTATGGTCACTTAACAAAATGTAGTGATTTAACAAAAAGAAATATGACAAGAAAGAAAATGAAGAAACAAAGTCCTTTACAAGATTTAGTGATGGGTAACTGAAGTGATATATGCGAGATTGTGTGTTTAAATGTACGGTTACCTATCCCAGATCCACTAAAAAAATATAGTGATTTCTTAAAATTTCTTTTACAAATTTTAAGTTCCACAATTTCTTGTGCAGGACTATAAAATCTCAAAAATTTTGCACTAGTTAATTTTTTTATCCTCAAAATTTTTATAATTTTTTTTTAATTTTAACTAAAGCCTCATTTTCACATACACATGCTAATTGCTATTTGAAAAGTTTAGTTTAGTTAATAAATTTGTCTATATTTACGCTGCACCCAGCTCCATGAATTTCTTTATCCTCTTTTTGCAAGAATAATAATCTAACTTGATAATCTATCTGACGCATTACTTGGTAAATATGATATAATAGCACAATAGTTCTGTCTTCTTGGATTAATGGATGGTGCACTACAATGTCCAAGCAGGTAACAGATTGTATATATAGTTATGGGCGAGTTCTTATATGCAGCATATATACCAGTACCACCATGCTTGGAAATCGATACCATTATCAATATTATAGAGCGTCACGAGATCCCTGGCTGCTAAATTTTGTACCATTCCAGATAATGACTTTATAATTACTTACTAATTACAATTATCTTTTTACAACACGTGATTAATAATTTCTTTAATTAAATAAACAAACTCTGAACAACCATTGCAGTATTGCACTGCCAGGTGAATCGGTGATGTCATATGCAAATGGTGGGCTCTTTTTTGAAAATACTAACCCATACCTGTTAAGATTTTTACTACAAGCCCAAGTTGTGGGCTAAATTGATAAAGGCCTATTTATTACTATTAGGATTCACATAGCCTGCCTTTAAAATTTAGAATAAAGTGACATTCCAATATTTCGTCATTTCCGTGCACTAGTTAATAACCCCTTGTTTTCTATTTATTTTTAAATTAAAAAAATTAGTATATATGATAATTATGTTATATAAAAATTTATTTATATAATAATGGCTCAATGTAATATTCTTATATTTTATTCAAATAATAATAATAAATAATAAGAGATTTTACCCCATAAAGAAATTTTTAATAGGGATAGGGATAGAGATAGGGGGGAGGATGAAACGAGGATACTCTTCCGAAAATAAAAAAGATTTGAAGCTGATACCCGAATTTACAACTTAGCCTTTACAACTCAATCCTCATGCACGTAGATGAGTTGTAGCAGATAGAATGATTGTAGATCGATCTTGTTGCGAATAAGCTTTCTGAATTCTAAATACTGGTTATACAAGTGCAGAATTGTGTACTCTTCACGGTTTCGGTCGCATCACGCAATTTCGTTGTCAGAGGGTATTACAAATTAAAGCTAGCAGCTATAGCCGGGAGTGCAAAAGCAGCATTCACTATATATCAAAGCATTCTATCGATCTAGCATGCTTGGCAACTGCTAATACCATTCTTAAAATCTATGCTCGTTGATTAATATGCAGGCCTCAATCTCCCTGCATGATACATTACCCCTAGCATCGTGTCGCGGATTCTTTCTTTCCGTTTACCTAATTTTCATGTTTTGCTTAATTTTTACTCCCTCCATCTCACAATATGTGTTTTGATTTCTGTGCGCTCAAATTGACACAACTTTGATCATAAATTAAAATTATTCTTTTACATTTTTCAAAAACTGGAAAATACATTTTAAAGTTTATTAAATATATTTTTTAATGATATAATTTTTACTTTTTTCTTAATTATATATTATGTGTAATATTCGGTAAAAAATCGGTCAATTTGATTAACAAAAATAAAAAGAGAATAATTATTTTGAGATGGAGGGTGTATGTTTTAAGTCCGCGTGTAGAAGAGTGCTAGTGCTAGCCTATTTTGAAAGATAAGTACCTCTATTTCTGATATAAAGCTTTTAGGCAAACACCCTAAAAATTAGTTATACAAAAACAAAGAATCCAAATGGACGTTTTATAAACCACTAATTTTCAGACCTCATCCCAGATATTTAGTAATAAATGAACTTTTCGGTGCGTATAGGAAACATTAATTCATAATTAAACGATGAATGTGATGGTGCCATGGAGGTGCTTTGTTAGTAAGAATCAACTAATCCTCAGTGATAATCAATTAATCATTACCTAATTTCGCAGTCAACCAACTTGTTTTAATACATACTTATACATCAGTCTTCATCAAAAATAAATGAATGCCAACCATAACATTGTATTATATTGATCATACCCGCTTCTAAGCTTCCTGCATATTGCATACGCAAAATTAACATTGCTGGCTCTGCAGCACTGTCTTGTAAAAATATGCATTACATCGACTAATTTATGTTAATCCGTTACTGCTATGAGATGAAATGATCGAGACTTTTAAATTACGTTTTTACAGTAAAAAGCTAAGAATGTATGATCTACAGTTGTGTAAATTGGGTGCAAATTTGCTGTAAGCTTTCTACTCAGCTCATACATTGAATAGTTGAGAGACGCAAACAGCAAACACATGCCCACTTCTCATGGCAGTTGAGTTATCATTGATCTTCCCAACAAACCATAGTAGTTAGATGAATAAACTATCATAATTGTACTCCTGTAATGAATGTAACTATACATTATAGGTTTTTAGCAAAATGCCTATAGAGCTACAGAGTGGCATATGCCCTGGTGGTATTATCCTCTTTCCCCCTTGACGTGAATTTGTGGATGTATCTTAGCATTTTGCACTCAGAGGTTAAGGCTTCGAATTTCGTAGATGCATATTTGAGTCTTAGCTAGCATTTTGTACTCGAAAAAATTAACACATATAGTACCTTTCTGCCCTCAGATTTGAAAATTTACAAGCTAAATCTGTGTGGAACTCAACTCGTAGTTAAAAAAAAGCAAACATCATTTCCCATATCTGTAGTTCCAGTTTCCTGAATAATTTTGGCATTTATAAGCTAAATTTATCTTTCTAAGGTTAAATTTTGATGGGAACTTTTTTCATACAGCATGCAATTTGTTTTAATGTCTAGACTTTATATACATTCAACTAGTGAATGTTTGTAGATGCCCCATACCAAAAAATTTTGCTACATAGTAATAAGATTGTACTAATAGTCTACTATAGTAATTTTTCAGACAAGAGAAAATGGGTTGCACATATTTCTTTTCCAACATTGTCAATGCTTTCAATGCTATTGAAGGACTGAACTACTTCCAGGACACTCCATTAATATCTTCTTACTTTGTCAATACACAAATTCTGTTAATTATCTTTCTTTTCCTTATAAAATCTTAAAATCCTTTGCTATTAACCACATTCAGCATATTCAATAAAATGGGTGTATACTTTTGTAGAGAAGTCCTGGTTTTTATTTTTGCATTGGCAATTGTCAATTATACTGGTGTAGCTCAAGACTCCACTAGTACAACTCTTGTTCCAGCAATCATAACTTTTGGGGACTCTGCAGTTGATATCGGAAATAATGATTATCTTTATACCATATTCAAGGCTGATTATCCACCCTATGGCAGAGATTTTGCTAATCAGAAAGCTACAGGAAGGTTCTGCAATGGCAAATTAGCCACTGATATAACTGGTAATTTACTGCTTTAAGGCTTTGCTGACTAGTTATTCTGTGCATACTACAAATCTATATAGTATCCAAATTGTACTGACAAAACTATACCTTTTGAAGCTGATACTCTTGGATTTACAACTTATCCACCAGCATACCTTAGCCCACAAGCATCTGGGAAAAATCTTCTTATTGGTGCCAACTTTGCTTCTGCTGCATCCGGTTTTGATGACAAAACAGCTTTCTTAAGTGTAAAATTTTGATCTTAAATACTACACTAGCTACTCTTCCTACAATACCTACTCCGAAAATAGCAGTTCTTGTTCAAAATATATAATCATTATTATTTATATGATAAATGTTTGAATTTCATACAGTGAGTCCTGTACTAATAATACAAGGTTTTGGTTGCAGCACGCAATTCCATTGTCGCAGCAACTAGAATACTACAAAGAATACCAGTCAAAATTAGCATCAGTAGCAGGTAGTACAAAAGCAGCATCCATTATCAAGGACGCATTATATATAGTAAGCTTTGGAAGCAGTGACTTTGTTCAGAATTACTACGTCAATCCTTACCTTAACAAATTCTACACTCCTGATCAATACGGATCATACCTTGTTGGTATATATCAAAGCTTCATTCAGGTACACAAGTAAATAATCTCTTTGTTTTTTTTTGTTGCTATATAATAAATAAACTTACTACAATGTTATTATATAGTAACCGGCAAACTTCAAAATGACAAAATTGGACTTGTATTCACAATTAACAGGACTTGTATGGATTGGGAGCCAGAAGAATTGGAGTAACATCACTCCCACCATTAGGGTGTCTACCTGCAACTAGAACTTTGTTCGGATACCACGAGGAAGGGTGTGTATCACGAATTAATACTGATGCACAAGGATTTAATAAAAAGATCAATTCAGCTACAAAACAACTCGAGAAAAAACTTCCTAGCCTCAAAATTGCAGTATTTGATATCTTTAAGCCACTTTATGATGTTATTGCATCTCCCTCAACTAATGGTGAGTAAACATTCCTAATTAAGTGTCTTAAAATTTCAAATCACAGTCAGAAAATTAATATATTTATTTTTGTTGGACAGGGTTTGTGGAGGCAACTAGAGGTTGTTGTGGAACTGGAAGAATAGAGCTAACATCGTTATTGTGTAATCCAAAATCGATAGGAACATGTAGCAATGCGACTGAATATGTGTTTTGGGACAGTGTTCATCCTTCCGAGGCTGCAAATCAGATTCTTGCTGATTCTCTGCTCATTGATGGCATCAACCTCATCAGTTGATCCCTCCAACTTTCGTTGCACAATATGATATATGCTATACGTCAAAGCTGTCATTGTCGCTTCTTTGTTTATTCCTGTTTATTGTCATGTTCTGTTAAGCGTACAGCGTTTTAAGACTGAAGCTCAAGGATGAACAGATTATAATGAAGTATTATATGTTGCAACTTCTATGGGAGTCGTGTTTTTTTCATTCATCTTGTTAAATTATATACTTTTAGTAATTAAATTTAAAGTGTCAGAGAATAAATAATAAAGAATGTCCGAGGAACACAAATATATTGATCACCTAAAAAGTGTCTAAATCTACAAAGAAGCATATCATACTGATCATTTTCTTGACAGACTGTTCTGAAATACTCGGGACTTTTCATTGATTTTGTTTCGAGTAGTTTGGTGAATTAAACATATGCGGGGATAGCTCAGTTGGGAGAGCGTCAGACTGAAGATCTGAAGGTCACGTGTTCGATCCACGTTCACCGCATGGTTTTCATTTTGTGTTTATTCATTCATTAGAAAATAGAATACAAGCAAAAGCAAATACAAATAGAACCCAGTTAGAGTAGAAATATTTATTGAAAACTATGTAACCGGGTTAGCCCAATAACTGTATCATTATTGATGGTCTCAAAAACAAAAAATATTTAAAAGCCCAGTAAACATTTGAGGGCTCGTTTTCATCAACCCTATGTCTATATATACGTGAACCTAAATCAGTCAATCACAACATCAGCCTACAAGCGCTCGGCTTGTGCTTAACAGAGAAATGCACAATGCTCGAAAGAATTCCCATGCAGCAACAATCATTTTCCCCATATTAAACAAACATCACATGCTAAATAAATTAAACAAACAAAGGGGGAGGGGGGCAGTTGTGTTTCATTCATATCGCTGCTTCAACAACAATCATTTTCCCCATATTCTTCTTTTTATTTTTTTCCCGTTAATATATTTTATTTAAAACCAAGCTTGTTGTGTGTGTCGTTGATTCATTGGACTGGTTTGCTAAACCATCTCCAAGAATTGTCGTGTGGCACAAAATATACATCATACATATTTTATTTCTTTTATTTACCGTCTTTTATTCTAAAAAAATTATTGGTCGTTAAATATTTTATTTGTTATATATTATATATTTTCTACGAGCCCATTTTTGTTATAATTACAAGTTTATATTGGATTAATTTTAAGCTTTATTGTTTTACGAGTGATATGTAATCAAAAGAGAGTTCGAGCTTCTAGAATGAACGATAATGGAAAATATGTGATTTCTCGCGTGCATCAACCAAATATTTTGAAGCATATATAGACGTAGCTTTGAAATTCTTTACATTTAATTTATTCAGGTGCAGAGCGTGATGTGACTCGATAATCGAGTGCATGGGTTTATTTTCGATCATTTTAAATTCAATAAAATATTGAGTTGTAACTACATATTCCAAACGTAAATTAATTGTGAATATTTCTTTTGAAATTCAATTTCTTTTATAAAAAATTGAAACAAAGAATGAGAGAATCTCAGAGAAACGTTGTTTGGACTTTGTCCTTTATAAAAGGATTAATTAATAGTGTTAGGCCAAAGAAAAAAATCAACGCGTTATAACATGTTTCAATTACTTTCTTACTACCGGGAGATTAGATTTTCCAAACATTAAAATAAAAATTTTATCCACTATTTTTGCATTATTTTGATTATTATTCTAAACATTTAAGCACCAACCAGCAACAAAAGATACATACATTCGGTGGAAAATAATATGCAGCAAGAGTCCTGATAAGGTAGCAAAAGTAGTTGGGAATTATTGTTGGTAATAAGGAATAATCGGGCCTCAATGTCTCCTAGTCAATGTCGAATTGTATCATAATAATAATAATAATAATAATAATAATAATAATAATAATAATAATAATAATAATAATAATAATACTGTTATCTTTAAATATTTGTGGTACGTATTATATACACGTTAAGTAATACTCCTCTCCTAGTAATTAAAAAGATAGAAACGTGTTGTGTGGGATGAGAAGATGACTAGTTAATGGATATAGATATATGGTATCCAATCAATTTGAAGATCGAGCTTATCCTATATATTTTTCTTGTGCTTCTTCCTCTTCCATATATTTTTATATGCATGTGATAATTGTCAAGTCAAAAGCACAATTTTCTAATCGGGACACGGCCTTTTCTTTCTTTGTTTTCTTTTCTACGAGATAAGGCCTTCCATTGTTTGATTTTTAAAAATCTTATGTTATGTTTTGTTTGGAAAAAAAATTAAATTAAACGAATAAAATCAGAAAAAAGAATTATTGAAGAGAGAAGGGAAGGCTTAAAAAAAAGCTGGTACAAATTTCTTATTATAAATTTTGGGTTGAAAAAATTGACCCAAAGTAGTGCAATTTTGCACCATTATATATAGGTCATGATTGTTTTAGTTTTTTTTGTTAATTTGGATTTAGTATTTTGCGCCTATCTTATTATAATTGAGTATTAAAAAAATTTAATTAAATGTATTCAATAAAATTTAGTATATATTATTAGTTTTAAATTAATTTTTGATATATTATTCTTATAATCTTATGTAAGAAGAATAATACATATATATATTTGTGTAAAAATTGGAATTTTATATATTAATAATATTCATTATTAATTTATTATATACCTCTGGCTCCTGGATGAAATGGGCTATAGACGAGGAGCATGAATTTCTGAAGAATATGTAGAACTGTATAATAGAAGCATACAATACAAAGAGATGAGCATATATGAAAGAAAAAGAATAATAGAATAGTACATCAGAATAGAATGGGATGGGATGATGCCAAGAATAAAGATTATACTTCCGATAGGATTTAAGTATTCAATCATCGATCTTATATAAATTCCATGTCACATTCACAACATTAATTGAAATTATACTGTATTAACTATTAATTAACATCTTATAATACAAATCAGATAAACTATACTCTGGTAATATAAATTTGGGCATACCAGAATAATTTATGCGATAAGTTAGACAATTATAGTCAATAAAGTTGTCTTGGATGCATATCTGGATACAACTTATCCATAGAAAGTTCATGTGGCCACAAATGATCTTGTCTGTGTCTGCATGCAAAGCATCTTCTCAAGTCTCATCTACTACGAGTATATAAGGAAGTTTCTAAGAAAATAAAATTCACAACTTTGTATACTTTTCTTCTATCATCTAATTACTTGTTCTTCTTTGTCTCTATATCATATTTATATATGATGGTTCTACCAATAGATAATAATAATCAAGGCAGGAGACAATTATTTCAAGATTATCCATGCTCTCAACAATTAATGTTCTCTAGAGATTTCAAGGAGCAAGATAAGAGTTGGGTCATCATGGAAGGAGAAATATATGATGCTAACAATAGCAGAGATGCATCATCATCTTCATCTTCTTCCATTGGAGAGGATTCATCAGCTTTAAATGGTGCTGGTTCTTTAACTTCATTAGACACAGAAGATGATGCATCTTCATCACCTGCAAATTCTAGTGAATCTCTGTTTGATTTGGCAGACCTCATCCCGCAGTTACCCATCAAGTAAGTATATCATTATCATAATTAATTGATATCTATAAATCAAGATTCATGCATGATTATGCAAAAGTTTTATGGAATCTCGATTATATTTAGTTTTAAAAAGGATTTGTGTCGTATATTTTCAGGAAGGGGTTATCTATGTTCTATCAAGGGAAATCACAATCATTTACTTCTCTTTCAAGGGTGAAAAGCATACTAGATCTTCCAAAGAAAGAAAGTCCTTACAACAACAAAAGGAAGTTAATGAAGTCAAGCAAGAGTTATGGAGGTGGACTAAACAACTATAAATCACATACACTTCCTAGGCCAGTTATTTCAAAGAATATTTCTAGAGGATATGGTTCTTCTTCCTTCACAGATTTAAGGAAAAGTTATTTGAGTAATTGCAAGCATGCTCCTGTAGGTGTCAATACAAAAGAACAAATGATTTGAATTGCAAAGAAGAGATGAGAAAACCATATATACCAGTTAGAAAGATTGAACATATGTATCATAAGATGTGAGCTACTGAAATTTGTTGTATCATGGATCAAATTTTTTGATTTAATACTATATATCTCTGTTCAGATATGTTGATTTAAAGACACTAGGTTAATCATTTCAGAAATCTAATACAACCTTCATAAAAATGAAGAAACAGTTACAATTAAAGAGAGATGGTGCCATTAAGTCTAATGGAACAACAATGATGATGTTTTAAGTGGTTAATTCCAAAAGAATTCATCATAGGTGAAGATGATTCAGCACGGAGACATAGCCTTACTGCGAATTCTGCTTGATCGCCTTACTGGAGTTGTACTTGCCATACTTACTTCCCGGCCTTTGCTTTCCTGCAGTACAGAAAAGAGACCATTCAGAAATGTGCAATGAAATGAGTTAAAAGAGAACCTATACTATGACGAAAGAATGCTAAAAACTTTACCTCTTTCCTAAAAACACTCTTCCTTTTTTGTGATGAAGAATCCGCCACATTTGAGAGCTCTGATTGTGGTGAATACCTTTGATTCTCAACCAAAGGGGCCTTGCTCTGCGATATCATCATTTGTGTGAATAGATAATTGCTGCCATTCTTCACTTCAGATTCTAGAAACCTTCTTCTTTTATTACTCTTAAAAGAGTCGTTTGCTTCTTCTCCAATTACAAGCTCTCCAAGCACTCAACTGTAGGAGCCTGGCACTGCCTGCTAAAATTTTCTGTGGCTACTTTCATTGGACTAACCGCGGATTCAACCTTTTTCATCTTCTCTTCTTCTTTCACACTACATATTGCATTGCTGGTTTGTATCTGATGAGCTGCTTTAACAGGTTCCGCATTCTGATGCTGTGTTTCCATAGGCAAAGAATCTTCTTTGCCATTATTCTTTTCAGTAGGGGAAAAAATGTCTTTACCAGTATTCCTTTGCCTTGACCGGTAAAGAAATCCCAAAGCTAAAAGTATACTCAAAGATACAGCTAGAGCAAGAACTTCATGCTGTAATTTTATTTCTTCGTCTTCCATCATCACATTTTCGATATTCAGATGAGTGCTAGGCTCGATTTCAGAAAACATATCTTCTTGCAAATACTTCTACAGTTTCAGCACCCTGCACCTGGTCAAAAGCAATATCGAATGATAAATCTAAACAATCAAGAAAGCCCATTTAGTGTGTGTGTGTGTGTGTGTGTGTGTGTGTTAGAGAGAGAGAGAGAACATACCAATATTCGTAATGGACATTGGGCTTGATGAATTGAAGTCCATGCAAGAAGAAGAATCATCCATCTTTCCTCAGAGCTTGTTTATTCTTATTCGATTATTATCAAGATTTTCAAATAAATTGCAGAATCAAAGAAAATATATCTGGGCACTGCTGTATCAACAATTTTTTCTCTCTATATATATAGACACAATGTATGTAAAAGTAGTATATAGCCGACTCTTTGAATGGTGAAACCCCAGTTTAGTTTACTCTACAGTTAACCAGGCGCCTGACTTGTAACGGCTACATATAACAAATCTTCTCAATTGTTTTTCTTTTTCTTTTTGGGTCTTAATAAAACTGGGCTGGAGTCTACATTGCGGGCTGGCATCCCATTCACAGAACCTGTAAAGCTTTATACATTCAGGCCCAATTTTTCTGAAGATCGAGCATGGTTTTAAAACATTTCATTCAATCAATTAAATTTTATAAGATAATCTATCAATAATTTAAAAATCTGATTAGTTGTTATAAGTTTTGATTTGATGATATTTTGATGATAAATTTATAGAAATATAACAATATTTTGATTAAATTTAAATTATTATAAAATTTATGTTATAATAAATTCATATTGGATAATAAATAACCAATAAAATATAATTTGAAAATTAACTACTAATATATCATTGTTATTTTTTCAATATGTTATTCTTGTTACCGGATTAATCGTAGCATAGTAATTGTATCATATAAATTTTGATCTAATTAGTATAAATGAAAATACAATACAAATATAAAATTTTAAAAGCCGATTAATAGAAATTTAATTGAGAATTATGTATTGATGAACTTTTATTTTAGACTTTAACATATTTTATTAATTAAATTGAAATCTAAGATTTCGATGACCTTTTATCATCCATAAATCATAAATCTGTGATCAATACAAACTCATTTGCCGTAAATATCTAAGGTTTTTGAAGTGTGTGTATATATACAAGGATGAGAATCAAATTATAAATTTGTTTAAAACTAGATTTTCTATTCGATGTCTTTAGATATTTGTTTAATTATAAATTTTTGGTGCCTGACATATTTTATTTTGTTGTACAATAAAACACAATAATTCCTAGTGTGAAATACGAATATGAGTTGTCTTTGCAAGAAATAGATATCAGAAAATAACAAGCATATATTGTTTTTAATCTTAGAAAAAATGGATGGCATCTTGATTATCGTGGTATTTATAAACAAAAATACTGTTCGGCCGTCTCGTCAGATGTCAAATTTAAAATTTCGGTCACTAAATTATTATATTAAATTAAATTCTGCAACATTCATATTTATACTATATTGTTAAATTTGAAATATTTATTTTTATTAAAAAAAATTGATCTTATAGTCGATACTTGTGTAATGAAATCAAATTATTTACACATTTATATTAAATTAATTTGTATTTATTATTATTAACTTCTATATGCCAAAATATATAAATATATGTTGAATAAAAATATATTTATTATATCTAATTTTTTTTACTATCATTAAACTATCTCTTCAAATTCATTTATTATTTCCAACTCTTTGATCAATTTACATAAAATAAAAATATATATTATACCCTACAAAAATTTAATATAAATAAATAATTATACTTAAATCTCAGTTGTTTCAATCTCAATTGTTAACTTAAAAAATAGTACTGTATATGCAAATGAAGGCATTTGTCATTGACACAGAGACCGTCTTTTTACCACCGTCATCTTACCCAATAGCACAGGGTTTTAAAAATTTAGAGTATTCCAAAATTTAAAATTTCTCATTACATAAAAGATATTTTAATAAAAAAGTTCATGTCACTTTCAGAATTTTTAATAATGTATCTTTATAAAACTAATATATATTATTTTTTTATATCTTTTAACTAGAAACACTATCTCCTAAAAATAATACGGAAAACATATATATAAATAGATAATAAATTATTAATAACTAGCTAATTATCATTTTCAGCTAAAATATATTAATTTTTTTATATTTTCTAAGTAAAATTACTCATATTCTAAAGATAACACGAGAAACATATATATATATATATATTATTATATATAATTATTAGTAATTATTTTTTAAATAAAATTATAAAATATTATATATATGCATTATATAAATTATATATAAATTTTAAAATATTAAAATTTGGGACAGAGCCCCTAATAAGGTTGAGCCGTGCCTGTACTCAGTACTCACTAAACATAGTGAATAAAAAGCAGGGCATATGGAAGAAAGAAGGTGAATTTGGGTTGAAAGCAGTGCCCTTGATTTGGGACAAAACAGATGCAGATAACTCAGTTGCTTTGGTTAATGCATGACTCACTTACATGGAAGTCACGTGCAGTGACTTTGTGACTGGTTCTTTAAACTTAAAATAAGTTACTTATTTCATATTTGTTTTTTACATATTTTTTCTTTTTTTAAGATAAATATTTATTTTAAAATTTTAAAACCAAATATTATCTTCAAAATAAAAAATAAGTTACTTATTTTCAGAAAAAGTACATATATACCTACTTTTTTCCGGAAATAAGGGCGGCCAAATCACCCCTTTATATGGACTGGGAAAAGCATTTATCTGTTAATTTTCCCAATAAACTTGCTAACTCTTCCATCCATTTCCAAAATAACTTTTATTTTAGCCTCTTTCTACTGTGTGACTAAAGATTTCACATTTGCACTTTTTTCTGTTAAGTGTTGTTTTCTTGACAAATATGTTGTAACCGAATAATCATCAATCTGTGCGTGGAACCCTAGAAGAATATGACCTATTATGGGACGTACACTCTACAGACTACTACAGTTCATTACCACAAACGACACGACACATCATCCGGTTATTCTATTCTACCTCCGACAAAAAACTTGATTCGAAAAACTTAATATCATGGCTATACATTTAGACAAATTGTCTTTTACGTGGGCGAACTGTTTCCCTAACTAAAGAATGGCGCTTGGGCTTGTTAGCTATGAGTGAACCTTGGTTAGAGTGATCTAACAGAACACAAAATATATCATAACCTTGGTTAGAGGTGCCCTTGATACAAGCAATCCAACCATGGACAGTAAAATTTAATCCACGAAATAATTTGGTCTGTAATCAATATCATTGTGATATCAAGATTCATGAGTATGAATAATGAGCTTAAAAGAACACTCTAGTTTCATTCATAACAAGTGATTCACTCAAACTCTATCAAAGAATTTACACACACACTTTGTTATATCCTATAGGTTGTCAAACTTGGTGGAAAAACAAGACCATGCAAAAGATTCTTTACTATTCACTAAACTAGTACGATCCTATGCAAATCAATCCATGCAATTTGTCAAACAAGCACAGAAGTTTCAAAGGAGTGATTAGAAGTTTTTATCTTCCTGACCATGTGAAACTGCCCTCTGCATTTTAACTCCACTAAAACTAGTTCTTGATGCCATTATCTCATCCAGGGAAAGCCTCTTCTTTTGCACATCTTCTGGTCTTTGCTTAGGAGCACTAAGGGACCTCACTTTCGCTCTAAAGGACTGTGTCTTTGCCATATAACTAGGATAGTTAGAATATGGCCGGATGAAACTCTCTCCGCAGACGCTCTTGGCTGGTGTTGCAGGGGTATTGTAGCGGCCAGAATATGCAAATCGTGGAGTGCTTTGAGCAGTGGAAAACTTATATTGTTCGTCAATGAAGCCCCATTCATTGTCTTTAATTTGTCTATGATCTGGTATGAAAAGACGGGTAGGAATTAGACATGTGTGGGGCGACGAGCTAGTGTAGTCATGGGAGTCTTCCCCTGATTCAGAAGCAGAGAAGTTCATTCTCCGTGATCTTGATTTCGACCTTAAAGTGTCCATTTCCACTATTTTTGGGCTCTCTTCAGAAGCATTGATTGAAGTTTCATATGAAGCTGATAACCTCTTACTATGATATTCACCTCTTGGCTCCTCAAACTTTTCCTGAACATAAAGATAAAATACACGACTTTATTCTTAGCCACAAATAATAGAGAAATGGTATAGAAAGTGTAATAGTAATTCTTACCATGGACTTCCTCTGTAAAATTTCAAGCTGAGATAGATGATCTTTGTTGAAGGAATGATGAGCCCTCTGAGATCGGACAGTGACCTGAGCTCTTATAAGAGCTTGCATATTACGAAGAGTGGCAGTAACTCGCTTTCTAACAAGGTAACCTCGAACAAGAGCTTGCAATTTCACCAGACCTTTTAGAGCCCGGAGAGCCTTTCTTGACTGTCAAATGGCCAATAGTAGTCATTTTAATGGTATGTTACAAATTAAATACAGCTTATAAGAATAGAAATATATCGTAAAGGTATGTAAAATTCTACAGTTTAAGAATGATGCACATGAAAAACTCCACATCAGTCCAAAGATGATACTCCAAATCTCAAACTGATATAAGAACCAGCCAGACCACAATTTAAAAAACCTAATTGCTCAATCACAAGCATAAACAAAGGAACAAGACGGTTAACATAACAGAAAATGGAGCTATAAATAAGTCGACTTAAAAGATATTTTAAGATTTTTAAGAATTGGTAACTAAAACACTTTATGGAAATTAAAGCATGATCAAGAACAAGGTACAAACTTGTTATATCATCATTTGCATTCTACTCTGGTCTCTGCTATATTAGGCATCAACGAACTTGAAAAAATTGAATGAATATAATACTTATATTTGTGATTAAAATAGGATTCACTCACCAGATAACCCCTAAAAACAGTTTGTATCTTAAGTGCAGCCCATCTTTCCCTGCCGCTCACTCGTAGACTTTGTCTACCTTGGCTAGTAAGCCTAACAACTGCAATGGCCGCCTGCGCAGCAGCAACAGCCGCATCAGCTGCAGCGGCAGTGGCAGCAGCTACAGCAATTGCATGTTTGTTCTGCTCTTTCTCCGTCTCAGTACAAGATCTCAGCCAAGAACTATCAGTGGCCGGATTAATTGCTGGACTTTGATTTGCAGACCGAGAATTTTTCCCGGACTTGGCAAAACTCCACTTTTTCTTCCCTTTCTGGTCATTCAGACTAAAAGTATCAACATTTTCTTTATCTTTCTTCATTCCCAGCAGGCCTCTCAACCATCTTGTAGTTTTTCCCATCTCAAAAGCCTGTGATAGATAAACAACCTATATCCTGAAAATCAAATATAAACTTTACAACTGGTGAGAACTAACAAAGCAGTTGTAATTTACTGAAAAAACACTAGGAAGTGATGAAATGAAGTACAGAGTGTGGATGAAAAGTTTAACAAATACATCAACTCTTTTAATAATACTACAAAGAGATAAAAGACTGGTTTTTAATACACCATCTTTTCTTGTCTTTTTATTAAAATCTTTTAACATCTGACACTTGCTCGTGAAGAAATGAGTTACAAGACAAAACGACCACAGAATGAAACAGATTTAAACAAGAATCTAAAATTTAAAAACTGAAAGTTTTACCAACCAATTAGACAAGATTTTACAGACAAAATCAGTGAAAATAAAAGATACTAATTATGACAATTAAACAAACCCTCTTGTTATGAAAAGCTTTGCCTACCTTTCCCGATTCAAAACCAAAGCTTCCTCTTGTAAAAAAACATACAGAAGGCATAATCATTTATATCTCTTACTTTTCTCGCAATAAACATGCAAACTCTCTATACAGTGAAAACAAACAAACAATTACAGACAACATGCAAGAAACAACTTATTGATAAGTAATAATCATCACATAAAAGAAAATAATATGTAGGAATTTATTTATCCACGTTACCTTCTAAAATTCAAATGCAGCTTGAGTTCTATTTCCTCCAATGATAAACTCCCAAAACTTTAAAGTACCCTCTTTTATTCTCTAACTTTTCCCACACACACACACACAAACTTTTAGCTCTGCTGTACAAATTTCAGAATTTTTATCCCCCCTCTCTCTCAGTCTCTCTCTCTCTCTCTCTCTCAAAATTTTCACTATTTTTGGGTCTTCCCAAGTCTGTCCTTGGTCCTAAGCTATCAGTTTCAACTTTAATTAAAACCCTTTTTTCTTGGCCTTCTTTACAGCTGACCAAAATGGGCATCTCCAAGAAAGTGTAATATGATAGTTGATACTTGATACATACATACTGTAAAAATTTAAGGGAGTCATTAAGGCACATACCCAAAAAAAGCGGATAATTGTGATGGGTTCTTCTCTGTATCAATCAAAAGCTGCATAGAGAAAGATCTTCATCACTGCAATGCCCCAGTCTATAAAATAATTTCTTGTAATATACACAGCTCTAAACCCGTGCCTACTAACTCTAAAGCCTTAGGAGTCACCGGTTTGTTCTAGTTGACAGTAACATGTATAATTCTCCTTTCTATTATTAATTAATATATTATTTTTATAAATATCGTGTAAATTTATTCATAAATAATTAATGTGCGTGTGAACTGATACAAGTTTGTAATTGGAGAATAAAAATAATTTTAGGTGTGTATAATCTTGTTTTAAAAAGTAATAATTATTATAAAATTCAATTTGTCTTAACATTTCATTAAACATGAAACGTCTGATTATTTGTTTATGCGCTAGACCACGTCATCCTATCTGTTTTCTCTCAAATGAATTTAGTAGATTATACGGGTGAAAAGTTAAAAATATTTGAGGGGTTGGAGTGACTACTAACAATAGAGATGTAACCCATTTAGTTTTAGAACATCTCCGGCCTCAAAATTTAAACCTTTTAGAACTTGTTACAAATATTATAAAACTCTCTAATGCATTGATTCACCGTTATTAATAGTAATACAAAATGTACTCTAATTGGAGTAAATCGTCAAGCCAAAAATAGGTTGTTAGTAGTTTAGTTAACAAGAACAAAAACAAGATTTCATCTTTTCTGATAAAGAATTACAAGCAAGATCATCGGAATCAACATATATATTGTCGAAGATTCTCTGATACACACTGCCATTTAAATTATTACAGTCACCTTCTGATGTTTCTTCTTCTCTAAGCTACCAAATTGGCTCTTTCTTCCCATACTAAAAATTTAAACTTTATATCTAATGACGACATTAATCTACTTAAATATTATATTTCTCTGCCACAAGTCACTTTTGATCCTAAAAGATTATTTCTCTTCTTGTTTTTACTATTTAAGTCCCCCCTCCTTACCTTCCATTCTCTTCCCTTCCTAACTTGTTTGGTTAACTTTTTCCTATCTTGTTTGGTTAACTTTTTTTAGTATTGTCCAGTGACACAATGCAGAGAACTTATTTATAACTTCCACGGTAAATAATTCTCATCAAAATAAATACACTCCTGTTAACCCTCGAAATTTGAAAGCTGCTAATGCAGGATTTTTCCAAAGTAGGTGTCAGTAATAATCTATTTGATACTTATTATAATATAATTTATTTAAAATGATTTTCTTTCAAATTAATTTGAATGCTTAAGTAACTTTCCAGATTTCAATTTCTAAGAAAAAATTTGTTGAAATTATTTATTTTAATATTTTTGAAATTACATTTATAATTATTAAAATTATAGTATACATAAAATTTAAAGTAAGTGTTATATGTATATCAACATGTCCAATATACTTGTCAATATAACTCTTTGGATTTGAAGTGCTATTTGAGGACTTATTTCCCATTTATGACATTCTGGACATTTCATCTAAAAAATGTGTCATATGAGTCTTTTTCTCTCGGATTTGTTATAAATTTCAATCTCTAAAGAAAAATTATTAAAATTATTTTTTTAATATTTTAAAATGTATTTATCCTTATTAAAATTATAGTATTTAATTAAAAAAATATTTTTCATATAATTTGAAGTTGGTAATATGAGGTTTAATATCCCTAATTCATGTAGTGTTGTGATCATAATTTTTTTTATCATTTTTATATTCATATGTATATGACTTTATCGCTAACTTGATTATGTACCGTCAACTTGTTAGATTTATTGTGTTTTCGGTGATTATTATTTGTTACATAAATTTACAAAAAATAATATACATTTGAAGAATTTAGTACTATGACTTTTCCTCTTGTATATGGTCAGTCGGTCATAATAGATTGGAAAATAGTGAAAAAAATAATTAAATCAAAAATTTAAATAGATGAGATTAAAAAGATATATTATACACATATAAATATTAATTATAAAAAATAAATATGATATATGATCTGAAATAATTAAGTAGACAAATATTAATTACAAAACAATTAATATGCATTAATAATATGTGATATTAATATATAATTATTATGTAGGTGTTAAATGATTGTTTCATATAATTAAATTATAATATATATTTTTTAGATATGGGTTAATTTGTCATTTTCCACTATTAAATTTGTTAATATTGTCCTATTATATATATAATAGATGTATGCCATTTTTATTGACAGCGTTATCTATGCAGATGGACTAGATAGGGTTGATGATGCACACTTAAAAAGGGATTTAAATTTTACTATTAAGCCCCATAAATCAGGCGCAACAGTAGGTCGAATAATTTATTGACAAATTCGAATTTGTTAAATTCGAGTTCGATATTTATCGTTCAAATTTTAACTTCTTTTGGTTTTTCAAGAATAATTAAATTTGAACCTCATTTTATGAATTGCAGTTCGAATGATGATTAGGTACAGATCTTTTATTTTGTTTGCTTACATATCTCATCAAATAGCTAGGAATGTCATAATGTATAATGCAAGTGTGCTAGGTATGGGGCATTCCCATGCTTGTTTTTTCTGACTTATAAAGATAGCCAATTAGGCTATAAACTTTCAAGAGTGTTTTTTAATGTAAAATTTACGGTTAAGATTTTAATTAACTTAACTACATAACATCTATTCTAATTGAAATGAGCAAATACATACATTAATCTATATAAACATTGCCGTTTGTATTGGACTTTAAGACTTTATCTTTTATTTGTTTCGTCTGACATTATATGTTACTTGATATTTTAACACATATGCATTGAAAAGATATAATTAAAAAAAATGTAAAGTTTTATTACTGTTAAAATAATTATTTAGAAAAAAGTATTTTAATAATAATTTATATATTTTAAAAAATATATAAAACTTTTAAGGAATGAGTAATTTGAAAAGGGACAGAGTGAAAACCATTGACTAACACGTAATGCGACAAGATTTGATTATTCAAACACAAAGTACGGACACGAGTCCAGTCCAAACATAGCTGTTTGGAACCAGGAAAGAGGACTGGAGCCCAAATTAAGAAGAAAATCAAAGTCTATACAGCTCCGGAATGGGCCTCCACTTTCGAATATTCTTGTTTTCTCACATTTGTCCAATAATAAAAACGAGTTTCTTGATTTAATTTAATCATTACTAATATCAGCATGGGCCAGTCAGTTTGGTAAAGGTCCACAGTCCACTACACTGCCACAGTTTTAAGCACTACGATGTATAGTAGGTCAACCAACCGAGTCAAAGTGGCTCGAAATATAATGATTTTTCGTCAGGTGGGGATCATTTCGCAACAATTCTAATCCATCTTTGTATAAACATTAATTATCGAACTAGGAAGAACATGTTGTATTTAATATGAGACTTCTAGGTCAGGTTTTGATGTTTGTTTTAAGAAATTATCATTCCCGGACCATTACTTGTTTTTCTAAAAAATTGCTGATATTTTCGGTACATTTCTATGAGATCGTAATATTTAGTTTAGTCAATACAGTATGTTTATATCTGCTATTTGTTTGCTGTTATACACATGCTTATCATACTATACACCAACTATTACTTTCGAGTTTCAATCAAAGTCATGTTTGATACTCAGTCAACACCTCGGCTTGAATAAGCAGGATCAATAGCAATTGGTTGCTTTATATTTACCAATATGCAAGACCAAAAACAAAGGGAAAAAAACTTGACTAAAACGAAGTGCATGTCTCCCTGCAAATAACAATAGCTTGTTTCTACGACAGGTTACTGGTTAAAATATAGAGAGCATCAGAGCAAACATTAAACTGCTTCCATTCCGACCTTACTCTACTTATGCGGGAGTCTTGTACACCATGCACGACTCAATAAAGGTCTTTCACTTAAAATACATTTTAATCCAAAATATTAAGGGATATAAACAAAACATGAAACCTCCGATCTTTATCAGTACTTTTGACCTAATAGGTTCTTCACTGTATTAATGCAGCATCAGTTGAGTTCTTGCCCTGCTTACTACCACCAGCTGCAAAGATCAAGATTCCATAAAGTTAATTGATAGTATTAGCTTAAGGTCTAGTTGAGAAAAGAATAAGAAAAAACTATAACCATACGATTATGCGCCTTTCATCAAAAATACTTACCAAATAGTGAAGAAAGGTCAGAGCTTTTCAATACACGCAGCCTCTTGACAGTAGATACAAACATGCTGCATATCACATGTTGAAGATTAATTTAAGCACATGACAGCAAATCTAACCAAATAATTTGATAATATGATGCAGGTCTATGAAACTGCATTATAAAGGTATTGCTGCACATGTCAAGTGGCCATGTGCCATATGCAAAAGAATGCACACTTGGATTTGTTTATGGGAAGAAGCAGTTTGCAAGGATGCATATTCAAATTTCTCTATCCAACCGTTCTAAATTTTGAATAGATATAAATCCCTCTGTACATTATAAAGAGTGAAATGTCGGAGGGTGAAGTTTTTAATGTAGAGATATGACAAGTTTTTTATTGCATACGAGTATGATTATGTTGTGGCTGTGAAAATTACAACTATCTACAAGACTTGCAAATCGAACTCACTAACCAACAATCTCGAGTGATTAAGTAAATAATGTTAAAATATAATAATTAATCAAGTGGCATAACTCTTCTTGAAAGAAAATTAGTAATAATTGACCAAGTGGGAAATATTAGAGGCATATAATAATTTTCAACATGATCAGATTCACAGAGTTGAGGTGCTTACTGCCATGGGACATCTCCAACGAGCATCCTGTCTCCTTCATTATCCTCATACAAAAGGGTATATTCCCCTCTTCCATCTAACAACCCTGTAATTAACTTATCTCCCTCTTCGTTCTGGATTTTATCATCAGAGGGGTCCCTTTGAGCTAAACAAGTATGAGAAACAAACCATGTCAGAAACACATGATCTCTCATTGTAAATGTAATATATTTGCAAAACTAAATTACAAAAAATCATTGATGCATGCACTACAAGAAGTTAATAGCAAGACACTCCTTTTTTATAATACAAAATGCATATATAGCTCGATTGCATGCATGATCAAGCGATAGAACAATACGTCATATTATGTTTAATAAAGAACTCATTGGTCATCTAATGTAATTGCGTACCACAACAAATTTTGCATGCAACTGATATGCATTTTTTTATACGAGGTAAGAAAAACTACCTGCTAAGAGACCTCTAAAAAGCTCATCAACCGAACAAGATAGCTTTTCATAGCTATCATAAGCTTTAAGATCAACTTTTCTTCCAATAGGGACTCCATCCATGTTGATCTTTACAAACAAGCCTTTACAACAATTTTCAACCTGTTTTTCGTTGGCACTCTTCTGTGGTGGAGCTACATTCTGTTGCTTCTGCTCAACTTTCAGTTTTGTTGAAGTGTTACTTGCAAGATTCTTCCTAAATGATCGAATTGGAGGCCATCCAACAACTGGAGCAGGAGCAGTTCTGTTGTATGATTGTTGTTTATCAACCATTATTAAAAATTGGCACCAGTTAGTCACATTTACGTTACCATGTAGATGTTGAGCAAATAAATTACATACGTACAGGAAGAAATAAGCATCTAATATGGGAACATACAAGTTCTAACGAGTTTTCATATACACAGTAATAACTTAGAAGTAATTATTTCATGAAGTTATGTAAGAGTGTTAAAAGGGACATCGAACTAATCCTGCTGTCAACTGTCAAGTTTGAAGTAACATCATTTTTTTGGGGTAAAAAATTTATAAAGGATTAAAGGTCTAATTTATGATCTTATCATAGCAAGGAGTGACAAGGAACACATGTCCACATATAAGTATGCAATGGTGAATATGTCGTGTGCAACAAGAAAACAATACAGTAAACCTACCAATAGGAAAAACTTCATGAGCACCGATTTTATTTTATCTTTGCTACATCACAAGAACCAAATTTCAGGATAAACAAGTAATAGCAACATGTTTACATATACTATTAACATAATACTGTAACATATAACCATATGTATATAGACAATGGTAACCCTCCTTCAGACACCGAGATTTGAGGTGAACTATTAACTTAGAGCAAGTAAAACAACTTTCTTAACCAAGCTCCTTGGCTCAAAAATAAAGAATGCAACACAAAATGACACCAACACTATCCTAAATCACTAAGACATTCTAAAACATTTTAAAAATTACTAGTCCTGTCCTATTAATAGGGATCTCTAGCCATCCCGAATTGGATCCCAAAAAATTTTCTAAATTACACGTGACATTCTTTTATTGGTGGGGCGCATATTAATGCACGCGGGCTCCATATTATTTATAAGAAAACGATCAATAACATATTGACACCTCATGATTTGGGAAATTTTTTTGGAACCAATTCGGAACATCTAGCATTATTCTTTCATTTTTATGAATAAAAAATTCATTTTCCTCCTTTTTTCCGTATCTTTTCTCTTTCTTTTTAAGAATAGTTAGATTCAAATTTATTATTATTATAATAATATGGAATGAATATAGAGAAGATTATTGGAGTTGACATACAAAATAGATTACATAAATTACTATGACTCATTGTTTTATAATATTTATAGGAAATCAACTAGTACACTATTCAAGTCATGAGAACCAATATTCTCAAAAAAATAATAATTTGTACACACTAATAACAATTTACACTAGTAATCTCAAACAAGTCTTAGGAAGTGATTATTTCATAAAAGTTGTGTTACTTAACAAATTGATTGAGTAGTTATGAAGATTGAAGGGTACAATGAACTAATCCTGGCAAGACAAGTAACATCATTCTTTGGAAAATAAGGAAAAAAAGATTAAAGGTATATCTTATCATAACAAGGACCACATGTCCACATACAAGCCTATATTATATACACATGTAAGTATGAAAAACTATTGGAGGGGAATATAGTGAATATGCTCTGTACAGCAAGAAAACAATACAGTACACTTGACCAGTAATTAAAACATGTAAAAGTGAAAAAAGAATAAACCTTTTCTGAGATGTGTTGGGTCCAGCTGTATTTTTTACAGCAGAAGCATCTGGTGAAAATGCTTGCTGCTTTTCAGTATTCTGCAACTCTGACACCAACCCTTTACTGCAACACCTCTGAGATGATTCCTTTTTTATGACAGGAGGAAGCAACTCTTGTTGTTGATCATAATACTTTGAAGAAGATGATGACCATGAAGTGTTCATGTTATCTAAAGAAGAGAACTTGTGTGTTTGACTTTCACTTAACCAACTATTTTCCAAACCCCTCTTAGAACCAGAACAAGTGGTGTGAGTTGTGATGGTGGAATATGAATTTCCAAGAGAAAGAAGAGAAGGGTCATGCTCTTTTTCTTGAAACTTGTGTTTGGTAATATTGGTTGTGTTTTTACCATGAGTCAAGCTATGTTCTTGATCACCTGGTGGAGCTAGCCTTAGTTCTAGTTCTTTTCTTGAAAATCCCTCCTCCATCTATGAAATTACTAGACAAAGCAGCAACTTTGTTGAGTGTTGAAACAATCAAGTTTTATACTTGAAAACACTAGATTGTGAGTAGTGAAAATAATACAGAGCTCATGCAAGATGGAAGATAAAAAAAAAAGGTAAGACAGATGAGATGAAAAATTAAATATGTAATGACTTGGAGAGGAAACGGGAGGAGAGAGCTATGTATATATATATTGAATGGTGGAAGGGGTTTATTAAAAGAGAAGCTGAGGAGAGGTGTAAGAAAGTGAGGATTAAAAGGAAGAGAACCCTGTAAAATATGGTTTATATTTGGTTTGTTGGCTTCGTTTCAGTCATGGTACATGGACCATGTTGGTATTTCAAGAATGGCACAGACGTTCAAAATATATCAGTAATGGTATAGGCAATTCCCAAAAATGGCGAACATAGATGTTATTTGTTGTGACTTGCTGGGGCTTGTTGAACAGACTTGTACGCCATACGGAATGACGAACAGTACAAAGATTGTATAACTATATGTACACAATCTGCCGCGGCGTACACATTTAACATAATTTTTTTATTCCTAAGGTGTATACAATCTCCACTGACGAACAGTTTGTATTATATATATCTACTTTATCTAGTGTGTTTCCATTCTCCCGAACAGATAAGGCAAAAAAAAAGATAGTGTATATAGTTATACGTGCTAGTTGTTAGTTGCTAATTGATTAATTGTTATACTTGCTAAGGCAGAAGAACATTGTATACTCAATTAGTTTAACTAAATTAGTGTAAATTTCAAGATTTACTTAGTATGATCTTAATTAGTACGTTGATTAGTGAATAATTAGTATATTGATTAGTGAATAATTAGTAAGTTAGCTAATAAAAATAGGTGCTTAATTATTCAAATATAAATAAATTAAAATTTTAAAATTATATCTTCGAATCAAAATATATTTTAGAATATAAATATTATTTTAAATAAAAATTTGTTTAAAATTATAAAATATAAATACTATTTTAAAAATGATATTTTGGAATATAAATATATAAAATCTAAATATTTTTTTAAATCTATTTTCGAATATAAATATATTAATAAAAAAAATTTCGAATATAATTATATAAATATATATTAAAAATTATATTTTGGAATATAAATATATAAAATTTAAATATTTTTTTAAATATATTTTCGAATATAAATATATTATTAAATATTATATTTTTCGAATATAAATATGTAAATAAAAAATATATATTAGAAAAATAATATTTTGTAATATATTTAAAACATAATATTTTATAATCCAGGTTACGTTTACCATTTGGCACGGCGAACAAAACTAATTTTTAAATCATTCATTTTTGGTCTTTCAAAAATCCCAACTCCAGTGTTGGTCTTTCAAAAATCCCAACTCCCATTTTTGGCGAACCGGAGGCTTGGAATAAGCATTGTGAACATACTTACTATGTTTTCACTGACGAGCATGGTAGAAAAAATAATAGTCATGTTCGCCATTCCAAATGGAAAATGAATTATTTAAAAATTAGTTATGTTCGCCATGTCAAATGGTAAACGCAATCTGTATTACAAAATATTATGTTTTAAATATATTACAAAATATTATTTTTCTAATATATTATTTTTATTTATATATTTATATTCGAAAAATATAATATTTAATAATATATTTATATTCAAAAATATATTTAAAAAATTATTTAGATTTTATATATTTGTATTCCAAAATATCATTTTTAAAATAGTATTTATATTTTATAATTTTAAATAAATTTTTATTTAAAATAATATTCATATTCTAAAATATATTTTGATTCGAAGATATAATTTTAAAATTTTAATTTATTTATATTTGAATAATTAAGCACCTAATTTTATTAGCTGACTTACTAATTATTCACTAATCAATATACTAATTATTCACTGATCAACATAATATTTAAGATCATACTAAGTAAATCTTGAAATTTACACTAATTTAGTTAAACTAATTGAGCATACATGTTCTTCAAGGCAACTAGCAAGTATAACAATTAATCAATTAGCAACTAGCAGGTATAACTGTATACACTGTCTTTTTTTTTTTTTGCCTTATCTGTTCGTCACTGGAGAATGGAAACACACTAGATAAAGTGGACACATATAATACAAACTGTTCGCCAGTGGAGATTGTATACACCTTAGGAATAAAAAAAATTATGTTAGATTTGTACGCCGCGGCAGATTGTGTACATATAGTTCTACAATCTTTGTACTGTTTGTCATTGCGTATGGCGTACAAATCTGTTCAACAAGCCCCAACACGTCACAACAAATAACAGCTATGTTCGCCATTTTTGGGAATTGCCTATACCATTACTGATATGTTTTGAACGTCTGTGTCATTCTTGAAACACCAACATGGTCCATGTACCATGACTGAAACGGAGCCTGGTTTGTTGGTGAGTTGACATTACTGTCTGATACGATGCTTGTCTACCTGGATTAACCTCTGCCACTATGCTCTATAAAAATATGTGTTTTAATAAAAATTTATTTAGTATATTATAATATAAATAATTATAAAGTACGTTGTTTATCAAAATTAATGAAAAATTCATATACAGAGAGTACTACATAAAAAAATGTATTTGTCATTTTATTTATATAAAAAAAGAGGATTTGCATGATGAAGATTTGTAGGAGTTGGGCAGGGCAATAAAAAGCATGCAAATCCTGTGATTTATCGTTTGCGCACTCTCCTTCGGCCCCTCTCTAGACTCTGGCTCTCTAATGCCATCCATAGCTCACTACCAATAATTTCGAATAAATCTTGTTTAGTGACGAGAGATTATATAAATTTACAGGAAATTAGCTGTTAAGTATAATATATCTCACCTCTTTTCATAATAAGATCGAGATACTACATATATCTTGCTTTTTATGTTAAAAACATTTAAGAAATAAAAGAAAAATTGGGTTTGATACTGACAATCACAATGGGAGCATCCAGATAGTAGGCGCGCCTAAAATTGTAAGATGCTGTTTGTTAGTGGTTTATTTCACATCAGTGAATAATAGATAATACCCCACTATTTTATCACATCAATCTCCATGATCAGGACTCACAAGACTCATACGGAGTATTAATTAACAAGAATCATCAATGAGATTACTATGTAATATATGTGTATATATGGCTATGATGTTTTATATTCTGCACAACGTTAAATCACCTAAACAAGTACTCCCTCTCTCCCATCGAGTACTATACAACCGAGGACGGGGCGTGGATTGAGTAGTATATATTGGGGAACGGGGGCGTGACACGCATTTTAAGTTACATTTTAAAAATAGATTCATAACTTATTTTTAAAATTTTCTTTTTCTGTATAAAAATAGGATTGTTAAATTTTTATACAAAAAAAAAAAAATTTAAAAATAAGTTTTGGAACTATACTTTATAGTTACTTCAAAATGCGTATCGGACAGTGAAAAAAAAATCTATACAATTGAATGGAACGGGAGGAGTATTAAACGTTATTATTCTGTTCGATCTTGTTTCTACTTTTTCTGCTTCTACTTTTTCTGCAAATGCACTGTGCTGTTACTGTTTAAGATCACACTTCTCAGATATTGGTGTAATTTAAGTTATGGAGGGTATGAATTAAGGGTCCACTCCTTAAAAGTTAAAACAAGTCACTCTCTTCTGTACAAGTTTAATAAGTTTGAAGATAAGACATTTTGTATCAATAAAATTTTTGAGCAAGATAAAGGGCGTTTTCAATTTAGATTTGTAAGTATTTTTTTAATGAAGATTTATAAGTATTATTTATAATTCATTGAATTTTATTAATTGTATTTGATTCAAGATTTCACGTAGAGTTGATAGATTATATACATAATTCATAGAGTCCGCGTAGAGTTTCATGTAAAATCTCTCGTACTGATATAAGATTTTAAAACATCAAAAATATATAGTAAAATTCAATATAATCCATGGTTTTTTAAAATCCATTCGTGTTAATAAGTTTTTGAATACCCCTAAATTTTAATTGATTAATAATAATTCATATCAAATATCCATGAATTTTAAATCATTAATTAAAATCCTGATTGAATACCCCATATTTTAAAATATTATTTAAAATCCTAATTAAATACCCTCGGAGTTTTAAAATACAAAAAAATATTACAGGATCCGGATTGAATACACCCCCTCGGTTTAAATCATAATGAATTTCATGTTGATATCAATTCAATTTAATCCAGCCAGTATGTAGCTTGAAAATGGGTTAAATGGCTAATTGGTCATTAAACTGAGGCCCGGCTTGTAAGTAGGTCATCAAACTGAAAAAAATTTCAACTGAATCACTAAATTAACATATAAATTATTGACAAATGATTAAACATAAAAAATGTTTCACTGCCATTAAGTACCATTAACTTTTAACGGTCTTCCGTTAAAAATCAGCTGAAATGTTGATATTTTAGTCCATTAATTAATACTTGAACCTAAATCCAAAAACATAAACCGATCATTATAACCCAACCCCCAATATCTAAACCCAATATAACCCTATGAATATTATTACAACAATATCAATCATCAATGATTTCTTCAGCAACAAATTTGTTTCTCATTCATCAAAATTAACAACTTCAATTCATTTTGTCTCTTTTCCCCTTTTTTAAGCAACCATTAGTTTTTCATACAACACAACAACCTTCATATCTACAAAATTCAACTTTTCATTCAAATTGTGCACTTCTTGAGATTTTACACCCAATTTGATTTTCAACTCTTCAATAACATCTCTTAATCTCTCTGTGTAAGTTGGTTCTAACCTTGATCTCTCTGTGTAAGTTGGCTCTAGCCTATCTTAAATTGACCATACGCTTTTTGGGATTAAGAGTCCCTTATTTTCATGCCTCCCAAGTTGGAGAACAATCCCGTATCTACAGTACGAGTGCTCCAAGTCATGATTCACTTTTTTGTTATTTCAAAATGAGCTTGTGGAATTCAAATTAGATGAACTCATGGTTAGAACCCTAAATTTAACTGGAAAAAGGAAACTGTGCATGTTTATATGACTGTATATATGCATATATATAAGTGGGTGGGTAAAAAGTATTAAAATGAGTGATTTATTGACATTCAATTCATGTCATGTTAGACTATTTTTTACAAATCAACAAATACAATTACATTTCCATTCAATATTTTAACCTTTTTAACTTCGAAAATCTGATTGGAAGTTTTATATAATTAAGTGAGTTGACTGAATTTTTTTTCATTTTAATGACCTATTTGCAATACGGGCCTCGCCTTAGTGACCGATTAGCCATTTAACCCGCTTGAAAAGAGTACTATTCAGTAATCTAAATTACATGTGTAAAACAACTGCCAAGACCAGGAGAAGTTACATTTCCTTCAAACATATGTTGCAAACTAAACAAGACATTGACCAAGTAGCCTACCATTTCCAATTCCTTGTTAGTACAGTGTGATCTTCCTATCTGCTCTCCATCATCAAATATCACTCTCACTAGTCCAATTGCTCCCCCCACCTTTTGCTTTTCAACTCCTCCTTGGCCATTTGAAGTTTCCACATGCTATATTTAGCCAAAAAAGTGAGATTTCTTGCATTTCGATTTCCCAACCGCAAACATATACATCTTATAAAAGTATATCCAGTCAGCATGTCTGACTTGTTTTAAAGGCTTTTGATTTTAAGTAAAAAATATATGTTTTTTATTAAGTAAAACAGATTATTTAAAGTTTGGAAATCCGTTTTAAAAGTTGGCATTAAGTACATTTTTGATAAATTATTTTAGTTTTGTAATTTTTTTAATAAAAATTAATATTATTATTCATATTTATAAATGGCTTTTTTTACTTTTAATAACTTATAAATCATATAATAACAATTAATATTTATTCATATAATAACTTTTAATAAAAAATTTATTTTAAAAAGTAATATGAAATTTAATAAATAAAGGTAAAAGAAGTAAAATTTTGATTTGATTACTCGTACCCACCTCTGTATCCCACCTCCCATAAGTTATCAGAAATTCATATTTTATGTATTTGAGGTATGAGTTTTAAAATTAAAAAATCTTAACCAAACAATGTATGGATTTGAAATGAACAAAATACAAACCTAATACTAGAAGACCGAACCAAACCACCCCAAAAATTTTCGAATCCTAAGCATATATTTTGTCCGTATAAATTAGGATAGTTACTGGATTTATAGTCTCGAGTCATCTCCTTTCAGTCGCCCACGTGTAATCGTCTACTTGCAATACCAGTATAAATTGTACACCCTTAAATTACTACAGTCCACCTAATAATATTAGTATTAGTATACTTTAGATGGGATTCTTGGTTTGTTGCCCCGAATACTCTAAACAATGTCCTGATTATAACCAAAGGAGTATATAAGTATATTAGTGTATGTAATGATGAAGGCGTGAGTTTGGCGCAAGGGAAAGTATTATTATTGTATTACTATAACTCTATATGTGGAGCTTTCCTTCGATCTTTCCTAAACACAATTGTTTATTAAGAATTCTGAAGTACGATAAATTAAATTTAAATTATTTTGGATTGTGTTTATGAAATTCTTAAGAGTATATTTTCCTCCAAACATGATTACAAGCATTTCCATATAATTGAAATTTGATATGGATTATGTTGCAATTCTTAATGTTTGTTGAAGGATTAAGGTTCGTTTGTTAAAAAAACAGGTAAAAAGGTGTTTGATAAAGAAAAAATATTTTTGTTCTAAAAATTGCTGTTAGAGAAAGCACGTACCTCAATATTTTTAGAAAAAATTACTTTACAGTTTTTGCAGAAAATAATTATAACTGTTATCATCAAATCTTTTCAAAAATATTATGTTTTTATATTATATCACAAAATATGCATAAATAAAAAAATTATCAAACATTCATCAAATTTTTCTTAACAACACTTTTTTTACAGTACAGTAGTTTTGAATATCAATACCAAACGGAGCCTAAATTTCAAAAAAGTTAAATGTGCTGTTGATTAAGTTCAACTTTATTTTCTAATGGAAAACTAGTAAATGTATGTTAAAAAAACAAACATGTACAAGGCATAAGATTGAATAATATTATAAATAAATAAATAATATATTTTTAAAAATATATTAATAGAATTTTAATATAAATAAAATAATGATACTTAAATAATAAATTATAATTTTAAATAAATTGAATAGTTTAAGTAGTAATGAAATTGAAAATTATACAACAGTATATGAATTATTTAACTTAGAATTTTCAAATAATAATGCCTTCATTTGAAGATCTACACTCACAATCTCCTGAAGAACAATATTATGCAGGTTTACAGTCAGCAGTGTACCCATCTGTTAATCAACTATTTACCTTCCTAATCACTCGTTTAACAAATTCGAAGATGATAATAAAGGAGTATGTTGTCACATACTCGAGTGGTTCTAAAAACGGTTAATTATCATCATCATTAAAGTATGTTATGATTAAGTAGACTTTTAATTAAGTGATGGAATCTATTCTAAACATAAGAGAATCGATATCTGGGAGTAATAAGGTTACAAGGATATGGATAGATATCACACCGTCCCTTCCTTTAAACAACGTGGGAAAATTAATCTAGTCATATTCATATACTTGGTGACTTCACTTTCAATGTCCCCATACAAGAATTTCTTACAACTACAGCTACCCACTTTGCTATTTTGAACTAAAAGCAAGTTCCCTACATTCTCCCCCACTAATACTATAAAATCTTCTTTTTATTCATTATTATTAGAAAAACAATTAGATAACTTAAACTGCCAACTTGTGAGTCCTAATTATATTTATCCTAGATTCGAATTTTACTCACTCCGAAATTTTTTTAGAATACATATCATTTATAAGGCTACAAGCTAAATTATTCAAAAAAAAAACTCAAATATTCGATTTCTTATTATAAAACTGAGTAAAATTCGAACTCTCACCTCTTGTTACCAAGGATGAGATATATTCACTAAACAATAATTTATAATAATGTTAGGAATTATATTGGTTTTTAGGAGAATATCATCGTCATAAGCCCACCAGGCCTTGCCGACCTGCTCACTATATGCTCCCCCACCCCGGTTGAGCCTTACTAAAGGATATATGGAGCTTTCGAGATGAACATAATTCAGCTGCTTAGGGGGTCCTATTGTACAGTTCAAGCTAAATAATCTACAGTTTTAGATTGTTTAACACACTCGCGAACTCGATAAAAACATTGAGAACCATACTAATGCAGAGCTCTTTGGTCATGCATTTATCTTCCGCTTCAACTTTTTGCACATTCCTTATTAGTTATTACTTTCACAATGTCCCGAACGGAAGCTTTACCCGAAGACATTGGCATACATTATATAGTTCCTGCCATCTATGTTTTTTTTGAACTACTTAAAATTTCAAAACTTTTTCTCCAACTAATTAGATTAATCTAAAACGCCATATTCATCACTTATGCATGCTTGGTTATGTTCTCATTACGAAAGAAGACAAACAATTTAAACATACAAATCATTATCCTTCTGGAGTCTCGCATTTCAGAGTAATAGAACACTTCTAGAAATTCTTCTTAACTTTTTAAATGGACCAGAGCATTGCAATGTGTATGGAAACTTGAAGGGACTAGTACACTCACAGAAAAACAACTATACCATTGTTCTTGATTTAATTTTTGTTTTGGTTTAGCAGAAAATTACGTGCAACCTGCTATTCAAGAAACTGCATGTTCAATCAAATATCAGTTTGGTTTACATTTTTTCTCAACTTTACTAGCCCCCTTCACCCCCAGATAATTTACATTGTACAGGATTCCCACGAGATTGAAGGGGTGAGGTTAGGTAAAAGATAATCTTAACAAACAAAGTCAGAGAAAAGGTGAAGCCCACATTTTGGCTGAAAAAACTATTGAATTTACCAATAATTTTTTTTTAAAAAAACCTGAAGTTTCTTTTAACCCTGACCTTCCTCAGTAACTTTCAATCTAGAGTTGTAATACAATCAAATATCATTCAAGTCATCCTCAGCACCACTAGAATAGTCTCTTTCATGGTGAATAACATTGCGTTGTCGAGAAGTGCTTCCATTAAATATTCTTTGACGTTTGGATGTTGAAGCACTCACCCTGGCGCCTGAGTAACTCTGTAAGCAACCAAAAACATTAGAACTTCATTGAAGAATAAGTATAAATCCAAAACCCATGAAATCCAGTCAGCTTATTTTACCTTAGATTCAATCAATTCTTCATCAGAAACTTTGGATCTCCGTCTTACAGTAACCGCAGAGGGTGCTGGAAAATGTTCAATCTCATCTATTGATTTCCCTTCTCTTGCCCTTTTCTTCCTCAAGACAAGTTTAGTAGGAAGAGGCTGTGTATAATGATACAAATCAGTAAATTTACTAGTAAAAGATGATCTTCATTAAATAGGATTATGAAGTTATAGCAGCAAATACCACGTAACGGGCTGCTGATTCACCGAATGAGACGAGGTATGTTGTCGGGTCTGTTGCATCTTCACCACGTACCTGTCCATGCAAAGGATATTACTAAAGAGAGATTTCAGTGAAATCAGATTGTGTTGATTGATAACAATAATGCCCATACATCATAGTGATATTCGCGGACCCATGAGAATGATATATCTTCATTTTCGTCATACATGTCTTTAGAGAGCTGCAAGAGTACAGGAAAAATTAGATTATAATTTGTTACTAATAGCCAGTTCTGATTATTAACTAATATTGGTGGATCTACCTCATCAAGAGAAGGAGCCATGTAGCCCAGAAATTTATCTTGCTCGGCATTGTCTGAAGCTGTCACCATAAAACTTTTCATAATGGCCTGTAACGGAGAGAGAACAGAAGAATAAATATAACAGCTATAGGAAACATCAGTTTGTTTTTGTAGCCTTCATGAGAACCTGCAAGCATAGAAGATATCCCAACTCCTAGAGACCATGCTCAAGATCACACAAGCAAAAAAATAAAAATAAATAAAATGCAATGTCTGCAGGCTGGCTAGGCAGGAAGGTAGGAAAGTTGTTCCGATATTTTAAAAAGAAGAGAATATTCCAACAACATTTACTAAACTAGATTTTGCGGCTAAGGGCAAACTCTTCTGAATTCTGAACTAACACTTCTCACATAATATACCAAGCAAGATGCTGCTGGAAGGAAATAGATCCGTGTTTATATAAAGATAAGTGGGAATTGTAAACAAAAATTTATATGATGGGCACAGGCAACATGTTCTCCAAATTATAAAACTTTATTTTGTAATATATAATACGTAAAAACTGATCGTGACTAAATTTTTTCCTAGCAGTTTAAGCTTGCATAACGGAATGCACACTATATGCATTACCACCTTTTCAACATTTACAATTTACCTGAGATTCGTGGGCATCACGAACTGATTTCTCTAACTTCTGGTAGATTTCTGAATCACCAGTTGGAGCACTATCAAAGTTTATAATAACAAACCGGTCATCATACCTGGATCACAAACAAAATATGTACCAATTAGCATGCACAAAGAAAAGTCTGCATATTAGTTTCTAGAATTAATAATTTTTAGAATATTAACTCTCTGAAATATGTTCATCAGTAATAATTTATGAGTTCTGAAGAAATTCTCCTCAGCTGTCTCTTTCTATATACATATATACATTTACCAGCAAATAAACCATGTGATAGTGTCTGACAACTATCTATACGTTATTTATAACAGAATTTGATCTGGTATACATTTACAGTTGATAAATCACAACACCGAGGAATACTTGGTCAGTTGGTCTGGTTTATAGTAATTAGTAAAATGCCAAGTAATTAGAAAGAACTAGAGTGCAGCAGCATATAAGCCAAAGAACTAGTTTATACTTTGATGATAGTTATAGGTGAATTAATATTCTTTTATTTTTATTTTTCAATGTAATTAATTCTTAAAATATTAATACCACTTCTCAATGTAATATTTGTTTACCAACTATTTTCTGCTTCTGCATTCAGTAGAAAAGAGCATATTAAATTATGTAAGGGCCTTTGTTTGGCATGCTGCTGTAAGTTTTCCCATAATAGTCAGAGGGCAATGAATCACAGAATTAGTAAGATAATGTCTTCAACAAGGTTGCGAACAGATTCCAACAGAGTAAGTTCATACCTATCAAAATCAGGAAACAGCGGCAGAACTTCTAAAGGTTGTAAATTTCTATTGGTTGAATGCACAGGACGATTCTTGCATGCCTCAAATGAAGACTGAATCTCTTGGATTTTCCTCCCCCTAGAAAAAAGACATATAATTTTCATTTCCCAAACATCATGTACAGGGTACAGCAAACAAGAATGGTTATAACATACCTATTGTTAGAATTATCAAGAATGCCGCAGCCTCTTTGCTTGTCTCTCAGTTCTTTCGCTTGTTTTTCAGTAAGAGACTAATAGATAACATCATGGTTAGCTTATTGCACATTTTTATAAAATCAACAGCTTCTATAATTTTCTCTCATATATACCTGTTTTGTGGAATCCATATTGAGAGAAGAGATATATTGCGTTTTCACCAGCCAAGAAACCCCTTGGTCAGTAGGGCGATCCTTTCTTTTAATGCCATCCTTTTTAATTGGGGTAACAGGATCATCATCACGCAACAATTCCTCATCTTCTGGATCAAGGAAAATGTTTTCACCCTTTGGAGGACTGTCAAGTTATGAAGGGAATGTTTCTCATAAATAACAAATTCTAGCATATTAGGTTACTAAAAGAATAAACTTTGAAGGAGCTTACTTATATACGCTGAGATCAAGCAGATCAAGAGGAATCCCGAGGTCTGGCTCAACATATAATTGAGGCTTGTGCAGTTTTTCCAAGGATGTGATTCTATATTTTGATAACCTGCAAAATAAACCATGCAAATCACAAAAATAATAATTGAATGAACATCTTAACAACAATAATAATACAAAGGACACTATGGAACAAGTTAAAGAAGAGTGATCAAAATTTCAAAAAAAAATTATGAAAAAATTTCTTCAAATTGTCCTCATAAAGCAAATTTTCTTCTGACATGAGAAGTGATGTTTTCTGTGAAAAAATCCACTATGTGGAAAAGTTTTAACTCCTTACATCCTTTGCATTCTGGGGTCTGGACCAAGCAAACACATAAACCAAAAGGGTTAATTATCAACAAACCGAATTGTTCCATTCTAATGTATCAAATGGATCACCAAAAAATTTCAGGTCTCATTTACACCACTCAGTTTAAATAAAGTTACATTCCATTGAATTTTGAAATTTTGAAACATGGAAAAAGGTGACTAGACTAATTTTTCTTTGACTAAGAATGCCAACTTCTCAACCCGCTTATATATATGTGCATTACATTGGGTTTTCAGGATTCTACATCCCCATTATCCTTTTTAATCGAATTTAATGTTTATTTTTGCAAATTTCTCTAATTCAACCTTTTAGTTTTTATTATTTCATCATCACGATTCCATGTGGACAAGTTCACGCCAAATTCTAGTCAAGTCCATGTAATTAAATTTAATGAAAAATGTTTATTTTAACGCTAACTTCTCAAAAATAAAACGGAGTGTAACTTGTTTTGTGTCGAGTAATTTAAATGGACCAAAAAAATTTGGGTGATCCACTTGATATAATGGAATGAAAAAAGTGAGTCAGTTGATAATTAACCCTAAACAAAAATACATATTTCACATTTGTACCATTGAATGGACAGAAACTATTCAAGATATAATATACTGGTAACTTGAACTAAATTTCAATAAAAACACAAATTATCAAAACTGTACAACGGAGAATCACCAATACTGCTATGATGAATAGCCCATATCTCACTGAGATTGGGGTCACAAATACTTTGCAATATAGATATTGTTAATTTTTCATATATCATGTGTGTAACAATATTGACTAATATCTTAAAGGATCGTTCTAGGTGACAGAATTTTAGAACACAAACAGTAGATGTATTGCATTTGTTATTATCAAGATGAGCGGCTGAATTTACTGAAAGAATCATCAAAGAGTGAATACATACCGATCTTTATCTCTTTTCAATGACATCAGCTTTCGCTGTTCCGTTGGATCTGGTAGTTCATTCCGAAATCTTCCAACAAAAACAAACAGAATCAATAAGTTGCAACACATATTAACTTCATCTTAACAACACCTAATGTTGCCATGTCATACTCACTTCATCTTGCAGATAAATGTTGTTGGCTTCTTCAATCGATTTTCAATCCGGTCTGCACTCAGAAATGGCGTCGCCTTTCTGTCACCCATATGTGAGCCAGTGATTGATGCAGGCATTTTTGCTCCAGAGGATATCATTTGGGTCTTATGCAGCACTTTATTTTGAGAATCTTTTAACTGCTGCCTATGTTTATCTTCTTGTCTTTGCTTTTCATATTCCTTCTTCTTGCGCAATCTCCTCTCCTCCTCTGTCTCAACCCTACCTGAAGGCCCATTTGATCTTCTTCCTGGTGCAACAGGAATAGATGGCTTATGTTGTTTGGAGGACAACCCTTGATCTAAAGCTCCGTCCTTTTTAGTTCCCCTACCACCTGCTTCAACTTTGCTCTCCTTGCTTTGAGTAGGAGGCGGCGGCGGGGGTGATGATGGCGGAGGAGGAGGTGGAGGAGCATTTAAACTCGGAGGAGACGAAGGAGGAGGTGGTTGCAATGGCTGGTTACTGAATTGGGAGTACTGTGACGAAGGATAGTACATTGGCGGTTGGAGTGGTTTTGAATTTTGTGCTAATGGAGGTGGGGGAGGCGGGTAAGAAGACTCAGGCGGTGGCGGAGGCGGCGGATAGGGATATTGTTGTTGATGTTGAGGAGGAACAGCTAAAGGAACCTGACTTCTTGGTGGAGCCCCATAATGTGGCTGCTGAAAGCTAGTACTAGACTGATAAGTTTGTTGAAAAGACCCATCACCCCAATTCTGAGAATACTGAGTTGATCCTCCTCGTGATTGAGGAGGCACAGGCGGGTTCTGATTTGGGGGAGGTGGAGCAACAAAAGTGGACTGAGGAGGCGGTGGGAATGGCCGGTACGACGCCATGACCCAAATCTTGGCCTTACCACTTAATTCAACCAAACAAGGCAAACCTAAAACCTCAATACAATAACAAGAAAATACAAAACCCAATCTCAATCTCAATTCACTAGAATTTTTAACTTAACTGAGAAACCCTAATAAACAGAATCTTGAACAATGGAACCCTGAAAAAAATGAATCAAACCCAACAAAGCTTCAATTCTCCACTAGAATAATTATATAAAAATACCATCTTTCACTGAAATCAAGAATCAACATAGACCCAGATATCAATTTTTCAAAAGCCCATAAATCGAAGATAACTATTCAACACACAAGAAAAAAGACAAAGATTCATGACTGATACAATCTTTACCTCTGGGATGTACATGTGTGTGTTTTCAGTGTGTGTAGAAGACGCAGAAGACAAAAAGTTTGTACCTTTATAGCAAGTCCGGTGAGAGGATATATGTAGCTTCCGGTTGTTCGAGCTATAAACCGTCCACCCCAATTCAAATATGCATACAGTATATGTATGTATTTTTTTATTATTGGTTTTTCCTATAGAGGATTCATGTCTAAATAGGATATATATGTAATATAATAAAATTTATTCTTTTATATGTTTTATTTATTTATATTTTTCAACTTCTAATGTTGTCAGTCCGAAATTCACTTATTTTTTATTTTTATTAAAATTTTATAGTTGTATTCTTTATAATTAATAAAAAATATTAATTAGAAAATATTCTTTCCGTTCCCTTTTAGTTGTATACTTTATTTTCAGTGTGGTCAAATTAACTCATATTTGACTGTAATTTAAATATAATATATAATTTTAAAAATAAATAAATTTTATGTTATTAAAAAATGTATATAATCTACTTTAAAATGTATTTTTTAATTTTCTAAAATTATAAAAGAATAATTTTTTATTGTTAGCTAAAAAGTAGTCAATTTGATCACGAAAAGTAAAAAAAATTATAATAAGCGACAGAGGAAAAGGAAGTATAATGAGAATTCTTTTACTTTTCCCCCTAATATTGAAATATTTGAGGGTATAAAATAAGAATATACTTACGTTGTGTGTATTTTGGGTGATCCAAAATAATCTATCTATACTATATTATTAAAGACGAAAGATTAAAAGTTTTGGTCGGTATGGTACTAGGTGAACCATAGAAAAGATCTTGACCGTCCAATTTTAAGTGAACCATAGAAATAATCTTAACCGTTGAATTTTAATAAAATATAATTTTAAAATAATATAATCATACATACAATTCTAACACCAATAATTCTCCTTTTATGCAAACAACTCATAAACAATATAATTCTAAAGAATATAAACATTACTACTAAAATACAATCTCATATTAATATTCTAATTAAGATATCTCACATTAATCTCCTAAGTAAAATACATCTCTATACAAAACAAACAAATATTATCCTATTAAAATATAAATACAAATAAATTATATAAAAACATATACATATAATATTAAATAAAATTTAAATTATTATTATACAAATACAAATAAATTCAAATCATTAAAAAATATTAAAATAAAAATATTAAAAAATTAAAAAAATTCATCCGTGCATCGCACGGGATATAAGCTAGTAAAGATAATATCGACAAATATTGTTTCCGCATTATATAGAATATAGTGGCCGTTTGAGGTTCCTTATACTTAAAATAAGTTAATTATTTTATTTTTATTTTTTACATATTTTTTTAAATATAAATAATTATTTTAGAATTTTAAAATCAAATATTATTTTTAAAATAAAAAATAAGTTACTTATTTTCAGAAAAAGTACATATACATACCTACTTTTTCCGGAAATAAGGGCTTATTTCCAGAAAATAAGTGCGGCTAAACACCCCCATAGTTTTTTCCTTTTCAGGATAGTAGGGAAAAGTAATCTTATAAATAATCATAATTTTTTCCCAAAAGTATTAAAAATAATATCAACACATATCCAAGAAATTGTGCCATTCCATAGTTTCTATAAAATTGAAAGGGTAAGCGTCATAAGCGAATATTCTGCATTGTCTGGTACATTCTTCCTTGTATAACTTCTTTATTAAGGTTTATAATATAATTCCTGTGTATATAAGTTTTTTTTCTTTTTCGGTTTAATATGTATATAATAAATAACCACTACAAAAGTAACAAAAGAAAGAGTAATACAGACAGTTGCCAAAACAAGTTTCAGGCTTCCAGTTCTAGCCTTGAAGAATCAAAAGTATAGAATACAATATTACAAACATACAATCTTCTGTTCACAGTGAAACTTGGAAACAATAAACTTTCCATCACATTTCATTTCGCAAGACACCAACAGAAACTTGATTTTAACCAACTCCTTAAACTTGTATAAGGATCTCAGATCCAAATTATACACATTCTACTACTATACACAAATTCCCTGGCATTCATGCTCAGTCGCATGCACATACACATTTTCTCACAAAATTTTCCACGTTAACTAGGAAAAAAACAAATTACTAATCCTTGAAAATTATTAAAAGCTAAAGTTTTAAACTGTTGGTCCGGCGTAGGTACAACCACCTAGATTGTTTCTGACCTGAGTATAACTTACATAGCAACTTGAATGAAGGATACAATGGAGAATATAATATGAAAAACAACATTAGAGTCTACAACTTCACACTCAAATTTCTACTGCAATCACCGATAACTTCGATAACTAGGACTGTACATACAGCTCTCTGCATACGCTACCAGATCACGTGGTTGTGGGAGACGTGTAGCCAAACCTATGAAGCAATGATAAGTCAGAAGAGCACATATTTTTCCTGAAATTCCAGGCTTTTTTTTTCTCAGGAAACAAACAAATTTATAATAAATATATTAATACTACAAGTGAATTGTACCAAGTTCATATGCTTTGGCTGCCACCTTGGCAGCAATATGCGCAGAAATCTTTCTGATATTGGTAAATGGAGGAAATATGAGTCCCTTGTCAAAGTTTTCTTGTGTTACCTCTGCTGCTAGAGCTTCAGCTGCGGCAAGAAGTCAATTATGGTGGAGATGGAATGAGTTGTGAGGAAATTAAGACGGAAACAAGGAATTCTAAGGGAAACTCTCATTAATACTGGATCATGGTTGTTATTCTTCTTAGGACAATTCTAAATCTTCACTCATAATAATACTAGTGTACGAACTTACAGGCTGCCAGAAGCATGTCATCGTGAACACGGATTGCACCTGATATGATCAAACCCAGACCAAATCCAGGGAATATATAGGCGTTGTTTGCCTACACGAAAAATAAAATAAAACAGAATCAGTTACTTAAATATGATTGTGTTAGTATTAAATTGAGATAATTTAAATGAGTTGGGACCTGTCCAGATGCATGTATCTTTCCATTATACTCAATAGGGTCAAATGGACTTCCACTCGCATATATAGCACGGCCCTAATAAACAAAATGTATCACATGAATCAACAAAACCATTAGTCCAACTACGAAATGAATGATGTCAAAATTTTATGCAAGTGTGAAGTACAGATTATGGACGTTATTACCTTGCTCCATGTGTATGCTTCTTTAGCTGTACATTCTGATTGTGAAGTTGGGTTGGAAAGAGCAAAGATAATAGGTTTCTGCATGCACCAATTATTTACAGCAGTGTTAGCTTTGTTCAAGGAATTTTTTTTGTAAATGGAAGACAAATTATCAGAACTAATATGTATATATATACAAACCTCATTTAAGGATGACATAGTCTCCACCACGTCTTTAGTGAATGTTCTTCCCACTCCCGATGATCCAATCAACACTGTCGGCTTGATTGCCTGATAATTCAGAACAAAGATATAAAGACCAAAAACCTATATTTTTCTAACCGACACAGGAAAAGAGAGTTTGTCTCTTCAAACCTTCACAGCATCCACAAGTTCTTTAATAGGTTCATGTTCATGGGCCCACGGTTTCTTGAAATGCTGAAGTGATTCCAAGCGAGATCTGACAATCAAACCCTGGACAAAGAAAAGGAAGATATAATTGTAGTTTATTCCAGATTAGAGAACATGGATTGTTTTTGTCAAAAAAAAGAAGAAAAAGAACATGGATTGTACTCTACAGTACCTTTGAGTCTACAAGAAAAATCTTCTTCCGGGTTTCTTCCAGCGGGGTATCCGTCTGCATATATCATCAGTTATAAACACTGCTAAAATATAACTACTTTCAACTTATAGTAGCCAGGATTTATAACTATAAATAATAACTACGCAAAGTTTTTACCTGCTTTGATATTTCAAGTGCTATGAGCTCCGCAATACCAGTGCCAGCCTGAAGCAGCCAAGAGACGAAAGAAACAAATGTAAGTCCACATTTTAGAAGGGGCAAGATGTTTGTGGGGGTGGAAACAAGCTAATGAAGAAAATCGCATCATTTTGAAGATACAAACAAATTCTAAAAGAAGAGCAACAACTAGGAGGAAGGTGCTCCCGGATAAGATTATGGGAATGCCTTTTGATTATCAGTTTTTGATTTATATTTGAATGCACATTAATTTTTCGGCTAAAATATAATATAAAGAAATCTTTTTCCACGAAGGTAGTAAAGCCGCACCTCGCCTGCTCCAAGGAACAGGAACTTTTGATCAGCTAAGTTCCCACCAACTAGTTTTAGTGCTGACATAACTCCTGCAAGTACCACAGACGCTGTTCCCTGAAATAATGTATGTAAGAGAACATACTTAATCATTACACAAACATACAGAGGGTCTTGCGGTATACCTGTATATCATCATTAAAAACAAGATGGGTAGCTCCATACTTTGCCAAAAGATCGAAGGCATTGTGGTTCGCGAAGTCTTCAAACTGACAGAATGAATTGATGTCAATTATTGTAGGTATTGAAAGCCCTGATACTAAATAACTAAAACACGTAAAAATAAGTAAAGAACCTGTATGAGGACTTTCTCTCCATAGTTTTGCTTAACCGCAGACATAAACTCATGTAAGAGTTCGGCATATTCCTGTTAGGAAGAAATATTATACAATTCAATAACATTGAAACGAATTGCTGCAAAACTAAGCATATCATGAGATCATAACCTGGCCGGTTGCCCTCCTCTGCCTCAGCCCGATGTAGAACTCATCGTTTAACAAATCCTCGTTGTTTGTCCCCACATCAATGGTTACAGGCAAGCACTGAAGATGATAAAAATATACTGTAAGTGCCTTCTACCTCTCGATTGATGGAGAGAGAGAGAGAGAGACAATGTTATGGATATATAGCTGACTAAAGCCACCAATGTATATTTGATTAATAACTGGATGCTTGCCTTTCCATTCTCAATCTATCACGGCATAAGAACTTATAACGAATTTAGCTACCACTAAGTTTTGTTCAAAGTTAATTATTACGTGATTCATGTGAAGCTAGAATCTCAGAGTGATAGACACAGAAGTTGCTAATGACAAGAAATATAGTAACGCTCGCCATAAATTTGAAGAATGGCAACATTGGCCTCAAAAATACTAACCGCAGAAGGACGAATTCCGCCAAGCGCTGTATACAGAGATAGTTTTCCTACAGGTATCCCCATACCCTGATGACATAGAAGTACATGTCACATGCATATAAAGTTTTTGTCAATTAATGCAACCTCTCAACTAGGTTATTTGAAACATTGAATGATGAAGCATAACAGTCAAGATATCAACTAGATGTATATCAGAATACCTGGCAACCAAGATCCCCAAGTCCTAATATTCTCTCCCCGTCAGTGACAACAATGACTTGAATTTTCTTCTCAGGCCAATTCTTCAGTACTTCAAGAATTTTGCCTCTGCAAAATATAAACAGTTATATTTTCTATCAAGATAATGAAATATACGACCACAAAGTACTGAACATATACGGAATGGGAATACACATACTTTTCCTTCAAACTGATGAAGAGACCCTGAGGGCGCCCTAAGATGCTCCCATATTTCTGACATGCCTCTCCAACAGTTGGAGTATAGACAATAGGCAGTAGCTCCTCCACATTTTCAATCAGAAGCTTATAGAACAGTCTCTCATTGTGTTCCTACAATCAATGATAATAATCAACAAGATACATCTGAGGTTCAGTACAACAGAATGCATAGAATAGCATGGAAACAAGCTTAAGCAGCACTAACTCAAATATAGGTCCTCTTAGCTAATAAATTTGAGCAACAATATCTCCATTCACATTCAGTTTACACAGACTAATGGCTCACTTAGACATTTTACCTGGTAATCCATCATAGCCATATATTTCTGCAGAGGCACTTGATAGTTACGTATACAGTTCATCAATTTCTTGACCTGATTGTAGACACACACGCACAAAAACATACCAACTTTTATAACAGAAAAGAGCAAATAATAAATTACTTGAAGCTTGTTATGTCATCATCAATTACCTGGAGGTCTTGATTGACAACAACGGGAGGAAGAAGTCCCCGGAGATAATGAGCATCCCTCTCTTTTTCACTAAAAGCAAGCCCTTTGTTGTGGTGAGGATCCCGCATCAATGAGTACCCGCTACAAAAAGCGTAAGAGAATTCTCATTGCCTAAATCATCTTCATTTCAATTCTCTTTAAATAAATTAAAAGAACAAGATCGCAGTAAATTAGCAAACTTCCACCATTTTAACAATTTACGCAATTATAATATAAATTGACATGTACATTAATTTACCTAGCTACGGAGAGAGTCCAAGGAGTAATATTTTGTTCTTCAGTAGCACTGTCCTCACCGTACACATCCTCAACACCACCTCCAACGCTAGCTTTTGAGTCCGATTCAATAACCTGAGCAGCAGCAGCAGCCTTTAAATTAGTCTCCATCAAAACGGTAGCGTTTCGATCTCCACTCGAACTCGAACTCGCCGAAACCACTACCAAAGGAGCTGAAACTCGCCTTTGCACATAGCTCCTCGATACTCCAATCACCGGATTGTACTACACACATCATCCCAAACACACACACACAAACATTATATATATAGATAGATCAAACTATAAGCAATTAATTAAAAATATAAACACATAAATTATATATAGATCAAATGAGAAGCAAATAAAATAGATACATACGCACATTATAGATACAGAAATACATATATAGAGATCAGAAAGGTGGATTAGTTACCAGAAAGGTGCCTCCATTGAGAGACATCATGGTGAAGTGTGAGCTGAAAACACGACGGCGCCGGAGAATTAAACGTTAACGGCACCGAATCGCCGCCGTGAGAGATAGCGAGAGAGAGAAATGACGGCGAAGCCTCCTCAGCGTATTTATACTATCTGGAGATGGCAGCTAATACAAAATTAGTGAAATTATTGTTATACCCTTAAGGGATGTAAGAAAAGTGGTTGATGGACGGCTGTGATTGAAAGTTGGGGTTTGGTTAAACGTGGGGGGTTTATTTGTTTAGGAGGTGTTTGGCGTGACTTACAGGGGGATGAAAGTTAGTTAGCGTTCCGCTCCTCCGAAAATATTACACCCTCGGTTCCATTATTATTATTTTTAACTAGTTTCAATTTTGCACACGAAAAATTAATTTTAATCAAATTTGTACCAAAATACCCTTATACTGAATTTAATGCACACCTACGATAACCAACACTCTAGTTAAACATGCAGGAATTTAAAAACATCTTTAACTACTTTTTTATATTTAAAAATTACGTTTTTAACTTTTTACAAATTAATTTTAACCGAATCAAAAGTATTCTTTTTTAAATATTATCATAATAATATTATTAACAACAATTTCATTATAAAATATCAATAATGGAGGAATGTTGATTTTTTTTAATTTGGAATTTTGATTTTTTTTTATAATTAGGAATGCTGATTTTTTTTAAAGCAGGAATGTTGATTTTATGAACCGGAAAAGGAGTAATTTTTTTATTTTCATAATCAAAAGGTGGAGGAAATATCTACTGTAATTTTTTTCTAAAACATGTGACTTTTCATTGGAAATCAATAAAAACTCATTTATAATAGTATCGGTTAGTATATACCTATTGATTATGGTAGTTATTGAACAGAAAATTAGGTGAAATTAAATTTTCAATGTGTCATTAATCAAGAGTAACAGTGAAATTAAAAATATAAAAATGAAAACTCAGCCAGTATTTTGGGAAAACTAAAAAGGGTAATTTAGCCAAAAAATATGGGACGGAGAGAGTATTAAAATTTGATAAATTTTAAAATCATCGATTTTTTAATATTATATAAAATTTTGGTAATCATTAATTTTTTTTAATTAAATTTTTTTAAGCATAGCTAATATTGTACTAAACTACATAGTGCCCGTTTGACTGGACTTATAAGCTGTAAATAAGTATTTATTTACAGAAAAAGTTAGTATGTATGTACTTTTTCTGAAAATAAGTAACTTATTTTCAATTTTGAAAATCATATTTGGTTTTAAAATTCTAAAATAAATATTTATCTAAATTTTTTTTTTTAAAATATGTAAAAAAATTAAAATAAATTACTTATTTTAAATTTAAGTCCAGCCAAACGGGGCGATACTCATGTAGAGGTTAAACGAATTAATTTGTTAGGTAGTAGCATGGCATGAAATCATTAAGTAGTTGTGTGCAAGTGGGGTTACAAATCGAGACCACTGTTGTTCCGTTTGGAAAACAATACAAATCGCCTTTTCTAAAGTTTTGAGTACCTAAACATAATTTCGAAATAGTGTTCCTTTTTTTAAGATTTTATAAAATGAAAATTTTAAAGCGTATTATAATACACGTATACAAATTTTTTTGTGCCCATGTCTTGATCGCTTTATTTAAAATCGGCTACAGGAATTGATTTTTTTTTAAAAAAAAATCATAATGGATCACATAAAAAATCTTAAAAATTATATTATACATTAAATATATAGGTCAGGGTTTCATATAAATATATTTTAGAACTATATTATACATTATACATTATAATGCATGATATATATGATATTTTTTATAGTATATGATTTATTATTAACTATTTTTTCGTGTAATTATTTTTCTAAACATATAATAAGAGTGAAATAGAAGTTATATTATGTGGAAAATAATTTTATTTCTGAAAAATTATGCAATTTAGAGAAAATAAATTATTAGTGTACTGCATATACAACCTAACTAATTGCCGCAACAAAACCAAATATATTGTGTCCATTAACACAACGGATAAATATAATGATCAGACAAAATCGATGACATATGTTAGTCCTAAGTTCGGTTCTATTTTGAGTTTGGGTGTGATCCTAAAAAAGACAGATCACAAATACAAATCCGAAATAATAACTGATATAGGCGGCCTACATGATGCAATATGCGTCTGGATTCTCCTTTATTATATACATAGATTTAATATGATAATAATAATAATAAAAAAAAGAGAAGATTATTACGAATTATAATTCTAATAGGAAAATGAAAATTTTGGCATGAGACAATCGAATTAACATCAAACGAGGAAGAGAAGAACAACATCTATAAATACTCAGAAAGATGACTTGCATCAAGTGTAGATGGCTGCAATAGACTAATTTGTTATAAATGATTCATGAAGAAAGTACCGGAGCAACTTCACATTAAGATTTCTTACCGCCTGAGATAGGAAGATAAATAGTCAATCAATCTGCTCTTTTTCCTCAGGTATGATCGGAAATGCACTATGGTTGTGGCAATTTGTGTATAGCCGTCCGCAGGGTATCACTCACTCCATTGACAATTTCCTTCGTATAAATTACATTTGTTTGAATATAGTTTTTGATCTTCTCAAACTCATGTTGGACATTAAGTAACATATCATATATTATTCTGCAATTTTTGCATCGCACCCCTCCAAGCTTTTGACTCTACATTCTTGTTATGCAAATGATGTAGGGACCTGTTGTACTTGATATAAACATAAGAAGACACTTTTTGATGGGATTCATAGAGTTTAGGCAGTGGCATTTTGTGCATGGTAGTCCGCGAATTACCACTCAATCCGATGGAGAAATCTCCTTAAGATAAGTTGCATTTTTTTATGTTAAATATTTTTTCTAAATTGAACGAATCTTTTTACATATAATCTTTTTGCATCTTATTTGCGAAAATTAAAATGAAAAATGAAAAAACATTTGAGTGTATATTTTATGTAAAAACATTTTTGATATACATAATGTATAGAGTTCGATTTCATCACATCACTATTTTGATAAATTAAAAGATAAATTAAAAAATTAAAGTAAACTTAAAAACTTAAACAGGATGTGTCCCGATATCAATAAAGGTGAATTCAAATAAATAAATATGATCTTACTCGATGATTTAAGTAATATATGTATTTATACATACGCATATGCATAACCTGAATCTGAATATGAAACGGTATTTAGTGTATAATTAGAAAATTCACATCCATGCATATGTTGGATTTAAGTTTATAATAGATAAGATGATAAACATGTAGAAGCACAAATTTATGTGTTTTAATTTCAATGTTGCGGAATCTAAATTTAATCACTCTCTAGTTAGCAATAAAAAATGTATATTTTTTTTAATGAAATATACAATGATGAAGTTGATTAAGATTGAAGATGTATTGATTCCCTTTTTCTTAAAGATTGAAGATAACTTGATACCACATCATAAATTTAAATTTAAATTCTTTTCTTTTGGATCTTTTATATATAGAGTAGGTGAATCAAAAATCTTTACGGCTATCAATTTAATGTCTCTACTATTATTATTATTTTTTGTTATGTTTATTCTATATTGTATAATAGTACTTCTAAATTTTTACGATACAGATGTTATTGGATTTTATGAGGGTTCGACTACAACAACGTTACACAATATTCAATATGGACTAAAAGAATATATATATATTCGATATAATTGATGGAAGGTATATAACATATTCATATTGTATCCTTTTTTAACTAAGTTCTAATTTTTAATTTATCAATTTGGATATTTGCATGAGACAAGTTTGAAGTTCATGACTTAGAAAACTATCAATATCTTGGTCTAATAAATATTCTTACTAATTTCGACTTATAATAGTAAGTAATTTTCTATCTAATTTATTATAAAAACATATTTTATATACTGTACCTATATTATAAATAAATTAACATAATTTTTTTAAATTATAAATCAGGTATGCTTCAAGTGTGAGTACTTATAATTCATCCAAGTTTTATAGAGATCTCAACTATGATTTGTGTTGAATGTTTTACTTATTATATTTGAAGCTCATATTTGAAGCTCCCGCCATCACCCACAAACACAAGCACATATACGTATATATATAATTTTATCTAATACTCCCTCTGGTCCTATTTATAGGTCGTTTGACTTTTTACACGTAACTTTAGGTGTTTTGACCACATAGTTAGATTTAATATTTTTTAAATTTTCTTTTTTTAAATTAAAATTTAAATATTATATTTTTATTCAGAAAAAGAAAATTTGAAAAATATCAATTTTAACTATATAGTCAAAGCACCTAAAACTACGTGCAAAAAGTCCAGCGACCTATATATAGGACCAGAGGGAGTATATAATTATAATTTTGAGATATAATTAGGTCATCTCATTCATATTCCATGATATTGGAAAATCTATTGAATGAGACCGATGAAAAAAGTTTGGATTATATCTTCTCAGTCCTATCTTTTGTTATGGTTGGTATCTTCAGTCCTACTTTCTAGTCGAATTTACGTTGATATTTCATGTGTCACTTTAACAAGCTTTCAAATCGAGTGGAACTATTGAAATTGTTAGTTATAAATAGGTAATATATAAAAAAAATTAAACAAAATGAAAGTGATAAAAATTAAAGAATGCAAAAATGTATATACATTAAAAAAATTGGATCGGTACTAAGCACAATACATCAAAAAATATTGCATGAATTACCTTGACTTTTAATATATATATATCAACTTAAAACTAATTAATTATTATTGTTATGCACTAATAATTTTAAACTAAGATAGATGAAAAATAGAGTTTACAAAAATGGTAATATTCTAATGTACTTTAAATTCTAATATTGTAATTGTTAAACTAATGCATTAATATCTTAAAAAAATAATATGTACATTGATCAAGAGTTACAATCTAATAATTCAATTTTAATAAATATATATTATTATTAAATGTTTTCCAAATCTTTAGTTACTAAAATTTATTATAATCTTTAGTAACTAAAATTTATTAAAGACTTTACTATGTTTCGAGTTATTTGTAATAATTTATGATAGTTTATGAAAAGAGGAATAATATTATAATTATTTTATTTTCTATACTTAATCTTATACGATTTTTCAATAAATGTTTTCTTTAATAATTTATTTTCATAAACTATAATTTGAAACAAAAACAATGAAAGAAATTAAAGAATTTGTAAAAATATAAAAAAAATTGACTCACGTTTAAATTTTATATAAATTAAGATCTATTTGAAATGGAAAACTTGGATTTCATTAAACCTCTCGATCGGATCCTACAACGAACCCTCAACTAAACAATATGCTAGCTAACCTTCAATATATATATTTAATTTGCTTCAAATATATATTACATATATATACACACTTACATAAATATCCTTGACCAACTATTATGAATCCTACTTTTTGCTATACACTCACAGCTTCAGCCCATCTACCTTGTTTGGAAGTTCAATGTTTTAAGGCAGTAAGCATACAAGAATGCGAAAAAGACTGTAAAACCAACCAATACCACAGCTACTGGCGCCATGAAATCAGACTCATAACCATAATGATCATTTATATACCATTTGATAGTTGGATTAGTCGACATTCCAGGAACTGTGATGGTGTCTGTTACGTCGCCATACTGTGACAAGATTAATCCGTAGACAGTCCATGCCACGGGGCAGATGTAGTAGTACCATATCCACCACTTGGGAATTTTCTGTTAAATTTTTAAGAACAACAAACCATAGAGTTAGTATCCAAGGCTATTATCTTAGGACTCGATAGTATAAATTTTTATTGTTTCAGATTTTTTTTAAACTTACTGGTTTGGGGATGAAGAAACCGGAGAAGAGGTTGAAGAGTGCATAAAAAGCGGCTGCAAATATGGCTGCTACTTGTTGGTTTGGTGTGATTGATACAGTCATCATTCCGTAGTATGTGAAGTAGAGGAAGGAGAAAAATGTTATAAAGAAGAACCAGAAGAATTTTGCAGCTGTCCATTCGAAGCACACCATTGCATACACTATAAGAGTATAGTATATGGTTTGGATAAGCACATATGGTATCTCTACAAATACCTGCATCAACGGAACCTCTTTATTATAAGGTCTGAATAGGTTTTACTCACAAGTTAAAATATGACATTGAAAGGTTTTGATAACTACCTGTGATAAGGCATAAGGAATTGCAGAGTACATCCCAGCTGCTCTTTCTCGATAAAATACTGTTCTTTCAACAGCTACAATTGGCTGTACTGTTGAGCAATTATTAATTCCCACAAATAATACAGCTGCATACATGGCCCCGATGATAACTGAGAGATCAGTGCTGCTGTCCCTGTAACAGAATTAAAAGGATTGAATAAATGAAGAGCTATCACCTCTGATGCACAGAGATTATACTAGAAATCTAGTTTAGAGTTCAGGAAGAAATGGAGACTGACCTTTTGGTGCCAACTTTCCAGAAAATTGTCCCGACCATGAGTGCAGCAGCCAAGGTGAAAAAGTACCGAACAAGATTGTAATCAGGACTTCTCCAATAACTAATCCATTGTTTCCATAAGCAAGACTTGAACTGTCCCCATGTCGGCTGAGAATACTCTGTAGCAAAATAAAGGTCTTTCGCCCCTGAAGGTGGGATGCTTAACTCCTTCACTAAAGCCTGGTTCCTTCTGCTTATAGAAACACGAACCAGTTAGACCACAAACATGATGTTATGCCCCCTCAATACACAACTCACACTAATTAAATTCTTGACTTACTGATGCAGGGCTGATGATTTGTAGTGCTCAGCGAAATCCATCCCAAGTCGGCGTTCTGCAGCAACTGAACTCACTTCTAGCATCCATGTAGCAGGATTGTATTTTTCTTTGATTTTCGGGACCCCAGGAATCACCTTCAATGGATTGTGGAGTTTCATTCAGTTTCCCATTGAACTACAAATGAATTATTCTATAAATTTGAAGAATATTAAAATAGCTTGTACCTCAAAGTATTCTATAATTTTGTGAGAATTGGTTCCTAATGGTCCTGAATATATCACTTGTCCTCCTCTTTTCATAAGCAGCAGCTGATGCACAAAAATATGATAGTATAAAATATTGAGAGAGGGGGGGGGGGGGGGAGACAGATTAAGACATCATATAACTATTTTACCTCATCAAAAGCTTCAAATATGTCGATGCTAGGCTGGTGAATTGTGCAAACAACAGTTCTTCCAGTGTCCACTGTATTTCTAACAGTCCTCATGACAATGGCTGCTGCTCTTGCATCAAGACCAGAAGTTGGTTCATCCATGAAGATAATAGACGGATTAGCAACAAGCTCAACTGCAATTGTCAACCTCTTTCTCTGTTCTGTAGACAAACCACTGACTCCTGGAAGTCCAACAATAGCATCCTTGAGGTCATCCAGTTCGACCAGATCGATCACTTGTTCCACGAAAATCTAACAGCAAAAAAATATAGTGGTTTTAGTAATTTAAAACTTAACATTTTAAATTCTGTGTAGCGTGAACTATTGTATTCTTACCATCTTTTCTTCCTTGCTAATTTCTTTAGGGAGTCGAAGAAAAGCAGAGTAGATTAAAGATTCCTGAACAGTGATTTGGGGAGAGTGTATATCATTTTGTTCACAATACCCTGATATTCGGGCAAATGTTTCTTGCTTCTTTGGAAATCCAGAAATCTTGATGTCACCTTCAACATAACCACCTGTCTTTCTTCCAGACAGAACATCCATTAATGTTGTCTTTCCAGCCCCACTAACTCCCATCAGTGCAGTCAAGACTCCAGGCCTAAATGCACCTGTTACTTCCTGGAGCAACTGGAGTCTGTCCTCGTTTACTCCTTGGTCCTTCATCTCCTGTAGAAAATTTAACAAACTTCAGTATTGTAACCATGTTATTATGTTAGTACTGATGAATTTATAAAGCCCTAATGGCATTTATATATGCAACAATGTAGGCATGAGCGAGTGAGTGTGTGTGTGTGTGTGAGAGAGAGAGAGAGAGAGAGAGTGAGAAAGAGAGAAGAATCAAACCTGAGGCATATCAACATAGTAATTCACTTTATCAAAGGACATAGCAAGAGGAGTAAATGGAAGAACCATCCCTCTCTTGGGAGAAATACCGGCAGCAGCCTCAAGGCTGGCATCTTCATTTCGATTGACTCCTCTACTGGTCATTCTTTGAAGAGCCATTTCCCCTATAAACATTTACCACTTAAAAAATGAATTCTATTTGGATAAATATTGAATGTCATATAAACTTGTTCATCAAAATACTTACTCGTATTATTTCCATCAGATGCCGATAAAGATTTTGGAAGTGATTGAACTCCCTTTGAACTGCCTTTAAGTCTTTGTGATTCTGCAGATTCTTCCTGGCTAGCTTTCATCTCCATGGCCGTCTCTTTGGATATAATAGCTTGTTTGCTTTCAAGAGCTGACATAAGAACAACAGGACAAAAAATATTAACTAGTTCAATATAGAGAATCAACAATCCATGTTTTTAATATTTGAAAACATATGGTTGAAACTTACGATTTAGATACATAAGAGCAAAGGTGAACAGAATGTTGAAGAGAACTGCAAAACCAAAAAGAGCTGCTGCACCTATCCAAACCCAATTCTGGTTCTGATAGATATCTAGATTCTTCAATACTGCCAGTCCCAATCTAGTGGTGTTATCCGAGCCCTGAAAATGTACAACGTTAGCTTAAAAACGTGTTTATGCAGCATACTGTATGCAGCAACTCTAAATTTGTTTTGACTGAGAAAACCTTTTTACAACGTGAACTTTAAAACTCAAACAAGTATGAGAAATGTATGAACAGCATACCAGTTTATTCATCCATCTTGGTGCATACATTTCATTTACAGCCAAGGCATTGTAACCATAAGTCAAAGGTGAAACCCAATAGCCCCACTCCCACCAATTTGGAATTTCATCTGTCACAGAGGGAGCAAATTTTGGTGAGTTATAATAAATTCGCAAGTTGTCTGTACAAAGTTCAAGCTACAACATCGGATTCGATCCCGTCCATATAGGGAAAAGTTTCACAACTAAATTTATGTCGTTCCATATTTTACTTACTTTTAGGAAGGATAAAACCGCCCAAAAGAAATACAAGAAGTAGCACAAGGGCCCCTCCAGTGTTTGCAATGATCATGGTTCTACAAACTCCAGAAATGAGCCTAAAAATCCCAGCAGCCATTTGTTGGACAAGAAATATCAGCAGAAATTGCTTGAAGAACCTGAGAAAGTCAACAGAATACAATCTTATTTCACATTTTTCTTAAGTGGAATGATAACATTCAGTAGTGATAAAATAATTACTATGATATAGTTTTGTAGTTAGTAGTTACCTGCTACCTTCCGGGGCGAACCCAATAGTGTAGTACGTTACGACCATCCAAACAGTAGTTTCTAAAATAGAGATGGGTACTCTGAGCAAAAAATTTGGAAGTGTGAAAGTCCAGGGCGGGTGAAAGAGAAGGTCTCTCTGCTTGTAAAATACAGGAAGTCTCTGTATGGTGAGAGATAGTTCAGCAAAACCATTAAACATATTAATGATCATGCCGAATAAAAGTGCCCCAACATAAACTCCGCCATCATTTTCAGTCCTAGTGTGGAGTTCAGTCCTTAAAAACACGGTTGCTGCAATAATTGCCACAATGATGATTTGAACAGTCTTGAAGATATAAACAAAGGAGTTTCTCTGTATCAGTAGCCATTCTTTGTCAAATGAGGCCTTGAGGAGATCCATCTTAGGAACTAAGTACTTTTTGAACACAAGAGCAGCATCGTGGCTTTTGGTCTTGTCGTATGGGACTGCCAGTTCATTTTCGAGCCTCAGTCCCACGTGGAAACGCTTGAATCGGTTGGCAAATTCTGTCACTGATATGTATCTATACTCTCTTGATTTGTCTACCCAATATTGTTCCTGGTCCTTTCTTGAGGTAACCTGTGGCCATTGCACATTTTCAGGGTTTATCGAAATAAATTACACCAAAAACCTCACGACATTACATATAGGAACAAAAATTATCTAAAGTATGGACTTTGTAATATCGAGCAACTACCTCTTGCAAGAAGTCAGCGGTTCCCTTTCGCTCTGGACACTTGAATCCACAGCTCTCAAAGAATTCAACTACGTGTTCTCTTGGGCCATGGTAAACAATGCGGCCCTCAGATAAAAGGATGATGTCATCAAAAAGTTCAAATGTCTCGGGGGCTGGCTGAAGAAGGGACATTAATAAGGTGCCTTCAGTTAGGTGGACAATTTGTTGCAAGCACTTGACAATTTGGAATGTTGTAGAGCTGTCCAAACCCGTAGAAATCTCGTCCATGAACAGTGTTTTTGTTGGTCCAACAATCATCTCTCCTATATAAAGATTATATACAGGGAAAAATTCAAAGCCCATATTGTGCAGTCCATAACTTCATGTATAACATATATTCTTAACCCCATACTTTGTAGAGTGACGTGTCTGTCAAATGATGTCTAATATACTACAGTAGTACTTATGAACTTGCAGAACATTACGATATACATGTAACTTTATACGAGTAACCTCTTAGTAGAAGAGCATGCTTTTAAATTTTTAAATAAAAACTACCAAGGGAAAAATTATGTATAAGTTACAATCATTTCCAAAATAACTGATAAGGTTTCAACATGTGCTGAAGACGTTCACACACTATACAAAGTGTTGCAGGGACCATGTAGCATGTTAGGTGCTCTGATGTAGAATTTTATCGCAGTTTTCTCCACATTTATTAATTGTTGATTTATTTAGTCACTTGAAAAATGACGACTGGGTTGTTTTGCATGCGACTAGAGGAGTTGTAGAGATTGAAACTAATGTGTCTAAATCTCAGAGTGACCCAATGCACTTTATTTGGTTTGGCTAGTGTCTCTGTTATTTGTCGTCGGTTCTTTGATTGTTTTGTAAACATTAAAATAAATGTTTGACTAAATAAACTTGGCTAGCTTTATGTCACCTTCCATGAACATACAGATGACAATTTTCACACTTCATCCTCTGAAGATAATGGGATTGATGGGGGTGGTCCAAATGCAAAATGCTAAGATTTAGTCAGCATATCATTTTCTTCACCAATACTATATAGAAAGTTTATTTCTGACTAATCAAGATTCTAACAATAATAGTCTTAAAGTTGTTGGTTTGGTTTGGTTCTCTTAATCCATTATACAGCAAGACAAAAAGGAAGACCATCCAGTACTTGTGGCCAGTTATCGATCTCTCAATGTCCAATACATTCATTATACATACCCATTCATTTTGATTGCTTAGAGATTCATGAAACTTACATAAATTACCAACATTACTCAGCATCCAAGGGGTAAATAAGATCAGGTTAATTACCTGTTGTAACTCTCTTTTTTTGGCCTCCTGATATTCCTCGTATCATATCATCCCCAACGATAGTGTCTCGACAAACATCAAGTCCAAGTATCTGCATTGGTTGGTAATAAAAAGTCCACATAAGAGTTCATTTTCCTTGTTAGTTACAGAAATGTTTAAAAAATATTAGTATTTTTTTTATCATTTCATCTAAATCCGTTTAGAGATTCTTACACTTGTAGATTGCTAAAGGACAAGAACTTATGGTCCAGTTACGAGTAATATTAAAACAAACAAAAAAAAGGTTGTTAACCAGCAAAAGCAAACAGACATACAACTATACAAGGCCATTCTTACATACATACTACATCGCTGTCAAGATAAATTAACTAGGCATCATAATTTGAAGTCCTCAAACTTACCCTTAATGTGTAATCAGTAAACAAGCTGCTCTCAACCCCTTCAATTGAAGTTGCCTAATCAACAAGAAGTTAAAGAATTCAATTAACAAAATGGGACTTGGCAAATAAAACAATAGAATGCACATTGACTGGTTCCAAATCTCACATGATAATAATTTGTTAATAAATTTACCTTCATGAAAAGATCAATCTCAGCTTCAGGGAAAATCCCTGCATCCTTTTCCCTCCTAGCTAACTCAGTTAGGAGTTCTACACGTCATTCACCGATAACAATTTAGACACCAGCATTAATCTAAAACCCTTGTAACGTACATTTAAATTTTAGTTTGCTTAAAAAAATTGAAGTACCATATCTAGATCCAACACCCTGACATCTAGCAGAGAAATCCAGGGTTTCTTTCACTGTCATCTCTCCAACATGAACATCATTTTGGCTAATGTATGCCGATGTCTTCTGTGGCACAAACTCCTTAAGCTTGTGGCCATTGTATGTAATTTCACCTTTAACCTGATGTCACATTTACTCAGATTAATAACAAGTACACATCTAACCATCGCGCCAAACACGACTTGTTACATTTCATTGTTTAGTACTACATGTTTGTACTTATACATATTATTAGTAAGCCTAATTAAGTCAACAAAAGTAGCTTGGATGATGAAACTGACCTTTAAGCTAGAGTCCAGTTTTCCAGCCAAGGCCAGCAGAAGAGTTGTTTTCCCGGAAGAAGGTGGGCCCAACAGTAGGGTCATCCTGTAATTTTTTGTAAAAAAAAAAAATACTCTCAATCATACTCTACTTGCATGTACTAGTTGCATGATTATAATACTAATAGATTCAAACAGTAATAAAATACATACCTTGATGGCTTAATGATACCAGAAGCATCTTTAAGAATGGTGAGTCTTGTTTTTTCAGCTAAGGTAATTCCAAGGTAACTCAAAGCCGATTCAAAGATGTTACGGACAGTGTTGGGTAACGTTGGAAGCGCTCTATTTCCCACGAAACAATCTGCTTCTATTGTCAAATGTTCATATCGCACCTCTACTGTCGGAAGTGTTATTCCCACTCTGCAAATTACACCCCAAAATATTTAATTTTTTTTAAAAAAAATATTAATTAAATAATAAAAAAGTTGATGGATTTGATTTAGTAGTTGTACTTGCTTTAACTGCTAAATTTGATTAAAATAAAGCCTAGAAGCCAACATACTAATTGTAAAAAGTTGTAACTGATTGAAACGATCAAGTCCACTTTGCATACGTAATATTTTGTATTAACATTATATACACTGCATGAAACTTGTTATTAAGGTGATTTAATCAGATTAACGTTGAATTAAAGTTTGTTTAGTGAAATATTTAGGGTGAGGTCATGCCAAGATATGATCCTCCTTGCCGTCTGCTCATAATTAAACTGATCGAGCTCATTGTCATGACATACGTTCACTAAATTTTCACGAAATGTATCTTAAAAGTAATGTATATCTATGTAGGTAAACTTCACAACTGGATTATACAGTATTAATAACTAATAAAAGTAGATGACCAAATTAATTAATATCTAAGCAAAAAAATTATTAATTTAGTTTATCATTACTTACTTGTCAACTCGATCTCTAAGCTTCATCAAGAACCTCTCATTATCTTCTTCAGCAACCTTAAACAACTTATCAATGAATTGTTGTTTATCATCGACACCGAGTTTTCGAACATCGACTTCCTTATGAATGGCAGCACCACCATGATTCCTGGAATCTGCATTATAATTTTTCATAATAGTTGTTCTTAACCTATCATAAGTTGGTAGTTTCTCTAAAGCAGCCCATCTCAAAGCTTCTTCATCTTCATCTGCAGCTCGGCTACTCCTTCTCATGCTCCCAAACACTTCTTCTACACCCAAACTAGCCGCTGCTCTGCTCACACTCCTGCTCAAGCTCCTGCTCATTCTCCGGCTCCCTCGCCTCTCCGAAAACTGCCTGCCTTTCTCTTCCTCCATTTCCTGACAAAATTACGAAAAATATCGATACATGTACTAGTCAGTTACATGCACGAGCACTTGAAATGAGAAACATGAACATATTAAACAAAAATGTAAAACATATATATATAATTACTTTTGATTTTCTCTGAAGAGAAAGAGGTTAAGGAGGTTCCTGGATTTGTTAGAAGCAGGTTGTCTTTTTAAACAGAAAATATGTGTAATGGTATTTTTTATTTTTTAAAAAAAATAAAATAAAAATATTTGCGGGGTTGGTGAAGTGTTGAAACTTTTACTAAATTTTACTCTGGTATGCAGAAAGTGTTTGATAATTTGACCTTTCTGTTTTAGTTTGTGAATTGGTGGGTTTTGTTTGTGTTTTCGTAATGACTAGCAATATATATAGGAAATTCGAACATCTAATAATTAGTCACATGTATGCATTTTTTTCTGCTTTTTGGATTTATTTTGTTTTCTAGTCATTAGTTATTAGACTAGTTGCTATTAGGAAACTACCTGGTGGGAGTTACTTAAAATACTGCGCTTGCATAGTATTCAAACTTGAAACAAAGATTACAAGTAATTAATCAAGTGCATGCCCACTTGATGTGCTATAGTCCGACTATATACACAGTCTTGAATATGTAACATGTTGGTGCTGCCACATGACCACCAGTCAATTTTGTTCGGCCTTACTTTGTATCCACACACTAATCGATAATACTAGTACAACAATTTGCTGATACATACTACTACTTTGTAAGCATTTTTTTTAATACGTATTATAATTCATGAGCACTCTTCATAAACCTGTTCAAATTTGGGAGGATTAAATTAAATATAAACATAAATATAAATATAGGAGTTATATTCTGATTAGATACTTCAATTCTATAAAATTGTTTACTTTACTCATTCTTACAATGGATACCATTTACGAGCGAAATTTTAATATTGAAAGTGTCGGTAAATTTACTCTTTTATTTATTTTTATTTTATTGTTGTCAAAAAATAGTAGGGTATTTAAATACAGAAAAAAGAGGAAACTTCTACTCTTCTTTCTCACGAAGGATACAACACGATTAAATAAATAGTACTCTATCCGTTCTATTTTACATGTGATTTTTGAAAAAATCACGTAATTTAGGTAGATAATTTGTTTACTTGTCTACCCCTAATAATTGCCATTAAATGTAGATGAGTTGTTTGTATATTTAAATTAGTTAAACATTGGAAATGATAATATAAGAGTAATTTGTGAAACTTTAAAAAAAAATTGCTTTGAAAAAAGGAGCGACAAGTATTTTGGGACAATTTTTTTATACAAAAATGACATATATTATGGAACGGAGAGAGTATATCTTAATTATTTTATAGTAATAACTTGGATATAAAATAAACAAAAAGAGCAACATACACATCTTAATTAATTAACATCTTAAGCAAGTTGCTGATTTGATTATGTCAATACAAAATTAATGTGTGATATTGTATCTTGATCTCTATAGACACCTATATTCTATATATATATATATATATATATATATATATATATATATATATATATATATATAACTTTAGAGATTAAATAATTATCATTTTGATCATGTGCACGTTTGGTACTCCGTTACAATAAATCACAATTTGATTAATTAATATACGTACACACAAACAATATTATCGAGACCCTTTCGAAAAAACCTTATCGAGATATTTTAGATTTCTGGACACTTGTATGGTATATGCATGAAGGAGACCCGTCCGGCAGCTGAATTTCATTGACTTACTAATTACATGCATGATGCTTAAGTTTATTGTACTTACATCAGTTTTTTAAAGAGTATGTTTGTGGTAGTATTTTGTTAAACGACATTACTATTGCGGACAAGAAAGATATATTTTGTTAACAAGGGATCACCATATATGCATATATTATATATTATTTAAATCATGCTAATAATATTATATACATGCTACTTGCTAAATATCTCTAAATATAATATTTAATGATGCAGATACTTCATGAGTTGTTTTTGAATCAAACTCACAGCTAGCAAGTCAATGACAACAAAAAGTTAGTACAAACTATGAGGCAAAACTCGAACAAATAAATTTACTCCAATCTTTTACAGATTTGGAAATGAGTCCTGGATAGTGAATGGGAAAAAGTAATTCTTTTGGATAATTTGAGCAAATTGGAAATGCATTGGAATAGAGGAGTTCAATCTCGTGGAGTAGCATCTTCAAGTCAAGTTATGGGAATCCGGCCTCAAAATTATTGACCCATACCGTCTATACTTGAATAAATTTGAAATTTTGAATATTGATTATATAGACATGGGCGGAGAGTCTAATTATACTAACATGTATAAACACAAGTGACTGAGCAGAGAGTGCTCTCTATTAAACATTTGTCCAACGATATTTTTAAAGTTAACATTAAAAAACAAGCTAATTAAACTTTTAATAGGAAATTAAGAATCTATGCATGAAAGTGATTTTACCTTGCGTTAATAAATTGTTAGTATAATGACCATAATATATATATTAGAGCAACTCCAATGCTTCTCATGTGTTAGGTATAATAGTCTAGTTGACATTAAACAGTAGAAAATATAGCTATTCTCACCCATTTGTATCACTCCAACCGCACTCTTCTGTTAGACAAAAATTTAACTATCAAGAATTCATACGCTACTTCTATCGATAGCAATCTCGTCTTCTATATTTATCAAACTCATCACCTGCTACTTCTTTTCTACTCTGCCCCTGCATTTCTTATTGGAGAGATAGAATAATAATATAATATTATTTAAATTTAGTTATTTTGTTAAAAATTTACTTTTAGTTATAATTTTTACATTTTAAATTTTTTAAATTTAAATAAATTTTTAATAAAATCAAATTTTTACATTTAAATTTAGATATTTTACATTTAATAAAATACTGTTTTTAGTGAAGGTATATATATCATTACTAGATTTTTAATTTAAATTGTTTGTTACATTTTTTATTTTAATTAAAAAATTTACATTATTTCATTATTTTATTAAAAATTACTTTTATTTTAATTATAATTTTTTAATTTTACATCACATAATGGATACAAATGGAAATTACATAACAAACAATAACAAACATGCAAGGAAATTAATGAGAAATATAAAAGGAAATCACATAACAACAAATATTTAATTCATGTCACCACCATGAATCTGCCAAAGATGCTCAACGAGATCATTTTGCAACTGAACATGAATTTGTTTGTCTCGAATTTGCTGGTGCACTTGTATGAATTCGCTAAGGGTATTTGGATGACGTGGTATACGAGTAACAGTTGGTTCAACATTTGTATCAAAGTGTTCTTCCTCCGTACGTAATTCCCTTTCATCTTCAATGATCATGTTATGTAATATTATGCAGGCTGTCATAATATATTTCATTGTACCCACATCCCAAAATCGTGATGGTCCGCGAACCATAGCAAACCGAGATTGCAACACTCCAAATGCTCTCTCAACATCTTTTCTAATAGATTCTTGTGCAATTGCAAAATACTTTTTTTGTTACCTTGAGGTTTTGAAATAGTTTTGACAAAAGTGGGCCAAGAAGGATATATACCATCAGCAAGATAATATCCCATGTTATATTCATGTCCGTTGATGGTATACCTCACTTCAGGTCCACGACCTTCTGCCAGTTCTTCAAATAGATGAGATCGATCTAATACATTAATATCATTTAACGATCCCGGTAATCCAAAAAAAGAATGCCAAATCCACAAGTCTTTTGAAGCTATTGCTTCTAATATAATAGTTGGTTCATGAACATGACCTGTATACATACCTTGCCAACCAGTTGGACAATTCTTCCACTTCCAGTGCATACAGTCAATACTACCCAACATTCCAGGAAAGCCTCGTTGTTTGTTTTCTGTTAACAATCTAGCCACATTGAAAGGCATATGTTTAGAAGCCTATTTGTTTAGAAAGATGACAACTCAACTCAAACATAGATAATTTGTAAGTAAATATATTATCTGTCACAGGAATCTTCAGCAGGTATTATTTGACAAGAAAAAGAAGATCAAAGTCAATCTACAGACTTGAAGCAGTACTACATTGAAAGAAGTTCAATTTAATTGATCATGCCTCAGTGGAGTATTTAAGTTTGAAGAAGCTACAGTGTCAGAAGATTTCAATTTTGTGTGACAACAAATATAGTCAAGTCAGAAGGAGCAGAAGTGAACCATTATAAAAGTCAAGTGAAGAATATTATTTGTTGTGAATCACTCGTGAACCAGACAGTACACGGAGTGTTGGCAAAAATACAGAGAAAGTTCTTTATTACAGAAGAAATGGTCAGCTACAGACATTGGTGAGAAGACAGAAGATTTAAGATTATATCATCAAGAGTTGTGGAGTCAAGACTTTAATTTAATTCTCTGTTAATTGATTAAATTATTTAGTTAATTTAATTGGTAAATTAATTCAATCAGAATTAATTTATTTCTTAAATTGATTAAGAAATTAATTAATTTAGAATTATTTTAGAATGAAGAAGACTTTAATTTATTTCTATTATCAAAAAGATAATTTTATTATGTATCCTATTTACTTAGATTAATTCAAAAAGAATTAATTTAATGTATAAGATATATAATAAAACAAATAGAATTTAAATTAAAATGAAAACAAAAGAAAAAGGAAGACAGAAGATATATATTTCAAGTACACGCAGGTCGACCAAAGTTGGTTACTCGGGAAGACTTTTAGAAAAATCTCCCAGAGACTTTTCAAAAGTCTCCCCGAGTATTAATTAAAAAGAAATCAAAAAAAAAAGAAAAAGAAACAAAAAAATGAATGAAATAAAAAAAGGAAAAAGGCATAACATGTACACTTGAGAAATCAAACAGGTCGGCTGATTGTAATACTCGGGAAGACATTTGAAATGTCTCCCGGAGACATTTCAAAAGTCTCCCCGAAATTTATTAATAAGTCTCTCAAGGATTTAAATGTCTTCCAAGGCCAGAAATGTCTCCCCGAGCTGCGAAAGTCTTCCCCAACAAATTAAATGATTTTTCATTTAATTCCAGAAGTCTCTTTAAGCCCAGAAAAAGTCTCCCCGAGATCAGAAAGTCTCCCCGAGTGGAAAAAGTCTCCAGCATCTGATTTTGCCTATAAATAGCAGATTAAGTCAGTAGTATTAAACAATTCAATTCACTTTCTATTCAGCTAAAAAGAAAAATACAGAGCATTCATGTTAAATATTCTGTAGAAATTCTAAAGAGCTATTAGTGTTTATCTGATTTAATCTTGTAACCCACATCAAGTTTAATATAAGTATTTTACTTGAACTGTGTTTCTTTGATTATTATTTCGTGATAATAATTAAATTGTTTAATCAAAAATTATCCGAAACAGATTTTAATTTTTATTAGAGATTGTATTCAACCCCCCTTCTACAATCATTTGGACCTAACAATTGGTATCCGAGCCATCTGATTGACATAAAAATCAAGATCCTAATATTTTTAGTTATTAAAAATTCGAGACTTTTAATTTATTAAAAATTCAAAACTTTTAATTTATTAAAAATTCGAAACTTTTAATTTATTAAAAATTCGAATCTTTTAATTTATTAAAAATTAGAAAATTTTTAATTTCTTAAAAATTCGAAATCTCTTTAATTCCTAAAAATCTCAAATCCTTTTAATCTTCCATTATTTTAAGATGAGTACTCAAAGAGTGAGTAGCATTAAAATTCCTCCATTTGATAAAGATAATTATAATCTTTGGAAGAGGAAGATGACCTTGTTTCTTCGAAATGCAAACATTAAGTACAAGGATATTTTGAGGACGGGTGTTGCTGTTCCAATAACAATCATTCCTGAGCATATGAAAGATGGTGTACTTATTCCGCACAGACAATTTGAAAAAGATATTTCTGACTACACTGAAACAGAAAAGGAATTGGATTCTTTGGACACCAGCCTGCAGTTAATTTTAGTGGAATCTCTTGATCCCAGAACGTACAATCATGTTGTTAATTGCAAAGATGCTAAACACATCTGGGAAACGATAGAGATACTAAATGAAGGAACAGAAGAAGTGAGGGAGAATAGATTGGAAATCTTAACGTCTCAATATGAGCATTTTAGATCAAATCCTGGAGAAGGTATCTCTGATGTTTTTGAGAGATACAATAAACTGATAAATGATCTAAATCTCAATGGCAAACACTATACGAAGAAGGAGATCAATAGGAAGTTTTTGCTGACAATGCCAGTTCACTTAGAGCATAGGATTACTGCCATCAGGGAGTCAAGGGACATGAATGAAATTTCATTGGAAAGACTTTATGGCATACTGAAGACCTATGAGCTAGAGCAGATTCAACAGAAAGAAATATATGGAACAGGCAAGGTGGTCAGCAAGTCTACAGCTCTTGTAGCAGAAGTACCAGAACACAGAGAAGCTATGACTGAATCTTCTTCAGTCAAAGTCATTGATCAGGGTATTGTTGCAGAAGTTGGTGCAACTCAAATGAATTCATCAGAAAGTGAATTCTATTCAATGGAAGAACTTGATCAACTTGAGGATGAATCTCTGGCACTGATTGCTAGAAAATTTGGAAATACAAGATTCAGGAGGAACCCTAATTTCAAATTCAAGCCTATGGCAAACAGATTTCAGAGAGGTGGTTCTTCTAGCTCATCCAATACAAGAGGTGGATACAAGACAGGGATGGTTGACAGAAGCAAGATTCGTTGCTTCAACTGCAATGAAATGGGACACTTTGCTACTGATTGTAGAAAGCCCAAGCAGGAAAGAAAGAAGGATTCATATGACGAGCTAAACCAGAAATATGAAGCTCTATTGAAGAAGCATCAGGGAAGATCATACTTAGCAGCAGGAAAAAGCTGGGATGATTCTGACAACGAAGAAGAAGAAGATATGGGAAATCTTGCTCTAATGGCCTCTTCTTCTGAAGGATCACAATCCCCACCTGGAAAAGGAATTGAGGTAAACCCTAGCTGTCCTAAAATGTTTAAATTGCTAGGTGAGGATTTAACTAATGCTAGAGATCGAATAAAAGTCTTAATTCTCGAAAACAAAGTTCTATCAGAAGAGAATTATGAATTGAAAAAGCTGAAACTTATAAATGAGAAATTAACTGAAGATGTTGCATTTCAAGTTAATAGTGTCAACTGCTATGTTGAAATTGAAGCTTTTTTGAAGGATAAAATTGAAAAAGAGAAAGTCAGATGTCAAGCCTATAGAACTGCTTCATTTGTTATGAAAGACCTAGTTGACCAACAAGAGATTAATCGGAAAGTTGGGATAGGTTTTGAATATAACCAATCCGTAGGAAAGGCTAGTAACATTACCCCTTTTAAAGAGACTGCTATAGAGAGGGGTATTCCACATGTTATTAAAGACACTAAGAAACCTCTTTTCATAACTCCTATTGCAGAACCAGTTCTTGATAGTTGTGTAATAGTGGATTATGAAATTAAACTTGAAGATCTTAAAGAGGAAGAGAAAGTACAGGAAAAACCTGTTAGGGACATAAAAGGAATAAATGTCCAGGAAGCTAAATATGTACCTAAAAGACCAATACAAAATGTGAACACTGCTAGTTCATCCACTCTTGGTTTAGGTGCTAATGAGCTTAAGAAAAATCATAACAAACCTAATAAGTTTGTTAATAGTAGGGATAAGAACAACAGATTCCATGCTACTGAGAACTTTAAAAATGTTAATAAAGTTAAGGTAGAAACTGTTAAGACTCCTGCTATTATGAATAAAATGCCTACTATTGATGCATGCCATAAACCATGTGGTGTAGATAACTGTATGCTATGTGCTTTCAATGTTATGTCTGCATATTTTAAAAGCATGCATGCTATGAATGTCAATACTACACCTAGACAGCACATAAATCACAGGCATGCTAGATCAAAGACTGTCAGTCCTCCTGTTTCTCAGAAGGAGACATTTTCTCCTAAGCCTGTATACAAAAATGTTAAGGCTGTTTACAAGGAGAAGTGTTCAGTCAAAGTAGTAGATGAGTTTGTCAAGTTGGGTTCTGTTGTTAAACCTGACAAAGGACAATTTTTCAAATATGCCGGGCCCAATCAATGTTGGGTTCCGAAGAAGGCCTAACTCATTTGATGATTGCAGGGTATGAAACAGGTGAACCGGGTTATTTGGATTCTAGACAGTGGATCCTCACGACACATGACCGGAGATAGAGCCCTGCTATCAAATGTTGTTGAGAGAGCTGGCCCAGTAGTTACCTTTGGAGATGACAGCAAGGGTATGACTAAGGGATATGGCTGTTTAGAAGCTGGCAATGTCATCATTGATAATGTATCTTTCGTAGAAGGTCTCAAACACAATCTTCTGAGTATCAGTCAGTTTTGTGACAAGGGATACACAGTGACCTTTGTGAAGGAGAAGTGTTTGATTTCTCACAAGAAGGATGAAAAGCTTGCTCTTCAGGGAGTAAGGAAAGGAAACTTGTTCGTAGCCGATCTGAACTCAGGTTGCAGAGATGAAGTCAATTGTTTTTATGCTAAAGCTTCGTCAGATGAAAGTTGGTTATGGCACAAGAAGCTCTCACACCTTAATTTCAAATCTATTAATTCTCTAGTCAAAAGAGAATTAGTGAGAGGACTGCCTCAATTGGAATTCACACAAGAAGGACTTTGTGAGGCATGTCAGAAAGGGAAAGCAAAGAAAGTATCACATCCAAGCACTGACACATCTAGTATTACTGAGCCACTACAATTAATTCATATGGATTTATTTGGTCCAGTTAATGTTATGTCAATGTCACATAAAAGATATGCCTTGGTGATTGTTGATGACTATTCAAAGTATACATGGGTTTTATTCCTGCACTCAAAGGATGAAACTCCTCAAGTGGTGATTGATCATATAAAAATGATTGAGTTGGATTCGAAGCTTCCAGTTAGAGCTATAAGGTCAGACAATGGAACTGAGTTCAAGAATGCAGTTCTGAATGACTTTTGTGCTGAAAAGGGAATAACTAGACAATTCTCAGCACCTAGAACTCCGCAACAGAATGGAGTTGTAGAAAGGAAGAATCGTACATTAATTGAAGCTGCAAGGACTATGTTGAGTGAATCAAGGCTTCCAATGTACTTTTGGGCTGAAGCTGTAAATATTGCATGTTATACCCAGAATCGAACTCTGATCAACAAGGACTTAATGAAGACACCCTACGAAATAATGGCTAACAAGAAACCAACGCTCAAATACCTTCATGTATTTGGTGCTAAATGCTTTGTACTTAAAGATGGAGAAGAACGTATTGGAAAGTTCGAGGCTAAAGCTCTAGAAGCTATTTTTGTTGGTTATTCTAGAAGATCTTATCGGGTGTATATTATTGATCAACATCATGTCAAAGAAAGTGTCAATGTAACTTTTGATGACACAAAATTCCCTAACATCCAAAATGATGATCCATCTGAAACTCTTAAGTTCAACAATATGCCAGACTCACACTCAGATGATGAAAACGAACCTGAGGCTGCAACAGGAAACAACAATGTTAATAATGCTGATGATCCAAGTGGTAGTGGTGGAAACAGTGAAAACTCTGGAGATACCACTAACACACAAGGAGATTCATCAAGAGATCCTAGCAGCAACTCAGGGGGAGGAGATAAAGGATCAACAAATCAAACACAACATCACAATGAAATTCAAGGCGAATCATCAAGATCTAATCTGCCAAGTCAGAGAATTTGGAATAGAGCTCATCCTTTTGAGCTGATCATTGGTGATCCAGATGTTGGTGTTAGAACAAGAGGTGCTACACAGAATCAATGCAATTATTCTGGGTTTCTATCTGAAATGGAACCTAAGAAAGTAGAAGAAGCACTGTCTGATCCTGATTGGGTGATTGCTATGCAAGATGAACTCAATCAATTTGAATCTCAAGATGTTTGGAAACTGGTACCCAGACCAAAGGACAGAACTGTAATTGGCACACGATGGGTATTCAGAAACAAGTTGGACGAAGATGGAATTGTAATAAGGAACAAAGCTAGACTGGTTGCAAAAGGTTATTCCCAAGCTGAAGGAATTGATTATGATGAAACCTACGCTCCAGTTGCAAGACTTGAGGCTATCAGGATGTTCCTGGCATTCGCAGCTCACTCCAATTTTAAAGTTTATCAAATGGACGTGAAGAGTGCATTCCTGAACGGAAAGTTAGCTGAAGAGGTATATGTACAACAGCCCCCAGGCTTTGAAGATCCAGATCACATGGACTTTGTATATTTTCTTTTCAAGGCTATCTATGGTCTCAAACAAGCACCCAGAACATGGTATGACACTCTTTCTGAATTTCTTCTTGAAAATGCTTTTGTTAGAGGAGTCATAGATAAAACTTTATTTTATAAGAAACACAATAATGATCTGATAATGGTACAAGTATATGTTGATGACATAATATTTGGGTCTACTAATGATAACTTGTGCAAGAGGTTTTCTAAGTTAATGCAGAGTAGGTATGAGATGAGCTTAATGGGAGAGCTGAAATTCTTCCTTGGACTTCAAGTAAGTCAAAGAATAGATGGAATATTCATTTGTCAGTCCAAGTACCTTAAAGAACTTCTAAAGAAGTATCACATGGAAGATTCAGCATCTGCAAGAACTCCCTCATCTACAGTTGTCAAGCTTGGATTATGTGAAAACTCAATAAAGGTAGACATCACAAGCTACAGAGGTATGATTGGATCTCTACTTTACCTAACTGCAAGCCGACCAGATATTATGTATGCCACTTGTATATGTGCAAGGTTCCAAGCGGATCCTAGAGATATTCATCTTGTTGCTGTGAAAAGAATCTTAAGATATCTTAAGGGTACACCTAATCTTGGTATCTGGTACCCTAAAGAATCTGGTTTTAATCTAATAGGATATACAGATTCTGATTATGCAGGTAGTGTTGTTGATAGGAAGAGCACCTCAGGGAGCTGTCAATTCCTAGGGAGAAGATTGATTTCCTGGTACAGCAAGAAACAGCAAACAGTTTCCAATTCTACAGCAGAGGCTGAGTACATTGCTGCGGGAAGCTGTTGCGCTCAGATCTTATGGATAAGGAATCAACTCAGAGATTATGGCTTTGTGTTAAATAAAATTCCTATTTTATGTGATAACACAAGTGCCATTGCAATCTCCAACAACCCTGTACAGCACACAAGGACAAAGCACATAGATATCAGGTATCATTTTATTCGAGAACATGTTATGAATGGTACTGTGGAATTACACTTTGTACCCACAGAAGAACAGACTGCAGATATTTTTACTAAGCCACTTGATGAATCCACATTCACCAGGTTGGTTGGTGAACTTGGGATGTTGAATAGTTCTTCATCTTAAATCCCAGTTCACATCTGCATTATGTTCTTAAATAAAATTACAAGTGTTTGTTATGTAAATATTTGTCATAACACTTGTGAATTTATTTTACTAAATTCTAGTTCTCGAATGTGTGTTTAGTGTAAATTATTATAATATTTTATATTTTATCTGTTTTGTTTGTATTCTACTATATTTTAATTTTAGATTATTATCTTCAAAAACAATTTAATCAAAATTTTACAAGTTAGAATTTTGGTAAAAGTTATTTTTATTTAAAAATAATTTAATATTGAAGTATAGCTATTATATTTATATGTATATTAAGTTTAATAAATAGGTTAATAGAACTTTGTACAGTTTTATTTAATTGGCATCTATACTGTATATATATCTTTATTATTTTTGTTTTCCAACAATTGGTACATATTGTTTTTATTTTTAAACTTTTAGTATCATTATTTCTATATATATGTGTGTAAGTTTATTTTTATTTTTAGTTTTATTTAATAGTTATTTTTTATTTCAGTTTATTTTTATTTTTATCTACGAGAAATTGTTCTAAGAATCATAAGTATTAAATGTCAATATTTAAAGAACTTGTGAATTTCTTTACATTTATTTTCTCGAGTTTACATATATCACTGATAATTGTTATGAGTATAATTGTCATTTGCTTGAGTAACAATTATTAGATATAATGTATGAAGTTAAGTGCTAATTTTCATTCCTATGATTATTTAGTATTTAGCGATGATATTTTATCTTATTAAAATTATGAATTGAAGCAATTAAATGTTTATTAGCTTCAGAATTTTAATACGATGAGATATTAGGAGCATAATTACTTGCTTTTTGAAATTATTATTAATTATCATATTTTGATAGTTTGTTATTGTTTCATCGCAATTAATTGTGATTTTCGTTGTTAGTGATAATATATATTGTGGTATCTGAAAACCACTAATAATAAAAGCAGATCTGTGTCCTGCCGATCAAGAGCAATCGACTCGAGGTAAAAGCAGGTAATCTCGATCTTGATATATTCTCTAATCAATTGATATAAAAATATTACAATTGATATATTCAGCCCTCAGTGGCTATAGGACAAGATCAAGGGATTGAAAACCTTCAATCTCTAACACAGATCATAGAACCATAAACACTCAAACAGATTCAACTTCATCTACTAAACCCCTGAAAAGAAATGTTTGATCAACTAAAGAGGGTGAGAGAGTAAGTGCCTCTAGTGCACTAGAAAAGAGAAGTATCTATGAGTGTTCCAGCAGCTCTGCCTCTAGTTAGAATATGTAATTGAAACCGAGGCAACTGCTAACTAATTTATATCCTCCCAAAAGGGTATAGATTTGCAAATGGCAAAATTGTTACTAGGTTCGTCATCTTAACATGATGAGTCTATTGAATTCGGCCTGTCAGCCAAGGCCATTTGTAAAGAGTCAACTTCATCTGGACACTCTCAAACACTGCAAACCATATATGTAATATTCAAATGCACTGTAAGGATTGTCACACACTAAGGATGAATTGACGGAAGCAATTATTCTAAACTTCCATATCAAGGAAGGAAGGATGATTGATGATTCTGACTGAATCAACATGCCTTCACAGGCGTCAGGAGGAAACATGGATCATTTGCTACATTATAGATCCTTGTCTCCCTCCCCAGATGGAACATATCTGGATTCCTAACGGAATAGATCATCTTAGATGATCAGCAACTCATTGAATCTATTCCTGAAGCAATTCAGTTTTCAAAGTCAAATATTTTAATGGATTCAATTGAGGACGGGGATTTACGAAACCCCATTGCACCACCAGTGACCTCTCTTGAAGGGGCTATGGTGATCTTTCTTGCAGGTGCAAAAGACTGTGTCATCCGTACTAAGAGAGAAATAGTGTTGTGAGAAAAGTGTGAAACACAAGTGAGAAAGAGTGAAAATATATATTCTATGAGTGAAACACTTAGAGAGTATATGAGCGAAACACTTGTCAGAAACACAAAGTAAAATTACACACTAGCACAATTACCAAATCACATTCCCAATTCCCTGTTACAGATTTCTAATGTTACTCAACTAAGGGGAAATAAATTTCTTCAGAAAAGGACCAACAATTGTTACCTATCTACAATTGGGGGAGAATTATTAAGAGGATTACTCAACTAAGGGGGAGAATTATTAAGAGGATTACTCCAAAATGTTAAAGTGTTCAACTAAGGGGGAGTAGATCAAAAGGGGAGAAGTAAACAAAGGCTTTTGCCAGAAGAGGATTACTCAATTGTTGAACAAGAAAAAGGGGTATATAACAACATGCTTGGATTCTATTCCATTTGATTTTAGAAGATTCTTGTATATAGGATTAACCGAATTTTCTAAAATGCATAACATGTCATAGTTTGCATTTTTTATATCTGCGATGGTTTAATGCTGTATGTATGTCATGTCTGTTGTTACCTCTATTAAAATGGTTGGATAATTCACGTAAGGGGAGAATGAATTTACCTTGGGTGAGAAGTGAATACAGGAGTTGGAGAAACAGAGGAGAAGTGGTAATACGAAGAGAACAAGACTTCATCCCTGTCATCCTAAGGGGGAGTAGTGATGAGTCTGAGAAATGAAGATAATACTACTTGTATAATATGTCCAGTGATAGAGGAACAAATATCTTTCATTTCAGTTACTCAAGAAATCTGGAAATGTACAATCTGATCCAGAGAAACCAGCCACTGAAGATGTACCAATGACACCTGGTCACAAAAGTTAAACTCTAGAAGAAGGTGACGTTGATATTTCTGAAGCTGGTAATGATAAGTAAGTCAAGATAGAACTTTGTTCTATTTGTTCAGTCTAGAGGAACAACTATCTTGAATTTATCATTAATGTTTGAATCTGGTAATGTTTAATATAAACCAGAACTAAGTTTGTTTATTTACAAGTTTTATTGTTATATCTTTTTCTTGTTTGTTAGTTGAGTTATCCTCTAGTGATTTGCTTGTTATTGTTTAACAAACAAATAGGGGGAGATTGAAAGGCATATGTTTAGAAGCCTATTTGTTTAGAAAGATGACAACTCAACTCAAACATAGATAATTTGTAAGTAAATATATTATCTGTCACAGGAATCTTCAGCAGGTATTATTTGACAAGAAAAAGAAGATCAAAGTCAATCTACAGACTTGAAGCAGTACTACATTGAAAGAAGTTCAATTTAATTGATCATGCCTCAGTGGAGTATTTAAGTTTGAAGAAGCTACAGTGTCAGAAGATTTCAATTTTGTGTGACAACAAATATAGTCAAGTCAGAAGGAGCAGAAGTGAACCATTATAAAAGTCAAGTGAAGAATATTATTTGTTGTGAATCACTCGTGAACCAGACAGTACACGGAGTGTTGGCAAAAATACAGAGAAAGTTCTTTATTACAGAAGAAATGGTCAGCTACAGACATTGGTGAGAAGACAGAAGATTTAAGATTATATCATCAAGAGTTGTGGAGTCAAGACTTTAATTTAATTCTCTGTTAATTGATTAAATTATTTAGTTAATTTAATTGGTAAATTAATTCAATCAGAATTAATTTATTTCTTAAATTGATTAAGAAATTAATTAATTTAGAATTATTTTAGAATGAAGAAGACTTTAATTTATTTCTATTATCAAAAAGATAATTTTATTATGTATCCTATTTACTTAGATTAATTCAAAAAGAATTAATTTAATGTATAAGATATATAATAAAACAAATAGAATTTAAATTAAAATGAAAACAAAAGAAAAAGAAAGACAGAAGATATATATTTCAAGTACACGCAGGTCGACCAAAGTTGGTTACTCGGGAAGACTTTTGGAAAAATCTCCCGGAGACTTTTCAAAAGTCTCCCCGAGTATTAATTAAAAAGAAATCAAAAAAAAAAAGAACAAGAAACAAAAAAATGAATGAAATAAAAAAAGGAAAAAGGCATAACATGTACACTTGAGAAATCAAACAGGTCGGCTGATTGTAATACTCGGGAAGACATTTGAAATGTCTCCCGGAGACATTTCAAAAGTCTCCCCGAAATTTATTAATAAGTCTCTCAAGGATTTAAATGTCTTCCAAGGCCAGAAATGTCTCCCCGAGCTGCGAAAGTCTTCCCCAACAAATTAAATGATTTTTCATTTAATTCCAGAAGTCTCTTTAAGCCCAGAAAAAGTCTCCCCGAGATCAGAAAGTCTCCCCGAGTGGAAAAAGTCTCCAGCATCTGATTTTGCCTATAAATAGCAGATTAAGTCAGTAGTATTAAACAATTCAATTCACTTTCTATTCAGCTAAAAAGAAAAATACAGAGCATTCATGTTAAATATTCTGTAGAAATTCTAAAGAGCTATTAGTGTTTATCTGATTTAATCTTGTAACCCACATCAAGTTTAATATAAGTATTTTACTTGAACTGTGTTTCTTTGATTATTATTTCGTGATAATAATTAAATTGTTTAATTAAAAATTATCCGAAACAGATTTTAATTTTTATTAGAGATTGTATTCAACCCCCCTTCTACAATCATTTGGACCTAACACACATCTTCGTCATTTGGTCTTCTTAAATATTCAGCTCCGAAAACTTCAACAATTGCTTTTACAAATCTTCTTAGACTCTCTATGGTTGTGCTCTCACCAATTCGAATGTAATCATCAACAGCATCGGCTCCCGTTCCGTATGCAAGCATCCTAAGTGCAGCGATCACTTTCTGGAGTGATGATAGTCCACGCATTCCCACAGCATCAGTTCGTTGAGTGAAATAATTGTCATGAGCTGCAACTGCTTCTTCAATCCTTAAAAATAATGATTTACGCATCCGAATCTTCGACGAAACTGTGTATCTGTGTACGTAGGTGTATTAGAAAAATAATCACGATACAGTCTAACATGACCTTCTTCTCTATTCCGATCAATTACACGATGATTCATTGTAGAACCACCATGATGCGATTCAGTATTCGCTATTTGTCGTCGATGATGAAGGTAAGCAGCACTCATTCTCATTCTTGCTTCATGTTCTTCTTCTTCGACTTGCATAATATCAAGAATCATTCGTGTGGTGTTTTCCATTACAAATGAGTATTTTAGAATTGTAAATGAATTTGACTTTGTCTGCAATTTGTGTTCAGTTCAGTTCAGAAAATTATTATTTATAACCATAAAAATATGGCCGTTAGAATATAGCCGTTGGAATATGACCGTTGGAATGTAGCCGTTGGAATATGTCCGTTGAAATATTGTTGTTGGAATATAGTCGTTGAAATTTGAAAATAATAATAAAATACTGTTTTTGAAATATAGCTAACCATTATAGCTAATACCATTGGAGCACAACACCTTACAGGTTCAGCAAATTTTACCTAACTATTACTTTATATTATTTTAACTAACCAATTTAGCTACTCCCCTTGGAGATGCTCTTACAAGAGTATATTGTTCAATAAACATCTATTATAGCCGTCATGCACATGTTACAGACTTACACTATAATCAACGTACACGATCAGATAATTTTCAAAGGAAAACATAAAGACCATATAGTTGACTGAAGTTCTTGTGCTTTTTACTGGTCTACCATTTCCTACTACTGCAGTGAAATTCCATTTTTACGGTCCCTCGTTCTTTTTAACTTTTATAAAACAGTAGGTGCGAACCTTTAAATTCAGACCAATACATGCATATAAGATATGGTCCATGCATTCAAAGTGATCACATTGTAGACTTAGACAAGTCCGGCGCCTGTCTCGTTTGAACAATAAGACTAAAATTGGGTTGTTGGATACCTATATCTCAACCATTCACAGAATTTTCTCATATTTGGTAAAGACTTTTCACGAGTCGATTGTATATACTCATCTTTTCGTCCTATTTTATGTGAGTCAATTTTTTTTAATATATTCGGTAGAGGTATTTATATATAATATTTTTGTTTTATATAAAAATTTAAATTTTATATTTTTATATAAAATAAAAAAAATGTTATTTAAAAATAACTTTACAGAACACATTGAAATATAAAAAAAAATCAAAAGGACAGGTCTTCATTTTATGACAGAGGGAGTATAGTTTAAGGCCGCTGTTGTGTTATTACAGTAATAAGCATACACTCTCGGGTCTTGGTACATAATTTAAGCCGTTTATATTTTTCCCATCTAGTTTTAGTTGATTTGACTAAATAGTTTAAAGATAATATATTTTAATATATTTTAATAAAAATATTATATTTTTTATTTAAAAAAAATAAACATATTATTTTTAACTATAAAGTCAAAACACTTAAAATTACGTGTAAAAAAATCAAATAACTTATATTATATACCAGAGGGAATATTTGTTTGTTAAAATTATCTATTAAATGTCCGTTCCTAGGACAGGGATAATAAGAACCAGGATGATGGTAAAAAACCCAAAATTGTTTTCAAAAATAATTTCCATCATTTGATAAAATAAGAAATTTTAATTTTTTTTTGAGAAATCTAACATTTCTCTAAGAACAATTGTTTTATTCGTATTAATGATGGCCGTAAATTTCAAGGTCGCAATCTGTAAGAATTATAGATTTGAATTCATCTGGGAATTTTTATCGTGCTTAAAATTAAATTTTAACATATACCTTTATCTTATCACATGAACCTGTTAGGATTGCAATGAGATGGGGGACTTCCCAGAATTTTATAAATGACTAGGGTCATCAAAGTTTGATACTCCCTCCGTCTCGTAATGTTTTTCCTGTTTTGACTTTTTGTACTGTTCATTGTAATCGGTTGACTACTAATTTACACATAATTTATAAGACAAAATATAGTCATGAGTGATTTTGTTTGATTCGTAGTTGTGAGTACTTTAATACAGTAATTTTTTTATATTTAATACTAATACGAAATTAAAGATATTAACGATTAAAAAGTGTGTGTTGACAAACGCGCACATGATTAACAGGAAAAGTAATAAGAGACGGAGGGAGTACATTTTTAGCTTGTATCTATGTGGCTGCGGATTACGACGATCGTTTTTTGTGACGCCGCTTAGGTTTAATTTGAAGGTTGCAAGTGACACCAAGCTGGGCACCCTTAGAGCAAGTCCAAAAACATCTTATATCGTGTCTTAAGTTAAAATATAAGGAATATAATTAAAAATATTGTTCCAACAGTTCTTTGATGTTTCCTTAAAACACTAGAACATCAATTTTATTCTTTATTTTTAAATATGTCCTAACTATTATTAAATTAACTTTTAATAATAAAATATTATTTTCTCTCCACTTTTTCATTATTTTCCCTCTTTTAATATGATTACAATTCAAATATATTATTATTTTAATAATATGGGAATAAGATAAAAAAAATATTATTGGAGTACATGTAAAAAAGAGTATAAAATATTTAAAAGTAATCTATTAGGGAGCTGTTGGGTTTGTTAAAAGGGTTTTATTGGATTGCTATGAAAATTATATATGCAATAATAATAATAACTATTAAATGTTTTTATACAATATTTTATTCTACTTTTATGGTAAAAAAATGTACTGATTACTAGAATCGCTTCCTTTTCGCTGCCTTTATTAATATATAATGATGTATGAACCATATTTTATATATGTTGTATCCCTTTCATTTTTTTTTATAAACCGTCTTAATTTTTGACACATATTTTTGACACATATTTTTAAGTTTTTTGACCGTATAATAAAAGATATGATTTTTTTTAAAAAAATGAATTAAAATATGTGATCTATATTTTAATTGAAAAGATAAATTTTAAAAATAATAATTTTTACTATACAATCAAAATAAGTATATGATAAAAGTTAAAATGAGTTATAAAAAAATGAAGGGAATACTAAGCAGACGGCTGGGTCGAAAATTTCAAGATAAATATCATCATACGACGCCATTATTAAATCACCCTCGTTCTAATAGACTCCCATTTTTTAATCATAAACACTTACTGATATTAGCAGCCAAGAATGAATAAGCACATTTTAATATGATGATTTTGATATTATAACGTTATCGTATATCGCACATGCAAGTACTCCAATAAAATTGTACAATATACGCATATAGCGATGTAGTACTAAGTTTGGGCTGCATGAAGAATTGCTTTATTGAAAAATTTTGATTAACACTTTTTATATTGTAAAAATCATAACACTTTTTATTTAAAATACAAAGTGTTCTGTAAATATAAATACAATTATATGAGAATTTTTTTTAAATTTTTAAAAATTAATGAAAAATGTTTACAGAACACATACATATTATTTACGGAATATACTAGTACTACACTTCTCATTTCGTTAAATATATTACATTTTTTATCAAGAATACATGTGTTCTGTAAGTAAAAACATAACTAGGAGACTAAATTATGTATTTGAAGAAATATTCACAGAATACGTATTATGGAAGTACAAGACATATTAATTATCTGAAAAACTGGTTCTCATTTGAGTTTATTCATCTGCTACGTCATCATGGAGAAGGTTGATATACTCTATTACCATAGTTGGTACTTGCCGGCAATCCCGATCAATCAACTAGCGAAGACACACCCATCAAATTTGTCGCCAAAGCGTTAAAAACTTTATAATTTATTTTCTCCGAATCAGAGAATATTAAATTTGACTACCCCATAATTTTATACAAGTGGTACGTACTGTTTGCTTGTCTGTTTGGAGAGACACGAGTTATATTTACAAGTTACTCGGATTATTTGCACCGACCTTGTTAGTCAGGGGGGCCATACTTATAGTTATATGCAAGACCTCGCCCTAGAGCACCTAATACCTAAACTCTCAAAATTTCGAATTATTTTTATATAAATTAAATTTTTTTATAGAACATATATAAATTAAGTCCCAGAATTTAATTTTTGTCTATGACCACGCCCTGCTGGTTACTAACCACTTATTAGTGACTGGTGTTTGTTTAATTGGTTAAATTTTGATCATCTTATAAAGTTGTGATGATTTTTTATTTTCTTCTTGTTACTCAAAATTAAAATTAAGAAGAAGAAAAATCATGATTTATATTACCGATATTTTGGTCAAGGAACTCTTTTTTATGGGTATCAACTCAATTAGGAAAATGTAAATAAGATTGATTACAAAAATATTAAAATTTCCAATTACGTAGATTTTAGATTATATGTGTGTTGAAGTTGAGACTGATCTTTAAAGTAAATCATTTAAAAAAAATTCCAGTGTTGACGCGTTGACTGCTAATTTAGACCGTGGCGATAATAATTGAAGTTCAAACTAACCGATTGCAGGCACACAAATATAGTAGGCGCATTAAAAGAATAAAATTAAATAATATATATGAAAAATAAAGTATTATAAAACGAAAAAATTGACGTTTTTTGAGATTTGGCCTTCTTTTTGGTAGAACCACTAAAAGGTAGTAGGGACTGGAACCCATATTTTCTCCTCTTCTCAGATCTGCTGAAAATTGTGTTGACCACTTTAATTCCAGAACACAGAGTAATTGGATTTAATTAATCATGGTATGAAAATGTAGAGAAGAAAATAATTATTTAAATTACTTTTCAACACATTTTGACGTTGAATTTTGGAGGTGGCATGTGTTTATCATGTATGCTGTATACTCGTTGCATGTGGTATGGGCACTAGTGCGACAGTAAACACCTTTTTGGAAGCCATTAAGTAGGAAAGAAACGAGTTTGATATAGACGCATAAATATTGTATTGAAATTTTATATATAGTATACTATATGTGAGCATTGATAAGAATTTATGTATTGAGAAAAGCATCAAAATTATTATCTGATTATTTCCATAATTCACAAGTTTTGAGATATCTGCTCAGCGGCACCAAGGTGGGAGTCTTAGTGAAGGTCTCAAAAATCACACAACTCATTTTGATATGGATAGATTAGATAAGTGGCCGGCACGCTACTCGATCAGTTGGCAAACGCAGGGATTAAGATGGTAAATTAACATGCAAGTGCAGAGTCACGGTTGATAAATCACATCATGCGAAGGGTTTCGAAATTATTCCTAAAATTAATGCGACATGTGCATGGTTTGCTATCGTTTTAAATTAAATAAATAAATTAACTTTAATACTTGAACATATAATGGACGTGGGAACCATACTCTCTTTAAACAAACATAAAGGCTCCATTCATTGGTTTTGCACAAGTAATCCACAAAAACCAGGCCAGGGCACCAGTGAACACAAGGCCCCAGTGGAGCTGGAACGGATCGAAATTTGTTGACATTAATGGACATTTTTTTTTTTTTAATGTTCGTTATATTTCGTTCGATTTTTTGGGTCACAAGATTTGTTTTTCAGAACATACCGAAGCAACTACATGGACCAAATTCCACTTGATAAAATTTAAAGCCAATAGCCCATGTTATATTAATTCAAGTATCCAACCCACCTCCCTAAATGAGTATGTTCCACTCTTTTTAGTACGAGGCCGGGTGAGTAGATTCCAACTCTACTTTATATAATTTGCCCAATATTTTCTCTCAGTTTTTTTCTCTAAAGTCACTGGCAAGAACAAAATACTCATGGTCATATATACATGTCTAATCTATTTTGAGATATTAACATCATATTATTAAGAAAGAAAAATAAATAATAATAGTAGTTTATGTAATAAGGGGATTAAAGTCTTAACATAGCATTACTTCTGTCAGATATTTGATCCATCCCAATAAATTATTCAAAAATAAATGAAAATGTTAATCGACCGAGTTTTAACCGATCATACTGGATTTGTTCGAAAATAAAAGACAATTTCTGCCATCAAGTAGATAATCAACTTCTGATTATTTTTTTAATTAGTTGATTATGACCATTTTTTCTAGCAATGTATCGAATTTGATCAAAAATTAATTATGATCACTAAATTTCAACTTTACTAATATCTCTCTTTTAAGAAATATAGTCTAAAATTGAAGCATCAACCGAATGGTTCAAGTCATATGACCAGTAAACCGGTAACAAAAATAAAAGTGAACTCTTGTCGTGCATATCATACTGCAAGCGCAGTCCATTCTTAAACCTAACCATGCATCATCAATATGTATACTTTGGAAGCAAATCAATGAAATAAAATTAAACAGGCCAGTCCAGTCCATCATTACGAAAACGCTGGAAAGTAACAAGACTGAAAGTAAAGCAAACATGAAAAGTGAAAGGATACTCAATCCTGTGGGAACAATTCCAGACATCTTCATCATTCATGCTAATTCATTCCACTCTTTTTTCTTTTCTTTTCTTTTCTTTTGCTAAAAGAGGTGATTAAACAGGACCACTTCTTTTACGTACATATAAAAACACATAGGCATTTGGTTTTATCAACAAAATTTATCATCGATCATAGAATTATAATTTATAGAGTTCGAGATTTAAATGGCGATATCACTAGAGTCCTTGCGAGAATTCAAAGCCATTGATTTCCGTGCGCCACCTCCATCACCAGTCGGTCCAGGTCATCGATCATCTGTTGCAAATGATGATGTACTTTCCAACTTTCTTCAACACTCGCTTCGTGTACCTGACTTGATCCTCCCGGATCGTGTATTTCCACGCCAAAAACCGACTCAAAACCCTCCAAAACTCGATTTCAAGTCACTGGACTCCCCGGATGATGATTCATTACTTGCGATCATGAACTCGATAGGCCAAATCGGTTGTTTTGAGCTTGTCAACCATGTTATTCCCACGGATCTTATTGAATCAGTTACAAATGCTGGGGCTGGAATATTTAAAATATCAGCAGATAAGAAAGCGGAGTTGCTAAGGTCCTCCGAGAGGGCGTACGGATTTGTAGAGTCTCATGGCGATCAAGAGGACAGAGAAAGAAGTGAGGAGTTTGTTTGGTGCTTGGACGAAGCGATCAAGTTGGAAATGGAGGGAGTGTGGCCTAATCACTATTCAAATTTCAGGTACTATATACTTTTATTTTCCAATTTTAATATCTTATCAACATAATTTGAATAAATTTTTATATGCATTCTGCCAATAACGAAACAGCATTCGAAATATCACAATTGTTGTAAGAAGTATAGTCTAAAATCTTTTAATAATTTGATCACTAAATTATGAGATTATCGCTCGCAGAAAGGGCATTCACCCCAAAAAAAGTTGCATTGAAATATATATTTTTAATTGCAGTGAAAAAATGGAAGTGTTATTATCTGAAATAGAAAAGGCAGGGAAAAAATTTGTACAAATCCTGGAGAAAAAATATAATAGAAAATGGAAATACGAAGAACAGGGCAGAAGAAAGGAGCAAGAACAGGCTGGTTCAGTTTGTTATCTGTACAAGCACTGCCACAATTCACCAGAGGATCAAAATGAAGGTGGCAGCAGTTCATTAAAATATGAGGTGATCAGAATGTTGATAAGGGGATCGGAATATCCTCATGCATTGTGCTTCCACATTTGCCATGGATCCTCTGAGTTTCATCTTTACTCGAAAAAAGGCTGGCTAACTTTTTGCCCCGACAAGGATGCTCTTGTTGTCACAGTTGGTGATCAACTTCAGGTACTCGAATACATTCCGTTCGTAGAATAAACAAAACAGTATGTACCATTCATACTCCAGCTGTTTCGGGGTTGCGAGTACTAACGATTAAAGTTTGTATTTGTCATTTTGAACTGATCAGGCATGGAGTGGTGGGAATTACAAGCATGTGATTGGAAGACCAATCTTTAGCAGTGAAATAGAAGAGGAAAATCATAAAGTTTCAATGGCTTTTCTTTATTCTCCTCCAACTAAAAGTTTCCTTGCTGAAGAAGATGAGCAGGGATATACCATCTCTCTTAAGCAACAAGCGTTGTTTGCTTTACTAATCCTAGTTTTTTACCAATTATTTTTTACTTTACGTGAATTGCTTGGTTAGCTGACTAGCTACATCAGGTTTTTACTACACTGAAACAAGAAGAGATGCACACTCGCATGTTAACATGTATTATGTGACGATACGATTTTTGAAGCCTAAAATATCAAGAAAAATTTGTTAAAATAGTAGAATCATGACATGCTTTTCCGGAACCTTGCGTGCCTGTTTCTCGTTAGTAGAATCATGATATGTCACACAAATCACAATGCTCATGCACAGGCGCACAGCTTCACTTGTATTCTTGAATAATTTAAACTAAACAAAATTACGTAAAGTGGGAGCGAATCCAACGATATTCTAACGGGTTTATTACATATAATTCATGATAATTTTAGGACATGATTTTGTTTACCAACTCTAAAAATATTCATTATACTTGTTCTCTATTACTATAATAATAATTAATTTGAACAAAAGAGAATATAAATGTAAAAAAAAGGAAAAATGAATTTTTTTCCCAATGAAATTAAAATAAAAAACGACTCTAGATTCTTAAAGATAAGGAATGAAATAGTTGTCCGAAACTTTTTATTAAGGAGCCACTAGTACAGTGCTTCACTATTAGTATAATGTTGAAGCACTATTTTACATTAAATTCCCTCATCATATAACAAATCTGTTAGATTTGCTCTTATACTATTTTCATTTAATTCTAATTTCTGTTTAAATATATAAAATAATTTGAATATTTATCAAACAAGTTAATTCTATGCACAACCTACTATCAATTCTGAAAAGGAAATAGAGGACAAGTAAAATTAAGTGGACCGGATAACTTTACCGAAAGAGATATACAAGCGGGCGGGCTCCTGTGCACTGTGCACTGTGCACTGTGCACTGTAGCACAGAAATTTAATACCTGAACACCTGTATACATGTATACCCGTTGAAGAGAAAACCACTCGAACATTAACACAAATTATTTAGAGGTTAACAGAAAACATCACCAACACCTCAAGTGAAGTATTGGATCATGGACTAGATCTAACCCATAAAATTAATCATCCAAGCTAAAATTATATACGGAGTACAAAAAAAACATGGTAAAAGACTCTACATGCAGGAATAAAGAAAGGGAAAAAAACCCACCAAGACAATCTACAAGAAATTCCAGATGCCATTGGCGACAAGCTGGACCACTAAGACACAACACTTGATTCTATACACCAGTTGCTGTATGTTAGCTACAACAAAAAAGTACCAAAATCGTCAAGATTCCATTATATGAAGACCCCCGGCTTAAGATACAAGGTTAAAAGCTTTCAACAGACTGGCTCTATCTTCCAATTAGGTAGTTGTCAGTTGTGAACTTCTAACCCTGGAAATTGCTATTAGGCTACGAAACTGTACGGCCATAACAAACAGATGCAATATAGAGATTCTTTGCCCACTTATCCTGCAAGAACCAAACTAAAATTAGGCTATTGCACTCCGTAGATAAACAACCTCAATTATATAATCATATCAAGTCATAAATAAAGATACATGGATTACCAACCTTCACATGTGTACTAGGAAAAGCAGATGTGCGAAGAGTCTCCTGTGTTTCATCCGCAGGTTTTCTCATAGGGATGCTTAATACTAAAGCAGTTTGATCCGAAGTTGCTGCAACAGCAGTGATACGATATCCAGCATCCCACCGCTTATGAACACCTTCGCTAGGGTAAAGAAAATCTAGTTCAACTACCTGATATTAAAACCGTGGTCAGTCTTGGACACAATCAATTTACATGGTATTGAACAATATGGTTATACCCCAGAAAACAAATAAACCTGGTCCGAGAATCCTGCACCACGAGACATAACAATCCCCCATTTGTTCCCAGAGGTAGCCATGCAAGTAACATAAAATCCCTCCTTCCATTTTTTATTTATCCACTTGAAAGGAAATGATTCACTAACTTTGTAGGACTGCTGTGAGTATTGTGTACCTAAATTCAATTAACTCGAAAGTTAGATACTACAGGCAACTCATAACAGATATCTGGATCTAAAACTGACCTTTTGACATGACCACTAACGAACTCCCATTATTAGCCCCTGCTACTGCAGTAATATAGTAACTCTTTTCCCAATTTTCTTGAATCCATTCCTTTAAAAAACCAAACAATATAGTTAGCCATTTATGCGTTTCTCGATATTTTTCCAGTTCAAAAATAATAAATTGATTGCTGCAGATGAATGATGCTGTAAAAGTACCTTGTGAAGAAAAAATGGTGACAACTCATGAACCTGGTCACTGAACCCAGTGCCAGCATCCATGACGAGAGCCCACAAGTCCTGACAGGATGCTACACTGCTGATATATAGGCCATCTTCAATTCCTCTCTCAATGTGCTGTGCAAGCCTCACATCCGCAACATTGTAATAATACCTACAGTAAAATAGTGAAGAATCATCATCTTCTTAAACTTTTTACAAACTTATTATTTTACCCTTGCACATTATTCTGACCAGCTTTAAATCTCTTGTTAGAAACATGTTTATATTGGAAATCCGTGTTTCTACTTACAAGTTTAGGTCATAACCATATATAAGCCTCGGATAATTACCTTTGCTTCATTGGTCGATGAGCAATGTACACACTTATCCACTGGGTTGCAGGCATCCCCATTCGAACCTTTTTCTTGGGTTGTCGATCTTCCCCGATATCTGATGTCAGTCGACCTCTCTTATGACCAACCTGATGTATCAGCTTTATAAACAAAAGAAACAGATTCAGGATAATAATTAACATTTTGAAAATGAACCGAGTAAAAGATGGAGGATGTTATGAGTACCTTCTGAGCTCCATCGGTGTTTATAGGCCTAACGGCTGGATTTGGAGCAATAATCCCATCAAAGAGAGATATATATTTTGCATAGTTAGGTTCCTCGTCAAATTTGAGGTTTACAACACATTCTACAAATAATTTAAAAGAATCTGGAATCGAGTTACAGAGAACTTCAGGTGATGTTCCCATTTTCTTCTTGCACACAAGAAACCCTTTGTTCTCGCCCTATGAGAATAACTACACATTAGGAGGGACTTGTATATACATATGCATACAATAAAGAAATATAAAGGTATTGATAAAAGTATGCCATCCTGGAAAACTAAAGAACTACCCACACAACTGGAGTGTTCTCTGTCCAAGAAAAAAACTAAAAGCAAACCCATGAATGGATTTTAATCTATAACCAGAATGAGAGATAACCTGATATCCTTGCCAGGGAAGACGGCCACGGAGGAGAAAGATAAGTGTGTAAGCAAGAGATTCTAGATCATCTCTTCTACTAGCAGTTCTGCCTAAATGTGCATGCACACTGGCATATCGGACTGTTCCCCTGAAAAACCAGAATGCTAATAAACTTTGCAGGTCACAATTATTTAATTTTAGATAAATGTGAAAACATAAGGAAATACTAGTTGCCAAATTTCGCTGTATTGTACCTGAAAACATCTGGCCTCTGGTCATACTCAACATGTTTATTAGTTGAGCTATCACGCCATCTAGTAGCTAAGAGCACAGACAGATCATGGAAAAACAGGAAACGAAAAATGTGAGATGTTTAAATACATATACAGAAACAATAGGCTAGTAATTCGGATATGAACAATTGAGCAAGTACCTAATCCAAGATCCACTAAATAAAGTTTCTTCTCTTCAGGAGTACCAGGAGGACCAAGTAAAAAATTCTCCGGTTTTACATCGCCATGCACATACCTATCAATACTCTTTGCAAATTAGTTCATCTGAGACATCACAGTTTTAAAATATCGAGGTCATATTAGTATGTCTAAGAATTGTGTTACATTTGCATAGTTTCGAGGTAAAATCGGTATATTGGATTTTTCCATCTAACTATCAAACGAACTTGGAGACTAAATGGAGGGACTCCAGGATTTAGCACATCGTGGTTTTCCCCCCTTAGAAATATAACATTAATGCTTCACATAGGAAACCACCACAACTGAAAAACATGGACTGCATAACATATAATAAAATTTTAATATCTTTTGCAAATTGCAATAAACAAGAACTAATCTCACCACTCTTTGCAAACTAGTTCATCTGAAACATGACAATTTTACAATGTCAAGTTAAAATAGATGCATATGAAAATTGTACTACATTCACATAGTTTTAAGTTAAATCTGTACATTGGATTTTTCTACCTAATAACCAACAAACTTGGAGATTAAATTCCGGGACTCCAGAATTTAGGATATCATTACTTCGTTTCCTTTGAAACATCACATTAATGCTTCACATAGGAAAACACCACAACTAAGAAACATGGACTGCATAACATATAATAAAAACTTAATTACCTTTGAAATAAATAAGAAGTAAATCTCACACATTCCAGCTAAATCTAAATTTAATGCATCATTTATTACGTTGGAACATGACGTTTAACATATCTCTGGAAACAGATATATCAAGTATATTCATGATATTTTCGTAACATAGTGAAAAATAGATCTCACCCTTTCGAGTGCATTGTCTCCAAAATTGATATTGATTCAATGGCAATGCAAGCTACCATTTCAGTGGACATCCTGCAATTTTAATTAGACTTATCAAACAGAGGATACACTTCAAACAGTCAAGTAATAAAGTAGCAAATAGTTATGAAACTAAACATCTAGGTTTAACAACTTAAAGCTCCATTATAACATACATAAGTGAGTGACTATTCCAGGCATCCCACAAGCTTGGCCCAAGCTTATCCATGACCTGCATATGACAAGGTCCTAAGTAATAAGAAAATTAACTTAAATTAAAAACATTAGAGGCTAACAATTACCTATCTCTCCTCTTTACCAAGTGGTAAAGGGACCTACATGTCTCAATTAAGCATTGAGGTATGAGGTATCTATTACTTACCTTAAAATAACAATATTAAAAGTACTATCAAATATAGATTGGAGATCAGTATAGTATATAACTGTACAAACCTTTTAAACAGTAGTTTTAACCTTCCAAAAATATAATTGCATATAAGTTTCAGAACTTAATTTGACCAATAAAAATACATACTCTTATGAACTTTAGAACTTAAAAGACAAGTGCTTAAAGAAAAGATCATTCTAAATACTCGTAAACCTAGGAAATAGCGCAATTATTTGTATATTTATTATAATAATTGTAATTGTAATTATATATAGTATACAATCAACTCATGTCAAGCACACTTAGACACACACATACATATGTCAACAGGATGCAAATTCCAAAGATTCCTTAAAAAAGTTCTATGAAAAGTTAATATGACTTTTCTTTGCATAATTTATCTTCATGATTAATCCCCAGGGAACTCTTGGGATTGTAATTATCATGACAACAATAGTTTAATTACATAACTTAATACAATTAATACACCTAACACTATGAGCTGCAACAAAAGACAGCCTGCACCAAAATGACCTTCAACAGCATAAAAATAATTAGGCCATACCATAATATAATAATCTTCTTGCTCGCCCTTGTAGTGCACCCTTGGTACACCATGAATGCCACTTACAGTGCTGTCAAAGTAAACAAGGAATAACTGAGTTATGAAATGTCCATAACCGAATAACAAAAGAGGAGTGAAGTGATCATACTTGTACACTTGCCACTCAGATGGCGCTCCATGAGGACATCCTTTACTTGTCCGATGCTCAAACTTTATGGCTACCTGATATTATATTATAATTAGAAGTGATGAAATAATGTCAATGTAGTGCTCAAAATAGCTCAATGACTAAACACTAAAGGATAGATGCTACATACTTCGTTAGGCCCCCTATCGTTGTTAAATATTGATGGTATTCGACGACCTACATAAACTTGTCCAAATCCTCCCTTACCAAGCTTTTTTTGTACTCTATAGTTAGGGGAACCTCCAACATGAACCTGTGGTAGATAAAACCAAAATGACTAGGTTAATGTCGCTAATAATCGTTGGATATGAATTAGCAAAAATAATAAAAAGAAGTCGGAGATCTATTTATTATAAAGAAAACACTGGAGATTCTCTGTTTGACTGAAACTAGGTTAATAGTCAGCAACAATAAGGTATCTGATACCTTTCTCCAGTTGACAATTATAGAAAGATTTTGTAGATCAATCAAATCACCTTACAGTTTTCCACTTGAAACCCGCATTCCAACTCATAAAAGTAATTATGAAACTGACTCTATATTATGAGCTAGGATGGAAATATATAAATGGCTAGGAAAAGATCTATGGTATGCAGAGATAAACATAATAGTTCTTGCATGACGAAAGCAGGCCCAACACATGAAAACTTGTAAGAGGGAATGACATGATGGAACTGCGAAGTGTTTCCTATTAACTCTTTCTATGCTTAGAAAGTTTATAAATGGAAAAAAACGATAACAAGAAAGCATATAACTATATCAAAGTGCATACTTTGTATAATCTACTTACTGCTATAAAGATGAGAATTTTGAGATATGCAAGTTTTTAACTTAATATGATTGAAGGTGCACATCAAACGCAATGCGCTGCTGCTATTAATTCTACGCATCTATTTTAGTATGTTAAATTCACCAACACTTAATATGATTGAAGGTGCACATCAAACGCAATGCGCTGCTGCTATAAATTCCATGCATCTATTTTAGTATGTTAAATTCACGAACGGAATTATTTTCTATGTTCAATATAAGAGTGTTATGTCCTCGAATAATCTTTAGAATAATTTATAACTATTACGCACTCTTCAGTTATATAAAAAGGATCGGTGATCCATCTGCACACCGGTTATTCCACATTAAAGAAGAAAGAAGTTTAGAGAAGATGAGAGGAAAGGAAGTAAATAAAAACATTCTGTCTCCTGCTCCCTAGTTTTTCTAGGACGAAGGAGAGTTGAAATAACCAAGTGAACAAATTGATAGCATGAAAAAGGATCTGGAGTTATGGAATTTTTTAAGGGTATGTTTGGGAAGTAGGATTTGATTTGAAATGATGGATTCGGACCAAATTACATGTTTGTTTCAAAAAAAATTTGAATTTGGATTTTATTCAATTCCACAGCAATCAAATATAAGATCATTTGAAATGATAGCTAAATTCATATCAATTGAAATGGATTTCATATTTCAACAGACGAAATTAATTCTCCGAACTCATCAGAAAAAAGTTTTCATCAAATTACTTTCCTCTTCTCACCAAACTAAAACTCAAAAACATGTCGTAAGCATTCCTGCAACCCCACCATCCAATTCTCATCCAAGAGCCTCCTAATCAACTAAACATTAATATTCTATGTCAGAGGTTGAGGCATAACAAATAAGAAAACTGCTTCAAAATTAAGAGTGAAAGGCATAAACATATCCGACTCAATATTAGCATGACCAACTTTTTCCCATTATTGCAACTCCTGTAAAAGCAGAAACCACTTAAATGCATGATCCATGGTAACACTGTGGAGTAGCTCTATACTTTTCTTTTTTCCCACTTCACTACTTTTAATTTTTAACATAAAAATACATATTCATATGTTCTTTTAACATTAATTATAAGACACACACAGCAAAGGAGAGGATGTAGTGAGATCTCCAAATAGTTTTATAGAAGATATTTGAGACATGCTTTTTACTGCTTAGTACTTTCATTAATTATAAGATATACACACAGGAAAAAGGAGAGGATGTAGCGGGATCTCATAATCCAACGTAGTAACCATATAAAGTTGACATGGAATGATGGTATTGCCAACATAATATCTCTTCTTTAGGTAACCACATAGCATTAAAGCTTGTAAGATAGTCATACTTATGTTCATCTCATTTAAATTTCTGAGATTATAGATTGGTGCATATCTCAAGATAATATACCTCTGTTTTATGCCCTAAACATGCAATTTTGTCAAAGCAATGAAATGTTTTGGTTAAATCCCAAATGAAAGGTGCATAATGAAACATCATAAACACATCAGTGTTGCCACCTCATATCACAAATTTTTATATATTCATATACCAGATACATAATGCTAGCTTCAAAATATTTTTTAGATTGTGAACCTCAATCACCAAGAATAGAGTTGCTATGAGAATTTACTAAAAATACGTGCATATAATTTAAAAAAGTATATGATTGAAATAATATTGACCAGACTGTACAGGAAGAACCCAATTATATTTGTAAAACAACTTCAAGACTTCTATGACATAATTTTCTTCAAAGACAACTTAGCACACACAATAATGCAAATCATCCTCAACAGTCCATTGTACACCAAAAAAAACCAATAGAATGCTTCAACTTGGCCACATTTATGGTAATCAGACAGAAAATGAATCAGACTTCACAATAACAAAACAATTAAGCATTGACCAGTTGAATATAGCAAAAGTACACCACTGCCCAAAAACGTAAAATATCAAGACCATGCAGATAAAACTTCTTCAGGGAGAAAGTACCGAAACTTTAATCAACATCAAAAAGAATTATTTTTGAAACTAAAATGCATCAAGATTTGAAGATCAAACAACAAAGTAGTCAACATGAGGTGATAAATCAAAAACCCCAAGCCAGCCTGCAAAATATTCGTTTACATTTAAACTCACAGCATCACAAAGGCATTTTAGATTTATGTAAAGTACTTAATATTGTCCTTTAAGTAAATACAAAATACATAATCACAAAGTGAAAAGAAGAGGAAAATAAATATTAAAACGCAAAATATTGTATAACAAATCATCTACAATTAATCAAAATGTATACAATTAACATATTACCGTATCAGGTACTGGAGCATTGACTCCATCATCATCGCCAGCATTATCCTTGACACCACTCTTTCTCCCACTTAAAACGTTTATTGGCTTCTCAACTACAACCTCTCTCTCGGGACGAACCGGTTGTTGAACTTCCACCACAGGTTGAGCAGGCTGTGCTGCCACAGCCGCAATCTCATTAGCGGCCGGTGCTGCAGCTGCTGCCTCTGCAGCTGCTCTTCTCCTCCTCGTACGAGTTGCAATCCCCTCCCCTTGTTGAATCGGATTTAAATTACATTCAGGCTGTGTTTGCTTCTGTAGCTGTTGTCTCGGAGCTTGGTTCTTCGATGGCCTTCCCCTTCTTGCTCCGCTTCTTAACTCCGGCATCATTCGATCATACTATACTTATTATTCCTGTCCAAAACCAAAATACATAACACTCTCCACTTTATAACTCACTCCCTCTCTTAACTCAATTCTCTCCAATTTCAGATAATTACACACACACACACACACATCACAATTTAAAAATCAATTTAAAATTTTTTATCAAACACACACACCACAATTCAATCAAATTAACAAACAATCAAAAAATATTAATCACACACACATATCATGATCACAGAATGCAAAAAAGGCGATAATTACAGTAAAGGAGCTATGTGTATAGATATATATAACACAATTCAATCAAATTAACAAGCAATCAATAAGAAAATGTTAATGAGACATACATATAAACATCAAAAATTATATCTTCAAAAAATGAAAAACATTTTGTAACGCCCAATAATATATGATCATAAAATATAAAAACAAATTACGAATAAAAAGGGCTTGAATTGAACTTACAAGTGAAAAATTAGAGATCTTCAAACAAACTGAGAGCAGATTTACAGACACAAAGCGTCGAGTTTATTCGGTGACTCGGTGAGTGTGAATGTATGTATTGTGTATGTATCTATGTGTTTTGTGTATGTGAATATTAGGAAATGGGATTAAATAAAATCTAGCCGTCGATGGGAATAAATCAACGGATGAGATTTTATGGTATTGGAACTATGAAAAATGTGTACAAATTCGGACAAATTGGAAGGAAATGAAATTACCAAAAAGGGCATGGGGTGTAAACTTCAAGAGAGGGGGGGGGGTTTGTTATAAAGTGAGAGAGATGACGTTATAGAGAGTATGATTATATGTGAATTGAAATGAAATCTGAGCCGTTGATTTGATTGATCGGATGGTTCAGATTGATCGAGTGCAGATTGACATGAGTTTGTTCCTTAACATTAAAGTAGAGAGCTGATTCTTGTTGATGTTCTGATGTTCATGTCTTGACTATTTGTTGACCTTGCTTATTTTAATATAATATATTTGATCAAAAAACAAGTACGATTAAACAAGTTTAGTACTGTAGATGATTTAGGAACTCGAATTTTAGATTTTTTTAGGTGCATCATCTATCTAGTTTTTTTTATTCATAAAAATACAAATAATCGTGTTATCGAAACAACAAAAGGATTATGAAATCCATTATTTGAAATTATAGTAACTATCAAAGGAGTTTGGAACAAAAGAACAACAGAGAAAAATGCTAAAATTTATAAATTAAAATTTAAAATAATTCAAATTTTAATTGATTATAATAATACAATAAAACATGATAGATCTTTTAAATTAATTAATCGACTAAAACCAATTATAAACAGGGGGTGACAATTTCATTGGGTTATAAGTTCAACCCAATCCCAAAAATTCATGAGTAATTTAAATTTAAGCCCAATATGAAATAATTAAAATTTCATATAATAAATTAATATTTGGATAATCTGAAATCAAACTCAAAAAGTGGATCATTCGGATATAGTTACACTTACCACAGTCCACAGATGATTGGGCTCGACGTCCCGCGTTGTTATTTCTTAACTTTTTTAAAATTAAAGCTTAAAATCCAATATGCAATTTATCCAACAACAATGGGCCGAGGGAGTTGTGGCAGTCATTTCTTTGGGCTTGCCCAATGTGTAGCGTCGATGCTCGGTGTTTAGTTTTTAAAATTTTATGAAATTATTAAGTAGTGTTAGAAAGGATTGACATTACACCTATTGAGTTTAACTATCTGTTTTCCGGTAAATAATATAACTCCACCTACTTGCATGAAGTCTCTATTTTAAATATAATAAAATTATGTCAAATTCTATATCTTTATTTTTTTGAATCTCAAATTATATAAGACCAATACAATAAAATAACTACTAATTTTAAAACCGAAATCCAGTCACTTCAAATTAAATCGCACTTTTTAAAATTGAATCAAAATAATTATTTTTGGTTCGATTTTGATTTCTAATTTTTAAAACTGTACCATCTTCATGCCTAGACATAGACGAGCTTTACACGAATTAAATATTATTAAATATTTTAAATATTTGAAACATAAATTGAGGATTTTTTTAATAAAAATTAAAATGATTAAACTTCATAATTCTCCTATCAGACAATTAAATTATTGTTGGACGTACGAATATCACGAACAGACTTTCGAGAGTCCACTTATAAAGTGGATCAGAGACCACCACTCATCCGCAAATAAAGCGGGGATACCTCAGGGGTGAAAAAAGAAAAGGAAGAAGAAAATTATTAAGTCAAATCCAACGATTGAATTGATTGTTTTTTTTTAATAAACAAATTTATATTCTTACAAATTAGTATATGTTATTAAATATTTTGAAATGACAGCAGAGCTAGACTTTAGAGTGAAGCTAGACTAAAAAAATAAACGATTTTTTATCATAAAAATAAACTAATATTTGAACCCATTATAATTATAATATAACAATTTAATCAAGATGGAAATTGTTCTTACAAATAAATTAATATAATTTCTTATTTTTTAAAATTCAATGAAAATTACGAATGAGATTTAAGAAGTATTTGCCAAATAATTATACTTATATGACTATAAATGGGTTATATATAAGTTATAGAATGCGTGATTGTATTTATTAAACACATAAACATAATAAAAAAAACTTAAAAAGGAAATTAAATTAGACATGTTTTTTTTTAATAATAAATTAGACATGTTAAATGAGGATAACTCAAACTTTTTTTTTAATCAGGAGAACTAAGTCCAAAAATACAATAATCCTCATCCTCAGTGGTTTCATTAATCCAAGAAAATTTATCATCTAATCGAAATACATACGTAAAATGTTTCCAGGCGCTTAGACGAAAAGCAAGAAAAAAATGAAAAATGTAAGTCTCAATATTATGGTCAACCATTATTAAAATATACAAGATAATTTATATGATGGAAAAAACATATATATTTAAAAATATTTATATAAGAAAGGATAAAATTTTGAATGAAAATTCAATAAAAGAGGAAATAAATTATAAGACTTTTTGAAAACAAAACTAATGTAAATTAAAGTGAAGAAAGAATTAAAATCCAACCAAGGTATTCATTTGATTGAACACGTCAAATAACACACTATTAGTAGTGGCATATTTATCTAATTTGATAAAGTAAATACTACGATAATAAAATAAGATATTTATTATGTTATAGTATTGCATTTACATAGACAGCTTATATCATCTACACTATTACACTAAATTTCAAAATCCTGGCCCTGAGTGACTCCGTCCCCGTGAAATGAGTTACCTAGAGTTGAACCCAGGTTCGATGAAATGATAAACCCTTACATCATATATACACCTTTACTCATTCGTATTACAAAGTTAGAGCTGTGAATAATTGATTTTGGGGGTGCAATCAAATAAGATTTAATCTAATTTGGAACCGGATATATACAAATTAAACAAGTTGCAAGCTCAAAAGTTGGAACGACCACCAGTACTAAATGCATATAAATCACGTGAGATCGAATTGACAATTTATTTTATATATATGTGCAATCACCTATCATCAACATGACCTCGTTGCGTCCACATCATGTAATCAGGGCCTCATATTTGTTTTTTCTTTTTAGTTACCTTTGTTCATAAATCATAATTGTACTTAAGCACACAGGCTGTCTTATGACTTTAAAAAAACAACTGAGAAAGTCCACCAGAAAAACCCAGAAGTTACTAGCTCCACATACAACTAATCAGAAGCAATCACAACTTACATAACCAACTAAACGTTCTATCTTTTCAATCTTTACAGGCAACCGAAATCAAATTCTACCACCTAAATTAAACTATATCGTATATCAAAATATATATATATATGAACATATGTATGTGACTATTTATTGATCTGGATGTGATTAGTTTTTATTTTTAGAAACTCTATCTTGATAAATTAATGTTAGATAAATAAATAATTCTGTTATGTATAAAAAGAGATAAATATATTAAGTACATTTTTTATAAGAATTATAACTATCAACCTTTAGGGACATTTGTACATAATACATAAAAATATTATATTTATAAAAAAATAAAGCATTATTATGTAAAATAAATATTCATTTATTGATAATTGAAATATATATATAGACCTGCTCAAATAGAAAATAGTTTAAATGAAAAATAAAAAATAAGTGTTCAGCTCAGATATTTTATATATTTTAGTGTATTATATCCAAATTTAGTATCCATCCAGGGGTTCAGTCTCCAACCATTATTTCCGACCACTAACCTCCATTAATTCCATTCACATCTCCTAATTACCCATCCACCATCTCCAACCACGTATAACAACCACCACGTACATCAACCACCATCTCTCAATTCAATCTACACCAAAAATCACTTACAACAACCATCATATCCAAATAAAAATCTAATCTAAAATTTAAATATAATATATGAACATAAACATCGATTTGAATTAAGGAAATCATTGTATTTACGATTTCATCATCAATTTCTATGACAAAAATCACTAATTTATATCACAAAAATTATTGATTTATATTATAAAACGGGGTTTTTTTGAAAAATAACTAAGGGTAAACTTTTTTTTTGTAAAAATACTGACTTTTTTAAAAATATTTTGTAAAAATACGATTTTTCAAAAAAAATTGCAAAAATACAAATTTGCAATTATATTTGCAACTAGAATCAACTACAAATGTAACTTTAAATTTTAGTCAAAATAATTATTTTTTGGTTGCATAATATGTTACTTAACAAGTTGCACGATTAAAATTAAAATGCAACCTTAAATACAACCAAAAACAACTTCAAGTAAACTTAAATGCAACCAAAAGCAACTTTGATTATTTTTTTTGAAAAATAGAAAAATAAGTTGAATCTAGTTGATTTTGGCTGCAAACCGTATTTTTGCAAAAAAAATCATAAAATTGTAAAAAAAAACCTTAAAAAGTAGTATTTTTGATAATTTCTCCTATAAAAATCACCAAATAATATATACGATACATACATATAAACTATCATTTCTACGAAAATTGATGTAATCATCGATTTGGTGGCATATCAATGATGACTAAGATTATTATCCGATAAAAAATCACTAGTGAAGACGATCGGAGGGTGGAGGTATTGGAGAGCCAGTTGGTGGGGAGAGGGGCGGGGGAATGAGACCGGGGTGGGGTGGAGTCTCATGAACAGGGCATTGGCAGGAGGGATGGGACAGTGGATAAACTCATTTTCTATTTTCTATTTGATTACTTATTTATATATATAGAGAGAGAGAGAGGATAACAACTCTATTATATTAATAAATAAATGTTTACATTAAATAAAATATAAGAAGGCATTCTTGTAGGAATTCAAATAACTTAAACTATTCATATCCAGTCCAAGTTAAACTTGTAATATACATGTTTGAATTTTCGAGTGAAACTACCAATACTTAGGAAAAATATGGATAAAAAGACATACATCGTATTATTCGTATATATTAATAATACAATAAATAGGAACGAGTGAACGACATAAAACATATCATAGTCGGTAAACAACTCTCTCCTAGTATATTCTACCACCTCCACACAAAAAAAACATATATACCTAAGATCTATAAGGTTGGAGATTGTCTACACGTGAAGTAAAACTACTTGCACTAAAACGCATATACTTATGTTCCAAGTACTACTATTGCGGCATGCATGTTGCACCTGGATAAAACTTTTTCTGCAATCATAGAAATTTGATTAGCGGGGTTATTATTGATTAGTGATTACACGTACATATAGTACTATCATCTTGCATGTGTTCTGATCTTAAATCTGATCTTAAATCTAATCTTAATATACAATAATAAAAACACAAATTAAACTTATAAATTCATACAATACAACCTAACTGCTGTGAAAAAGGAGAACGAGCAAGTATAAAAAAAAATCGATCACATAATATTTTTTAGAATGTCAAACATTTTAAAACAGAACAATAACCAACGTACTGTCTATGCTATTCTCAAGGCACGGATTAATATGAAGTACACAACACTCTTTACTTATATTTATAGATAATCCTAAATTTATATATATATATACTCCGTATATATATATATATATATATCAATGAAAGTTTCAGTAGTGGAATCTACACTAATTATTTGTTGATGGCATGAGTACACTGCAAGATTAATTTCAATTAATTAAGTTGTTAACATGGTTTCTGGATCAATATGAGCTCAACACCGCTTGAGTACAAGCAAGAGGCGTTCTGATTATCCATGCTAGTATATTTGTAATGCATTATCACTTTGGTGACTTAATACGCATAACATATTTGCATGATAATAAATGAACATATATACATAATAAATATGTGTGATCAGAATCAGATGGACAGTTATGATTCACCTAATAAAACAAGAAAAAGTCTGCTTTTGTGTTCAGCCCTTCATGAAAAATCCATCCTTTTCATGACTTCTCTTCACAATTAAAAGTAATTAGTGATACGTGAGTTCCCATGGACCACCAATATGTACATGACCACCACCAAATTTTCATTATAAATACCTCCAACTCAATTCTTACATAACATATATACTTTGAACATAACAAACTCTTCCCCAACACCTATAACAATTTCACTCTAACTTCCTCTTTCTTGTAGTTTTTTCATTGAATCTTCACAAAGAGATTCATTTGTTTACTAATGGCACCACACGGAGAGTCCCTTGTTAGCTGCTACACACGTTCCAGCAACGCTTTGAAACCGCCAAGAGCACTCTCATCATCAGAAACTACTGGCCTCAAACGAAGCATATCCGATGCCTCGTTTGAGCTAAGCAAAGCAGATATGAATGCAAACACAAACCCATTACCCCCACTATCTGAAGTGCAGGATGCAAAATGTGAATGTTGTGACATGATGGAAGAGTGCACAGGGGAGTACATAGAGCGAATACGCGAAAAGTTCATGGGGAAATGGATTTGTGGATTGTGTGCAGAGGCAGTGAAGGAAGAGATGGATAAAAATGGAGGGAAAAGAGAAGAAGCATTGACTAGTCATATGAGTGCATGCGTTAGGTTTAACAAGTTTGGGAGAGCTTATCCGGTTTTATACCAGGCACAGGCCATGAGAGAGATTTTGAAGAAGGCGAGAGCAGAAGGAAGAGGAGTCAGGGCCAAGTCTATGAATTACAGGAACAATGGAGGGCTTAAGACAGGAGGCATTGCAAGGAGCTCGAGCTGTATTCCAGCCATTACCAGAGAGATGAATGACCTCAAAGTAGCCAAATGATCGAGTATGCCCACAGTACTATATATGAATGTTTTCGTGTTCCCTCCGGTACTGGTGACCTAAAATTTCGACAAGCTTTAGGTCACTTGTATTTAGGATTTTTACATTGTCTGACCTTAAAAATGTACACTCGTTTGTGTTTTTCCTATGTCTCTGTGCTTCAGATGATATACGTTTTGTATATGCAGCTGAGAGCTAGTATGAGCATAAGTTGAATTAGAGGATGCTGTAAACCTCGATCCATGCAAACGTTTGTATGTCAATCCATGTTTTTTTTACTTGGGAATTATCCCAAGATTAATAAACCCTGTGGATGTTTCTAATTATTTATATATGATCGATCTGTTATAATCATGTATAATCTATTGGTGATAATCATTTATAAGATGTTTTATTATGCCTGAAGGCTTATTGAGAAACTTTATAATAGAGCATAGAACATTCCACAAAGTACCATTAGGTTAACATCATACGAGCAAGCACTAAGCAGACAATTTTTCATAGTTTGCAAGCAACACACAAGTAAATGAAACTTTGAGTTCGGACTGTCATCCACTCTTTTAATTTAAATGGTCAAACAAATGACCAATTAATAAACATAAAACAAATACATTGAGCATTTTCTTCTTCATTCAGAACTTTCCAGGCCACCGCTCTCTCGTAAGAAACCGGTCTTCCCATGCTTGACAAGCACATTCCACCTTGAAGGCAAGCAAAGCCCTGCTCAAATGAACAGACAGGTCAACACAGAACATACATAATCATCTTATACAACTTGACTTTGGGCCTGTTTGGCTACCCTCTACTTATGAAAATAAGGACTTATTTCCGGAAAAAAGTAGGGATGTATGTACTTTCCAGAAATAAGTTCTTATTTCCAGAAATAATTAAGTTCATATTTGGTTTTAAAATTCTAAAACAAATATTTATCTTTAAAAAAAATATGAAAATATGTAAATAAAAATAAAAAATAAACTACTTATTTTAAGTTTAAGGAACCCCAAACACCCCCTTTGTCTCCAGACATATAAACAGGCAAACAGCACCACACATTATTGAAAGTACATGTTTTATTCATATTACTTATGATCCCAATAATTACATAGCCTTCTTATTTTTCTATGTTTTGTGCCCCCGTGCCATTTTTAGATAGAAAAGTGGATCATGGAAGCTCTGATACCCTGATAAGTTATTATTCTCCTAAATCCTCAAGGTGTTGGAATGAGATCTTATTAGGATCTTATATCATAGGAACATTTTATAAACCAGACAAAATATACCCAGTGTATAACATCATGTCCATTCTTAATAGAACATTGGAAAGGTTAAAAAAGCTGACCCGCTGCATTATCTGTGTGAACTCGGAATTAAGACTTTTTCTTCCATGAACATCAAATATTTTTTCCAAAGTCATTTCCGGAAGTGAAGCTAAAGTTGTCTCAAGCATGTCAAGACCAGCCTGGTTTGCAAACGTGAAAACTGGCCAAGTCTGCAAGATATTGCCAGGTATATTATGACCAAGTGAGGACCGATTAAAGTAACTAAATTCTGGACTAAACTGCAATCACTGCTAGTTAATAAAGCCACCAACTTTCCACGAATTATCTAAAGGGAGCTAAGAGAAGAAAATTATGAGTAGATATTGTTTCTACTTCGTCTTCAATGGATATAAATCATTTAAATAAGAGACGCTTAAGGTAAGAAGAAACCTTCAAAAGCGCACAGTTTATTTAATACCTTAATTTCTAGTCCAGCGGACTACTCATATGAGGCTGAATCCATACCTTTATAGAACAGCACATAACTGCATCTGAATGGTGCCATAGAGACTTCAGAACTGATTCACTTTCTTCACCGCCAGATTCAAGTAGCTCCACACCCAGGTAGCACCTATGAAGATGCATACAAAGATTAAATTTACATTTAAACTTTAGGAAACTGTATCTTTATTTCGTTGCTATATCAACTCTTGCATAGTACTTACTGACAACCGATAACCTTCTACTTGGCCGGAAATTCGGCTTAGATGATTTTAAAAGTTGAAGCATCTTTAGACAAGATTAGGTAAAAATATGAAAAAACTCAAGTTCTTTGTGTTTGAGACATGCACTTTATCAGATATAATAGTGTGTTTAAGAAGCAGATATCAAATAGTTTAACCTAAGTTGAACAAATTTAAGACGTTGTTGACTACTAAGAATTCTAAGAAAATACAGTTTAAGAAAACACACATCCAGTTAAGTTTCAATAATAAACATATAATAATAACATATGACAAACCTGTAACTTTGACAGAGCAAATGAGCTAGTGTCTGCGTATCCAGAGGCCCCGTATGTGGCTGAAGGCCACCATTTCCACTAAGGTGAGATGGAGAGAGTGCAAGTGCGACCCTCTGAACCGAGGATATAATGCTGCGAACATATTGCCGAGCCATTGATGCTACATTTTCTTGCATGTGACTTTCAAATGCAAATTCAAATGCTATTGTCATGACAGATCTTATACAGCCACTAGAAGCAGTGTAATCGCTGCAACCTTTATTTCCAGTTGAACCAATCTCAAGAGCAGAAGCAAGATCGAGGGTCCGGTTAGGACTGGATGCTTTCTGAAAATGTATAAAACTTTTAGCACAAGTTGAGTAGTTGAGATAGGGTCAGTAGCGATGCTTTCAGGAGGTCCGAGAAGGTTAAAGGAAGGAATAAAGACAACACATGTGCACATACATATAATATATTTGAATAAACCTTTCCACTAGAGAGAGGAATGATTCGAAAACCAGAAGGCAAAAGAGGTGCATCATCAGCGAAAGACGCATCTATTGGAGCAAATATGAGTTCATCACAGGTTCCAACTGCATTTTCATCCATCCCACTGCACAGCTGTTTACAAAATAGAGGTATCAAACAACACTTACGAAGGCATAGAATTGCGTCTACAAATTTCTATAAAGAATTTTCATTATAGTACGTCCACACTGGTGATAATAAAGGAACTGTCAATTAAACTACACAATCTTAGAAAACAAAAGCCCGCCTCCTGCTCTGAGAAAGGATACATATACCTCGTCTGTTTGTGTATTTCCAAAGGCACTTGGCAGAGTGAAGAACTAAAAAAACTATCCAAATATAACATAAACATTTTAATCAAATAAACTATGATACCTTATTTATTAAGATTACAGAGGTACATGTACAATAGATTACAGAGGTATAGGTACAATAATCACCATTAACACTTCTGTGTGAACTATATTATTTACAAGGGTACTGCCAATAGATCTAGAAAAGACTTTCTGAAGCAGATTACCTGTAGGAGAAACATATCTCTGCTCATAATTGCTTCTTCAGGACATTGACTTTCCAACTTAATAACCTCCAGCAACTATAGGAAAAAAGATTGTATTAAAAAAAACTAAAGGAAAAAAGATCGTATAAAAAAACTATACGAAAAAAGATGTACACACCCAGTGAACTTGTACAAAAGCTGTAATTTATAATTCAAAGGAAATGGTGCAACACCAAGAAATGAAATAATTTACCTCTTCGTGCTCAATAGTTTGAGCTAGTGGCAGAATAACTTGACCCCCATAATTTCCCACTCGAGACCCTCGTAAGCTACAAGGACCAACTTTAACAGCTGCGGCAGAGTATGAATCAATATTATTGTCTGCCCATTCCGACCTGTGCTCTCGGAGAAACCTAAGGAGTATTGCAGGAGGCACATTCTAGAAGATACAGCAATTACAGATCAGAAGAAAGGACAACTTGAATAAATGTGAGCTTATCAAACATCTCTAATATGTAGAGAGACTATCAGCAATCTAATATAATCACTTTTAATACTGTTAAGAATTAATATTTCAAAAGAGGAAGCATGGTGAACCAAATACAGTATTTGCTCTTATATACTATACAAGCCATCAATTTAGAGTTAATCATGTAATTGGAACTACCGAATTAAAGCATATGTTAAACTGTCCAGTAAATATATATAGTTGGAGCATAAACTTAAATAGAGCTGGTAAGTAGCTAACTTGTAAAAGCATTGATGCTTTTGCACACAACACGCCGTTGCTGACTTGCGAAAACCCATTGTTGGACAGATTCAAACCCAATAGCTTATCAGGTGAAGTGTTCATAAGGATAGTAATATCATCCAATCCATCGGTTTCCATCAATGACCAGCCCTCATCAGTAAACCCATTAAGAGCATCGTTAAAACCTCTGCCCAAATAAGTGAATCCAACTCCGCATCAGAGAACTCAACAAAACATAATTCATGCCTGTCGTGACAGAAGCACGATTAACAAACCTGTTCAGCCTTTGGCTAAGAGCTCGTAGAGCTACAGGCCTTTGGCTCCAATTTGGAGCACAAGACTGGGAAGCCTCCTGAGCTATCTGTTTTAGTTGACGTAAAGCCTGCATTGAAAGACAAACAGAGGTTGAGAACACAAGAATGAATATTACTCGCTGAAATAAAACTCAGCAATATAAAAACTTAATGAAACCCCACCATCATTGTTGTCTTTTGAGCAAGCACTGTTGATGATTCATACAGAGGCCGCAACACTTCAGGCACACTCCATGCCTGGAAAATGAATGAATTATAACCATGTGTATCTTAGTTCCTGTGAAGAATAGAGGGCTCATAGAGGTAGAAATGAAGCAAGTGAAGCATCTACTTTACCTCCAAATTCATATGATCAACAATGTGGATAATTGAACCACCTCCTTCACAAGGTCTGATAAGGTAACCACTAGGCAGCATTTCAGCTCGCACAAAATTCTGCACAGCTGGCATGCTTGGACCATTTTGAGTATTGTTAAGTGATCTCTCGCAGACCTAAGGATATATTTTCAATAGGGAAATTATGTGTAAATAAAATATAATGGCAGATTTACTAGGAATTAAAGGACCGACGCACTATAATTGTTATCTACTCTATGAACTACAGTATAATATAAGCTTACCACTAGACTGCCATCCTCCATAACAGAAGTATAGCGTATCAACCAGAAGTCACGAGCCGGCGCCAAAGTAGTTGGCGCATACAACTACAACAATAGCGTGTAAAGGAGTTCATTAGTAAGAACAAACTTGAAAGTTATGTTTCAGCCAGATTTTGAAATGCACATGTTGATACTGCATACCTGCATGTATAGTAATTCTATGGTTCCACCATTGGCTGTAGGTAGCACGTTCAAGACATCCACAGCTCGGCAATCGCGGAACCATGATGGCCGATCCTTGAGGATCTCTGCAACCTGGGAGAGAAACTCAAAGTTATTAAATTGGTTTTGGTTTGCAACTACACAAGCAATAAACCAGAATAAGGACTTACCCTTGTAGGTTCTAGACCCACCAGGCCACAAGCTCGTGCTGCCACGCCAGTGCAACCATGAGATATAGCAACGATTCCAATGGAATCCGGACCAGGCTATGTACAAAGCAAAGTACCTGTTAATAAAAATTACTTGCTATGCACCGACCAAGTGACCTATTCTTTTTATTGTAACTGTTTGTCATTTCATTACTCTTAATCAAATGAAAATTCCTGTTTTATGACAGTGTAACATGTTCAAGATATAAACGAATGTGATTCCCCATCCTATCCATAAGCATGGAACAAAAAAGTTTCTAATTCGATAATTTTTCTATTTCAGTGCGTCTGCTTCAGTCATACTTTAACGCGTGAACATATCTTGATTCCTTACATCTATGTATAATAACTGAAGTGGAAAATCCCAGTTAAATTTCAGTGTAATGGGCATTAGATATGAATGTATGTCGTTCCCCCTTCTATCCATAAACATGGAACACAAATTTTTCCCATTCAATCACACTCTAATGGCACTCTAATGGGACGTTATGCCCTGATTTCTTACATCTATGTATAATATATATTTTTTCAAGCGTAACATTAGCATTGGTTTACCAGCTCTTATAAGCAGTTTGGCTAAGCTATAGTTAGGAATAAGTACCTAGATAGCCAAATAAGTACCTTTTCTTTAGAAGTAAAAATTAATCTCCACAAAACAGTCAACACTCAACAGGATGGAAACGTACAACTCCAGAGAAAAAGACAACAGAAACGAATAACAGCTTTATCTCATATTTCTGATACACTGGAATATTGATAATTTAACCAAATAACCTGCAAGATTCCTGGTTCACTCAAATACATTAAGATTAAAGTCTTATTTGTAGTCTATTTGCTATGTGAGCACCATAAAAACTAAAAAAGCAAACAAGAACATTATAAAAATGTGCAGCACCAATAAGTGAATGTACATTACCTTCATTCCAGGCATTTGGACCCACTCAACAGCAGTTCCAGTAGCCTTAGAAATAAACTCTGTTAAAGTTTCTTCTGCAATGGACAACAGCCTGGAAATGTATACAAATACAAAATTTAAGGTCCACGTATACAGACCAAAAGGTAGTCACACTACTCACACAGCAACATGAAAAATAGCTCAACAACTTGGCAAAAACAAAAAAAAATGAAATAAAATGACTCAACAGCCATGACAAGACTAACCCTGCAGGAGTAGCATCTTTGGGGGGATGCTGAGGCTTCAAGTTGTGTTGACCACTAGTCACCACTGATTCACAACTGGTGTCTTTGCTAGGAAGGCCACTCTGCAATATAAGATGAAAAATATATCAACATTAAAATGATAATAAAAACAATACAAATGCTGAGAATGACTTAAAGAAAGAAGATACAATTGGTACAAAAATCGCACATTTTGAGTATGTTGACGAAAGTAGTCATTATCATACACCAAGTGAGACACCTGCTTCTGCAATCTATCATTCTCTTCCATCAAAAGCTTGTTCATAGCAGTAAGCTTTCTGTTCACAGCTTGAAGCCTTGAAGCTTCTTTTCTCTGCTTCTCTCTGCATCTGTATGTAAATAATCATATTCAAATTTAAAACACTTAAATAAATATATCCTCAGCATATAAACCAGAGTTTCTAATTTGATACCTTCTATTTTGAAACCAGACTTTGATCTGTTTAGGCTCAATGTTGGAGAGAATGGGGCAATCTCTAATGAGTTGTTGACGACGAATAGAACTTGGCTTAGGACAGTCATGATAGAGACACTCAAGAGCTTCAACCTGTTCAGGTGTGTAACGAACATACTTGCCATTGTCCATCACTCCCTTGCCATCCTTGCAGGGCATACCCATCATCTATATCAACTTGTATAAGTATAACCCCCCTGATCACAAATCTTTATAATGAACCCTACTAACCTATAATAACTTAAAAATGAGATGTTTAAGTTGACTACAATTCTTGATAGTGGTTGACAAGTTGGTTCATATTTGACTCAAGTCGTTTCTAAAAGGTGGTAGAGTGACACAATCGGTATAATAATTAAATTTACCGAAATGAAGAAAATGTAGTGTAGTGTTGAGTAATAGTAATAAGCTACGCTATACTAAAATACTGCCAAGGGCATCACGAGTCGGCGCTAATATTTGTATATTTAAAGTATACTAGAGATTAGGGGTGAACAAAAATTCGATTAAACCGCCAATCCGAACCAACCCGCCCCTTTTTTCGGCCGAATAAACCGAACCGTCCGAAACCGAAATATAAATGGGTTAATTTTTAAAAAACCCGAACTAATTGGGTTGGGTAAGGGTTTAACAAATGTTAACCCTTACCCAACCCGAACCGAACCGATTACATAAAATGCAGAATTTTTTGCATATTTTCTGCATATTCTATATATTTTTTACATATTTTCTACAAATTTCTGCACTATATAAATTTTCTGCACTATATAAATTTTTTGCAACACATTCTGCAACACTTTCCGGCTCTTGCAACATTTTCTGCAACAAGCAGAATTTTCTGCAACAGTGCAGAATTTTTTCTACAAATTTCTGCACTATATAAATTTTCTGCAACAGTACAGAATATTTTCTACAAATTTTTGCATTATATAAATTTCTGCACTATATAAATTTCTGCAACAGTGCAGAATATTTTTTACAAATTTCTGCAACAGTGCAGAAATTTCTCGGTTGGGTTGGGTTACGATTATAAAAAACCGAACTAATTGGGTTGGGTTTGGTTGGGTTACGATTTTTTTTTACAATTAATGGGTTGATTTTTTATAAAACCGAACTAATCGGGTTGGGTTGAGTTTTGACGAAAACCCGACCCGAACCAACCCATGTTCACCCCTACTAGAGATGAGAGACAGGACATCATCATCACTCTTTTCCATGCGTCTGACTTCACTCTCTGCCCTCCCTCGTTCATCTCCTTCTGTTTTAATATAGCGTACACCCCTCTCGCATGGATTATACACTATTTTAGCGTTTTTGTATCATCGAAAATGTTTAAATACGTACTTCATGCTGAAATTGAGGAACACTTCATTTATACTGTAGATTTTTTTTCCTATTTTTTGTTAAAAATTTGTGTTTAAATGATTATTGATAATGGATTATCAAGACCAATTTCGTTATATAAAAATCCTAATTATTTTTGAAAAATCAGATTAAATGAGCGATGGTTGTACGTGTATAATCTGAACTGTATTGAACGTTATAGTTTCTTTAGTTGTACTGTAACTGTACCAATTTAATGTTCTGTTTGCAGAGCAATAATAACTTACTGGAGGAATCGTATCTACTATGAAAAAGCAGTCGAAATCTATTATGTTGCGGCCGCATATATTTAATTATTTATACTTGTAGCCTCCGGTACTTTAATGACGCGACAGTGTCAACAGACTTGACCATTTTTCATCAGACGTACCCCAAATTTTCTGAAAATGACGCACACATTTGACTTTCTCTTCTCTCATTTAATTTCATCTGATTTACTTAAATATATTTTTATTAAATTTCAACAGTAAATTTAAATCAATAGAGTTAAGGAACTTTACGTGAATTAAGTCAAATTTAAAAAATTCGAATTGATTCAAAAATTTTAATTAAACAAAAAAAAGGCTTTCAACCTCTATTTAATAACATATAAATCGAACATGAACTTATTTCTGAATAAATTAAATCGAATTAAACTCAAATTGAGTTTATTTATTCGTTAAAATTTTGAATTTTTAACCTCAATAAATCCATTTATAGAATATAGGTATTGTTGGAGAAATATTGTATTTTAAACTTTTCAGGTTAAAAATATTATCAAGTCTTACAATTTTAATTATTACAGATTTTGTGTAATATATTATTAGTGTTTTAGACTATTCAAATAATATAAAAAAATATTTAAAATTTTAATATAAATAATTTAAGTCAAACTCGCTTAAATGTACTAACCCCTTGGATTGAAATAATATTATGAATCGAAAAACTTTACTCCGTTTTTTTAAGTTGTTTTGACTTTTGACACACATTTCTAAGCGCTTTGATCGAATAATAAAAATTGTGATTTATAATTTTTTTTAAAACTAAAATATTGTTTACATATTTTATTTAAAAAATTAATAATTAATAATTTTTATTATACATTCAAAAATAAAAATAACTTACGAAAAAACGGAGGAAAAATGGACGGAATAACTTATTGAGACATTGGTGGTTGGGCTGGGACATATCAGGTTAAGAGTGGGTTTCAAATAATTCAAATTAAAATCATTAATAACAAAAATACAACATTAACAAATACCACACACTACTTTAAAATAAAATATACCGTCGGGTCTGGGATAAAGAGAAAAGTGGAATAGCATGAGCCGACAACCAGATATGTGCGTCTCATATTTCGACAACCCAATGTCTTTCGTCTAAAATTACGTGTCTTCTTTTTTAATACAGTATTTTAGTACTTTTTTCCTTATCTTTTTAGAGAACTTACAAGCCTTCAGCATCATCAACGGGATCAACGGGAGTCTCATTTTTACTTATAAATGAAATTTTTTTTTTATCATGTAAGTGTTAAGTGGACTTCGAAGAAAAGTGGTCAATTTCATTTAATATTAGTCTCATTTCTCACTTACATGTAGAAGCCATTTTATTCATGTCATATTATATTTATGATAAAATGATATTTTATAATTCAATTTTAATTCTTTTAAAATATTATTAATATTCTAATAATCAAATTAAAGTGATTAAATATTTTTAAAATATTATTACAATAAAAAATAAATATCATAATAAAAATGCATTATATTATTGAAAAACAATACATGAGAAAATATAACATTAAAAACATCACACTAGAAAGCATTAAATTTAAAATATTGCGAAATTGAAAAATTAACGATTATTATGGAACTGAGAGATATGCTCAACCAAGATATTTTGTAGTCGGCGATGTGTCCGTTTATCACGCATCTATATAGGGTTCTGAATATACGTTTCGTATTGGATTGAATGTTCTTCACCTAAATTTGGTTGCGATAGACCATTTGTTGCATCATCATAAGTTGGTAAGGGATCAAAATGAGTGGTGTATGTGTCCCTCTCGACTTCAACAATTATATTATATATTATGATACATGCTCTCATAATTCTCCCAAGATCCGCTTTGTCCCAAAAGCATGTTGAACCACGTACAATTGCGAAACAGAACTGTAGTACACCAAACGCTCGTTCGACATCTTTTCGTTGGCACACACTAGCTTGCAACGGCTAGTTTCTTGACATGATTTTCTCAAGCATTTTTGAATGAGCCTTCCGCTGAGTATCATTCATTTTAGTAGTATCCGCCAAAATGACTTGCAAATCCAGTTCTTGTTGTTTCGTCTCAAGCTCTCTTTGTCGAGTCTCAACTTCTTTTTGACGAGTTTCATTTAATGCTTCCATTAAGTTCAATTTTCTGCAAGCACTAGCTCGTAATTCTTCATACTCATCATATGTTTCCACCGTCATTACCTTCATTTTTCCCTTCCTTTTAGCCGCTTTTGTACCTTGAGGACGTACCGGAGATTCAACAGCATTCTAATTTGTAGGTGTATCATTATTTCCTGATGATGAGTAAGCTCCCGAATTACTTAGTTTAGTTCTTTTTGAACTTCCAGTAGTTGAAGGAGTTCTCTATTTCGGCTGTCTACGAAGTTCAAACCAGTGTTTGTCAAAATTAGACTTCTTTTTGTATATAGTGAAATGAAGTTCATGAGTTTTCCTAGTTATAGTATCCAAGTTTGAGCCGCTCCCCACTGTCTTGATTGCCTTATCATAGCAAGCTCCAAATTTTTGAACACCATCGTTTATCCGACTCCACATTTTTTTCATAGCCACAGTTCCTCTCTTGATAACACCAGGATTATCTTCTTCACAATATTGATGAATTCTTTCTCAAAATACTTCAGCTTTTTGATTAGTACCGACCAATGGATCAATTGACACATTCAACCATGCAATTACTAAAAGTTTATTTTCAACCCACTTCCACTGACCATTAGTTTCTCGAACATCATCAGTTTCCTCACAATCATCATTTAAATCAATAAAATTTGGGTTACCAAAGGCCGAAACTTGTGAACGTGGAGAATTTTGACTCTTGATGGGTATTTGCTGGGTTTCAAATTGTGGATTTGAAAATGGAGGAAATGAAAATTGGTATTGAGAATTTTGAGGACATAAAAATGGAAATTGAGAATTCTGATAATGTGGAAATTGATACTGAGAATTCCAATTTTGAGAATTAAAATTATAAATCTATGGGTCTGGAAAATAGGAATTTGGATATGGATATGGAAATTGAGGGTTTGGGTTTTGAGAATTTGAAGATGGAGAATTATTTGGATTCATCTTTTGAAAGAAAAAAATATAATATTTGTAATAAATGAAAGGTATGAATAATAGAATATGAGAATATTGTATATATCGGTATCAAAAATATTACCGTTGATATACAACAACGGTCACAAACAATTAATATATATAAATTTTATATCACTGTTACACTGTATATTACCATTAATTTGATTATTACCATTGCATTGCAAATAAATTTCAGCAACTTTAATTTACATATACATAATATAACAATGTAAAAGTGGACAAAAGGCAATCAACTTGCAGAAAGTGGTCGATCCCTCTTTAGAGGGCATTCCCACTTTTCTACTCTCTTATGCAATGCAAGATAATAAAAAGAGAAGTTCAGGTCAGTTCACGTGACTCGATGTCTTAAATGAGACTTTTTTGGAGCCGCTCTTAAGCCTCGACCTACTATAATTAGGCCGCTGCAAATGAACCTCCATTTTGCCCACCTACATACTAGACCCAATCATTTTGTTTGGGCCTATTGGGTTTCTACTTCCATGCCCCGCGTTTCCTCTCGTGTACTCCAAATTTTATTAGGATATTATGATGCTATTTTTTTTTATAATTTGCTTATTTTTTACCCAGCAATTTCAAATGATTTAAACATAGAGTTAAAATGAAATATTAAAGAGTCCGTTTTTTATTTTTTTTAATAAATAATTTATAAGTTAAAAATTATATATATTTTTAAATTTATGTCATCTCCAAATAGAGTAAAAGTTATGTTCTTTCGCAAAATATTGGAAAATATTAACTATAATTATATGTTCAAGTTATTTATATTTACGCATACAAAATTATAAACATTTTATATGAAATATTAGTGAGGGTATATAACTTTCTTTTTAAGTATTTTTCGGAGTCTATAGAAGCAAACCTTTTAAAATACAAAATATATTTTTTGAGGATATACTCAAGAAATTATCTCATCTCGGATCATAATATATTCTAATGTAGATATATTGTGACATTTTTGTAAATATATTAAAATTTATATAACTATAATAATATCTTCGTATATCACGTGAAATCTTTCTAATGTTAACTAATTACTCTAGGATGTAAGAGTATTATTCCCGTAAATATCGCACATCCCAAATCATATTTGGATACAAGTATATAACCCTAACTAATTTCCTCATTCTTAATCTGGGCCTTCGTATGTATAAACCATTCAAAGACATCCTAAAATGTTTTTGTATTGCAAGATTGGCCATCAAAACAATCTTCTTGTGTAGATGGGCCTTTATATGCTTGTCATCCAACCCACCACCGGAAGAATTCAACATACTACCGACATATTGAAGACAATATAGACCATTTATGGTCCAACTTTTTCGAAATATCTTGAGATGGTGTTGGGACATAAAAAGTAGATTTCAAATGGTTAAAAAAATTTATATTAATATTTTAAAATTTTAAAATTTAAATTCAAAATTTTTTATTTATCAAAACATATAATTTAACTAAATCCAGAATTTAAATTATCAAACAAACCATAAGATATCTCCCGTTTATTGCATCTTTTAAAGATTATAAAATATTAAAATAATTATGGATTACACTTTCCCTCACCCCTATATTTAGCAGTAAAAACATATATTATTTATTATCTTAATGATTATACTTAAAAATTATATGCAAAACATTGAATGTTGGATATTTTTTTAACACTAGAAATATCCTTTGTTACCACTTAAGTACTTCCTAAATTTTAGACCTTACACATGTATTTAAATTTTATTATTTGATTTTGATATATTATGAAATTAATTACTAGCAACTCATGATAATTTATCAACCTTAAGCAACTAGCCAAGTCAATGATTGAGTTGTGTAAAAATGGAGATTCTTGTGTTGGCCTTTCTTTGTATTCCCTGAGTCGAGCCATAAATTAAGGGGAAGAGGCATGTGCAGTACAGAAGTAAATTCACGTGATTTCCCTACACGTGCAATCACGTTAGTTGTGTACATGCAAAAACGTCTCGCATGTGAGAGTGAAAAACGTAGTTACGTAGAGGCATCTTTTAACTAAAAATTAATAACATTTAAATTCGTAAACGAGCGCGACCAAGCGTGCGAAGTGTAGAACTAAACCGGGGTTAGGAGTTGCTGACTAGCCTGTTCTAAAAATCTCCCTATATGGTTGGCATTCAGGCGGCCGAGTAAAATTCATTGATTTTTACAAAAATTGAATATTAAATGTTAATTTTTAAAAATTCAGATATTAATCAGGTATATACAAATTTAGGTGAATTTATACTACATTAAACGGTTAAAAATTAAGTGGAATCAATCCGTTAAAAATTCAAAAACGGAACAAATATAAAATATATCAAAAACAAAACAAATACATAAAATATGGATATTTATCTATTACATTTACTAACAAATTTGGGCTACTTGCATTTTTATTTTTATAAAGGTAAACTTATATAATATAAAAAATTATATTTAAATACATTTAATCAATACACCAATTTTATTAATCCTAATTCCTAATCAATAGGCTTGCCCGCCTAACATTTTTGATCACATTGCGAGTTTGCGACTACTTCAATAATGGCACCCTACAAATCTAAAACTCCGTTTCAGTTGCACTAGAGTTGTAGTGTAGTGACCTGGACTTTGACCACAGCTGGATTTGGCCTTTTTCCAATCAAACAACTGATAATTTCTGAATATTTTCCCATAATGTAATGACAACTTTTCTTCGAGAGTTAAACTATGGCAGTAAAATAATTAATTTGATTCATTGAAATTTTTTTACTAAAAATTGTTGTGCAAACTAATATGTAAAACCCCTCCCAAACCTTACGATCTATAATTTTAGAATCGTATTTATTTATAGTAAATTTAAGAATAAATAAAACAGAATTTATGCAATTAAATTTCAATTTAAAAAAAGGACAGAGTAATAATACGTAGTTTTTGGCATGCAAATGCAGTATTGTAATGTGCACAACATTGTGCAAATTAAAGTCAGTCCTTCCCACATGAAAGCTGGCACTGGTAACTTAACTTGGTCACGTGCTAGGTTGGACTTGAGGAATCACATTACATCACAGACATACCACTATTTAATATGTTAAAATATAACATAGTATATTGCAGTAGTGATAAATTTTTACAAAAATACAAGGGTGTTTACCTCGTATCAGTAAATTTTTGGGATAAAATATTAGCCGGAGGGAAGGACTAAGGATGAAAAAGAGAGAGGGTTTTACATTTAAATTTGGGCACATATTTTTAGAGTGCACATGTATACAGAATAATTCCTGCTCCCAGTATTATAAATGCGAGGAATCGAATTAAGTCGATAAATGTATCGAGTACAGTACTATTTACAAATTTATGGGTATATAACTAGAAATTATATGAAGTGATTAATTAAATTTTAATTGGAATATATTTAATAATATTTTATTTTATATATAAGAAAGATTTATATCATTATTAATAAACTAAAAAATTAAAAATGATAGAGTTGCATATAAATACACATATTTTAATATGTTTATAATTATTTTAGAAAAATAATACAATCCACAGACAAGAAAATGTTATCCTAACAAATAAAGCATTATATTTTTGTTAGTTTAATTATGAGTATCCTAAATTTAGTTTAGAAATTTAATTAGCTAAACCGGCATGGCATAGTTGCTCGATCTTCCATATTAAACTCCCACAGGGAGTAGAGATTAAAAGTAAGAAACGGGCAACTAATCATTTGGTGGACAGTTGAAACATAATGACCGTTGATCTGATTCGATTGAGCTGTAAACATCGTGCTTTAACATGGGTTAAGTAAATTTAATAATGTAATATATTGAGTGTGTGACCCATCAGCAGAGAAAGCACACATCAATAGATTTTTGGCCAGGCTTAAAAATAAGTCTTTTGGACTTATTTTCGGGTAAAAATTTCATATTTTGATAAATGTTTTTTATACAAATAGTTAATGTATATTTGAGATTCTATAAGTTGCAAAAAAAAGTTAACTTTTTTCAGAAAAAAGTTAGGAATCTCTAATTTTGTCTTAAAATAAGTTGACTTATTCTGGAAAAAAGTTCCCTCAAACACCCCCTTTATTTCATCTTCTTTAAAATATACTCAAAGAAAAGAAAAAATAAGTATAGGAAAAATGATAAATACTCCCAAATCCCAAGTAAACTAGTGACGGGAGGAAACTTGTTAGTAATGGAGGAGTCACGGCGACAAAACTGTTACTTACCATTTGTTTATATCCCAAACAGTTGACTATTTAATTCTTATCTTTTGATTGTATTGTATATTTATATGGCTGAATTTCATCTTTTAGTAACTGAAATTTCAAATTTACAATTTTATTGAAACATTTATATTTCCGTTCTTCTAAAAAGTAACTAATTTCAATATGATGGTTACATATTACTTTATTCTTTCGAAAAGATGAGTATATACCTTTTTTTGAAATAAAAACAATGTCTTACATTAAGATTCAAAAATTTAACCAACAAAATATTATACTACTATATTAAGTAAAATCCGCCACAAATATACAATTTACTTTATTTAATAGTTATGTTAATCTTACCTGTGTTTTGAAAATATAAAATACATTTCGTGTGTTTTTTTTAAAAAAAACCCCTTTCGTGTGTATTGTTCATATAGATAAGAATTTTAAATTATTCTTTTCAAAGTGCAAAACGCAGAAATGGAATCCTCATTTGTGAGAAAAAAATGATGAAATAATATGATTCAAAAATCGCATGTCAAGGATTCAAACATTTTTCTTAAAAAAATATACTCCACATTAGCACACCCAAACAGGATTTGAGCTTGGGATTACATTTGGATTGAAAATAAAACGTACATCTAAGTTAATTAGCCGTCAATTCATTGTACTTTAATGTTTTGGGTAGTTGATGAGTTTGTATATGTGAAATTCAAATTCGAACACAAAATGATGAAAATGGCATGAAAGTATATGAATTTTTTATACACGAAAAATATATATGAACGAGAAAAAATTTGTTAATACATATTTTATTAATTGTATATATTAATAATTAATTAATTTATACATATTAATTAATTATATATATATATATATATATATCAAATTATCTTCTATTTATATAATTATAATAGAAAAGCCTTATATGTTGAAATTAATTACATTAAAGTTGATCACATACTAAATATACAATTTGTCCAAAATTCGATTAAATTTTAGTGCGATCAATCTCTTTTTAAATACGTACTGTCAGTTTTTCTAATTAGAGGAGCATATAGCCAGTAGCCTCAATAAATAATTAATAATTGAAACAAATAAAATAAAACTCTAGAATATCAAAAACCCAATCAAGAATATGGAAGAGGTTTCTGGTTGTTTGACCGTAATAATGCACTACCATTTCTGTGCATTTTCAGTTTGAATTACATGGAGCTAACTTGAACAACTCATTTGCATTCCGTTACTTTCATTCCCATTTTGCTAATAAAGAGGCATAGATAGAATTGAATTGTAAAAAGCAAGCAAAAAAAGAAGGTTAAAGCAAAGTGGGTTTCATAGTGTAAATATACAACTTTACGGGAATAGCAAGTGAAATTGAATATAAACTTTACAATACAGTACTCTGTTAGAAGGGTACAGAATAATTGAGCAGCAGGATCAGTAATATTTTTGTTCATATTTGTACAGCGAATAATAACGGAACAGTATTTGTAAAAAAAATAAAAATCGAGGGTCCCATGGCTTTTCCCCAACTCATCAAAACCCCACAGCTCCACAGCTACTTTCAATCAGCTCTCTCTGTCTGTCCGCGCCTTGCCTTCTTCAAACACAATTTATCTCCCCACACTTTAACCTCTCTCATTTTCTCTTTATTATTTCCATTTCATTCGGTTCCATTCCATTCCATTCTCACGCACACAATGGAGGCCTCGGACATGTTTGTCGGAAACTATTTCGCAGCTGGAGATGCTCAATTCTTGTCCGATAACTGTTACTTTAACCAAAACCAGCAAGCAGATGACAACAATCAATTTGCAATTGATGACTTGTTGCTTGATTTTCCGAAAGAAGATGATGTAATGAACGACGCTCTTTTGCATAGTATTGCAGCTGATTCCTCCCCTGTAACCGCGGTTGACAGCTGCAATTCTTCTGTTTCGGGTAACTTTAGCCCTGGTAGCTTCACTGATGCTCAATTCTCTAGCTCCGAACTCTGTGTTCCGGTAATTTTTAATACTATAAATCATAAAACTCATTTATAGCTATAAAATCGTATCTAATTTTTCTCAGACAACGAATTGCCAAATTTTAAATATTCACCACAGAGATTGCGAGTATCCACTAGCCTACAGTGCTACAAGGGAATAATGTTATGTTACATATCGTTGTTCTAATTTTATTAATTTTCAAATTATAACAGTATGATGACTTGGCCGAACTTGAATGGCTCTCGAGTTTTGTCGAAGAATCATTCTCGAGCGACGACATGCAGAATCTCCAATTTATCCCCACGTCAGTGACCACCAATCACAAAAACTCTCCGATATTCAACGCTGATGTAGCAGTCCCGGGGAAAGCACGTAGCAAACGCTCACGCGCAGCTCCTTGTGACTGGTCATCCCGCCTGCTTCACCTCTCTCCAGCCAAGGCCCATGCAAGGAAGAGAGAAAATTCAGTTGAAACATCAGGCAGTGGAAGAAAGTGCCTCCATTGTGCCTCTGAGAAGACACCGCAATGGCGAACCGGTCCCTTGGGTCCCAAGACACTGTGTAATGCCTGTGGAGTCCGGTTCAAGTCAGGTCGTTTGGTTCCTGAATACAGGCCAGCTGCTAGTCCTACATTTGTGTCTGCCAAGCACTCCAATTCGCACCGAAAGGTCGTGGAGCTTCGGAGACAGAAGGATGTGCGTGCAGCTCAGCAACAGCAACACCACCAGATGATTAATCACAGATCAATGTTTGGTGCATCCAACGGTGATGACTACTTGATTCATCATCCTCAGTTCAATCACATGCTCTAGTTAGTTAATGCCCAGGGGCCCTAAACCGATCAGTATTATTTTAACAATCAATAATTTTGTACTTTGTTTTTAGGTTTAATTTGAATTTTAAGCCCAACAAGAAGATAAAAAGAAATTAAATTAGGAAAAAAAAGGTGGAGGGAGAAACTGTCAATTATCAATTACTTAATTCTAAAGCTCTGTCGAGCACGGTTGGATAGCCGGTTGAGGGTTTATCTTCTGTCGTCTCAGGTCCTGGGTTCGACCTTGGCTCACCCGAGAATTTCTTTAGAACAGATACTCATTCATAAGTCTATGAGCCAAAATTAGTGTCTTTATAATCTTTCTATAAATTTCATTGCTTCTCCATTGTTTACTATTTCCAGCTATATTTTCTAGAAACAATAAATAAATTGTGTATTTTATCCGTTCAAATAAGTAGAATGTAAAATGGAGTCAAATACTCGAATCAATGAAGTGAATTCCTTTTGTAAGTTTGAGACTTTTAGAACACAAGTATTAAGTATATGATTTTTCTGTTCACATACATTATTTATTTTTATATTTCGATAAATAAGATTTACAAATTAACGAGATTTTGTGATTTATCTCGTATATACAAAACTTAGATATTTTATTATACAATGAAATATTATATCCAGCACTTACGTTTAAATTATAAACACTTATATGTGATAGGTATACAATATATAAAACATTACTTATCAAATTTTCTACTTCCATATTGAATATCAAAGAAAAACATTGGATTATAATTGTATAAAATCGACTTGTATCACTTCAAAAGAGCAGATAATAGCAGTAGCCATCCTGCCCATGTGGAGAAGCACTTTGCAGTCAGTGCACTGCTATTATTCAACCAACAGATGGACCACATAAAGCGGGTGGTGCCTATCTTTCTTAATTGTTACTCTACACTTTTTTCGTATTTATTTAATTTCATGTATGTATATTTCACATTTGCGTATATAACCAGATTGTATAATGATGAGATACTACAGACTAAATCACAAGATTAATATCAACCTAATACGTATTTCACTTGAGAAAATCAATAACCTTTAAATTTGTATGTTAAATTAATGATGCGGCAACGAAGGATTATTAACAATTCGGAATGCAAAATGATATCCCCGATCAATTTTCAACATCGAATGTTACGATAAAAATATTTTTTTTTTCAAAAAAATAAAAATAAGGAGAGTATATACAGTAAAATGGTACGTGAAAGTACAATGAATGTACATAAACAAAGGCGGGGTTTGAATTATATGAAAAGATAATGTGAGCGTTTGAGATTCCTTAAACTTAAAATAAGTTATTTATTTCATATTTTTTTACATATTTTCATATTTTTTTTAAAGATAAATATTTATTTTAGAATTTTAAAACCAAATATTATTTTCAAAATAAAAAATAAATTACTTATTTTCAAAAAAAATATATACATACTTATTTTTCCAAAAATAAAAATTTATTTCCCAAAAAAAGTGATCGCAAGACAGGCCCAATATGTGTGGGTAGAGGTGGACAAATATGCATGTGAGTGAGAAGGAGGTGCACATGCAATTAAGTGACGATCATGACTCTTTCTGGGTTTGGTTTTTGATTTCTGATCATTCTTATAAATTATTGATTTTTATAATATACCAAAACATCAAGCTCTTTCCTCCAATTGGTATGGCTTGATGTTTGTTGTGTGGGGATCTCTCCATGTTATATTTTGGTATTGTATTCTACATTTTTTTTTACCCAATTTGCAATTATTCTTGTCTCTCTCACCCCCATCCCTTTGCCGACAATCACTACATTCTTTATGCTGAAGTTTATCTCTATCATTTTCTTCATTTTAGTTTCCCCTCCCCTCCACCTCCACCTCCATCTACATTTAATGTATAGCCATATAAGGTTTTAATTCAAACGAGAATAAAAATATACAGGTTATCTAATAAATGACCTAAAAATTTAAAATTGTATATAATTTTCAATTTATTAAAAATTAAAGACATATATTACATGTGATTTAATTGGTTTTGCTGATGTGAATACTTGGAAAAGGGTCAATTACGCGTGACATTTGAATTTTTTTTGACAAAGTCAGGGGCAGGTATAAATGCACAAAGATGGCAATCGATCAGTTAATTGCTTAACTAACTAATCAAGATGTTTGGTGAAAGTTTCTTTCATGCCATTTAACCAACCATGTATATATGATCACATACATTTGTGCGATTAAGCTCTCAACTCCTTTAGGCTCTATCTTCATAAAGAAGCAAAAATATATCTAATCATCATATGTTCACATGCCTTAGTTGTGCAATGACCGTAGATAAAACGAGTGTCTCGTAAATGATACATCCCTCGTATGAGTAATTCCTAAGAAGTGAAAATATATGAAAATATTTGGTTAAAATGTTAAGTAGAAATATCTTGAAAGTATAATTTCCCACAAAACATGGGAAGTTACTTACCCACCTCCTTAGATAACTTACACTTCCCATGAATTACATTTTCCTACCTATCAACTAAACAAGATTTTATACTTCCTAGAAATTTTATAAAGGAATTTAATACCTAGTTATTATAACTTCTCATGAAAATTACTTACTATGATTAACCAAGTAAGCAATAAGTTTAAGATATTTTTTTCTTTCAAATATAGATTTTTTTTCAAAATATAACTCGTAACTCAATTTTAGAAGAATCGACGACCTACCTCTACTGCCAGAGAGTAAAGTAAAATACAACGGAGAGTTGGAAACACTTAGGAAAAACATACAAGTCAGATATGAAATTAAAACATGATAAATCAATGTATGGTCAGAATCTTGACAAGCGATCGTCGAATGGTCTTAATTTAAAAAAAATTACGAATCGGGGATCCACGTCATCTATCCATCCTTTTAACAATTGTTCTGGGATTGTTTCTTATTCACAAAAAATTGTAGCGAATAAATGTTTATCGCGGATCAACTTCCATCCATGTATATATATACAATGCTGTTAATAATAAGATTAAAATTTTAAACATGACACATGCAAGTATATTCTTGCTTTCTCTTTTCCCTCAATCCAACAAAAGAAAAGCAAAGGAAAAGTAAAATGAAATTGATGACTTATAAAAAAGACTCATTTGTTCAACACTTGTGTATTGTCATTGCTTGCTGTTGTGCCCAAAATTTCTAATTGGATATTTTCTATTTGGACTTGTCCTGATCCTGGGCTATTGAGGACATGTCCTGATCTCGACTACGGAAAATTCGGACTCGTCCTATTCTTGTAATAATGTTTTAATGTACTTATACTCGGTCTGGAAGGGTACTTCGTACCGGAGACTTATGTTATTGCTATCAGAATATCATGGCTCTGTACTCCACGAGTTATCCTCAGAGGGGAGCTTTGGGATCTGCTAACCTTAGCTTGGAAGATCTAGTGTTGGCATCCTGTCAAGGTTCCGAAGAAATAGCTGTAGTGAGTCGACTCGGCCTCATAGAATCCAAGTCTGAGTCGTATTCATGAAGTCCTTGGGTCTTATACTGGGTTTTGGACTATTCAAACAAGCCTTAATGAAGAGATCTCTTCCAACTAGGTTTCTATTTCCGAATTAGGGTTGAATAAGGGGGTGGATAAGGACGACCTCTCCTATTGGGCTTTGGATTTAACAAAGAACTATGTTTGCTTGATCCTCTATAAATAGAGGTACGTAGGCACATTCTAAGAAGTGTGAATTTCTAGAGGTAGTAGTCGTTGGAGATAAAACCTATTTTCTCTGACGAACAAAGCAATAGCGATTCCAAAACCTTACGATCTCAACCCCCAATTACTCACAAACCACCACACTCCGATGATATTCAGCCTCGTTTGATCTTTTTCCGGTAAATAATCTCAATCTTTGTTGATTACCAGGTTTCTCCATCAACACTTGCTACTAGCCTACTAGTACTATGGATTAGGAAGAGTTCAAAGGGGTGCTTGTGACAAATGAAAATCAATCAATCAATATAGTGAAATTGAACTAAAACAAACATATACCACTTGAATAACAAACATAGAACAGGCTTTGAAACACTTGAATAAGGTAGGCGGCCCTATAGACTATAGTATAGTTGGGCCCATAAATGCTCTTAATAGTTTCGTTTAAAAGTAGGCCTTGAGCCAGGGCATATATGAAGCAAGTATGAGTTGTAGACTTGTAGCTACAACAGATCAAAATACGAAACAAGATGTACATACTAGAACATAGGGGTCCAAAAATCACCGGCCCAAAATTGATATACAAAAAAAAAACTACTAAATTATTTTTATAACTTTTATAATCAAAATCAAAATAAATAAAAAGGTGAAATAAAAAAACTTATTGTTAATTTGTAACAGCGTACGAAATGGCACTACTACCCACTCGGCGGCGAATTAAATAAGAGCGTTGGAAAATTTGAAAGGAGAAGCAGCTGGTTCTAGGGTTTCCATCGAGGACCAATTGTAACCCCCATTCTCCACACCTTTCATTCTCAGGTATCTTCTATTTCACACACACACACACACATCTTGTTTATACATTAAACAAATTGAATTTTTCACCAATTAGTGTATTTCATCATGTAATTACGTTAATTAGATTTTTAACCAATTTGTGTATTCAATTATGTAATTAGGTTTATTATATGAGCTCAACGGTAAAACGAACTAGTTTGCGTATATGTATATATATTGTTTTACATCAAATGAATTGAATTTCTACCTATTTCGCGTGTTTAAGTATGTAGTAATTAGGTTAAATTAGATTTTACGGTTCGACTGAGTTCGATAGTTTGTTAACATTTACTCAATTTTAAACGAAGAATAGGAGCTCAACTGTAGAATGAACTACTTTGGCTTCTGTTTCGTGTTTGCTCTGCTGTAATTGGTTATATAACTAATTTGTGTGTTCAATTATGTGAATAGGTTAATTATATTTTATTATTTATGCTGAATTTGATTGTTTGTTTTCGTTTCTTGTTTACATTTAGAAATATAAATATGGACAATATGGGCTCGTCAGTTAAAAGAACTCCGAAATCTGGTAGACAATCTTTGTTTTACCAAGATTTAGCTTCACCGATTACGGGGAGTAGAAGAAGCGGAAGCAAATTTTCAACACCGGGCCAAGCTGCTGCGGTATCTGCTCTATGGAATGAGAATTTTGCTAATTCAGATCTTCCCCCGGCGCCTATGTTTACTCTTGAGGACCGCTCTGACTTTTCACCCGACTCGGGGATCCAGGACTATCCGATTTCGCCTGAAGTGAAGTCAGATCCTCGAAGTCCGTTTCAGAGTTCAGGGAAGGACTTGTCTACTCCGAGAAGCAAGTCAGAGGCTAGCACTTCGTATGCGTTGATGGGTGGTCAGTCACACAATAGGCAGAGTCCGGTGGGGAGTTTGAGTTGGTGGTCCCCTGCTAAGGGTAGTGGTAGTGGCGATCTGGATGACAAGGGGAAGGGTTCTGGCTCACCTGTAGATGGTGTTGTTCAGCCTGGGGCTTTAATTACACTTCCTCCCCCTAGGGAGGTTGCGAGACCGGAGATCCAGAGGAACTCGGTGCTTGTTGGACCTCTTGACGAGGAAGAATGGGTCACTGTATACGGGTACATCTATTTGTGTTGTATAATGAGTACTGTGCATTTTTTGTGTTGTAGTGTTTCAGTTACCTCGTTATGTTTCTGTGTAATCGTGTAATAAGTAACAAGTCATGAGAGTTCATTAGAAAATGAGCCCATAATATCTGCTATGTCATGACATACCTATATGTCTTTGCAGTCTTCATTGGTTTGAAAATTAGTGGGTAACCTTCTAAAAAAACACGTCTAACTGTATTTTTTAGACTGAGATGATGATTTGCATATGATTCATAGTTCAAAGTATGGATAGATAGCATTAGACTGCATGAGCATGAAGCCTTTTAATGTTACGTTATCATAAATTTATCGCCATTTGGATTTTGGGTGAGAACTCATGCGCCTTTGTTGTTTCAAAACCATGAACTGTGAAAGGGTCGTAAATAGTTTCTTTCTGTTTAGCTTGAACTTTATCTGTCTGTCGTTCTTTTGGGTGTGTAATTATATCACCTGCTGTATATATCTATTATCTTTTTGTGACTCGAAGATCTAATAAAAATACTAATTTTTTTATATATTAGATTTTTACCTGTGGACACAAATTTAGTGTTGAGAGAATTCGAAAAGTGTGGCATTATTCTGAAGCATGTTCCAGGTCCGAGGGATGCCAACTGGATGAACATTTTGTACCAGGTATTTCTTTCAGAACTTTAAACATAATTTAATGTTGGATGATATGTCCTCTAATCTTTGTGATGTCATGTATCAGTCTATTTGAAACTTATTCCCCAAGTCTATTCGAAACTTATTCCCTAAAAAATGATTAACGAATCTTGTCTGTGATTATTTCATGCCAACAACTAGTTAACTTATGCCCTTTTCTGAAGTTGTAACTCATGCAATCGATAATGGTCTTAATATTGTTCTTTACATGTTTTCTGCTTTGGCCTTAATTTGTCAGGAAGCTATATGTAATTTTTCTGAAAGTAAACAAGGAAAAGGCAATCAAGGAACCCAAGGCCAAATATCTTTAGTTTATATTATACTTTTCTTGTTGAGCAGATTATACTTGTAAGTTCATTTACGTAGCTGGTTTCTTGGTTGGATGATACTAAGACGGCAGAAATCCTACCTATACGAACAAATTCAAGCACTTTTTTGCGCTTCTGCTCTGTCATTTACAATTTGGAGGAAGTTATCGTGTGTGTGTGTGTAGCATCATTTGAAACCTTGTTGCTCGACTGGCACAACTTAACTATTTTACACATATTGGTAGATTTTGAACCTTCTTACAACAAAGTGGGATATCATGCTTAGAAGTATTTCACGAGATGTCATACGGAACCAGATAAGCCTGCTGTGTTGGTTCTCGCAAAGTCGCTAAACACAAAACTTCTCCACCAATTCGTTCTAGTCGAGCCTCACGGTCTGTCATTATACCCTGAGAAGTAGAAATAATTACAATTCCCATCCCACCTAAAATTCTAGGAATTTGTTGGTAGTTAGAATATATTCGTAGACCAGGCCGACTGATCTCGAGTCTCGAGTACACATTGCAGTACTTTAGTCCTTGTATATGCTCAAAAGCTTGTACTTTATCTCGTAATTATATCTGTTTATGTGTCTGCCGTGTAGAATCGAGCTGATGCTCGGAAAGCTCTGGCTAAGAATGGGATGCAAATAAATGGAGTTCTCATCATTGGAGTGAAGCCAGTTGATCCAATACAGCGTCAGACTCTGAATGAAAAGCTCAACAAGCAAGGGTTCATGCCCTTGCCCCCACCTGCTTCTAGAAATTCAAATCTCAATTTATTGAGATCTTCTCAAAATCAGTATGCTAATAATGGCATAAATGGTGCCCGACAGTCGTCAGGAACCATCGCAACTCCTGCAAAATCTCTTGCTTCCAAAGTTATGGACGTGATGTTTGGTTTCTAGTTGAGCTCACTTTATTTCCATTTTGCATGATGGGATGATCATATCAGTTGGTATTGTTTTGAGGGATCACGAATATATCACTGTTTCTTTTCCTTAGTAGGCAAATTATATTGCTTATTGCCGATACAAAGAAATCGAGCTAATGTAGACATGTATTTTTGAGTTGTGAGTTGCGATTATACGAAGAAGATGAAAATGCTTGGAAAATATACTATTTTGTGCTCTTCAGATATGTTTTTCTGAATTGTGTATGATGTTGTGCAATTTATTTTTTTGCTAATTCATTGCCTATTTTTGTTCTGCTTAGTGCCTACCACCTTGAAAAGTGAAAACTGCCACAGCAGTTGTAGACTGAGATGGTAGACTAGTAGTGAATTGCAGTTGCAAGCTGTAAATTGTTGGTCTTTTCTTTGTCCTTTTGTGTGTGTTAAACAGAATTACAGACAACCACAGTAACTTAAACAAAACACATTACTGTTCAATCACGGGCGGGTATCTCCTCTCCTTAACTGACGCTACATGTCATTTCTCTTCTTCAGGATTCATCTGAATCTTTATAATGTAAAATAAATTTTGAATATGTATGCTGGATGAATAATTATGGACTGAATTTTGAACTTTTTTTTAATGAATAAGTTGGCTTATAACCTTGGGTGTGAGTGAGAGTGGAACTCAAGAACTTGGAACAATAGAAATAAACCTTAACTATCCAATCGGGCTTGAAATTTTGAACTTAACCTGGGTAAACTTTTTTTTTAAAAAGTCTGATTATATTTTTTGGGGACGGAAAAGAGCATATTGCATTGTTTTTTAGAAACCATATATTTTTGTTGTTTCATGAATTTCAAAAAGAAGACCGTTTAATTATAAATTAAAAATATAGGAGTTCTGTTTAATTTACACATTGAATTTGAATAAAATAAGGAACTCTCCCTAATAATAATAAAAATAACTCTCATATTTTTTTATAATAATATAGTAACATATATGCTACAGCTATCTAGACACATAAAATGCGCTCGTTTTCCGATATATAAAACCCCACTGTCCCAGAACTCTCACAACTTGCACAAACAAGTAGAGAGAGAGAGAGAGATAATCACGTAACACGATGAACGGTCGGAAAACTCTACCGGAAGTTGCAGTACAGATGGCAGAAACCAAAGTTACAGTGGAAACAATCTGTGTGTCATCACCAGGTCCTCAACTGTCCGGAGTACTTGGCAGGAAACCAGAGCTCTTGCATGTCATTTTAAGATTGCTATGTGTTTTAACCTCTGTAACTGCACTTTCACTAATGGTCACTGCTAAACAATCCGGGGATATTTCTATTTATGGTTTTAATCTTCCTCTATACTCCAAGTGGTCTTTCTCTGATTCCTTTGTGTAAGCTCTCTCCTTTTCTCTTTCTTCATTTTTCATAATGCCAATGATCTTAATGTTACCGCATAGTTCTTATTAAAAAAAAAAGAAATTAAATAAAGGGATGACGATATCGATTCGTGTCATGTTAATTTTAGATTTTGTGCATGATACATCTGTAGATATAAGATAATCTAGTTGAAATCAGGATGGAGATATTTAATCTCTAAAATGCTTATCAACTTGTGAAAGATGGATACTTTCTTGGTGACTATGTTGTTACTATTTGCTAGTCGATCAATACTTGCATTTGTTTTACTTGTTTCTGTTGTTATTATATCTTTGATTAGAATGGCCCGTGATGTAGTGGGGTTCAGAACTCTTTGTTTTTTTCTTCATTTTCTAAAGTCTTTTTATTTTTATTTTTGTACTTTTCTGAGCAAGAAGACTAATAATGTTATTCACTGTTCTAGGACAAAATTTAGAAGGAATCGTTGCTATTTTTTAATGTTCGGATCGACAGGAAGGCCCTTTACTGTATACCTTATTTTTCGACCCAAAATTTTATTTTGGTCTAATTTTTATTGAATAGCCCTTCATCACCTAAAATGGCTTAAAGTTTTAGATGATCTATGAATTATTGAATTATGCACATTTTGGCGGTGAGCTGTAGGTATGTGGTTGGAGTTTGTGGGGCAGTTGCAGTTCATTCCTTGCTTCAATTGCTAATCGGTGGGTTGAGGGTAATGCAAAGATCTCAAGTCATCCTTTCACGAAATCATGCATGGATCATTTTTGCTGGCGATCAGGTAGAACATGCTTTTTTTTCATCATTCTGTTGAGAGGCTTAAATTTGAATATTAAGTACAATACAGAAAAAGTGTGATCCTCAATTCTCATTGTTCATTCCACTGTTGTTTTCTCCGTGACCTTTACTTTTGCCAACATGCACCCCTTTATTAGATACCTCATGCAACTTTGCTACTCCAGTGAACAGAATCTTGTATAGTTTACTGATAGTTGCAATTGAGAAATTAACACAATTATAACGGTGTAGTCCAGATAATAACTCCATCGCTTTCAGTAAGCATGTAATGTTTTGTATGTCGGAACTTCATTCAGCATTATAACATTTGAGTTTGAATGGGGACTGGTATTGGGATTTGACATATTGGGTGTGCTTTACAAGTGTAAAGGAATTTAGCTAGCAGTTATTTTCGATTTTGTAATCTTGAAATACTTTGCCACATAATCTCGGCAAAAGATTTGTGAATTCTCTTGAGAATTTTAGGGAGATGTATAGAAGACCTTTGCTGGAGAAACTTGTTCAGATAATTAGATAACTGTCAAACTTATGATTTTGTAGAGTGATTCTTTTTCAATTTTTCAAACCTGTCCCCCATGGCAGAACTGGTTTGACGGAGTTAGGGTTATACCTATAGGCTATATCCTTTAAATATTCTTTTTCTGTAATCTATGATCCGATAAGTTTTATTTTCTTGCAGATATTTACATATGCACTTATAAGTGCTGGATCAGCTGCATCAGGCGTTACCAATCTGAACCGCACAGGGGTTCATCATTCAGCTCTGCCAAATTTTTGTAAGCCCTTGCGACATTTCTGTGATCGTGTTGCAGTCTCAATAGCACTCACCTTCTTCAGCTGCTTCCTGCTTGCCATTTCAACTGTTCTTGATGTAATTTGCATATCTAAATTCTAAATATCCTCCGTTTCCTCTATATTCCTCAATGTAAATGGTGAAGTCTTATCCGTGCCTGGGCACACATAACCGCTGCTATCTTGTTACTAAAATTAGCTGTCATATATTATGCCGCGAAAAGGTAGAATGTAAATCAGATTTAACGGAGTATATAGCTTTTCTCATCTATTCTATGAGTTCTGCCGATCGTAACAACTATTAATTACTGTAATGTTGCATAGTAGAGACAACACTACAGCAAGTCCAGAAGTAATCAAGCTTAATAACTCCTGCTTTCTGCCTTTATTTGGGGGGGGGGGGGGGGGGGCTCGGAAAAATAATCAGGGGTTTTGGACCAGACCCAAAATATACGAATTCGGTTTTGAGTTTTTCAGGTTGAACCTAAAGTGACCCGAAAAAATTGGGTTAATTTTGGATTACCCGAAATTATATATATAATATAAATTAAATATATTTAATATTGTTTATATATTAATTTATTATTTATATTTATTAATAAATTATAATTATTTTGGGTTGTATGGCTAGGAAAAATAATCGGGGGTTTTGGACGAGACCCAAAATATACGAATTCGGTTTTGAGTTTTTCAGGTTGAACCTAAAGTGACCCGAAAAAATTGGGTCAGTTTTGGATTACCCGAAATTATATATATAATATAAATTAAATATATTTAATATTGTTTATATATTAATTTATTATTTATATTTATTAATAAATTATAATTATTTTGGGTTGTATTCAGGTTATTCATGTTCGGGTCAGGTTGGGGTCGAGTATTCTAACCCAATAAAATTTTGATTTAGGTTCGAGTTGAGTTAAAATTTTGACCAGAATCTGTCTACCCCGAAACTTTTGGCATCCTTGAGAAAAATGAATTTTAATTAATATTTTAATATTATATATATTATCAAAAAATTGTCATTTCCATGTTTGGATTTAAAGGTGGATTTAAAGTAAGAAACACCCACCAACTAAAGTTATCTTAATAAAAGCTTTTTTTATGGTATCGACAAGCAACTTAACCTTTCTCCGGTTCTAAAGAAAAAGACGCGATAATTGAACGGATGTATTCCTTGTAATTGTATTTGCACAAACAAATTATGTACAAAATAGTCTTGAAAAGGCCTAACTTTTATTTTTTACTTTTTCGACAAAAAAGGCCTAAAATTAAAACATTTTAACCCACAATTTTTATTGACGAGATAACTATTACCTTGTACATTAAAATCTTTATAAATTAATAATGTCGGGGTCAATAAATTTTATTAAATATTGAGATTATTAATTAATCAATACAGAAGATATACTATTATTATTATGTTGAAATCAAGAATTTATATTAAAAATATTAATTTATCGTGAATTATTAATTAATCGAGGTTTTACGTGTTTTTTATATTCAAAAAACAGCATCACATCAAAATTTTGGGGCAGATTGGTGGATCAGACATTTATAAGATGGGTTCCAGCATACATACATTCTGTGCATCAATATATCCCGCATACATAAACATTTGGGCCTTGTAAGCTCTCAACAACATATATTAAGATGGGCTTTGCAGATACATACATATGATGATGATGCAAATATGAAAAAATATTTGTGCAGGCCTTGCAGTTACCGGTTAGTTATCCAAATTTGAATAAAGAAGAGAGTAGGATACTCCAGAAGCTTCTCACTGGTCGGAGCTTCCAAAGCCCCTCTCCCTTATCTACTTGAATAAATAAATAAACCCTAATTCTCTACTTCTTCTTCGCTATCTGCACTTCACTAAACACTCCTTTCAGGTACTCTAATTTTCCTACGTTTCAATTCACCTTCAAATTACTATTTATTTTATTTCCTAGCTTAATTGTTATTATCTATAATTGTCATTATAAATGTGCTTGCTTTAATAATTTCCTACATTTTGCTTATAATTTAGGACTTGTTATAGCAATTACAATGTGTTAGTGAATAATTTGTTGTTACTATTATTGTTAATTTCTGGAAAATGGCTGATATGTATTGTGCAATTATGTGCTAGTTTAATTCAGTTATTAATAAAATGGCATCCACCGTGTTATCTGTTGCTTTATTGGCAACTCCTTTCACTCGTGTGATTGATGCGAAGAAGACAACTTCTTGCAATACTTTATCGTCTTTTGCTTCGATATCTTCGAGCTCGCTTCAGACGAGAAGGAATGTGTTGTTCCACAAGAAATGTTCTCTTAAAGTTAGGGCAATGGCAAAGGAGCTTCATTTTAATAAGGATGGTTCTGCTATTAAAAAGTTGCAGGTTGGTTAGGAGATCAATATTCGTTTCTTTGGTTTAATCGTATTTATTGTAGTAATATATCTATGTGTTTTTTGTCAGACGGGCGTTAACAAGCTTGCGGATCTAGTAGGGGTTACTTTAGGCCCAAAGGGAAGAAATGTAGTCTTGGAGAGCAAGTATGGCTCACCAAAAATTGTGAATGATGGTGTAACTGTGGCTAAAGAGGTATTAGTACCGTTCATTCATTTGCAATCGTTAGAAATATTGGAGGCTTGCACGGTTTTTGTCATTAGTTAACTAGAATGCTTTTGCTACGATGCACATATGAAACTTATTTTCTCTGTCAACTTTGATTCTCGATTTATGAAGCCACAAAATGAAATAATTTATGCAGGTTGAGTTGGAAGATCCTGTTGAGAACATTGGTGCAAAGTTAGTTCGACAGGCTGCATCCAAGACCAATGATTTGGCTGGTGATGGAACAACAACGTCCGTAGTTCTGGCTCAAGGCTTAATCAATGAAGGAGTTAAGGTCTGAAATAACTTTTCAATACCTTCTTAGATTTCTTCATGTACTGTATATGCATGTTGAAAAGTTTAAAGCTAGTTATTGCCCCCAAAAAGGTTTATAACTAAGTCACTATTTGTAAATATACGGCCAGTAAAAGTTCCTTTGCATTGAATGTCTAAGCCACTATTTGTAATAGGGTCTTTCTAGTGTGTGCCCATGGGCACACACTAAACACTAAATTTTATGAGTTTGACTCATTTTGATTGGTGGAGTTTTTGTGCATACCGGGGGGGGGGGGGGGGGGTCCATCATTATTAATGAATTGATACCAATAGAAATTTGACAACTAAGCTTCTAATGTGTGGCCATGGGCACACACCAGAAAAACCTTTTATAATATCCATGTGTAAATATAGCTAGGATGAAGGTTATTTGATTAAACATTTGTAAAAAAATGTGGGGGGCTGGGTAAGTTTTTGGGAAACAGTGCAAGTTGTTGGTTAATTGTTATGGCTGGTGTACAAATACAAATGTTTCTTATGCATGCTAGCATAATTAGTGGGTTTATATATTTAGCTTCTTGAAACTCTGCTTTCTTTAGGTCGTGGCAGCTGGTGCAAATCCAATTCAGATTACAAGAGGTATTGAGAAGACGATCAAATCCCTGGTGTCCGAGCTTAAATTGATGTCGAAAGAGGTTTTCTTTGTTGCTTCTCTAAAATGCAGCTGTATATGTTTAGATATCTTCTTACCAATTCGTCTCTGGATTTAAAACTGCAATCTAACTGTTTTTTAATTATAAAAATTGCTAAGTTGATGCGTGGTTGGATATGGTTTTTAGGTTGAGGACAGTGAATTAGCCGATGTAGCTGCAGTTAGTGCCGGAAACAATCCCGAAGTGGGTAAAATGATAGCTGAAGCAATGAGTAAAGTTGGAAGAAAAGGTGTGGTGACTCTTGAGGAGGGAAAAAGCGCCGAAAATAGTTTGTACGTCGTGGAAGGCATGCAATTCGACCGTGGGTACATTTCTCCCTATTTTGTGACAGACAGTGAGAAAATGGCTGTTGAATATGAAAATTGCAAGGTAATTGCATTTATAGTATGATTCTTCCATAGTTTACCAATTTCCGAGACAGTTTTACATTTTTTACTTTTACCTTATTTATTGTCATTTGTTCTGTGCAGTTGCTTTTGGTTGACAAAAAGATATCAAATGCAAGAGATTTAATAAATGTTTTGGAAGACGCTATCAAGGGAGGATACCCAATACTGATAATTGCAGAAGATATTGAGCAGGAAGCTCTTGCTACTCTTGTGGTTAATAGGCTAAGAGGGGCACTTAAAATTGCTGCACTCAAGGCTCCTGGGTTCGGGGAACGCAAGAGCCAATATCTTGATGACATTGCCATCCTCACCGGTGGTAAGTCTTCTGCCTTGTGATAATATTTTCTTTTTAGCAAGTGTGGAATGTTCGTCGGCTTACTTAAAATGCTATTCTCAGGAACTGTGATTAGAGAAGAGGTAGGCTTATCCCTGGACAAGGCAGATAAGGAAGTCCTTGGGCATGCTGCGAAAGTGGTACTTACCAAGGATACGACGACAATTGTCGGTGATGGAAGCACCCAAGATGCAGTGAACAGACGAGTTGCACAGATAAGAAATCTTGCTGAGGTGCATATTCGTTACATTCCTAAAGCATTTACTATCTTTCACTTGATTAATTTCTAACTGAATGATATTGGACGATTAACTAGGCAGCAGAGCAGGATTATGAAAAGGAAAAGCTGAATGAGCGAATTGCAAAACTTTCAGGGGGTGTTGCTGTCATTCAGGTGATCTTTAGCATCGCTGTATTGATATTTGATTCTGGAGAAAAAAATTCAAGCTTACCTATCTTTATCTTTAAATCAATTATATGTGCTTGAGTACACAGGTTGGGGCACAAACAGAAACCGAACTTAAAGAAAAGAAATTGAGAGTAGAGGATGCCTTGAATGCAACCAAGGTATATTTGAAGGAGCTGCTGTAGTATTTGGCCAAATAATTGTTGTAAATTTCACTATGCTTAAATGACCCAGTACTTTGTCTCTCACAGGCAGCTGTTGAAGAAGGAATTGTAGTTGGTGGTGGCTGCACTTTACTGCGCCTCGCAGCGAAAGTCGATGCCATCAAAGATACTCTTGATAATGTTGAGCAAAAGGTAGCTTTTTTTTCCTGTGGCTTTAATCTACTGTAACATAGTAGGATTGTAGGAAAGTTTTGTGGGTTGCTTTAGCTTTTATGATGTAAAATATGAACGATTGGCAGGTAGGAGCTGATATTGTTAAGAGGGCATTGAGATACCCAATGAAGTTAATTGCCAAGAATGCAGGAGTCAATGGAAGTGTTGTAATTGAAAAGGTAACTTCTTTAATTACCACATGTCCTTTTTAGTATGATGTGCCTAATGAATTGGGTATTAAGATATAATTTATTGATTTTCCCTATTTGATTCAGGTGCTCACTAATGATGATCAAAAGTATGGTTACAATGCTGCAACAGGACAGTATGAGGACTTGATGGCTGCTGGTATAATTGATCCTACAAAGGCAAGTTATCCTGTTTAACTTCCTTGTGATGTCCCTAATGATTAGGGCAACTTTTTTTCTTTTCTTTTCTTTTTAGGCTTCTACTTGCTGCTTGACAACAGCAGATTAGGTTAGATGTGAATATTTAATAAATTTGCATCTGTATTGTTTCTGAAAGTGCTGATTTGGAAGTGGAAAAGGTTCACTATTGCAGTTGTGATTTCTCTTGAATAGTAGAATCCATAGTATCTTTAAATCGTCATCATTGTTGTCAAATCTGTATATTCTCTTTATTCGAAGCCACTTGTATGCTGTATTTTGCTGTAACTATGCTGATAACAAATTTGTGAGTATATGAACGTTTGCATTTTCTTGTTTATTTACTCGACATTTGCATAAGCAGGTGGTGAGATGTTGCTTGGAGCATGCAGCTTCTGTTGCAAGGACCTTCCTTACATCAGATGCCGTGGTTGTTGAGATCAAGGAGCCTGAAAACATGGCTGCTGGAAATCCGATGGATAATTCAGGTTTTTAGAACTGCAACCTACCTGATGCAAAATGTGCTTTATTTGTCTTTGCTCTTTTTCTTTTAAATAAACGTCTATACATGTTGATTGATCTGTTGTTTTTAATTTAGGCTATGGATACTGAGATGGTAGAACATATTCAGAAGTCATAAAGCAAATTAAATGATGGAGCCATCAGCCGGAACGTACCATTTTGAAACTAAGATGCAGTTTATAGATTATGACCAAGAGCAAGGATATGTTATCAAGTACTAGAATAAGATTTAGGATGTGTGGTATCTGTTGTATTTAATTAGGAGGCATTTAATAGTTTGTTAGAAATAGCATTTTTGTTGGGTGAAAAAATAAACATCGGAAATGAGCAAATTGATAGTAAAGGTTTTGTTCCTCCGATATATTTTTTCTTAGTCTTGTTTTGGTTTCGGTATTGCAAAACATTTTAAGCTTTGCCTTCTGAGTTCTGTCACGCTATACCAATAATGAAGATGTATGTGTGGGGTGTAATAGCCAGGAAACAATCAAATAATCAGAGCTTATCTCTGACCTAAAAATTAAGTTTACTTGTATCTATAATTTTCTCTCTCTAGGAAATCACGATTGATGGCATCGGATAAATCTGAATAAATACTACGTGGAATTTGTTTGGTAAACTTAAGATAATATATTTGTGACTTGAATTTATTTAAAGTCTTGTTTGGTAAATTTAAAAATCATTTTGACAAACGGGCTCTGATTTACTTAATGTATTTAAACGTATTCACTTTGAGCTGTTATATAGTGTAGTATCAAATGTGCAACTGTGAGTCTGTGACACTAGGGGAAACAATTTTAGTGTAGATAATCCGGTATAAGAATATTTAATCTGAATATACAATGAAGTTTTATTCAAGTTAAACATAAATGCAATTTTAAATACTCCGTAGCTCTTATGACTAGAGCCGAATGGGCCAACACAATGAGGGGAATGAAACTTGAAAATCTCAAAGTTTGGTTTAAGACAGAGACACTCAATTCTCTAAGCTTAAAGCCCAACGGCTATATAATTAGTCCCTGTAGTAGATAACTCCTCTGCATTAATATCTCTTTTATCAATACTTATCACAAGAGGGAGTCGTCTCAGCTATATACTTGCAGCGACGTCTCTTTCGGTCTTTCAAATCCCACTTCTGTTATCTCTCCTTTGTTTGCCTCCAAGTTTATCGATGAATCAATCGTCCCTGTACTTTTCGAAAAATGAATAAATATAAATATTTCAGATACGGTATATACGTGTCTCGGTGGCAAATTCTTAAACTCGTGTCAACGAGTGAATATTGTATAAACTGCATTTCAATTACGAATTAAAATTGCAAAAATCGTCAGGTTTTTGCGATATCCGCAAATTTAACTAAATTCGGATATGTTACATCTCTTGATTTTCATATGAAAAGCGCCACTATTTTCCTACAAGAAAACGATTGCGAGTTGATTTATTTGCTTGACATTGTCAATTTGCATACCGAGTATATGCTGGTGTTGTAAAAATATTACAAGTAGCAAATTTAAACCGTTGCCTCTTGATAGCAATTGGTGTATGTAAAAGGGCCACGTCTAACGTTCGTCAAATTTATTAATTTACATATATATATTCGGTGATTATTTGGTGTTCTTTTTACTAATTATTATTTGGTGTTAGGTATGCACTTGCATTTCTCAATTAACTGTAAGATTGTTCTTTGAAACCACACGTTTAGGGTGTTTAATTCGGAGTGTTTTAAAATACAAGTAATTATTTATTATCCACCAGAAGAAAATATCTAAATTATTATTACAACATACATTAGAAGATATTTTTTCTCTAGTTTTTTATTTTGCAACTAAGCTTACAATAATGTCCTAGTAACACAGCGATTAGGACATCCAAACTAAAGTGTTTAAGAGAGTAATTAATTAGTTAGACTTTCACTTTTTCATTATTGTTATCCTAAACATCCAAAGAGATTGACATTGAAGTACCCGTATTTCAAACTTATTAAATTGATATTTTTAATTAATTATTATTTAATTTTTTAGCACGTAATTTATATAGTTTTTTTGTAAATTAAAATATTAATTAAATTTTTTTATTTATAAAAAATTAAAAAATAATAATAATATTAATTGCAAGCTTAAAACTCTTAATTAAAAATGTGTGTAAACGTTAACTACTTAAAAGAGACGGAGTAATAATTTATCAATGCTGAAAAACGTGAATCAGGAAAAAGAAGATTAAGAATAACGCGTCCCGTAATCTACAAGTTCCAGTTATACTAAACTTATCCTGTGATTTTGCTCTAAACCATGATTATTACAAATTCACAATACATACAGCTCCAACTAATTATACGACTTGCATAATTACAAATTAGTCATATACAGTAAATTTTAGTTCAAATTACACATAATTTCCCTTTTTCAACAAACTGGTTGGATTGGTATATTTAACTAGTACAGTAACTAGTAATGCCTCCCTGTCAAAATAATAATGCCTCGTCTAATAAGCAGCAGCTAATATATTACAGTAATGCATATTGCAAATCATTATGATACGAGTAGTGTGCAACAAAGAATTTATTCGGAACCAAAAAATAAAAATTCTATTTATTTATATAACAATCTGATCGATACTAATCCTTTCCATTATATATTAAAAAAATTACTGTAATATAGATGCATCACAAGGAACTTTAGATTGTAGCCTGCTGAGAATGAGAAATATCCAAGTCATTTTCCTGTACCCACCAGGGTGTATAAAGCCACAAATCATCCGAGTCAACCAGCAACAACTCATCCATCGACGCAACCGAGTCAAAACACCCCTCTAAACTCGGTAACTCGGTAATCTCCCCCAACTCATCAGACTTAGTGGTACCACTCGACTCATTCTCAACACACAATGCAGGAGACGATTCCAATGAGTCCATAGCAGCAGCCTTGGCAGCAGCAGCTTGAATGTCACGTGGCGAAACGGAGTCAGGACGAGGCAATGACTCAGCGAGTTGTGGAAAATTAAGAATCGCTGAGTCACCTTTAATTGTCATAGCCGCAACATCATGTGCTCGAGCAGCCATCTCGGGAGTATTATAAGTACCGAGCCATATACGAGATTTTTTACGTGGCTCACGAATCTCGGATACCCATTTGCCCCAACTACGCTTACGAACTCCTATGTAAGTAGGATGTTTGGTCCCGCTATCTTTTTGTCCACGTGTTCTTTTCTTGTCTGAATTCGAATCAGAACGAGTTAACTCAGTTGAACAAGAGGAGGAGGATGAAAAATCTGAGTTGTGTGATTCGGTGGTCATTGTTAATACTGCAAAAGACATTTAAAAGAGTAGTTGAAATATTAGATATGCATGTATATATAGAGGGATTCACGGGAAAAAAGTGTGTGTGTGTGTGTGTGTGTGTGAGAAAGAAGTCTAATAAAGAGACAAACAAGTGACGGAGTGTAGGAAAATAATAAAATACAAGGCGCTGCTTTGTTTCACAATTCTCTGTCTATTATCAATATAATCATAATCATCCTGTATGTACATATTTACTGTCAGATCCTTTACTTAAATATTTTTCGATTTTTTTTCGTAATTGATTTCATTGTTTTTCTTGGTACGTGTTATGATATGATAACGTGTGAGAAAAAGTTGTTCAATTTTATAAATTTGGAAAATAGATCGCCAAAAATGTTATCGAGACGATGATTTAAGTAATAAATATGTGAGATTTTTTCCCAAAATTATTATTGTGGAATAATCGCAGCCTACACTTTAAAGAAGTAAATAACTACGATTAAGTTGTTGATTTAGCAAAAATAATATGCAATATATACCATTAATATGTTCTACATACCTTAATGAAATAAATTGTAAAAAATCGTTTGATTCCGGTCATTTATGACATGGATACAAATCTTCTTTTCGCGTGATAAGAATGGGCATGGATATGAGAGTTATTTAAGATTTAATATAAATTCAGCAACATTAGTATATTAGATATTTTTAATTTAATTTTTTTAAATACATTATTTTACGTGGATGTAAATATACCAAACCAAATAACCAATGTTAGCTGTAACAGCATATTAATATATCCCGCGTAGTTATTATTGACCTGTATCAACATGCCACTTACTTTGTTAGGTCAAGACTAAGAACCGGTTCAGTATTATTATTGCGGACAGTTAGAACCGTTTTTTGTTAAAAAATTGTCAGGAAGTTGTTGATTAAAATTTAAAAGTTGATGTTTTAAAAAACGTTTTTGACTTAAAAACTATCGTTAGAGAAAGTATGTCACATCATGTTTTTGGAAAAAACCGTTTTTTAATTTTTACAAAAAGCAAGTATAAGTTTTATTATCAAATCTCCCCAAAAATATTATTTTTATATATCATATTTCAAAATATGCATAAATAAAAAAAGTCAACACTTTTTCCACTAGCACTTTTGGCCTAAAAATTACGGTTAGAAAAAACATATCACCAAGTAGTTTTGAAAAAAAACTGTTTTTCAGTTTTTATAGAAATTAATTACAAGTTTCATCATTAAACCTTCTTAAAAATATTATTTTTCTATATTATATTTAAAAATATGAATAACTCAAAAAAAATTATCAAATAATGATCTGATTTTTATTATAGCACTTTTTCCATCAATATTTTTTTCACAGTACAACAGTTTTTAACAACACTCCTAAACCAAGCCTAAAAGTCAAAAACTTGGAAATTTATATTTTTCCGTTGGAGAAAGGAGCCTATATAACACTTTGCCGTTACTTATCCAATAAGTTGCTCCGTCCCGTTATTTCCTTTCTTTGATATTTTTTTAAAAGCCGTCCCACTATCAATTTTTATATATATGAGTACAGAAGTATATGATTGGTGGAAATTAAAAGTTGTTTGATTATTAATTATTAAATAAAATATAAATTATTTAAGAACCATATACAGTAACATTATCTAAAATCAAATGAATTGAATGCATTGTTTCTATGAAATAATTTTATAAAATTACAGTGTAAATCTTGCATTAACAAGAGATACTGTAGTATTTTGCTATAGTTTGACATGTTATATTATAATTTTACCTTGTATATTATTTATTTTACATACGAAGTCGAGTTTTATAAAAATCACTATTAATTGAAAATATTAAATTACAAAATATTATAATATATGTGTGTGTGTGTGTGTGTCAGTGTGTGTGATGTTATATATGCTTCAAAATACAGTATATATGACCGGGTCTTTAATTAAAAAGTAATTTTCGTTGAACTTTTTCCTAAAAATGCAATCTTTTTATGCATAAAAAACAAATATAAAATGATATTTAATTAATATTGAATAAAAATATCACAGCTCAAATACAATTCGCGTCATTATTTCTTTTTTGGCAGGAGACATGAGCTTTGAATATACAAATTTTATATGGAGGACAGATTGATAAAATTACGGAGATGATGGTGTGCATATACGTGGGATGTTCGAAATCTGTATCTAATTTTGCCTTGCGGATTGGATGACCAGACAAATTGTTTGATTTTTGGTGATTAAAAACACCAAATGAAACATGTGCAATGTGAAAATACTACAAAATATCTCCAATTTGCAATTTTTGTAGTGTAACAATCCAGTAAACATGTGGGATTGCTTAAGCAACAATCGATTTCGTCACATCAATTGATTACATCATATCCATTGTAAAAGAAAAATTACCCATTTTATTTTAACAAAGATTGGAAAAATCAACATTTTATTTTTAGCCGATTCTAATTTCGAGGCATGTCGTTGAGATCCCGTTTTAAATATAGTAACAAATCAAAATTTTGTTTTGTTTGTAATGACTTCCATTCATCATTTTATCCCCTAATAAAAAAATTTACTAATTAATTATTATTATAATTAATTTTCTATATATACATTCAAATAATATTATATTTATAACATTTTTACTCCATTCGTCTTAATTCAAGTGATTTGACTTGTTTGACTTTTTGATAATCAAATTGATTCAATTTTAACGAAAATTATATATATTAAATAATTATAAAAAATTGAAAATGATATATTATTAAAAAATATATTTAATTCACTATAAAAGTTAAACGAGTTTGAACCGATTCTGAGCTAAATGAGTCGTGTTTAAGCCGAACAGGTGGCAGAGCTACATAGGGGCTAGTGTGATCTAAAGCCCCACTAGGATAAAAATAAACTAATAGTAGTACTTCATTTTAATTTTTTAGCCCCCACTAGAATTAAAAACCAACCCCTAATAATTTTTATACTCTATATTAATTCATAATCCTTACCTAAAATTTATTTAACATCACATTAGATAAAACAAAAAATCAAAAAATATATAATAAAATTAAATATTGTGATTGACATAAAAAGAAGAGGTGAATTTTCCTGTTAAAAATTTATTTTAATATGATAGCTTTTATTTTAAAATTTCTAATTTTAAATTAGTCTCTACAATTATATTTTCCTGGCTACTACGTCACTGAGCCGAACATGCATAAAATTTGACTTGACCAATTTACCTAACCGATCATATTTTATGTTTAAGGAACGAACCGAGCCGATGCTGAATTAAACGAGCCAAGTTCACAATTTGTTCAGACTCTGTTCATTTAGAGCCTAGTTGAAGATATATAATCAGAAAATAGAGGCTCGTGGTTCGTTAAATATTTGCTTTGATGAGAAAGAAAATCGTTACTTCCAGAAGAGGCAAAAGTAATGGGCCAGAGTTAGTCTCAGATATTATAGATTATTTTATATTCTTTCTCTGGTCTTACGAGAAAGTGGGCAATGTAATTTAAGCCCCAACAGAGTTGGTCTCAGATATTATAGATTATTTTATATTCTTTCTCTGCTCTTACGAGAAAGTGGACAATGAAATTTAAAGCCCCAACATCCAGAGAGTTGCCCAAGTCATGACCATTTAGTCGGTGGGCCTCTTTGTATATATACAGTATTTATTAAGCGTTTGTTTGTTTACGAGCATTTATAGTTACACAACTCAAAGTTCCTAGTAAATAGATTACCTTCTAAAATTTCTAGGTTTGATAAAAGCATGTATTATAATTTATTTTAAACAAAAATAATTAAATAATATAAACCACTATAAAAATAAATAAAAATTTAATTATAAAATATTATTTACAAAATACAAGGGATGAAATATATTTATACTATGTAATTATGGGTAACACGGGTCGGGTAGATAACTTAGTTACAATAACCCAAGATATCATGGAAGTATAAGTTATTTCATTTATTTTAAAATTTATACAATCAAACACCGTAACTCCTACAAATTTTATAGAAGTATGAGTTACTTAGGTGAGTTACAGACAATCAAACGAGGCCAAATTAGCCCAACATCAAGCCTCGTTTGATTGCTGGTAACCCATCTAAATAACTCCAAATTTATGGGAAGTTTCATAAGTTATATTATTTGGTTATATAATTTTTAAAATAGACAATATAACTCAAACTTCTCATGTATTTAGGATTACACTAAAACGTTGTAACTTAGTTACGTAGTTAGACCGTCGTCGTTATGTAATATTATTCTCATATTTTATTTTTTATAACAACTTATAATAATTTTATTTATCTTTATAATATTTATAATTAGCACATATTTTCTAAACAATATCATTAATTTTTTTAACATCTTTAAAAATTATTTTTAAGATTTTGATATTTAAAATAGATGCATCTCAATTATATAATAGTTTTGTATTTTTATATTTATTATTATAACGGGGTTCCTTATACAGCTACAGTTGGATATTATTTTTAATCAAGCCAACTAATCTCCCACCATTAAAAAACTAAATAAACGGCTATGATTTAAAATAAAAAAAGGCTACATTATAGAGCATATATCTTTAATTTTATTTGCCCTTTATGTCCTTATTGTGGCCACACGAATATTATTCGTAAGCTATATTATATACCGTACGTACACTATATTATATAAGTTACATATATGGCTAAAATAAAAATTAAGTCAAAAAAAACTTGTAAGTCTAAACATGTTTACACATATGCTCTTTTATATAGCGTACATTTAAAAATAAATAAATTTATCGCTATATAATATAGTGCACTTATGTTATATTATATAGCGTACGTATATAGTTAAAAAAAAGACTAAGTCAAAAAAGTCTTAAAAACCTAAACATTTATGTACATACGCTCTTTTATATAGCGTATCTTTATTTTTATTTTTTTCACTACTTAAGCCAACTAATTCAACTCCAAAATACAACAAAAAATCAAGATCAATACAAATCCTAATTTTAAAATACCATAAACAACTTAAAACCATAATACAACTTCAACTTTAAAATCGAATTTTCTCCCAAACTCAATTTTTGAAATCTTCAAGAAATTGAATCTTTCTCCCAAACTCAAAATTTATAAAGAATGTGTATTAGATAACTCAAAGTATATTGAGTTATGAAATAGGTTTTAGAGAGTTCATAGAAATCTCCAAAAAATGGTATGATAAAAGAATAAGTGTGTTTCTGAGAAATAAGAATGTCTATTATCGGGAGACATATAATAGAACGTAATTTTAAAAAAGTAAAATGAGAATTAAAAAAATATGTTCATACGCTCTATAATAGAACGTACAGACGCTCTATAATAGAGCGTATGAGCATATTTATTTTTAAATCTCAGTCGTTGTTTTGTTTTTTTAGCGGTAGAAGATGAGTTGGTTGGATATCAAAAGATATCCAACTATGGTTGCTGAACAGTTTTCTATTATAATAGTTTACAAAAAAATATAAACTTTCTTAACAATAACCTTACATATTTGTGTTTTTAAGTTAATCTTATGATTCATATTATAATAAACTAAATTTTTAGTGTAAATTTTTATCTTTACTTTATAAATATAAAGTCATCTAATTATAATTAAATTTTTATTTTTATTATCGTTATTTTTAGAAGAATCTTAATTAATAATTAAATTCATTTTCTATGAATAAATTGATCATGTCATTCCTAATTATATTTTTACATAAAATATTTATAAGTTTTCAATTAATATCTTTTTCATTTATATTTATATATTATTATTATTATCCCTATTAGAAATAAAATTTAAAAGAATATAATAATAAAAATTAAAGATACACAGTTATAAACCAAACACATGTTTTACTTTACCATGTAACGTAGTTTTAAGGAACTGTAAATTACTTACGTGACTACAAAGTTTGACAACTAGACGAGGTCAAATCGTCCATGAGTTGTAAAAGGACTTGGACCCAAACACAATGGAGCTGGACTGATGAAGTGAACAAATCAAATTCGACTGAATGAGTCCATTTCATCATTAATTGTAATAGTATTGATAAACGGAAAAAATCATTGAATTTCCATATGCAATTGACAAACATTAGAGTGCTTTAAGCAGACAAAAAGAAAAAGACTGCTTTAATAAAATCATTGAATTAATTAATAATGCTAGTTTCGTTTTTTTAATTGAAATTTGATACCGACTCCAAAATGAAAAACCAAGTATTTATTAGCACTTGTTAATGAAATCTAAATGGAGTAGAAACGAGAAATATAGTCGGAAATAGTTAAGTTTGGTTGACTAAATTGGAGAGGGATAGATGAAATTGATTAATTAATTGGTTGAAACTGCTAAACTAGTGAGTTTGTTTACCTATTCTGTTGTACTTTCAGATGCTATACAAATACATGTATGACGTATCACTATCAATGTAGTATGTGAGATTTAATTAAATCTTTAATTAACTTTGGCAGTTGCCCAAACTTGTGACTTGTGAGTGGGTTGGCCAATTTTATATCCTACTTATTCTAGTTCACAGTAGTTTCTTATTTTTCGGTTGCTAACAATTTTCATACTCTCTCGTGTTTTAAACAATTAGTACAGTATCTTATTGTATTTGGTTGGTCAAATGATCAAAATATTCGGCACCATCTAATTCACGGAATTTGAAATCGGATTAAGGAGGTAGAAAGATAAAATATCATTTCTAATATGTATTTGGTTAAGAGATAAAATAAATTTATTAATTTAATATTCTTTTAATGTATAAAATATATAAAAAATAAATTATTATTATTTAACAAACATTAAATAACGTCATTATAAATTTTTTATTTAAGAATATATATTTTAAAAGTAGTTTTTTTTTAAAAGGTCATACGATTGTATTTTTAAAAATTTATTTAGCAAAGATTAAAGCAGGAGGGAGGATTAGTAACTTGGAGATTAAAAAAGAATGTTCTTTGAATGGTGGAGTGGAGATCCTACAAAATTTGGCACCATCATCGTCAACAACTTCTTCATCTTCCTACAAACCTGGCCCCATCACCCTTTGCATTTTTCATACTATCTCCTCCTATACATTTAACATGTAACAATCTTTGCTAACACGTGCTTATGCATCTTACTACAATCGTATGATTTACCCCCAGAGTGACTTTATAAATTTATTTTTAATATTTCCGCAACCATCGTTAGAATTTTTTTTTATTTGATAATGAATGATCGAAAGTTCAAGTCTCGAATATATTTAATCGTATAATGTTAATGAAGAAGAGAACTGAATTATTTAAAGTGACAAAGTTATAAGTATAAAATAGTTAGAGTTTGAAAATAGTTTGTTAAGTAACCAACAAGTTTAGCTACTTTAGTTTATCTACATTTGCTACTCCACAAACAAGATCAGTCACACGGCAGCGTTTGGTTACTTGTTTTTCTATATATACTACTATAACAAGAAAATGTATCCCGTAGTCATATTTAGAAAGAAAGCACTTGAAAATCTAACTCATATAATATCGAAAATGGAAGTTCCGGGAAGTTACCGGAGTGGCTTAGACGAATCATATCGACCCTTACCATCTCTTTACATGGCTTTCATGTTGATCTGGTCTTTCTCTGCAGTTTTTTGGACTGTTAATACTTATAAAACCCGATATTTTCAGGTCATTTTCTTCTTCTGCCTTGTCATTTACATTTTCATTTACTGTATATAATTATTTTTTTATGTTCACTTATTTACAAAATGGTTATCCGGATTGATGAACAAGCGCCTTTAGATTTGAAAATCATTTTTGGTTTTCGAAAGTATAATTACGAAGTCGAGCGGGATATTACCGGATATATTTGGTTTGGTTTTAGAGTTTTATTATGTGCATGGAGTCACGTATATGATGAATGTAGATGGTAATATTTGAACATGTAGGGTATCTGAAGAGGTTACATATTAGTACAAGGCCGCAAGGGGATGTTTGATGTGGCAGGGAATGCGTCCTTGGGTATATGTTCATCTTTGGTTGCAGGGTAAACAAGAATATGGCTTTCAATGTACCACACTCGCCTAATTTGATTCATGCCTAATTAGAGAATCCAGAAGAAAGGAAAAGGGCTTGAAGATCATTTTTTCGATTGTTGGAGTTCCCCGTTATAGTAGGGTACCGTTGATGTTAGTTAGAGTTTCAGAGGTATTGTTCTGTTTGAACTCCTAAGAGGTGGAAGGTTCTTGTTTAACATTAGAGCTGCTCAGCTGCCAATGAAGGGATTACTAGGGAACTGAATTTTTTTACCCAAGACCATGTTAACTAACAACATTTTATAAATTGTGTGTGGTATTATGGCATTTGTATGAATTTGTGTTTGCCTTTACATTAATTTTCTTGAATGTTATAGCTTTGTAATTTGCCTATTTGTAATTGTATTGATTTGTTGACATTTGTATGTGCTAGGGCAGACAAATAACTTGCAATGGGCACTTGCATCAGTCCCATTACTCAAAGCCTTGCAACAAACTCTGTCCTTCCTATTCTGGTATGCCCATATTAACCTAACAATTGAAGTGTCCATAACATTTGTTTTAGTCTTTTTCGAAGTCTAGAAATCTCTCCATCTCCACACACCTGACAGATGAAAAATTTATAGACTTCATACAGTATATGGCTATGCTACTAACACTCAGACACCAATTTTAAATATCCTCTACAATATTTTATGTCCTCACTAGACTTTAGCAGATTAGTCTATATACGTACATTACAGTAATGAAGTAGAACTATGTTCATCCATGTAAGATAGTATAACAATCTAATGAATAGTTTCCAACTCATTTTGATTAGAAGATGGTTAAGATGATCTATGTAATCTTTTTTTCGTTTTATGTTCTCATATCCTTTCATGACTAGAAAACTACATAAAACTTTTGTATGTATTGTTGTTGCAGGTACTCTTGCTTTTATTTTCAGACATGCTCTCTTTGGATTTCTTTCGGAGTTTATGTAACTGGAATACTATTTCAAACAGCTTCATTCATCTCGTTCTTTCTCATTTCTCATGGGTACTGTATTATGTATGAGCGTCTTTCTGTGCCTGAACGCCGAACTATGGCGGCACTAGGATGTGTCTTTTATCTGATTCTAGTTGGTCATAGAGCTTCCGTACCTTACTTCACAGTAAGTTACCAACTGCAGACAAATGTTGAAGGATAAATTGCATATCTTAGAATCTACTGCTGATTATATTTTGTATGCAGGCGCTTCTGGTGATTAATTATTTCATTGTGTTCTATGTGATATTCCATCATATATCTCAAAACCTATCAGCTTTGCGAGAGCAGTTGATGTACATAATAGATGACGATGTCCATGCAATGCGTGATGCAGTTTATACAAAATACATGATGTTTAAGTAAGCATTTTACTTGTTTTTCAAAAACCTACTCTGCTCCCAATGGTGAGGATCACCCTGAAGTTAAATTCTTTAGAGATTTGATCTTTTGCTTTGAAATCCTCAGGAAATTTCAAGGTGCCATGCAGATTGTAGCTGTGGCGGAAACAGCAGTACGAATCTATTTTTTTTCCTTTTTATTTCCAAATTAATCTAATTTTTTCCCAAAAATATTGGCATATTCCCTTCATACCGAGACAAATTATTTTACAGATTTTCATTAATATGGGCAATTCTCTGGAAAATTACTGGTTTCGCTTGTTACTACGAGAATGGGCACAATTTTGCATCTTTCTTTATATCGGGTACATATGTTCTTCCTTCAGTGTTCTTTCAGTTACTGCAAACACATCATGACATCTTTTAATTTCAGATGGACTTTCTGGCCTCAAGAATTGGCACCACGTTTCTCTGTAATGCCGGCTTTAAAGTCTAAAGGGGAGATAATGATGCCTCCTATCTACAGTATTGTAAGTCAAAGAATACATTATCTTCGTCGAGCTCTTTAATTTGAAACTTGTTCACCCTAATAGAGTTCTCAACAAGTTGTGTTGTCATGTTATTATAGGAAATGGATGCTACTAGATTTAAAGATTTCAGTTCTCATCAGTGGCAAATTGGCGTGGTAAGTGATGTTGGCTCAAACTCAGGGAGTCTTTTTTTTAATTGTTCACATTTTTCCTGTGAATTTTAGGTGTGAGGATATATGAAATATCTTTAATTTGTTAGTAACTAACTGCCTGGTTTCTCACGCAAACCCTCGATATTTCAGGAGAAAATTTTTGTACTTCTCATCTTGTTTACAAGCTTAGGTTCATATTTGGTAGGATTTGTACTAATCTCCAATTTTTGTTCATGTAGCCAACTTCTTTTCGTGACAGAAGATTAAGGGATTCAATTTTAATTGTAGTTCAACACCCCCATGCATATAGGCCAACTGTAGTAAACTCTAAATCACCATGCTCGGTTGCTGTGGCTAATTGTAACCCAGATGTGAGTGCAGATTCTTCATATGAGGTCCATGATCAGAAACAGTAAATTTTAGAATGCATTGCTGAGGATTATTTTGCGGGACAAGCTTAAGCTGCATTTGCTGAGGAGACACCTTGACACCTAAAAGTAGCTATTGTTATCTAGTACACATCCATCTTGTTATAGGAATATGTAGGCATTGCTGGAAATTTATTTCACTTGGCTATAATGCAGCAAATGTGTATATATCTTAATACAACCTACTTTATATTAATGATAAACAGAATTGTACATATTAACCAATCTTCACTTGAGACTTTTCAGTTGTTCTGCTTCTTTTTACAGTTGCCCTGTTTCCAAGTATTCCTTAATGTATATCCTTCAGCATCGGAAGCAAAATAGAGGCATCTCCTGATTTTGATGAAAAAGGGTTTTAAAAATTCACTGCTATTCTGATAAATTAAAGGGAGTAAATATGTAATCTACATTTGTCAAAAATAGCTATAATCCATTTGATCAGATAAGATAAATAGCAACCACACATTTTTCCAAAGACATATTTGGACGGAATATATTCAAATGCAATACATCTTTTTTATCTTTCGAATATCAACAATCAGATAATGGGAACACTTCAACTCAATTCTCATGGTTTAGCTGCTGCCTCAGTCTCACATAATTTTAACAGAATCAGTAGCATTGCAACTGATAGAATTGTCAAAGTCTCGAATTCTCGTTGCTATTCCAAAGGGAGAATTAGAGCTGTTGGAACTATACCAGAGAACCAGATAGAAACTGCAGCCACTTCAGAAGATCCACCTTCGGTCAAGTTTGCATTTGTCAGTGTAAGTCCACAAAAAATAAAGACCCTTTTGTTTACAATGTCAGGAATTTGTTTCTGAGAAATTAAGCTTCTTAAAATCGCGTGTCTCAGTCTGTTCTGCTTCCTGATGGAACCCCAGATGTGCACTTTCGTAGCGCTCGTGGAGGGCAGAAACTTAGGGATATAATGCTGGATTCAAATATTGAATTGTATGGACCATACGTAAGTTCCTATGTTTCTCACATTAATCTTAAATCCCAAAGTACAATCAATATTAAGAAATGAAACTGAAGTAAGTTTTCTATATCTCGGTTTTAGTCTAGACCACTTCTAAATTGCGGCGGAGGAGGAACCTGTGCTACGTGCATTGTCGAGGTAAAGTTTTGGGTTTATTGTACATTTGTTTCTTAGACAAACTAGCTAGATCAGTTTTTAAATATTTTTCAACTTTCAGTGCTGAATTAGCAAGTGAAAGAACTTACATTTACCTGTATCTGCTTCTCTTTGTTGGCTTAATTAATTAAGGTTGTTGAAGGGAAAGAGATACTAAGCCCTCGGACAGACAAAGAGAAGGAAAAACTCAAAAAGGTATGCACCGTGTTAGTACTGATTGAGAGGACAAAATAATTGATCAAGTACTTTATTTGTTAATCACTAATCAGTATACAAATATTGCTTGCATTATATTAACAAGTTAATTGCAGTTTGGGTGATCTCAGATTTATATCTGTGTAAAGGGTTTAGTATAAATGTGCAGAATCCGAAAAATTGGAGACTTGCATGTCAAACAACAGTTGGGACAGCTGATTCCGACGGTCTGGTATGTAGCTCCCATTGCTTCATTTGTTACTTTCAGCACGAGTTTATATTTATTTCGTAGTTAAATGCACTTACACCGTGCTCCCAAGTTTTTTTGGTGAAGAAGAGAATGGAAGAGAAGAGAAGGGGATAGAAGAAAAATAAAAAAAAATTTCTTTAACATGTTTAGGGGCGGAGGGATATACGGGCGAGAAGCAGCTCACCCATGAAAACAATTTTTTTTAAAGCTTGTTCATTAACACTGTCTACTAAGTAGCCCAGATATGTGTCCAACTTTAAAGACAAAACAAGATACTGAACTTTGATTTAATTTTATAAATATAATAATTTATATTATTTACAAGGTAAAATGGTGTATAATTATATATTAATTTTTCTATAATTTTATATGTAATAATTGTTATAAATTGTAGTTTAGAATCTAAAATCATTATACTGGAAAATTTATTTTTATTAAAAAAGTTACTTTAAGAAATTATAGAAAATAATTTGATTAAAAAATTATTTTTACAATCTATCAAATATACCGGAAATTTTTTGTTCAAAATTTTTTTTTGGCTCCCTCTAAATTCGGATCCTAGCTCTGCCACTGAACATGTTCCTAAGTTTTTTTAGAAGATAAGAGAAAATTTTGAAAAAAAATTATGGAGGGAACTTTTTTAAAAATATATGAGAGCTTCTCTGCCAATCATTCCATTTTTGGAAAGAAACTTTTAGGAGTAAATTTTCTCTCTTCTCTTCTCAAGAAACTCGGGGAAAAGAAAATTTTCTTTTCCGTTCTCTTCTCTTCTCTCCTAATTGTAACTCGGGGGCATAGTATTAGCTCCTCATAAGTTACAGTGAGTCTGAAATCTGAAATCTTTTAAATGCATTGCATAAGCAAATCTAAGCAATCCTCTTAAGGGGTGAATTCACATTTCCCTGGAAAAATGCGCTGCAATCAGCCTTCAAATCACAGATTAGTACATGTTGAAGTTATGTTTGAGGTGCAAGCAGTGACCTGCTTTAGTTTTTATAAGTGGCACCAGAATGCTTAAACCACCATTCACAAGCTTTTAAACTCTTTCATCACATACATGTAAATTCTCAAGTTTGTTTCACTTTTACATTAAAGGTAATTTCTAAATCGATTTCAGGTCCAAAGGCGTCATAGGCTTATTCCGCAAAAATAAAATAAGAACATTTTTGTTAAATTGAGAAGTATTTGATTTCTAAGGTCAGATATATGTGCATTATTTTCTGCGCAGTTGATGTAAATTTCTGAATGCAGGTTGTCATTCAACAACTACCTGAGTGGAAAGGGCATGAATGGACATATGGCAAAGAATTCCCTTCAGATTCTTGATTCTTTAGCGCATAACTTCTTCCTTGCTGATCTACTATCATTTATTTGTAGATTTAAATGTATAAAATAATTAGTTACAAATATACAATGACTCTTAATGCATGCTGTATGCTGTCAAAGTTCATATACCCCGTGATCTGAACAGTAACAATGGGAACTATGAAGGAACAGAAAGTTGACAACTAAAAAAATACATGGAATTGTTCGAGAAACGAATGAAATTTATTTTTATTTCTTGTTTAGCCAGATTCATCTCAACCTACAATTTGGTTCACAGTTTTATAATTTCGATCCCACTTTATTTCATAGCTATTGACCAAAAATTGCAAAATTTTATAATAAAATCTGAATTGCTACAAGATGATTCAAGATCCAAATTGCAGAGGTGATAGAGTTATGAGTCATTGTCATTCCTCATAAATCTATATATGAAGAACCGTTCGTCCATTACTGACAAAAAATATTAAAATTGAAAGCACAAAGCAGATGACCATTCACTGGGCCTCAGGTTTGGTAATACATATAAAAGCATCCTGGACCAATGCTTCCTTTTAAACTCGTAAATACTAGTAGTGGTCCACTATCCCGACTTTACTCAGGTACAACGGAATAAAGAAAATACCCCTCTGTCTTTTTATATTTATTTGTTTTAACTTTTTTACCCACATTTTTAAGTATTATAATTATGATTTTTAAGTATTACTTTTTACAACGTATATATTATCTAATCCAAAAGTAAAGGTACCTGCCATTCTTTGCTTAGTTTGCACGAATACAATAACTAACTGAAACACAGGAAGAAACAATGCTACTTCATCGAGCCTGCATTTGTAGGATCTTCGAAATACGTATATACATCAACCAATGATTTGTTTCGGTATATTATTTGGTTGTAAGAATTCTTCGTTGGAGTCTTATGTAGTGACAGTGTTAGTAATAATAGGCATGATTGTGGTTTTACGTGTACTTTGTTACATTATTTTTCGATTGATGACTAATAGATCATCCGCACCTGGAGAGTCCGATGAGAGTGATCCTGATACTGTCGCCGCCCAAATGCAGCTGCAGAATAGAGTTGGGAACGTACACCATGTTATGTGATTTGCACTGCGGAAATCAACTACTTACTGAATTCTAGTTGAAGGTACGTATATTTGTTGATTAATTAATGTACTCAAATTTATCTCACTCCCAAAATTGTAATATTAGATAGGTAGGATGTTGAACTTAAGGCCCAACATCGAAAAAATAAAAAAGAATTATCTTAAATACAAGTCAAATAATTTCATTAACCTGAAGTTTTTCGAGAGTTACCCAAAAACAAATCCATACAAACGTCGTTTTATTATTACATCACCAGGAGAGTCCGATGAAAGTGATCTGAGTGATTCTGATACTGCTGTCCCTCATATGCAGCTGCAGAATAGAGCTTATTGCACTGCAGAAATCAACTACGTATTTTATCCTAGCTGCAGGTATTAATCAGTTGTTCCATTTTTTAAGCTTGATCAATTAGTTGATTAATGTACTCAATTAGTTAACGGAATTGTTCATTCTTATAGTAATACAATTTCTAGACTCTAGACATAAAATGATACGAAATTTAGTGATCTGGACTCGAACTGCACTGAAACTAATTAAATATTTTTGAAAACATTTCCAAATTGAAACAAAATTTTTAATTGAGTTCGATTCTAAAAAGATGCGTCTTTACTATTAAAAGAGCTAAAAAGATTATTATAAGGCTTATTTACAATTTAAACCCTATGTTATTAACAATATACAATTCAAACCCTTTTTTAATATATTTAGTAAATTTAACCCTACGTTTTTTTAACTATTTACAATTGAAACCTTTTTTAAAATAATTACTAAAATTTTAAAATAATTAGTAAATTTAAACCTATGTTTTTTAACTATGTACAATTGAAACTTTTTTTTAAAATAAATAGTAAATTTAACCCTACGTTTTAAAACATTTAGTAAATTTAACCTTGATTTTTTAATTTTAGAATAAAATAAATTTTATATCGAAAAAGTATTTTCGAGAATATATTCATCGAAGAGTATTTTTGAAAATAAATTAAATTCGGTGATGAACATTCATGAATATATTGAGCGGGAAGTGTGATGGCAAGATGGAATAATATAAACACATATTAAAATTTTATTGAACATATATAATATATTACACATATAGATATATTAATATAGAAAAGAACATCTAAATATCAATTTTATAAGAAAAACCCTAATAATCGCAAATATCTATTATTCTTAGATAATATCTATACAAAAAAAATTGACAATAGTGAATTTGACGAATATTTATTCAAAATTTTGTCGTAAATTTTATTTTATTCCGAAATTAAAAAGTCAAGGTTAAATTTACTAAATATTTTAAAACGTATGGTTAAATTTACTATTTATTTTAAAAAATGTTTCAATTGTAAATAGTTAAAAAACGTAGAATTAAATTTACTAAATATATTAAAAAAAAAATTAAATTATATATTATTAATAACACAGGGTTTAAATTACATTAAGTCTTATTATAATTATCATACACAAGAGTCCAGAACTAACATGGCAACATCTACTTATTTTCAACTATCCGCAGGTCAAACCTTAAGATCAAATAAACTTGCTTTCCTGAGAACAGGCGACAACTTCCCACCTAAATTTGCGTCATAACACATCAACGGCTTAATTATTATAAATAAAAATTCCCACCAATTAGAATATACAACTCATATGTTAATTCGAAAAGAATTTCCACATTAATTTTACATGTTATAGACAATGCTACTTGTCTAAGCAGAGGATTGGAATGATAAATTTATGAGAGTAGCTACCTGACTAGCTAGCTACATATTTAAAATTGAAACTAGGCCTCGATCACGGATTTAACTCAAAGTAGTCTGAACCAATATGTTTTGAACTAGTATTATTGTTGGTGCACCGGACCCGCCACACTTTGAGTACTCCATCCATACTTCCTGTGCAAACATTAATGCACTCATCTTGATCAGTACTCTCATCCAAGACCCTACCCTGAAATGCTGCCAGGCTCCTGATCGGACCTCGATGACCCTCAAGAACCGCAATGCATGTGTGTTCACCGTCCTGCTGCCTGGCCCAAACCCGACTTGTTGAATCAGCTGATCCACTAACTACAAGATTACCAAAATTGATCAAGCACATTACTGCATGAGTATGGCCCCGGAGTGGCCCACCATATTGCAATTGTCCTGAAAACCAACCCTTTGTCCAATAGTAAATATAACCATCAGTGCAGCCTCCATATAGAACTCCACCTTCAGAACTTATGCCAAGTGCTTTCACAGGCGAGTATTTTGCCTGTAATGTCACAGTGAGGGCATGGGGACAGTCGCCCCTACAAAAGTTGCGTCGCCACACTTTTACTGTGGCATCATCTGATGCTGTGTAGAGGACGCCATCATCACCAAGGACAATGGCGTTTATGGGAGCTGAATGGGCTTGAATTGTCTCGATGCATTTGAGATCAGAGATTCGCCATACTTTGACAGTTTTGTCCAGTGAAGCCGAGTAAATTATGTCGTCTGATAGATTGATAGCCAGTGATGATATTGGAGCGATGTGTTTCATCTGTTACGTACATGTGTAAAGTGGTTTAAGATATAACCTAGTACTAAGCTTAATTAATACTATCATTCAAAAATCATCTACAAAAAAAGGTTCATATAGAGAGGTTAAACCATTATAGATGGAGAACCAGATCACAAAGAGTGGATCTATATGTATATTGTCCATCCATGCTTGCATACTAAAAAACAGATCGATTATTCATTTCAATTTCAGGAAGTAGTACATTTTCGACTGGCAAAGATATATAATTATGTAGGAGCAGATGAGCAAGCTAAAGATTTTTAATACAATACTTTTTCCGTCATTTAAGTTAGACTCTTTAAGTTATAATGGATCGTCGCTTGTTTTTTCCTCTTTCACCACTTATGGTTGTAAAATATCTACCAATCTAAAATTTTGCGTGAATGTGGGGATAGGAGTCGCAATTAAACAGTCGAACAGATCATGAAAATATAATGCATATACATTTCTGGCAAATCATTGAGCAGATCGATAAACAAATAAATTTTATTTCACATATGAAGTTGAAATAAACAGTGGTCCTATTAAATTTTCTAAGAAACTAGAAATGGTTATTGCAGATCAACATCAATAAATTGAAGAAGATTTTCACTCAACTACCATGCAGCTTATAGTTGCAGAAGTAGAAGAAATAATTATATGCACATTATATATCCAGCTGCCGCAATGAAGCATAATAAATAGTCAAATTATAGATATGACTAACTAATTCCATTAAGTACCATCTTATCTTTACCGGAGATGTAGCTCCGAACATAGCTTCCCATCTTGGGAATAGTTGCTAATCTGACATGTTTTGTGATTCCTTCCCAAGTACGACGACTCCAAATCCTAATCTTGCAATCAGCATAAGCTGCAAAAACCCTGTCATTCGAAACTTGAATTGCAACCACCATCTTTGCTTTGCTCTTTAACTGACCATACTCAGTGAACTCCGGAAGCTTCCATATCCTTATTACATTGCTTTCTGAGCCAGTGTAAGCTATACCATTCGATACGGCTATTGACAAGACCTGCCCATCCTTTTTGAGAACGGACAGGATGCATTTGTAGGTGGTGATGGCTGAGTGGTTATGTTTTTGCGGGGGATGGAGGCAGGGTGTTGATGGTTGGGAGTCAGTGAGTGAGAATGCGGAGAGGGCAATAGGGGTGGATAGACGCGGTGGTGCAAATGAAGGATTACCCGAGAATTCAGATTTGTCTTGTCTTAGTGAAATGCTCCTTAAAAATTCTAAGTTGTGGTTTTCTCGTATTGCAAAAGATGGGACATTCATAATCGGAGGTTCTTCTGTTGGTTCCATATATGAAATTTTGTTTAATATATTTGTGTGTGTATTTGGGCTAGCTAGTAGCTAGTTGCCGAATAATAAGCTAAAAGAATCGAGACCTATATATTAAATGGAGAGGAAAGGTTTGGAGATTGTATCAAATGCTGCACTACTTTTGTGTTAAAAGACAAATTTTCTTTATTCTTATACTTGTCAATTAGTTGAGAATACCGATTTTATATTCCTGGATGTAAATTGAGTTACAAAAATGTCCGACTACGTACTGTGTATATAAATTAAAATCTCCTCTAAGTTTAGTGCCCTCAAACCCTGAGTTAATCTAAGATATAAAAGGTGAATTTACCTATATTTTGTTAAATAGTTTTTGTAAATTACAAGTTAAATCTCTTGTATCTTTTGTATATAATTTCATTTTACGGGTTTTACCTACGGTAAAAGAATCAAAATATGGCTTTACTACACAAAAAACTTTAGCATCTCGATCGATTATATAAGTCGGAATAAATTATTAACATAGACTTCATCAGATCGAGTACCAAATTAAAGTACCTGCTGCCGCATCGTCCGCTACTTGTAGCTAAGTCTTACATATACAGAGTATAACACAATATAACATTAACAAAAACACTCTAGACGTACATAAAAAGTAGCAGAAGTTCATACATGAAATAACTGCAATGAGAGAATTACTATAATATAAGGAGATCTGACTCTCAGGATAAAACGAGATACAATATAACTGATAAATCAACGATATTTTCAGCGAATTTGAACTTGAACTGAGTTGGAAACTATTATCGAAATATTTTAAATTTTAAAACTAAAGAGATTAAAATTACAGAGAGAGTTATAAGAAAAATCAAGAAATAAGTTTGTACTACTCAATATCACTTTAAAGAATTATATTTTGGAATATCGGTTGTCATTCACCCTTTATCCATTTTGAGCGTGTAAATATACATTGGAATTCATTTACAGAGTAGAATACGATCCAACAAATATACAACAGTAACATATAAAATTTCCTACTCAAATTGAGTTTCAAGATGGTTCACAGCTTAATCTAAAATATTAAGTTTTTTCAACAATAACAAGATATTTAAGGTAGCCAAATGATTGGCTACATTAATTATGTACATTGTAAGCTAGCTAGGCTGTAAGAAATATATATCAAATCTTCAGCTCAATTGCTCTAAGTAGTCTCACCCAATACGGTTTAAACCAGGGTGCTGGAGCAACTAACCCGCCATAACTTAATCACTCCATCCATACTTCCCGTGCAAACGATGCAACCATCTTGATCACCATCTTCAACAACCCGACCTGGAAAAGCAGTCAGGCTCCGGATTGGTCCCCTATGACCCTGCAGAACTGCAACACAGATGTGCTCTCCATCTTGCTGTCTCATCCATATCCGAACCGTTGAATCTGCCGATCCGCTTACAACAAAATTACTAAAACTAGTTAAACACAAAACTGCATGCGTATGACCCCGGAGTATTCCACCATATTGCAATTGCCCCGAAAACCAACCCTTTAGCCAATAATGAACGTAACCATCTGTGCATCCCCCGTACAAAACTCCAACTTCAGTGTTCAAGGCCAGGGTCTTGATTTAGCCGGTGAAGTCACAATGAGCGCATGGGGACACAAATTGTCACTACCAAAGTTGGGGCGCCACACTTTCACAGTAGCATCATCGGATGCTGTGTAGAGGACTACCGCGATGATAGGGGCTGAATGAGCTTGGATTGTTTCCATGCATTTGAGATCTGAGATTCTCCATGCTTTAACAGTTTTATCCAGGGAAGCTGAGTAAATTATGTCATCCGATAGACTGATATCCAGTGATGATACAGGAGCCATGTGTTTCATCTGTTAATTGCATGTGCTATATCCGTTAACACTACTGGTTTAGCTTAAAGATACTCACTAATTGCGGGGCTAATTTTAGTCATCATGTCATTTATATAACCTGTACGCACGGGCCGTATGTGGTATGTCTAACCGAATCTATGCATGCATGCATCTTACTTTAAACGTGCATACTCAATTATAGCTGTGAGGCCGATATCTAAATATATACATACCTGCTGGTAAATTTTAAGGCATTAAGACACCAACGTAACATGATCATATATTATATTCTATTATAAAAAATACATTTTACATGTTTATTAATTGTCAAAAATAAAAATAAAATGTAAAATACTATACTGAAATACTAAACTTAATTATATTGTTATGTATGAATTTGACCAAGTCTATGTATTTCGAAGTAAATTTTTTTCTTTTTTTGTTCCAGAAATATGGTGAGTGATTCGATTTGCATATTTTTGTTAATGGAGTACGTGCAGGTATCGTATATATGCATGTATCATGTTATTGATCAAATTGAATTGCAGTAGCTTGCTAGCAGAGTGATTTTCCCATGGTACTACTGTAGTATTCGCTGTTTCCCCAATTTACTACGTTCGATTAAAGAGAATTTATTAGTTTTCTCTTTATGTCATTCACCATTTCATTCGGTACTAGCTACTTAGGTATTAGACGTACGTGTGTAATTAATAGCCTCGCGTGAAAAATCCCAGTATATTCTCCCAGAAAACGAATGACTGTGAACCCCACCTCTGATTTTTAAAATTTAACATTTGAAATCAATTTTTATTGGCCAAACATATTAACATCATTACAAAAACAAAAATAAAAAAATAGCACATATATGATCACCTAATCAACAAAGCATAGTAATTATTATATATATATATATATATATATATATATATATATATATATTATAATGCAAATAATAAGCAATTATAATGCTTTAGATATAGAATCAAAGCTAAAACTTAGCATTTTGTCTTTGCCAGAAATGTAGCTCCGAATATAACCTCCAGTTTTAGGAATGGTCACTAATCTGACGTGTTTGGTGACTCCTCCGCAAGTACGACGACTCCAACCCCTAATTTTAGAATCAACATAAGCTGCAAAAACCCTGTCATTTGAGACTTGAATTGCGACCACCATCTTGGCTTTGCTCTTTAACTGACCACACTCGGAGAAGTCCGGAAGCTTCCAAATTGGGATCACATTGTTCTCGGAGCCTGTGTAGCCATTGCACCATTAAGCACAGCAATGGAATTAGAGTGATTTTTAAGAGAAATGCTTCGAACTAAATTCATGTTTTGGTGGTTTCCAATGTTCCAACTTGGAGGCGCTTGTGTTAATTCCATCTACGCTGTTTAGCAAACATTCCTGTTCTTCTACTATTTAATAACCTTGTCTGTACTGCTGTACAACAACATTAATAAAATTTCTTTCATGTACAGACAGCTACAAGGCAGGGTATTGTCATTACAGTTAAAACTCTTGATTCTACAAGTCCAATAAATTGAAAGGGAAGCATAATATGTATATGGCATTTCTCGTAAAGTCAGCCCAAGCAAAAGCTGTTTGTGGAGGCCGAAAAACAAAGCCCACAAAGGCACACAGGATGCTCTGCTTGCAGGTTGCACATTACAGTGGCAACGAGAGATTAATTGCCCCCAAATTCTCCATCTGAACTTGAACCGGAATCATGGTCAGTTACTTTTATTTTATTTTCTGTATTAGTTTAATTTTTGTGTTCGGTTTAATTCATTTACCTATATATTTAATGTTGTCCCAGTTCTGTATGTGACAGACTGACAGGTTACTACAAACCATTTTAGTCATATCTGAGGACACCCCAGTTTACAATTAGTTAGCATTTACATAGTAATGCAGTAATGCAATTATCTTCTGCCTGCAAGCTAGGAAGATATTGACATTTGGAAAAATACCACAATTTTGAAATGTATAGATACATAAGATACTAAGAAACTTGCATGCACAAAATTCTTGGCCTTCAATTTCACTGTCATATATTTGCTAGGGCCAGCTCTTGCATTTCTCCATGCTCCGTGGAGCTGCAAGCAATACAAAAATAAATTTACGTTTCTATTGTCAATAACATATGTCTAGTTTCAAAAGAAAAATTAGAATATGCAAACTTTTGGGGGAAAGAAATTTAGATCTAGCATTTTAGGTTTCAGACTAAAGTATACCTAGACCAATTGCCTCGGAGCCTTTCATGATCCTTAACCTCTTGCACGAGTCTCTGAACATACTGCATAGCGAAGAGCATCAACATTTAGATATAAATTATTTTCAAGTAGTTAAAACTATATTTCCGAGTACAAATCTTGAGAGAGGCAACTAACTGAAAATTCATCAAATATCCATGCTAACTGAACTATAAAACTTTAAACTCCCAACTCTAGTCTTTATTCTTGGATCCATAATGGCCTGTTTTATTGATAAACTTATACCATGTCAAATAAAATTCCAAAGTTGATTAACAAAGTTTCCAAGTGTAAAGTGTTTAGCTTACTTCCAAGGAACATCACCAACGAGCATCCAGTCACCGTCCTTGTCTTCGTATGTTAGCACATATTCAGAGCCATGAACAAGATCTATTAACCGACTTGTGCTGAGACCCTCTCGCTCCGGAAGTCCTTTAGAGGTGCATTGCCCTGATTTACATCCATGTATAATACAACTCGGGTCTAGTTGAATATAAAGCTCATGTAGTAAATAGTAATTATGAAAAATTTACCAGTACGTAGTACTGCTCTGACAGTTTAATATCATCAATAGATAGACACTATTATTATTATTATAATTGAATATCTACTAGTTTTACATATACATTTTCATCAGATCTTAATATGCAATGAGAGAGACAGATTGCTTACCAATGGTAAAGCAGCTAAACATACTCTCGAGTGCTGATGAAAGTTCAATGTAATTACAGTATGTTTTGAGGTCAACTTTTCTTAGATATGGAGCACCATCCATGCTAACCTTAACATAAATACACCCTGTAGTTGAATCTCTTTCCACAACATCTGTGTTCTTATATATGTTAGTAGCCAGTGTGTTTTTCCGGAATGATTTAATAGGAGGCCAGCCGACTACCTGTGCTCTGCAACAGAAACATACGTTGAAAAATAGTGGCTTCACAAACACATGTTTAAAGCCAAGATTCTAAGATTGATTGTGAAAATAGATTAATGACAAAACTACAAACAAAATTGTTGTATCACCAATTCACCATGAAATGAATATATAGGTTCAATGTCTTATAGCTGCAGCCTGCAAGTTAACAGATTTGTTTCTATAGTCCTCAGTACCCTTTATGTAAAGTACAATTCAAAATTTATTCCATGTTTCTTTGCAGTAGGCTCACTCAAGAAGATTTACCATCATCTTGAATTAAGAGAGATGTTCTAATAATCATCAAATATCTTGACCAAGATTTGCACAATTTATAAGATTGAGCATACAAAGTAGAGCAGAGTACAAAACAAAACTTACTTGGAAGCAAAAGTATTAGCAGTATTTTCATTTGTTGGAGAAGTCTTCTTCCCTTCAACAGGCTTCAAACTAGTAGAAGAAAGGCCAGTTTCTTTAACTGAAAGCCCATGCAAACATGACTTGTGGCTGTTATTGTTATCCTCCAAATCAGGCACCTCTGATCCACCATTTATAGGAAAATCATCAGTTGCATCACAGAAACCTCTTTTAGTCCCAGAAAGAAAGTTCTTTAACGGACAAAACTCGCCAACGTTAGTATCTTTTAGAACTTTTCCAAACAGAGGCACCCCATTTTCAGGCTTCCTTTCAGGAGACACAGAACCAGGTAACCCAAGCCTAAGTTCTGTCTCTTTAAGGTTAAGAACATTTCTTTTGTTGTTCTCAGTTGAGGGAAAAGAGGATGAGATGTCCCCAGAACTTCTCTCCATTGTACGAGTCTCTGATAAACTCAAGTTGCAGTGGTGAAGGAGAGTAATGTAACTCAGAGGCAAAAAAATATGAAGAGAAATGGTTTTTACTCCAGATAAAGACCAGTAACAAACACAACTTTCTTTTGTGGATGGCTAAGAGCAGATTTGATCTAATCTTGTATTCTTTTCTTTAGATAAACTTTTAAATATACTAGTTTTGAACTTATAAAATATCATTTTTCCCTAATGCTCATCAAGATTATGGTTGTAAATGAAGAAAATGTTTGTCTTGTCAAATTCGAGTTTTTGTTTATGGAATATATCTATTTAACTGAACATAATTTATCATCCAAATTTGACTCGTTCACAAACATTATTGATTCGAGTCAAACACAGGATATTTACAAGCATTTTTAATTCGAGAAAAAAGTAAAATTATTTTTTGATTTTGTCTAAAATAAATTGAGTCGGATTTCGTCTTATTAAACTTAATTTCCAGATTTTATTTTCTGAATTAAGTCGAATCTATGTACTTACTAGCACATATGACATGACTCGAGACAATAGCTAGCCAAGTTCGAACTTATCTCACAAAAAAATGAGTTCAAAATCTAATATGGTTTTTTTTATCATATTGAATAAAGCTCGACCTATCAAAATTAAGCTCGACCTGTCGAAATTTGAACCAAAAGTTTGTTCCGCAAATAGTTGATCACTTTAGTCTTTACAGTTCTAGGAACAAGTATCTGAGACTGAGAATGCCCGGGAAAGCCCTTTTAACATTGTATCATATGTTGTTGGACTTTAATCAACCATGCTAACGTAAGCCAACATGCTCTACAATGTGTATGTTTATCAGGGGAATCGCACGGACAAGACATTGCAGGAAAGAGCCTGGAGAGAGAGTGAAAGAAGAGAAGGATAGAAAATGAAAGGAGAGAATAAAAGCTGGATTGTACTGAATACATAAAATCAGGTTTAACGGAAAGTGATTGAACATGCATTATTAATATTCTGTCTCATTACATTTATATCTCGAAATCTCAAGTCATAAGACAAATATTAATCCTCTCTCCTCTCTGCCATTTTCTGCATGCCAATTTTATCAATTCCCGTAATCATGTTTTAAGTTGTTTTCTAATTTAAACTATTCTTGAAGAAATTGACTCTAGACTATCAATTGATAGACTTCACTTAACAGATTAATGGTTGACTTAAATGCATCAAATCAGTATATTAGGCCTGTTCCCCCAGAGGAAGTAGCAGTAGCTAGCTAGGGTGTTCTTGTTTAGATTTTTTAATTTTAATTAATCGGATGTATATTTAAATTTAATAATAGCTACCAACATCAGTACCGAGCCACAAAATCTCTGACATATTGTGATTAGTCAGCTTCACTTGGAAATTATTTTATGTCGATTTCAGTGTTACTTGTAGGCTTGAAGCAAGGATCAAGCAACTACAATTGCAAGAGTAATTGTTTTGTCAAAACTCATGTTATGTTGTAGCTAGTTGTATACAGTATATTATTTTTAATTCATAGGGATGATGCCAATTTAATTTGATTGTTTGATGTAAAATCAATATCAAATTCGGATTAGATAAACTTTTTATTAGAATTCTAACCTTGTGTGAGGACATACGTGTCTTAAAAAAAATCTAATATAAGTTCGTTAAAAAGCGAGACGCATTTGTGCAGTTTATTTTTTGGGAAGATGCTGATCTGAAAACTAGCTAGTACATGCGGGGGATGCACTTATATCTTTGCTTAAGAAATCGGATATAATTACTTTGTGGCTTGTACTGTAATATTTTTAGATTGTTTACGGATGTGATCACTTAATTACATGTCTGCTGTGTATGTATATGTATCTTGTAGATACAACATGAAATTGAAAGAGGACGGGTCCGACATGGTAGCCACCATTGATACAGTACAGCACTACCAGCTAGGGCAACTGATCGCCGGGCAAGGGGGGGGGGCACGCATTTTGCCTTGTTTTCCATTAAAAAAAAGTGCATCCCCGACCACACACTATATTATGGCATCTTTCTCCTATATTATATGTGGTCCTTAGTCCTTACCATCATAATTTATAAATATAAAGTGATTTTAATTAATTTTCTTGCACCGTCGAGGATAAGCGAATCGAGAATAATATGGTGTTGATGATATTTAATTACATGCAATGACACAGAACATCGTCGTTCATACATCTAATACAATCTGTCTTTTAAATATCCCAACCACAATTATAGTATGATAATTAACGGATGAGGTTGGGGATGACCTCTGTTCAGACCGAACTAATCACCAAAAAATAATTAAAAATCTATCTTTTAACCTAAACAAATTTACAAAAACTAGTGGAAAACAAATTTATAATAACTACGAAAATATTTATATTAGTTCAGCTCTATCTACTTTGTTAGTATCTTGATTACGCCTCTGATTACAACTGTATATAGTTAAACTGGTCGAGATTGAGACTTTGGGGTTTAGTATAAGTTGAGGTACGCCTAAGTTGGTCCAGATACTTGGACACCTGGTAGATATATAGTTAAACTAACAAAAAAAAATACATGGTAACATGTTAGAGAAACGTTTATCGTGATTTTAATAGTTATTCAAAATTCATCAGCAGTTTTCAATCTTTTATCGAGATTTTTTTTAATTATATATAGAGTATTATATTAGCCGAGCGGGTGCGAATCATTTGGTCCATTGTATGATCATTGTGCATAATCAAAGTTTGGAAAAGTATAGTATAGTTTATATAGCCGCCGCTCCCCTACTATATCCAGAGATTGTTCATTGTTAGCAGAATACTAGCTAGTTGACATTTGCTTGGCCATCCATTCTACACACAAAAAGTAACCATGTCCATCTCACCACAAACACACACAATGGCACAAACACAAACCTAACACATACATGTTTTAGACTTTTTGTTAGGCGCGAGAAGTTAATTGGTAAGCGATGGTATATAAAAGTAATGATGATACAGGAGGCCCGGAACATTTGATTTCACGAGTACACCCACTTAACATGTTACCACATTTTAGTTCAGAAGATGCAACTCACTTCCAATTGAGAAACTGTTGGGATTTGATTGTGACACCAGTGCATTGCATTACACATTGTGAAATGATGAGATTTCTACCACTTGTACATGTTGTGATAGTGCTTCAACTCAAGTAATTCGCAATTGCATTGCCGCGACTTGGCCAGCTAGACTTATGATTTATTGTTTACATTTTTCGTTTCCTAAATATTATATCGATCAGTTTTTAATCTAGTGATGAAAGTTGAAAGTTGGATAATGATGTCATTTGTTTCGTGCATTTTGAAATTTATAAATTATTTATTATATAAATTAATCATTATGTTTCTCCTCCCACACCCGTCATTTAATTGTAAATTTATTGACTATAATATTTGGTTAAAATAATATAAAATAATAATGAATTAAAATTTGTTGAACTGTTACACCCAATAGAATTGACTATATATAATGATTGACAGTAAGTGTAGGGTTTTCTTACAAGTATGAAAAAATTCAATAAATTTGACCAATATGATACGTTTGACTATAATTTTTATTAAGAAATTTGGATAGTTGACATAATATATTTTAATTAAAGGTAACTCTCTCATCGAAAATACTTTAATATTCTTACAACTCGTTTTTTCAGTAAGTATTAATTTAATAATAAAAAGTCATACGGCATCGACAAAAATAGTCGTGTCAAATAAATATAAAACATAAATAATAGTTGATTAATCTATTCTTTTTGGAGATACAATCACGCAATTTGTTAAAGATGTTATATTTACATATACCCGTTTCACCATATTCAATTGAAGTTAATGCAGGAGCTATCGACCATAATTGTAATACCTTAAAAAAAATTATCACTGAATCAAAAATCATACTCTTACAAAGGAAAGAAGCACCAAAACTCTCACCAAAGAGAGACCGTAACCAAACTGAAATTGTAAATTAAAACTAAAGTTATAAAATAAAAGCAAACCTTAGATCTAAAAAATAAAACCACAAAAATATGAGAAATCGGACCCCCTCGAAATCAAAAAATCACCCGTTCAATTGGAGAAGACAGAAAATCTGGATGTTCTGATAGTTTTTTATCTAAAAAATTTTATTAAAAAAAAAAAAACCCAAGAGATTGAGACTTCTCAACGTCTGTGTTTGAAAAAGAAGAAAAAAATGTTAGAGGGAGAGAAAAAATAGAAAGCAATAGGGTTCTATTGTTACGACTCGTCCGCATGAAAACAAATAATAATTATATAGATAAAATAAAAAAATGCTACGCCCGCCTCTGAGTGCATGCATAGAATTCAACCTTTTTTTTGGTTGAGCTAGAATTCAACTTCGAACCTCGTGTAACCTCTAGTTGGGCTTTTTTAATTTCACAAGAAATGGGCTTTACTTCAATCAGTACAGGCCATATGCTCGACCAAATTGGTGCAAAATTTTGAGGCCTGTCTAATAACAAGCGTGAAATCCAACTCTAGTCAATTGTGAATCATAGCTTCGAAAATTTTTACCAAAAATAAAAATTGGTATGGAAAATAATAATCGTAAATGGAAAAATACAGCACTTCTCGTCATCGACATGCAGGTTAATTTTGATCTCAATTTCTTTCTTAATGTTAATATGATCATGGATTGCTATTTTTCTCTGCTCTATTTGTTGTTTTTTGTATAAATATATCTTCACTTTTCTCTGTTTTAAATTGATGGCAAAGTGTTTGATATAAGTTCTGTGAGAATTTTTAGACCTTGTCTGTACTGAAAATTATAAACTACCTTCGTGGCAACTTAAAAAGGACTTGTTGTCAATCACTGGGCAGCTTTACTTTATCAACTAGCTTCACATATCAAGTGCAGTTGGTCATGTAGAACCTTAATGTTTGAATTATACAAATATAAACCTTAACTATATTGAAGCTTATGACACCAAAGTTGGCAGGAATAGTTCAAATTATATGAGCAACAACCCCTTTTTACCATTAGCCATAGATTGCTGTATATGTACTTCATTTCACGGAACTTTGTGAGCATTTGTTGTCCCCATCTTTGGAGTGTTTTGTCATTTTTTTCGCAATTTGTTGAAAAAGTGACAGCTTTTCGTGAAGTATTTAAGTTACAAATCTGTACTTGGAGTGTTTGCCAGATAAAGTGTTATGGATTATTATATTAAAATTTAGAAAGGAAATTTTGTTTTGCTTGTTCAACAGTAATATAATTTGGAATTCTATTGGTTTCCAAACAAAATTATGGAATTGAAATTCCTGTAAGATTTGAAATTCAAATTGGAATCCATCATCTGAAATAAATTATTTGTTCCAAAATGCAATCTTATTGTATTTGAAAACACAAGAAGCTAACGAAACAATTGAATAAAACAGAAAGATTTCATAGTAGAAGAAGGTTCGATGCGAGTTGATGGTGGTTTATCTATTGTCCCTAATGTTATCAAGGCTGTTGAGGTTGCTAGACGCCGTGGCATTCTCATAATTTGGGTACTTTTTTTTCTCCATTTTCTTAATTTTAATTTCTGTTTCTTTTATGTTGTAGTTTGAGTGCTTGTAAAATTAGATTTCGGTTTTTTAGTTAAGTAGATTTCGGTTTTTAGTTAAGTTTTATATGTCTAGTTGAGACTCGACTGATGATTCACTATATGTGAATTGTAAAAATCAATCCTTTAGCTTCTTAATTAATGTTTCTTTTATGAATCATTAATTAAACTTTTTTAAAAGAAAATGTGGGGAAAATGTTTATAAAATTTACAGGACTTCTTTGTGGTGTAAAATGTGAACAAAAGGAGACTATCATTGTGCAACTATTATCTAATTAGTAAATTATTGAATTTGATTTCTTTCTACATTTTTAATGCTTGTTTTGCATGTATGGGATATGGTTTGTATTTTGTAGTTCTGAATAGATCTCAGTTGTTATTTTAGGGCATTGTTGTCTAGTGTTAGGAGATCGGATTTGGACTAGGAATTTCTAAATAGGTCAGGAATTGCAAAAATAGGACTAGTCAAGTCATTACTGGAGACAAGGCATCATAGGCAAGGCCTGATTTAATGGTCTGAATATAAATCTTCTTAAACTAGGTTGTACGTGAGCATGATTCAATGGGAAGAGATGTTGAACTGTTTCGCAGACACTTGTACTCTGAAGGGAAGGCGAAACCAACTTCTAAGGATAGTGTGGGCTCTGAACTGGTTGATGGACTTGTAATTAAAGGCACTGATTACAAGTTGGTGAAGACACGTTTCAGTGCATTTTTTTGTACCCACCTTCATTCGCTCCTTCAGGGTGCTGACATCAGTAGTTTAGTTGTCACTGGTAATGCAACATTTCTTTAAGTTATATTAGTTTGGGTAGTACCAAATAATCTTAACTAATTTTTTTAGGTGTACAAACTCCAAACTGCATCAGACAGACTGTTTTTGATGCAGTAGCACTTGATTATCCATCTGTAAGTGTCATCGTTGATGCAACTGCAGCTGCCACTCCTGAAATACATGCTGGTATACACTTTCAAACTCTTGAAACCACATCAAAATGTTAGTATTTACTATATGTTTTGCTCTGAATTGATGTAGTTAATGAGCTATCAAGGTACAAACCTTCACATATAACTAGGAGAAGTGTTTCATTACACTCTATCTTTCTTTTGCTTTCCAATTTAAAATCCTCTGGGTGTAATCCCCCATCAGGAGGACCACATCCTATTGCTTTAAAAAAATTACAATTGCTCATATGGGCACTTATTTCAGTTGTCAATGTCTTCCACCTTATGCTTTGAAGAATACATTATTAATACTTTAGAAGTCATTGTTTCATCTTCAAAAGCAATACAATGGGTGATGGGATATCACTTGCTTTGCTCTAAATCAAATTGTAGGCCATTAAAGATATAGGAACCTGATTGTCACTCTCAATTAAACTTTCTATTTTCCTAGCTTGTCAAGTCTTGGTTGATCTCATAATTTGGTCATTGATATTTCTCTTCATTGTTGCTAACCGTTTATTGATTGTAAAGATGTAATTGATTAAATTAGTGTACATTTTTTGAACCAGCTAATATATTCGACATGAAGAATGTTGGAGTTGCAACACCAACGCTACATGAGTGGTCCAAGTCCGATGATTGATACATCTCCCAGCTCTGATTGATAAGTTTCTTCTTGCTTTTGTCCACTAGTTTGAGAAGGAATTGCAAGCCTATCGAAACACAAGCTCTTGATGCACTGCTACACATCTAAGCCTGTAAAATAACTCAGTTTTGTAGAATTAATCGGAATATGATACTGTGTGTTCTGCTATACTGTTATCAATGTAGAATCAAATGATGTAAATAATGTTGTGCTTCATGTATTTAATATTTACACCATACTTTAAGGAGATGTCTAGTATTGTTGATGAAAGTGAGAATGAGTACGAAATACGAATCATTCGAAAAATCTAGAATTGTGATTAGAACCTGGATATATTTTCTTTTGCACATGGTGGATCTTTGATAAGTTTTTAGAATGTCGAGTATATTTTGTGTTTAGTTTATTTTTTAATCAAGCCAACGGATTGACATGACATGACAAGAGCCGGATTCATCTGAATCCATAGTCTCTCAGCAACAGAACTTTCTTTTACTCAATGTTGCTTTAAGGAATTCGATCCACGTTTCCACATTTGCATTTCTTTTACTCCATCGAATCAAAAGAGCTAACTATTTGTATAAACATATAAAACATACGAGTATTGTATATTTTGTTATCTTCTTTTTCTTCTCTTATACAATAAAAGATTAATGGTTCGGTTTTCAGCGGATAACTGTATGTATATTTAAATTACAATAATTAAATATAATTAAAAAAACATTAACACAGCATAATTAAAAAAAACTTATGAGATTTTTCCCATCTTTTCTGGTGGATAAATTTGTTATTAGTCTTAAAAATAATCGTATGTTTATTCTAAATTCCCGTTCTGTCATCATTACTCAAAAAAAAGTCAGTATACTTAGATATCTACTATCTTAAAGGTTTATATAAATTATAAAAAAGAAAAAAATGAAGCCGTTAGCCGTCTCCTTTTATGACAAAATAATTTTCTCTATCACCAAAACAAGAGTAAAGCACTGATCGTAATCTACCAAAATGGTGAGCCCAGAGTCTAACTAATACAAAAAAGAATGATACTGACCTATCAAAAGTTGTAATATAGTGGATCTTATCTTTTCTGCTTTAATAATAACGTCACATACTCCCACCACATGAATATTATCCGCACGAACTGTATATATTTATCGCAAATTAATACGAAAAAATTTGTCCATGTTAGCAATTTTGTTGCCAAGTACTTGAACGTAAATTTAGAAGTATTTATAATTTACTATAATCATTGTCTTCTGTGAGGTCCAACTTAAAAGCGATGCTTGTTTGCATGATGAGATGATAGTTTGGTTAAATAAAATGCGAATAAATTTTTAATATACAGTATATAATAATAGGGTAACAACACATGCATAATTTTAACCATACCAAACAATACAAATGTTATTCCACTGTCATTTGCTCCCTCTTGACCAAACAAACTTTAGTACATTACCATCACATCGGGTCATTGAATAATTCAATATCGACTAAAAAATTAATAAAAAATATATACTGAAATTATATGAAAACTCGATACGAGAATAAGCCCCCACCCAGCTCAGGACAGAGGCTAAGCAATGGACATGTCACGTATAAACAAGAAGAAAGAACTGAACAAGCGTGAAAGATGAGACTAAACGAAGGCATATTATTACATATGTTCAAAATTCAAAGTTCGAAATTTTTGGATTTTGGAATATTGCATTGCATATTGATCTTAGTGCATGTATTTATATAGATCAATCAGTCAACAATAATAAGTACTATTATTAGTCAAGTATGAGTGATAATGCACAAACTAGTCCAAAACTATTCCTACCCAACACTCTCCCATATGCACTGTGTGTTTAGATTCTTGTATAAGTGAGCCCAAGCCAGATTGTGAAAGATCACTCCCACTTTCTTTCTTTCTTTGCATTCCGACTACAGCTATGCCTTCCTGTCTATTTCCTTTTTCTTAATAATTTATAATACACAACCAGGTTGCTAAAACACTGTGTTTGATATTTTGGCCAAAATTATTCTTTTTATGAATAATTGATACATTGGTAAGTGTCTAAACCAGTTACCTTTTCGAAAAAATGTATCTTTATATAAATAAGTATTTATTTTTCGAGAAATTTTAATATAATCAAACTCCAATATACGCCGGCATATTAATTTAAATTTAAACTTTGAACTTGTGAAAATAAGAAAGGGTGATCCTGAAAAAACTGCATCTTCTCTAGTTAATTTTACTTTAATCTATAAGTAACATTCGTTTTGAAGGTATTTTGACAAATTTTCTAATTCGCAATCGAAACATATAATATTGAAGGTAAATAGACGGGTCTGTACAGTGTAGTGTAGTGTGTATGCAAATGAAATGATTCACACTTATGGTTTGCTTTTCCAAGTCTTCTTCACCCACCGTCGGTACCTTTAAACTACTGTTAGTTTATTGATTCCAATTGATATTGACATGTTTTAGTTAGCGTAACCGATCCACAGAACCAAAATTACCGATTCAAATTTTGGGATATTTTAATAAAACATTGAATATATATTAGAATTAAATATTATGAAAAACTTTAATAATATATTCTTCAATCTGTCGAAAAAATATTAACACATCATATATATAAATTTTTCACAAAACATTATAATAGTTAATGACATTAAGTAATAAGTTAGAATGCATAGCTATATTTAGTTATATGGATATAATATAGAGCTAAAATTACAAAAAATCTATTCTAATGCATAATCATTTTTAGTTGGATAAATGTATAACTTGATGTTTGATTGTATATTTAAAACTAAAATATGGTTAAATCACGCTTATCACATTATTAATTAATTAAAAATAGAATTGAAGGTTAGTTTATTTTAAATAAAACCGACAATGTTAAATAAAATTTTAATAAATTTTAATAATAATTAATTTCAATTTATAACTACTATAAAAATACAAATTTTATTTTAATATTAAAAATATTTACATAATTATAACCCTTTTAAAATTAACATTACACTGGTGCTCTTGCGATTATGAATTGTGATGCAACACTAGTTGTTGCATAGGTTATATAATTGTCAAAGAATATAATAATTGCAAAGTGTGATAAAGTGTGATAATTGTACATTGATAATGGTCCTGAGTTTCATTAATTGCCTTTACACACATTTAGACCATACACATCTGCACATCTATACTTCTATACTACTGTAGAATATTGTTAATAAAATCAAAATAGTAAAAAAATTATTTTAAATTTTAAGTACTGTTTTTATTTAAAATATATTTTTAAATAAAATATTTAAATTTTATATCCTTCAACCATAAATATAAATAAAATATATTAACAAATAAATAAGAACAATTTACACATAAAATTAAATAAAACTAAAATTATTGTTAAAAATAAAAAAAATTAAATCATATGAATTATTTAAAAATAAAATTTGAATATTATTCTCTAATTAAAACATATGACATTACCCCCCTTTAAATATAAATACAGAACAATATGTGAAAAAATATATAAAAATAATTTATACACATGATATTAAATAATATTAAAATTATTCTTGGAATAATAATAATCTATTTTAATCATATAAAAGAGTATAACTAAAAACAATAAATTATTAAAAAAATATGTAAAATTTAGAATAAAATTGATTTAAACTGGAGCTAGAATGCTTATATATTACAAATAATTAAAATTTTGGATTTTGAAATCAATAAATTTATAAGTATTATCTAATAAATATTCATCCCTGTCAGTCTGTCAATCCTGCACCACCAACTTGCCTCCGCAATCCCTAAACCTTTCTCCATAATTCCCAAACCTTTGACTCCAGTACGATCTCTTGTTACTTAAATTATTTTATAATCTGGGCAATTTATTGATTTATCAAATTAAATTAATATATTTTATATATTATATTTTTGTTAGTATTTAATATTAAGATTTTACAGAATTGAAATATATGTATATGATGTTTTTATTTAATTTGTATAAATTTGTTGAAATATAGATGCGAAAGGATTAACTAAATAATTTAATTTGGTAATAATTAAAAGATTTAGTTATATATAATTTGAAAATATAAAATTTTATCAAATATAAATATGTATATAATTAAAACACATAATTTAAATATTAGTCGACTGATTAAATCAACAAAAAATTTAGTTTACGATTTTAACAACGTAGTATTAAAGTCGAGAGTTTAATTTATCATTTTAAAGAAACTCTCATTTAAGATTATTTTTATATAAAAAATAAAGTCTTTAACATTACGCCTGTCTTTCGTACGGTCTATTTTATACACACCGATCAAATCGCTCTCTAGTCCCCTGACCTCCTACCTAACTCAAATTGATATGTATCTTACTCACATTTTCTAAAATAATTTGACTCATTACTTCATCTCAAAATCACATTTGTGTTCTTTTCCTCTCACTTTTACATTTTTACAAATTAAAATTTCAACATGACATATACACGACTGCAAGCAAGCGAGAATTATCGTTCCACACCTGCCACACATGTTCCCACAATGTTCTACAACTAGTGGTTCCTTATATCATTAGAATTTATTACGATTTTTCTTTCCTTCCTTGAACACCATCTTCTTTCTAAATATGTCATAATTAATATTTTATAATAAAATATTATCGTTCTCTCTCTTGAATAGTGTATCTTTAATGATAAAAAATATTTTTAATAATAAAATATAAAATAAGGAAGGAATATAAGTAACATTGTTAGAGTTCATAATACTTATCAATATCATAAATTATTAAGATTTATTATTTTATATTAAATTTAAAAAATGAGTTATTCTTAATAAGTATACCCAAAGTCGTACACCTCAAATTCAGAGTGTGTTTGATATTGTTTTTAATGGAGCAGTTTTTGTTTTAAAAAGAGTAACTAAAAAATCGTTTGATAAAATTTAAAATAGTTTTTAATTTTTTTAATCTAAAAGCAAGTTCCTTTACTTTTACAAAAAATTACTTTTCAGTTGTTGCGGAAAATAATTACAATTTTTTTATTAAACTGCTCATAAACATTATTTTTTATATTATATTTTAAATTATACACAAATAAAATATATCAACAAACAATTATCTAATTTTTTTATAACAGTTTTTCAATAATAATTTTTCTCACAGTACAATATTTTTAAATAATAATTTCAACTAAGAGTTTAAAACTTAAATACAATCAAATATTATATATGATAAATGGTTGTTTAATTTTTTAAATAAATAATTTATAAATTAAAAAAATATATGCATCAGCCGAAAAGTAATTGTTGAACGTACTTTGACAAGGAACGGAAGTGTTAATTAATCCAACATTACATTCCCCACAATAGCGGCCATCCCCAAGATAACATCGAGCCTGTTTGGGACACTTTAAGCCCCACTTTAAAACTTTTTCTGAATTTAAGCTCTGTTTATGTAATAAGTCAGAAACTGACTTAAAATCAAAAATAAATCAGAAACTGATTCAAAGTTAAAAGTAATTATTAGGTACTTTTTTAAATAATTTTTTTACTATTTTAATAAAAATTATCCAAATGTTATAAATTACTCATAAATCATATTTATTTTTATCATTGTATTTTTAAAAATTTATAAGTCACTTATAATATAAAATTACACGAACATACTTTTGAAACTCTCAAATTATCACCTTAAGACATAAGTTATAAATCACAATTTTAAGATGAGTGAAACACCCTCGTCGTCATCATATCTTTGTGCTTTTCTATTAGACTTTGGGTACAAGTTTGCATGTGCTACACTCATGCCCAAAACAACCCCCTAGTTACCTATCTTTGATTAAATTAAAATTATAACAAGAGACATATTTTAGTCGTTTCACATGAAGAGGAGGGCACACCACCCTCGGCATCTTACTTTTATTCCCTCGTTAAATCACTGTTTATCTATTGCCTTTAATTTGTTGTTTTCATTAACCAACTACTACTAACTTTTAAGCTTTATTAAGCACTGTAAATTATTTTAACTTCATCAGAGAAATACAGTATCAGATATAATTTCTTTAGTCCACTAAAATCAAATCATTATTATTTACACAATTTTTAATTTTGTGGTGATTATGTTCTTCCTAAGTAGAGTTTTTGTTAATTGCAACTTTCACATGTATAGTATTTATCGGGAAAAAACTTTCACATGTATAGTTTACGAGTAGAAAGTATATAATCACGGGGCTGGTTGATAAAATTCAGATGTTATATACTAATAGAAAAACAATAATGAGATTAAGATTAGACCGACATAGCTCATGACAATCTGCAGTATTTGACGAAAAGGTTGGCATGCTGACAGCTATGTGATTGCCTCTTTTTACTTTCGCTTCTTTCTTCAACTAGTACTTCAATTATATACACTTACTATTATTAATAATTAATAGTAATTAATAAAATATCTTTCTCGAGTGGTCACATTTTTTTTGTAGTTGAATTCAACCCTTGTTCCCTATTTACATTTTTCTGGCTCATGTAACTTGACTTTGTGTTTTTTAAATTTATCCGCATTTCATTTTAGTATGATAATGTAAAGATTTAAATTTTATTATACCTTTACAAATGGTTATATATATTTATAAATTATAAAAAGACTACCAATCGATAGTGTTAATTCAGGATTAAACTTAGAAAGCAAATTATTTTTATAGTAGCTAAATAAGATTAAGGAAGTAAGGTGATATTTGACTTATTTATAAATTAGAAATATATTTACTTTTTAACTCAAAAAATAAATTCAGAATCCTAATTTTTATGCTTCTGGAAGCTTTCTCCGTATAGGTATGCATGATGATTAGTTTAAAGATACTTATATTATGGTCAAGTATAATCCGATTTTCACTTTATATGTTATTATAAAATTAAATTATTAAATAATTTAGAAATGGGTAATAAATTTCTAGGGGATAAACATCTCTCTCTATATATATAATAGTGGGGGTGGGGGTGGGGGTGGGGGTGGGGGTGGGGGTGGGGGTGGGGGTGGTCTTCCATTTTTTATAGCTATTTTTCCTAGATTGTGGTTAACTATACTCCTAAAAAAGTGACGTTCACCTTTGTCTAATTGGATGAGTAAGTAGCACAAACCCAATATATCTAGTATCCAAGAATTATTATGATTAGATAATAAAATTTCCTATTATAAAACAAGCCCGATATGCCTAGCAATCCAAGATCCAACGATTATTATAATTAGATAATAAAATTTCCTCTTATAAATATAATAATTATATTTGTTGGAAACGACGAAGCTGTATAAATAGTAATCGTGATAACTCAACACTAGAACAGGACAAGTAAATAATACTACGATTACACAGAAATCAGCAAGACATGAAGACAAGACAAATACAGTGAATCAAGACATTAGAAGAAGTTTTGAAGTCTACTACAGGTCACTGAAAGAAGTTCATTTATATGTTCATGCCTCAGTGAAGAATAATGTTTAAAGACTTTCAGGGTTTCAGAAGTGTTGAAGATTCAGTATAGCAGTGCCACTAAAAGATTTCAGTGTAACAGCATTGATTGAAGATAGACAGTGTTTGAAGCATAGGAATCTAGAAGAATTGAAGACATGGTAAAGACAAAGGTTAAAGAAGACAGCTACAGTCTTGAAGTTATACTCACTGACAATCAGTGAAGAATAGAGAATGAAGTATTCAAGATTGTAGTAGTAATGAAGACGTTGTCGAAGTACCAGAAAAGATTATAGTGAAGTTACATTGTTTATTAACAGTTAATGTTCGAACCACTTATTGGGAAGCCACATTACCAATTGAACATGGTAATCTATTCAGAAGCAAGAACCCTATCAAGACTAGTCACTTATGAACCAGACCGTTGCATCAAGTGTCAGGACATTGATAGCAAGTTTATGTCAGTAGTAGAGATCCATGTTCAAGAGCTTGTTGAAGAATATTGAAGAAGCTAGGGAAACTTGCTCATAAAGGTTAATCCACAATTAGTCACTAAAGAAAGTCAACATTCGATGAGTGCATATTTGCCAAGGCAAATGTCGATCCACAGCAGATCGAGATGCGGATCGAGATTGATTATTAAAGGTAAAACATTGCAAGGCAAATGTCGATCCACAGCAGATCGAGATGCGGATCGAGATTGATTATTAAAGGTAAAACATTGCAAGGCAAATGTCGATCCACGGCAGATCGAGATGCGGGTCGAGATTTACAATTGAAGTAAAACATTGCAAGGCAAATCTCTGTCCACGGCAGATCGAGATCGAGATCGAGATTCTCACAGATCGAGATCGAGATTCTCACAGATCGAGATCGAGATTTTCACAGATCGAGATCGAGATCGAGATTGTCAACCAAGATCGAGATCGAGATCGAGATTCTCACAGATCGAGATCGAGATTCTCATAGATCGAGATCGAGATTCTCATAGATCGAGATCGAGATTTACACAGATCGAGATCGAGATGGGTCCAGGCCGAGATCGAGATGCAGGTCGATATGTAGTATTTAATGTTCAAGGGACAAGTGGCTTATTGTGAACGGTTGATCTAGAGTGGTTAGGAAAGTACTTTTTGTTAACGAGTCCTGATTGGGCCACGTACACAAAAAGGACAAGATCAAGTCTACAAGTCATAGATTACAAAGTAGTATAAATAGAAGTACTTGTGTAACATTTCAAGAGAGCATAGAACGCAATGTAAAGCAATATTGAGAAAAACACTTGTAATAGAGATGGAGTATATTCACAGAGCTTAGTATCATTTACTCCTCTCTCTTTACTTCTGTTGTACTATTGTAATGAATGTTGTAGCAAATCCTTCAATGAATATAACGATATATTCTTGAAATTCTGTGTTGATTTATTACATAATATTTATTGCTTCTCATTGCTTCTCATATTCCTTAAATCGTAAAAAGTTGTATTCACCCCCCCTCTACAACATATTTGGACCTAACAATTGGTATCAGAGCCTAATGTTTGACATACAAAACATAGATCCTTGTGTTTGGTAGAAGATTAGGGAGTTTTCAAGTCCAGATCTACTTTTTAAGATTTTCTTGAAAAGTGTACTTAAATTAATTAAACAATGAAAACTCGTCCTAAAATTATTTAAATACTCCAGGTGTAATTATTTAGCTTGGGTGTATTTTAGATAATTGTTGTGAATTAAACTGGGTACTTTGGTTTGTGGTGCTCTGCACGTGTTCATCGCTGTTCTTGTAAAGAAGATAAACCCAACAACTTTTTGATTACCTTTTCTAAAGACATAAAGTGAAAAGGGTGTTATTGGCTTTTGATTGGACAAACTCACTGCACAAAAAGTAATTATCAGAAGACTCTGTACCTAGCACGTGGTTGTTTGGTGAGTTAGGTGAGAAAATACACAAAAGTCAAAAAGTGTGAAAGTGACAGGCAGCAAATTTCGACCAAGGACAAAAGTTCGACTTGAGAATATCTACTTTGAGAATTTCGACTTGGTGAAATTTTGACGCAGGCAAAAGTTTTGTAGATCGAGATCGAGATCGACTTGCGAAAATGGCTTAAAATATGCTAAGGTAAATCTCAATCTGTCGACATCGAGATCGACATAGATTTTCTACATAGCCTAGTGTCGGGTACTTAGAATTATTTTTGGTGACCAGTTTTGGAACTTTGATTTATTTAGAGATAATTCAATTTTCTTTTAATTACTACTCAAGTAATAAGAAAAGTTTATTATCTCTATTCTAAATCTATATTAAGATGGCACCTTAAAATCAATTCAAGATTCCAGTGTTCGACCGAGATCACAATGAAGTATGGGTTTTGAGAATGAATTTGTTCCGATGGTTGTTGTTCCTGAGCATATGGAAGGAGATGTGATTGTACCACATCGGTCTGAGCCTAAAAAGGGAATGGACTTTTCAGTTGCTAATAAGGAGAAAATAGCTTTCGATACGTTCGTTCAACAAACCTAGAAATAGAGGTCATCATGGAAGGTACAGCTGAGGTCAGAACAAAACACTTTTACTCAAGATGAAGTATAGCATCTACAAGATCAGAAAAGGAGCAAGCAAAAGATGAAGACACTATGTTGGGTTGAAGTATGAATCTCAAACATTAGTGAGGATGCAGCAAGGGAGAGCATTTGTTGGTGAAGTTAAATGCAAGGATGATTCTAACAGTGATGCACCAAATGGATATCTGGCATCAATGACCAACACTGAAGATGAATCAATAAGCACTTCACAGGTATACATTCTAACTAGTATACGTTTATCTAATTCAGAACTGCATGTTTATTAAGTTTTGAAATGTATTATATTCATGATAGCATGTTAGCATCTTAGGTCTTAAATGCTCAATTGATTGCTAAGAATAAGATTGCATGCTAGGATTCATGAGTTTAATTAGTACATTTTATACTTGATTTTATATGCAGTAAAATGAATATCTAGAATTAGATAGGGTGTTCTAGACGGTTAAGTGTATTCCCAAACATTTGCTGAAACTTGAGTTAAATCTGATATGATTTAATACCTCTGCTAATGTTGTGAAAATTGCTAATAGACAAACAGGTCATAGATAAGATTTTATTTGTTCTTAATAGCAAATGACTTGTTAATTGTTTATGTGCTTATTTTCATATGATTTGCTTTTACTCACATAATTGTACTTAAATGCTATATCAGTTCATGTATTGCTTGTTAGGGATAATTGGATAAAAGATGGTAGAATTATCTCAAAGTCAGTAAGTCATGTAGATTCGAAGCTTAATCTAAAACTGACTTAGGTAATTAGAGATAGTTAAAAACGTTAGACAACGACAGAACGGATTAGACAGAATTAGTAATTAATTTGTTGGTTCTTCTATCCATGTGCTTTTATGCAGTGAAGCTGAATATTTACCATGTGTTCTTATTTCCATGCTTGTTTAGTTAAATTTGAAAATGCATATTGCATAATCTTAGACAAAGCATGTATAAGAGTCACAATAGGGTAAAGACTGCTAGTTCACCTTAAGTTAGGTTGAAATCACTAGTCTCATAGCCTAAAGACTACTTTGTCAAGGCTGCAGTATATGAGAAGTGATCAGTCAAAGATTAGTTTGTGCATATTAAGGTTGAAGCTGTTGTTACCTCTGAAAATATCTCTAACCCATCTGGACTCAATTGAAGTTGAGTACCAAGAAGCTTAATCTTTTGTGATCGCAGAGTATGTTATGAAAGCGAAAAATTATGTGACTTCGTAACATTTATTGTTCGAGGCATATGATTAAGATTAAAGCTCTTCTATCACAACTGGTTGAGAAGGCCTCCCCGACGGTAACCTTTGGAGATGACAGCAAAGGATATACAAGGGATATGGCTATCATGAGTTAAGAACTGTCATCAGTGGAAGCATCTTTCTTGTGGAAGGACTTAAGCACTTTCTAAAGGGCACTAGGGAATTCTTTGTCAAAGGTTTTCTAGAGAAGTGTTTGATCTCAAACAAGAAGGTTGGATGCTCACTCAGCTGCGGTTGAGGAAGTTTGTTCGTAGCTGACATGAAATTTGGTTGTAAAGATGAAGTGAACTTTTCAGTAAAGCTTTATCAATGAAGAGTTAGCTATGGCAAAGGAAGCTCTCACACTTGTTAGTCTGCAAGGCAATAGATTCTCTGATAAAGATGAAATTGGTGAGAGGACTGCTTCATATGGAATTCTATCAAGAAGGACATTTTGAAGTATGTCACATAGGGAAGTCAATGGAAACATCACATTGAAGGAAAGTCATATGCTTAGTGGTGATTGAAATTGATAACCCTAATTACAAATTGGTGATGTTCAAGCATTCAACAGACAAAATGTCACAATAGTGATTGATCAAATAAGGAAGATCAAGTTGGAAACAATTGGTAAGCAGTGAGAACTTTGAAGTCAGATAGTGGAACTGCATTTCGCGAGTGAAGTTCTAAGTGAAGTCTGCACTGAAAAAGGTACTTTGAAGCTGAAGCAATTAACACAGCATGCTGCTTTATTCAACAAGATCGTGAAAAGACATCATTTGAGTTAATGGCCAACCAGAAGCAAACACTGAAGCTCTTTTGTGTGTTTGGAGGGAATTGATTTTTAATGAAGATTTATTTGAGTATCTTGACAAGAAGTTAAGGCTCATGGAACAATTCTCCTCGGCTACTCAGAGGTGATTAAAAGTCTGAATGTGAAGACCTACAACACCAAGCTCCCAAGCATTCAAATGAATGACTATTCTGAATATTTGACAAATTCAGATACTGATGTTGAAGCTGAGGTTGCAGAAGGAATCAATGACAACGATGATGATTCAGATCCTTAGTGGAAATCCACTGTAGAAGGTGAAGGATTTTCAACACATCCTAGCAGCAACTCAGGGGGAGCAAATAAAAGATGGATCTACTAGTCATGCTCAACAATGAAGATCAAAGGATTTCATTAAGAACATTTCTGCCAAGACAAAAGGTTTGAAGTCAAATTCAATCCTGGAGTCTAGTTCTTAGTGATCCGGATTCTTGTGTAAAGGCTAGAAGTGCTATGCAAAGTAAATAGTTACTCTTGGGAAAGAGCAATTGTCAAGAACTAACAATTAGTATCATTAACAATTGGTAGCCCAAAGAATATTAGAAAAGCACAGATTGATCCAGATTGAGTGATTGCAAAGCAAAATGATCTCAATCAGTTAGAAGGCAGAAACCATTGAAGCTGGAACCCAGACCACTAAAGTTGAAGCTGAAATTGGTACAGTAAGGGTTCTCAGTAACTGGATGACTATTGGCATTGTTATGAGGGGCAAAGCCAAACTGGTTGCTACAGGACTTTAAAGTAGAAGGTATCGACGATGATGGAAACGGAATCTTCGGGACTTTCAAGATCAAGCAGTAAGCACCAGTGACAAGACTTGATACCTTGGGACTCATCAATGGGGACCTAACAATTTTCAGGGACTCAACGATTAGGACCTATCACATGTGGAGCATTCAAGCATGAAGATCTATCAGATGAATGTGAACAAGTGCACTCCTGAATGGTGAGCTAGAAGTTAAAGTTGATGTACATCATTTCCTGGACTTTGAAGTTGCAGATCCATTGGAATTTGTATATCATTCTCTTCGCAAGCTCTTCTATGACGGAGATAGGGGTTCAAGCAAAACGTCAAGGACATGGTATGACACTCTGACTGTTAATTACTTTAATATGATTTTACAGTAGAGTAAGTTATACACACATATCTCTCTAGAATACAAGGCACACACAATGTTATATATGTGCTAGTATACCATGATTATATTATGTGTGGGTCTACTAACGAAAATTTTGCAAGATATATTTTTGCTAAGTTAATGCAGAATAGGTACAAAATGAGCATGTTGGAAGAGTTGCAATTCTTTCTGGATTATAATTAATTCAAAAGAATGATGGCAATTAAAGGAAGTCAAGGATCTTTTGAAGATGCGCAATTTGGAAGATTCTAGACCTGCCAAGACTACTTTCCAACAAACCACTAAGCTTGATCAGGGCAAATCAGGTATATGAACTGAAGTGACAAGCTATAGAGGTATGATAAGCTCATTACTTACTCAAGTGCACAAAGACCATATATTTTATTCTCGATATGCCTATGTGCAAGTTTTCAAGTGGAAATTAGAGAATCTTATCTTATAGCTAAGTTATGAATTGTTAGACATCTTAGGGGATCACCAATTCTTGGAATCTGGGACCCTTAAGATAATAGGTTTAACCTAATTGGCTATATAGATATAGATAATGCAGGTTGTACGAAAGACAGGAAAGTTATTCCTAGAAGCTGTCAATTTCCAGCAACACTGTTGATCTCTCCACACCACTTAAGGAACAAGTGCATGGACATCAGGTATCATTTCTTTTGAGAAATGTCCTTAGTCGAATAACTTGCAGATGTTTGCTAAATAACTTGGTGAATTTATTTTATCTAAGTTGGTTAGTAAATTTGGGATGTTACTTATGTGCATATTTGTTGGAAATCCCATATGCAAGGAATTCTTAAATAAGTTCACAAGTATTAAATTTTCAATATTCAAAGACTTGTGAATTTATTTGAAATCCAGTACCTCATGCTTTTTGCTATTAGTTTAATTATCTTGCTTGCAATGTATTATGCATAAGTGATAGTTAAATTATTTAGCATAAGCATTTAATTTATTTTAATTTATTTAAATCATGATGATATATAAAACCATTCAGTAAAATATCTGTTCCATGATTTAAGTAAATTAAAATAAATTAGAAGCATAATTATTTGTATATTAAATATTAGATAAGAATTAGTCAATGATATCTTGTTTAATTGCTTTGATATTTTGCTCTAAGAGTCTTAAAATATTTTATTACAAGTAATTGTGATGCTTTTGATATTAGTGACGGTATTTAGAATTTCTGTTCTAAATAATTAATGCATATTTCAAAACTCACTAATATTGGAAGATGAAGTATTTTCCAAGTTACGTGTATAAAATTCTCAATGTTTTATATACTTAGAAAATATTTCTAAAATTGATTTTAATGCGAGGGGTTGTAAAAAGAATCACAACTATTACTTTTTCCCTATTTAAAGGACTTGTGAATTTCTTTTCAACTATAACCTCGAGCTTACGTATATCAATTAGTAATTGTTATGAGTACGCTTACAATGTGCAAATTGACAATTATTAGATATGGTGTAGGAAGTTAAATGCTAATATTCAATCTAATGAATATTTTAGTATTTAGCGAATTTATTTTATCTTATTGAAATTATGGATTGAAGCAATTCAATGGTTATTAGTTTCATAATTTTAATTTGATAAAATAACAGAAGCACAATTTCTTGCATCTTGAAATTATTGATAAATATCGAATAATTGGTATCAGCGTGCAATTAATTGTGATATGCTTATTGTTCTACTGAATAATTGCCATGTATAGTTTTTATAAATGCATGTGATTGGCAATTGCTTAGTACAGCATAAGTATTTAATTTATTTTGGTTTATTTAAATCATGATGATATAAAACAATTCAATGAAATATCTGTTCCATGATTTAAATAAATTAAAATAAATTCGAAGCATAATTATTAGTAGTATAAATATTTTCTTTTATTACTTTGTGATAATAGAATAATATTTTATTACAAAATAATTGTGATATATTGATACTAATGGATTTACTTAGTTTTTATTTTTAGAAACAATTGGTATCAATATATTTAGTTTTCTTTCTTTGACTGGTTTACAATCCTGAATGTATTTAAAAGAAATTTTTGTCTATTTCTTTTTCAAAATATTTTATGCAAAGATACATTCATTTGTCTATCAGTTTAAGTTAAGAAAACTTAAGAATTCTTTTTCAAAACTTCTCTTTTGAAAAACTTTTCTTAAGGATAATCTTTCTATTCTATCGAAACTTTATTCCCTCCCAAAAGCTTGTTTTAAATGTTTTATCTTTAAAAGCTTTTTCTCTCTTTTGAAAATGTGTTTTAACTTCGAGGTACCAATCACTTGTAAAATGATTTGTTTTCAAATACTTGTTTCAATGTATGTTTCACATTGATTCATAGTACCAAAACAGTGATTGTTGCTTTGAAGGCCTTGTACTGTATTGTTAAGCATACATTCAACCCCAATTGTCATGTTTTTATTTAAAGTCGGGGATATTATCAGGCAGAAGAAAATGATGTAAATCATAATTGAATTATGAGCCGGAAAATCATTGTCTTCTATCTGATATGGATGATTTGCAAAAATGTTTTCAAAACATGCAGTGCTTAGGTTTAATGGAAAAGAATCATTTTATTGAGATATAATTTGGTAGAAGAGTTGAATTTCTTCTTTGGTGTAAATTCCCGCGTTTTATTATGGGAAGTTTGCCTTATAAGAAATTCATAAGAGATAGAAACTTTTTCTCTGATACTCCCGCGTTTTATTATGGGATAAGCATCTGAAAGAAATTTCTATTGGTGTCATGCGCTTAAATGATAAAAAAAATTTTGATCTGACAAAACTCTTTTATTAAAGTGCTTTAATGCAATCCATTACCATTCCTTATTATATTTTTCCTTCTCCTTGAGTTGAAAAATATGTTTTGGAATGTTAAGGTGATTATTTCTTTATCTCATTTATTGATTCTATCCGTTTAGCCCCCAGTGGCTACAGAAGCTGGCCAGGAGGTTGAGAACCCATCAATCTCTGACCCAGGCCTTAATACCAAACACTCATTTCATCCACTTCCATATATTAACCCTTGGAGTTATAAGGAACATATGTTTGTTAGAGGTTGATAAGGGAGAAATAAGGATGAAGTCGGAAGTGCACTCACAGCTCTACCTCCAGCGAAGTAAAGAAGTATATAAACTGAGGTATCTGTAAGCTCATCTGTATTTTCTCAAAAAAATACAGAGCTGAAAAGGCAATAAAACTGTCTCTGGAATCATTCTCTCAACAGGGTGAGTCCATTGAAATTCGCTCGTCAGCCAGAGCATCTTGTAATGAGTCAAGCACACCACTGGCATTCACGCTGATGGTAAGCCTAAACAGATATATTTTAGGGACACATTGCAAGACGTGGACAGTGTGAGGTATAGGCATGTTAACAAAACACCCGTCATTGGGTTACGAGGGAAACGTAGACTCTAATTTGCCATTCATTACATTGTCTACTACGTCGCCCCTCCTGGAAGGAACATTTCCAGATCCTGAAAAGGAATGTCCACCTCCCGTTTACGGAGAAGGTGTGAGGCAACTCCTTGATAGAACAAGGCAGGATTCCCAAAAAGATTTTAAAATCTTGGGATAACCCATCTCAAAGAGGTGAGGCTCTACTAGACAGTGATTTAACAATTGCTATTGAGTCTGGTGTGAGACAGTGCTTATGCATGATAGATCAAGAACACCTCTACGAGGCAAATTCTCCACTTGATAGTGATTCAGTTCATTCTGATGAATCAGGTGTTGGGAATATGTATGGATTGACGGATTTCACTTGCAGGTACAGAAGGCTACATTTGGAATGCAGAGTGAAAGTGAGAGAGAGAAACACTTAAGTGAAAGTGAGGGAGAGATACACTTGAGTGAGAGATAGGGAGAGAAAGAGAGAAACACTTAAAATGCTCTATGCTAAAGTGTAAACACCGACAGAACGTAGTAGAGGAAACCATAAGTCAAACACTTACCCTTGCTACTTGCTACTTCTGGAAGAAAAGTTACTATTTTTTCCCGATCAACGTCAGACGAGAACCTTCTTTGGGAGACAAACCATCTAAAAGAGGACCTAACAATTGGTATTAACAATTGGTATCTTCAAAAGTGGGCCTTTGGAGGATTCCTCAACTAAGGGGGAGAAGTTATAGTAAGAAAAAGTTATAGTTATAACAAGTTTATAAACGGGGAGAAGTTATAGTAAGAAAAAGTTATAGTTATAACAAGTTTATAAACAGGGAGAAGTTATAGTGTTATAGTTATAATAAGAAAAAGGAGAAGTTAATAAAGTCTTATCTTCATAACCTTCGGAAAAGCTAATATCCTAAAGGAGTCGCATGATTCTAAGGGAAGAGGCCATTGGAGGATTCTAAGGGAAGATCCTTGAAGAAAGGGGGTTCGTATCCTTAGGGGGAGATTTTAGACTGGAAAAAGAAAATCTTATCTTCGGATCCCGAGGGGAAACAACAGAAGATGGGAGAATCAATAAACTGTATCCTAGACTTGAAAGGAGTTGTCAGAAGAAGATTCCTAATGCAAGTGGGAAGAACAGAAAAGAATTGACTATTCCATGGATTTTCTAAAGGGAGAAGAAGAATAAGAAGGAGAATCACATTCTTAGGGGGAGAACAGTATGAGCTATGTTCTGTGTTCTATTGAAGATGTTCCCAGGAATAATGATTCTTATGAAGCTCTGTTCATGATAAGTTCTTTAAGTTCAAACTGAAGGATTTTGAAATGGAGAAAGCTCAAACAGACAGAAATGAAAATGATACAATTTGAATATCAGTTCAGCGTCAGAGGAACAAACATCTTTCGTTTCAGTCACACAAGAATTCTGGAAATGCAATATTTGATCCAGAAAAACCAGTAGCATTATTTACAAGTCTCGGACATTCTTTTTCTAGTTGTTAGTTGAGTTATCCTCCCTAGGTTATTTGTTTGCTAAAAGTTTAACAATCAAATAAGGGGAGATTGTTGGAAACGACGAAGCTGTATAAATAGTAATCGTGATAACTCAACACTAGAACAGGACAAGTAAATAATACTACGATTACACAGAAATCAGCAAGACATGAAGACAAGACAAATACAGTGAATCAAGACATTAGAAGAAGTTTTGAAGTCTACTACAGGTCACTGAAAGAAGTTCATTTATATGTTCATGCCTCAGTGAAGAATAATGTTTAAAGACTTTCAGGGTTTCAGAAGTGTTGAAGATTCAGTATAGCAGTGCCACTAAAAGATTTCAGTGTAACAGCATTGATTGAAGATAGACAGTGTTTGAAGCATAGGAATCTAGAAGAATTGAAGACATGGTAAAGACAAAGGTTAAAGAAGACAGCTACAGTCTTGAAGTTATACTCACTGACAATCAGTGAAGAATAGAGAATGAAGTATTCAAGATTGTAGTAGTAATGAAGACGTTGTCGAAGTACCAGAAAAGATTATAGTGAAGTTACATTGTTTATTAACAGTTAATGTTCGAACCACTTATTGGGAAGCCACATTACCAATTGAACATGGTAATCTATTCAGAAGCAAGAACCCTATCAAGACTAGTCACTTATGAACCAGACCGTTGCATCAAGTGTCAGGACATTGATAGCAAGTTTATGTCAGTAGTAGAGATCCATGTTCAAGAGCTTGTTGAAGAATATTGAAGAAGCTAGGGAAACTTGCTCATAAAGGTTAATCCACAATTAGTCACTAAAGAAAGTCAACATTCGATGAGTGCATATTTGCCAAGGCAAATGTCGATCCACAGCAGATCGAGATGCGGATCGAGATTGATTATTAAAGGTAAAACATTGCAAGGCAAATGTCGATCCACAGCAGATCGAGATGCGGATCGAGATTGATTATTAAAGGTAAAACATTGCAAGGCAAATGTCGATCCACGGCAGATCGAGATGCGGGTCGAGATTTACAATTGAAGTAAAACATTGCAAGGCAAATCTCTGTCCACGGCAGATCGAGATCGAGATCGAGATTCTCACAGATCGAGATCGAGATTCTCACAGATCGAGATCGAGATTTTCACAGATCGAGATCGAGATCGAGATTGTCAACCAAGATCGAGATCGAGATCGAGATTCTCACAGATCGAGATCGAGATTCTCATAGATCGAGATCGAGATTTTCATAGATCGAGATCGAGATTTACACAGATCGAGATCGAGATGGGTCCAGGCCGAGATCGAGATACAGGTCGATATGTAGCATTTAATGTTCAAGGGACAAGTGGCTTATTGTGAACGGTTGATCCAGAGTGGTTGGGAAAGTACTTTTTGTTAACGAGTCCTGATTGGGCCACGTACACAAAAAGGACAAGATCAAGTCTACAAGTCATAGATTACAAAGTAGTATAAATAGAAGTACTTGTGTAACATTTCAAGAGAGCATAGAACGCAATGTAAAGCAATATTGAGAAAAACACTTGTAATAGAGAGGGAGTATATTCACAGAGCTTAGTATCATTTACTCTTCTCTCTTTACTTCTGTTGTACTATTGTAATGAATGTTGTAGCAAATCCTTCAATGAATATAACGATATATTCTTGAAATTCTGTGTTGATTTATTACATAATATTTATTGCTTCTCATTGCTTCTCATATTCCTTAAATCGTAAAAAGTTGTATTCACCCCCCCTCTACAACATATTTGGACCTAACAATATTTGAAATTGTTTTTTGTACGATAATGTTATGTTTTTTCTAAAACATAAAGTTTAATGATATTAAAAATGTAATTTTTACTATTTATATATATAATAGCAAAGTATTGAAGTGGTGATATTACCGTTTCTATATTTTTAAAAATATTTTTTTTAATCTTTATCTTGGTATTAGAATTTTCATAAAAAGTAGTGCATACGTAATGGAAAGAGAGCAATTCATGTCAAGTACAATTACATTTTCTTGCAAATACAAGAAAAAAGAAATGCTAACATAAAATGACAACTGACACACACACATAAAAATGATTTGAGCAACCTTTTTCATAAAAATTAAAATTTTAATTGTCGATATTAAGAAAATATTATCTTATTATTTATTTTTCTTATTAATAATCAGTGAATAAAATATATTTCACATTAAAATATTATTATGAATATCAATTAAGATAATTATAATATGGTTATTAATTAGTAGTGTAGAATATATTTTTCAAAAATAAAATATATTTTTTTCTACATTAACATTAAATTACATAATTTTCTTTTTAATTATATGAGAGATATAAAAAATAATCGTGTTAGTTTTGTGCATAGGAAATAGATGAAAGACAAATATAGAGTAAATAAAAAAATATTAAAAAATAATATATTAAATTACTGAGATAAATTATTATTTTTTAAAGATAAATTTCTACATTATTACCAAACCTGTGTGATTTAAGCGGGACGTTGGCTTTTAAGAAAATTGTTTATTTATATTTAATATTTTTAATTTGTAATACTAGAAAAAACATTATTATAGTCATTTTTATTTTCATATTTTTTATATTTTTGCAAATTATATATATATATATATATATATATATATAATAGTGTTTTTCGAACAAATAATTCATATAATTACTTTTTAGAATCTTAATTATTATATTAGTTTAAATATTTTTAAATAATAAAAATTAAGTAAGTTACATGAAGATAAATAGTTAAATTTGACAATTTTATACTTAAGTATTTATCCATATCAAAATAGAAAATATATATTTAGCTAACTTGCATAATTATTAATTTTAAAAATTATGAATTCTATAAGAAAAATAAAAATTTGTAAAAAAATAACATAACTCAACTCATTTAAAAAATATATTTAAAATAATTTTCTAATAACTATTAAATAGAAAATTTCGACAAACTTTTTGGAGCCGCGCGTAGCTCGTTATCACTAAGTTCATCCAAATTCTAAATTAGGAAATTAGAGTGCGAAAAGTAAAAACATAGCACGTGGGCAAGCCACAAAAAAGTAGAGAAATACAGACTAGAAAGTTAAGTAGCACTAGTACACTCCTCTGTTATTCTATTCTATTCTATTCTTATCGATATAAAGTGGTCATAAGCAGGTGTAATTACTAATAAAATAAAAAAATAAAAACAAAAATTTTCGACATATAATAAACTTATCGGAGAATAAAATCTTATGGAAGTTCATGTGTTAGCCTCAAAGTACTTTCTAATCTTATGGAATAATCATGATTAGTGATCAGCTGTGACAGGGGAATGATAAGAAAAGTGACATAATCATCTGAATATAAAAAGGTTGTTGCAGAAACATAATTATTTGACTGCACAAAAGTGAAAACTGTAAGTAACTTTTGTTTGTCACAAGTTTTTAAAAATGATTACTCTGAGAACTTTTGTGATCGTTGTCAGAATTTAACATCACATTTTCAGGTTAATAAGTTACCTGTAAAATTATGTAAATTCCAATGATTTATGAATAATTTGACTCGTTTACATGTCTGTTAATAAAAATTATGATTTTGAATTATTTTTAAAAATTTATTTGTTTATCCACATTACTAGTGCGCTGTAACCTGTAAAGCCTGAGAATGTTGCTGAGCCACCTTTTTTCATGTACTTGAACCTTCTACATATATACTCCTACGACATTAGATGTATATATATCTGTGTTATAGTATATAATAAGCTCGATCATGCCTATTTCAAGAATATAAGAATAACTCATTCCTGACATTCTCTCTCTCTCTCTCTCTCTCTCTGTATATAAATATATTTCTGATCTGTCTGTGCAAGTGAGTGTGCATTGGGAACTGAAGAGAGATGGAGATGTCTTCAGATCAGAAAGAACAGCAGCAACTGCAGCAAGAAGCGCCAAAGAGACAAAAGGGTGGCCTTGTTACTATGCCATTTATAATAGGCAAGTTTATAACTTGAAAGTGATTTAGTTTTGATTTTTCAAGAACTTATTAGTGAGTGTGTGTGTGTGTCATTTATAGTATGCATCAAGGTGATATTTTGGTTGGTGAAATAAGTGATTTGAATTGTTGATAAAAATTTAATGCAGCAAATGAGTCATTTGAAAGAGTTGCAAGCTATGGACTACTGCCAAACATGATACTGTATTTTATAATGGATTATGGGATGAATCTAACAAAAGGCCAGAACATACTCTATCTTTGGAATGCAGCTAGTAATTTCACACCTTTGTTTGGGGCTTTTATATCTGATTCTTATCTTGGTCGATTCCTCACTATTGCCCTTGGCTCCATTTCCAGTCTCTTGGTAACCTTTTCTATTTTGTTTCATTCACTTTCTTTGCATTTCAATTTTACTACCTCTTTTTTTTTTATGGGTTTTGAAGATCCTATACTCAGTTTAAAAGATATATATATGTATGTTACATACTTTTCACTACACTAGAATTTGTAGTCTTGACACTAGGCTATCAATCTTTATAAATATTTTGTCTTCAAGTAATTTATTTGTGGTTTCATTTCTGGAAATTAGTAAACTAATCAAGATATCAGTTAGATAAATCTGTAAAATAAATGAGATGATAGCCTGCGAGTGATCTGCTATTGTATCAATTTAATGGACTATGTGAACTAAACTAAAGAGACATCCAACAAGATGAAGCTAGCTTAATGGCATTTCTTTTTATTGGTTCTCGACTACTTGTATATAACTTTTTTGTAAAATCACAGGGGATGATACTTCTATGGCTAACAGCAATGATTCCAGAAGCAAGGCCGGGCCCGTGTGATCCCAGAACACCCCAATTGTGCAAGTCAGCTTCTTCATTCCAGCACTTTCTCTTGTATTCGTCGTTTGGTTTAATCTCCATCGGAGCAGGAGGAATTAGGCCATGTTCATTAGCATTTGGTGCTGATCAATTGGATAGAAGAGACAATCCCAAGAACGAAAGAGTTCTCGAACGCTTCTTTAATTGGTATTATGCTTCCGCGTCGTTATCAGTTGTGATTGCTTTAACAGGCATTGTCTATATTCAAGATCACTCGGGATGGAAAGTGGGATTTGGGGTTCCGGCAATTCTCATGTTCTTATCAGCTTCTCTGTTTCTCCTTGCATCTTCTTTATATATTAAGCAGACGGTTAGAATGAGCTTATTCACGAGCTTTTTACAAGTGATTAGAGTTTCTTATATGAACAGAAAACTAGCTCTCCCACCCCAAGATTCAGAGGGATGGTATCATCATCAAAAGGACTCTATCCATTATGTGCCTACTGACAAATTAAGGTACTAAATATTTATGTTCTTGAGTATTATGTATCACACTATATATCAATAGCCGTTAACAATGATTAGCCTATATATTGATCACCGTTAACAAATGCTCATTAATAATGTTCTTTAAGGTTCTTGAATAAAGCTTGCATAATTAGGAAGCCTGAGGACATAACCTCGGATGGAGTAGCTTCAAACCCATGGATTCTTTGCACCGTTGATCAAGTCGAAGAGTTAAAAGCATTAATCAGAGTCTTGCCTTTATGGTCTTCAGGGATTATGATGTCAATAAATATAAGCCAAAGTTCATTTCAACTTCTCCAAGCCAAGTCCATGAAGAGGCACCTTATTGGAGGCTTTGAAGTTCCAGCAGGCTCATTTGGCTTATTTACAGTCATCTCATTATTTGTATGGATTGTGATATACGATCGTGCTGTTCTTCCATTAGCATCAAAGATCAGAGGAAAACCAGTTCATCTTGGTGTAAAATTAAGGATGGGGATTGGACTATTCCTTTCATTGTTGGGAATGGTTGCTTCAGCAATTATAGAGCATGTGCGACGAAGAAAAGCTATTGATCAAGGGTTGTTAAACAACCCAATGGGAATAGTTAACATGTCTGCATATTGGCTTGTGATACAACATGTGTTTAACGGATTAGCAGAGGCGTTCAATGCAATAGGTCAAACCGAGTTTTACTACTCCGAATTTCCCAAGAGTATGTCTAGCATTGCTTCGTGTATGTTCGGAGTAGGAATGGGGGTAGCAAATTTACTGGCAAGTCTTATATTGACCACTGTTGATGATATAACAAGGAGAGGAGGAAAAGAAAGTTGGACATCAACAAACATTAACAGAGGGCATTATGAGAGTTACTATTGGCTTCTTGCAATCATGAGTAGTGTAAATCTTTTGTATTTTCTTGTGTGCAGCTGGGCTTATGGGCCTTGTGTTGAAAGATTGAATGGTGTTGGTATTGAGTCTAGTAATTGTATAGGGAAAGAGTTAATGAAGCAAAGTTCAAGAGTGAAAGATGAAACTGCAGAAAAAGGTGAAGAATTATTCAAGTCTAGACTGTTAGCAGCTTAAAGTTGTTGCTTCTCATAATGCTGCAGATGCTTGTTTGATTATTGTTTTAAATGTACAAGTTGGATAGTGTTCTATACTTTTGCATAGATTGTGACTCGTAGGTTTTTGGGTTTTTCATTTCTTATGTATCAAATATACATTTATCATGTATCAAATTGTAGATTGTGCTTGCATAATGTTATTGAAAAAGAATGGGGAAAAAAAGAGTCTTCATATTCTGCGTGCGATGCTTGGTGCAAATTGTTTTTTCCATTAATATATTTTTCATTTGTTTGCAGACATGATTCACCATAGAAAAGTACTTCCTCTGTTCCACGGTAGTACACGTTGGAGGACGGGGGCGTGACACGCATTTTAAGGTGCATTTTAAAGATAGATTCATAACTTATTTTTAAAATTTTCTTTTTTTGTATAAAAATAGGATTGTTAAATTTTTATACAAAAAAAGAAAATTTTAAAAATAAGCCGTGGAACTATACTTTATAGTTACCTTAAAATGCGTGTCGGGCAGTGAAAAAAACGTATACAATTGAATGGGACGAAGGGAGTAGTAGTTTTTCCCGATGAAGACCCGTTACAATTTTAATATTTATAATTAAAATAATTTCGCAAATTTTATCCATTAGCCTTTACCAAATTTATAATTAAACATAAGACAATTAATATAATTGAAATTTATTATATTCATTGTGTTTCGGAGTTCGGACTATATGAAGCTTAATTATATAATAGTATATTAATTTGACTCAATTTAAATATTTTTTGTGTTAAAATATTGTTGTACATCAAGAACTAGAGATTCATTTTTCAATTATTTTGGCAAAATTAGGAATGGATTGTTTTAAAATTCTTGTTATAACGAAACTAATAATTATTGAATGAGTATAATTTTGTTTTATAAATAATCTAATAAATATGTTTTAAAGCATATAGGTCTATCATCAAATTTATGATATAATTTTGTATTTCTTATTTAATATTTATTAAAATATTTTTGCAGCGATAATTTATCATGAACCATATGAAAAGGTATATTTATATTTTCGATGAATGCGGTACAGAAGATAACTGACGGTGTGGCTTATAACGTGACTTTCTTTTCATGGTTGGAGCACGTATTTTATTAAAGTAAAAGACAAATTCATTTTCAACAAATTTTGTTATTGAACTAAATTTAGTATATTTAACAACTCCACTTCACCTTTCTGAGGTATAAAAAAATTCTAATAATAAATTAACTACACTATTTTTGTTCATTTAAAAAAAAAAGTATATTATTTTTTATAAGTAACCCTTTTTTAAATCAGATCCTTTGACATCTCAGCCAGATATAGCGCAGATGTGAAGAGTATCTTTTTCCTGTACATAAATTTATTTAATAAATTCTCTTCAGTTGTGTCAATAAAATGTCGTCTTGGTTCATTTTGGGATTAAAAAGAATACGTAGATGCAGAAAAGAGTGGAGTAAACTAACCAAAAACAAAATGAAAAGGATAGGAGGGGCTTTGTTACAAATTATGGATGTTGAAAAAAATCCGATCCAACAGATATTATTTGAAATTTTAGATTTAATGTATTCAATTTTTTTGATTTGGATTTGGATTTAAGTTTTAGATCTCAAAATTTTTAGATTTGAATTTGAGATTTACTGATCTGAAATCCGATCTGATTTGAAATAAAAAAAAAATCTGAATAATATATATATTTATTATTTATATTTACAATTAGATCACTTACTATTTTCTTCTAAAAAGAGTCTTACTATATTTTCTTTAATATTTATTTTAAGATTTATTGAAAATTAAATTATTTTAATATTTACCAATTTATTAATAATTATATATATATATGTGTGTAATTTAAATATTCGAAATATGCAATAATTGTGATTCAAACAAAAAAAGATAAATAAAGCGATGAACACATCTTTGATTAAATTTTCATCATATTTTATATTAAATCGTGAATCATTTATTTTATTTCAATCAGTAAAAGATACATATAAATTATTATGTAAATATAATAAATATTGAACAAATTGTGTATGTGTGTTGTTGATATTTAAATTATTTTTTAATTTTTGAATATCCGAAAACACCGGATTCAATCCGAAATTTGATAAATTTAAATTTGGATGTTGATTTTCCAAACCTGAAAAATATTTGAATATAAAATTGGATTTTTCAAAGCCCGATTACCGTCGCGGTTATAAATTAGACATGTATATCTTATAAATAAATTATGATGATCTCCAACTAGTACGTACTCCATGCAACTTTTGTCAACACAGGATAACTAAAATTGATTTTATTTATAGTATCTTACGAGATCCCACACTCATTGCTAGTTTCCATATACTACACTCCGGTCTCGATTCAAGCGTTTTATTTAATTTTTTAAGATTAAATTGATTAAGTTTTGATCGTAAATTATATATATTATATAATTATAAAAAATTAAAAAAAAGTATCATTAAAAAATATATTAAATCTATTTTTAAATGAAAATTTTAAATTTCAAAAATTGTAAAAGAATAGTCTATAATCTTTAGTCAAAATTTAGTTAAATTGACCATAAAAAATTAAACAAGCCACGGGGTATTAAATGCACATACGATTCTTCCATTTATTTTATATTTATCCTCATTTCTAGCTTCTTGCTATTGCATAGACTGTGAAGCAGTGTAAATTATAAGTCTTGCTAACTTGTTTGTTACAAAAATTATATATATATATAAAATACTCAGAGCTTGTAGCCATTTGAAATGGAGGAATCCTCTCATCAGAGAAATGTGTATAAACAAAAATCACCGAAGAGGCAGAAGGGTGGCTTGATTACAATCCCTTTCATCATAGGTATGTGATTATGTGTATATGTACATGTTATTATTATTTTTGAATTATTATAATATCATTTAAGTTACAAATGTACGAGATAAACGTGCTAACAAATTTTATTGCAAGATTTCGTTCTATTATTTTGTTATGTTTGAGTAGCTATATTAAAATTTGATTTTGTGGGGGTGATCATGAACAGCAAATGAGGCATTTGAGAAAGTTGCAAGCCTTGGGCTCTCGCCAAACATGATACTATATTTGATGCATGAATATAATATGGGGTTAACACAAGGACAAAACATACTCAACTTCTGGAGTGCTGCTACGAATTTCTTTCCTATTGTCGGGGCTTTTCTCTCTGATTCATATCTTGGTCGATTCCTCACCATTGCCCTTGGTTCTACCTTTAGTTTCCTGGTACGTTCCTCAATCAAAATATTAGAGTGCGACATTGTATGTTGTAACATAACATATACATTTTGATGGTCCCACTACTACAACAATTAGTTTGTATGATATCTACTACTTAAAATCTAGCTTTCGCAAACTAAGGTATAGATCGGTGGAGTTCACATTCTGGCCCTTGCGTTAGGAACTCCAAATTCTAGCACCAAAACATTTATAAAATATATCTAGCACCGAGAAGTTAATCATATTATTAGAACTTAAAGATGTTGGTAAAAAGAATTAAGAAAACGCACGTCAACAGAATTATGAAGTGGAATGACCTGTCTTTATTACATAAATTTTCAGTTTTTGTTTTCGGTAAGCAATTTATTCTAATGTTCGTGAGTGATTTCCAAGATTTTTGATAACCACCACGATGATGGTTAGCACCAATAAAGATAATGTGGGTGTTTGGGGTTCCATAAACTTAAAATAAGTAGCTTATTTTTTATTTATTTTTACATATTTTCATATTTTTTTTAAAGATAAATATTTGTTTCAGAATTTTAAAACCAAATATGAACTTACTTTTTTCTGAAAATAAGGGCTTATTTATGAAAAGTACATACATCCCTACTTTTTCCCGGAAATAAGCCCTTATTTCCATAAGTTGGCAGTTGCCAAACAGGCCCAATATCAATACACTGGATTACTACTTTGGCACGTTAATTTTGTTCTAATTTCTCATTAAGAAAAATACTGCTTCTGCTAAAATGCTACATTGTATGTTGTAACATTACAGGGCATGTTTATTCTATGGTTAACGGCTATGATTCCACAAGCCAAACCTGATCCTTGTAATCAGCAAGACCATCCCTGCAAATCCACTTCGGCATCACAGTACTTGTTATTGCTTTCAGCCTTCATTATCATGTCAATAGGAGCTGGTGGCACTAGGCCTTGTTCATTAGCATTTGGTGCTGATCAAATAGATAACAAGGACAATCCCATGAATGAGAGGATGTTAGAACGCTTCTTTGGATGGTACTACGCTTCAGCAGCAGTTTCAGTTATGCTTGCTTTTACTGGCATTGTCTACATTCAAGATAATTTCGGGTGGAAATTGGGATTTGGAATCCCGGCCCTTCTCATGTTCCTTTCCACATTCTTTTTCTTACTTGCATCTTCTTTATATATCAAGCCTAAAGTCAAGACAAACTTGTTTAGTAGCTTTGTGCAAGTGATCACACTTTCTTACAAAAATCGAAAGCTGACATTCCCTTCTCTAGATTCCATTATGTGGTATAATCTCAAAGACTCAGAACGCCATGTGCCAACTGATAAACTAAGGTGTTTATATATCTTGAAAAACAACATTTTTATCAATAGTTTCTATATATCTAACTCCTACATACTGCTACTTAATCTGGAGATTATTTTTTAACAGGTTCATGAATAAAGCTTGCGTTATTAGGAATCCTGAAGAGATAGGCCCAGATGGAGTAGCTTTAGATCCCCGGAACATTTGCACAGTTGATCAAGTTGAAGAGTTGAAAACACTAATCAGAGTCCTGCCATTGTGGTCCACAGCGATCATGATGTCCGTAAACATAAGTCAGGGTTCCTTTGGTTTGCTCCAAGCTAAGTCCATGGACAGGCGCCTCATTGGAGACTTGAAAATTCCAGCTGGATCTTTTGTTATGTTTGCAATTGGCACTATATGTATTTGGATTATGCTATATGATCGCGTATTGATTCCATTAGCATCAAAGATCAGAGGAAAACCAGCTTATCTTGGGACAAAAGAAAGAATGGGGATCGGGTTATTCTGTTCATTCATGTCTATGGTTGTCTCAGCTATTGTGGAGCATATTAGGCGAACGAAAGCAATTCAACAAGGTTTAAGTAACAATCCAAGTGGTATGGTAAACATGTCTGCATATTGGCTTGTACCACAACATGTTTTGGGTGGATTAGCCGAGGCTTTCAACTCAGTAGCTCAAACTGAATTTTACTATTCCGAATTTCCAAAGAGCATGTCTAGCATTGCATCAGCCATGTTCGGGCTAGGAATGGCATTTGCAAATTTGTTGGCTAGCGCTATACTGAATACTGTAAACCATGTTACAAGTAAAGGGGGAAACGTGAGCTGGACTTCAACTAACATCAACAAGGGGCACATTGAGAGTTACTACCGGCTTCTTGCAATTATCAGTGCAGTGAATCTCCTCTATTTTCTTGTATGCAGTTGGGCTTATGGTCCTTGCGTAAAACAAAGGAATGGAATTAGACTCAACAATAAGAACCGCTATGGTTCTTCGGAAGAAGAGTTGTTGCAATTCAATAAACCTCGAGGAAAGGACGACGGAGTCAATGTTGAGGAAATATCCGAATCCAGAGTGGCCTTGCCATAACTTGTGAAACTATGATATTTACTGGCACATGAAAGCAAAAAAAGTATATTGCAATATATAGTTTCTTCATGCATTTGGAGTTTTAGTCATCTATATAGACTGTAATATTATTGCCAACAACATATATTATTATACATAAGCTTGTAGTTTAGTCACTGGAAAGTGAGACTTAAATGCTTATTTGTAATATTTTTTTTCAGACATATAAATAGAAGATAATTCTGTGGGGGAAAAAATACAAGTTGTAATTTAGAATTGCAATCTCTTTAATCAAGAGATGTTACATTGCCAAAAGCTTAGAATTGCTTTTACGTAGCCAAAAAACTGTAACCAAGGTTTCACTGGGAGTCTGGGAGTAAAAGTAAAATGCATCCATAAGAGTGGAGGCCAAAAATAATGAAAGCAAAACCAAAATGCTTTCATTGAGAGTTGAACTCAAGACCTCCCGCTTACTAAACGGGTGCTCTAACCAACTGAGCTATGAAAGCTTTTGTTTAAACAGTTCTTATTTTCATTATAACATGTGTCAATAATAAATTTATTTTTTTAAAAATTCTTTCATTTCTGTTCGATTTCCACTTAAAATTAAGATTGTGAAAATTTTTAACTATAAAAATTATGAAAACAAGTCTTCGTAATCGAACGTAAGATAATTTTTTTTTACAAATTTTCCATTGATGTATATTGAAAAAGAGATTGCAGAATCGATGATTTTTTTTATTTGACCCCCTATATCATAATCCTGGTTCCGCTCCTGCTAAAAAGCTTCAATATATAAATAATTAAGAGATTCACATAGGATTAATTTGGCCAAGATATGTACAGCTCACTGGATGAGCGGCCAATATGAGCAGCCAATGTTATATTACACAATGCAATAATACTCTTCCACTGCAATTAGTACACAAAGAAAATAGAATGTGCTTATTCTTGAGAGCAAGCTACCCCAATACCCTTCAACAGATGAAATGCAATATTATCCAAACTCTGTATTTTACGTTCTGCCATCTGATATGACAGAAAAATGCACTTGGCAGGAATTCACATCATTGGCAAAACCACCTTCTCCACCAAGGGGAGGAAGGAGTAGCTCCTTGAAGGTCAGACGGTGCGAGAATCTCTAACATGGTTTGCTTCTCTTTAGGGGTCAATGAAACTCCTCTAACAAGGTTTAACGCCATTATGTGCACATTAGTCCGTTGCCTGTGCTTGTTGTAAGCTCAAGCTGCACCAGCAACTAATAGCTGTTCCAGAACAATAATTTGTCAAAGGATGCAATTAAACAGTTTTTGATAATAAACTTATTATATAATATAAAATTTAAAAAGAAAGAGAACTTGAAGGTAACTTGTTAAACTTACCAGTGATAGCCATAAGGCAGCAGTCTGCATATCAATAGACTGACTGCCACATTTCGTGCACCGTACATTATGACTGATGTTCCTTGCCCGAGCATCCACCACTTGCGAATTCTTTACATTGTCTTCTTGGCTCCCCATCTCTAACAAACTGCTATAACTTCAGTTACGCATACACTGAAAAACCCATATAAGAAACAAAATTATTTAAAATTTCAGCAACTTTATAAGAAAATTCTCGTTTAGGCATATCATCAAACAGTTTGTAGCCCCTTAGAGAATTAATAATAATTGAAACAAAATATATCAATGTAATAATAGTAGAATATAACATTGCAACGATGGAGCTTATGAATATGATGATCCTAAGGGTCCGTTTGGGAGTGCGGTTGAAAACTGCTGTGCTGTGAGAAAAAGTGTTGTGCTGTGAGAAAAAGTGTTGTCAGTAAAATCAAATAACTGTTTGATAATTTTTTTGATTTATGCATATTTTGAGATATAATATATAAAAATAATGTTTTTGGGAAGTTTTGATAATGAAACCGATAGCTAGCTGAAAGCAGTTTTTTTCAAAAATATGGGGACATATTTTTACTAACAACAACTTTTAGATTAAAAGCGCTTTTCCACACAACAGTTTTTATAATTTACCAAACACTTTTCTGACAGTTTTTCGGTAAAAAATTGCAAACGGAGCCTAATTTGATTTACCCAAGTAGAAGCTGGCGATTATCCTTTTTACTGTGGAATAGGTAAGAGTGATAGTTAAATTATAATTACAAATTGGGGTCTAAATAAAATAGCTTCATATGTTTTTGAATAATTAGACTTATAATTTTATAAATTATTAAAATTTAATTAATTTATAAAAATATTGATCATAAGTATTTTATAAATTAATTTTGAAACATATAAAATATGTATTTATTATAGTTTTATAAACATAAATATCTTCCCTTTCGTAGCTAACTTTTAGTGATTTTTTTTATGCAGCAAGTGAGAATAATCTTTTTCATATAAACCAAAATATCCAAGTAAAAGAAAAAAAAGTCCCTACAATAGGTGTTAGAAAACAATTTTTAATATTCATGTTTTTTTTAATCTAATTTTTATATATTCCCAATGAAATATAATTTTTATTATAATATTAATTATTACATCAAACTTTTGAAAACTTCTGCAAAAAAAAATATTTTATCATTTTCTTCTAATAATAAAAAGAGATTAAAATTAAAGTCAGGCGAAGCCAAAAATATATAGCAAAATTGAATAGCAAAATCATTACATTAACAGATATATGATATATAGAAGAGTTACAAGCAGCTTAGAAGCAAAATTGCCACACATGTTTGAAAATTGTAGTACAACATTACACCATATGTGATGATAATACAGAGAGAGAAAACTTAAGTATAGCAAGGCAAAAAATGACCAAAGGAATAAAAGACAGACTATAACACTATATCACCAATTTGACATTTATAGCTGGGACTCGCTACCCATATTTGCTTTACTTTACGAGGCAGTGCCTATTACCTGGATCTGCAGATCACCATGTAAACAATTCAACGATCAAGTCAACAAACTAACACATGTATGCTTAACCCAAAAGAAGACGATCATAAAAATAAAAATAACACTTAGAACTGTTGTTATGATAGTCAATAGAATACCTTATTTACGAGCAAGTTCACTTGTTCTCTGTACATCTCCTTTAAGTCCACAATATCCGCACGAAGTTCCTCCAGCTACATAAAACAATGGCAAGTTAAATAATCACACAGATATAAGCAAGGAAAAGCTACTGCGAAAGATGACTTCCTAGTTCTTATTGTTGGACTTCTGATGTATGGTCCTATTTTAAAAAATAATATCCACAATGCATGGAGATGAGTCAAAGCAACGAGTGCATATATCCAACTGAAACATAATTTCAACAAATTTGTTAAAACCTGAATTCTGATCAAGTTTTGGCACAAGCCTCCAAAACCATATCCCTACTCAGCTTGTTGCTTGTTAAAATAATAAAAGTCTGTTAACAATCTATTAACTTAGGGAAATTCCTAATAGTACCACGGTACATTTGGCTTTTCCAAATGGTACCAATGATTGTTCTGAACTTCCAAGTGGTAATACTGAACTATTGACTTCATCCACATAGTAACACTCCTTAATGTTAATCAAACGTTACTCTTGATAAATTTAAGACATGTTTGGCTGTTTGATCACATTTTCAATTTTTTTTCAATATTAAATATGATATACAATACAGTATTATACTATATCTACACGTTTTATTATTATTTAAAATCTTCATGTTTAAAATTATTAAAAATTGAACATAACTTCTGTATTTAGTAATTTATTAGCAAAACCTGACAATAATTACCGAGAATTAGTGCTTGTTAGGTTGCATATAGGGATTAATTTCCTAGAGGAATTATCATTTCTTTGGTATTTAAAATTAATAGGAAGTGTAGAAAATTGTTTGGTTACTCATATAGAACTTAAATACATTGGAAGTACAAATAACCAGGGGGTGAGTAAACAACTTTCCATATTTTATTGGTATTCAATCAATCAATCTTCTTTGGAAGTTGCATTTCCTTAATTTTGTGCAACAAATCATACTTTTTTTATACCACTGGCATCACTGCGGAACAATCAGAGGGGTAGCATCTTAATTTTCAGTTTTAGATCATATTTAAAGTTCTTATATCATGAAACTAATGAAATATACAAATAAATAAATATATATTATTTGTTCAAATAATCATAATTTATATATATGAAAATAATTCATATTTAAATAAATTATAATCAAAAAGAAAAGATAGGGATTACTGACTTACTGGGTTACTATATAGAAACTAGATAAATATTAATTGATTTTAATCTTAATATTTTAAAGATTTTAATAAATATTAAAATTAGTCGATTTATAAAAATTATATACAGGGAAATTCTTAATGGTACCACTATAGAATTGGCTTTTTCAATTGGTACCAATGATTATAACGTTTGACTAACAGATAGCTAACGGAGTGTTACAATGTGGATGAAGTCAATAGTTTAGTGTCACCACTTGGAAGTTCAAAATAATCATTGGTACCATTTGGAAAAACCAAATGTACAATGGTGTTATTAGGAATTTCCCTTAATCTTATCAAAGCATTTTTAATCTTCCCACATTTTAATTGGAGAGAAATTTTCTAAATTAATAAGATGGCTCACCTCTTCATCACGCTCCCCCATTAATTCTAGGGCTGCGGAGTGCCTTCGCCTTAATGCTTCGAGTTCTGCACGTATCCCAGGCAGTTGGGAAGCTTCTGCCCGTAGCTTCTCACACTGCAAACAAGAATCTTAATCAAATGATAGATGGAATAAATAAGACACAAATCAAACTATCGCTTCAAAGTTCACCTGCTCTGTCATTTTGACCAACTCCTCAGCAAGAGAGTCTCGGATGGATTCCATGGATGCCTGAAGTAATATCACTAGATAGTTTAATAAGATTCATACAGATAGGAAAGAATGAATTTGTACATCAGCCACAAATGTAGCCAAGTAAGAAAAATGAAACAATTAAGACCATCTAGATATCGGAACTCAGGAACCATTTTCCTAAACATGTGGCTATCTGTACAAACATTACTCTTTTGTCAGCATGTCGATATAGTATATGTTCTTTTGAGCCTTAAATCAATAAAAAGAAAGAGAATAAAAAATTTAAAGCACAAAAATATTTAAAGATGCTCTACAGTGTGTATAGCAGAAAGATAGAGTAACATTCACATGAATCTGAGATAAAACATAATCCAAATGTTTTACCAATCGAGACATATAAGATGCAAGTTCCCCCTCTTTTTGACGGAGGGCAGCTTCGAAAGCATTTGAGGTTATGCTTTTGACATAGTAAGAACTCATGGGAGGCTCTCCGTGAATTCTCCGCTCTGATAAACCATCAGATGAATCTAAAGATGCCTGCAAAAAGTAACTCTCCTCCATGCTGCTCATGCTGCTAGCATTCGAGAGTCTTCGACTCAAATTTCCTGCAAGGTGACTATTTCTTAAGATACACAAAAAATATTAAGCAAGATCACATAAAATTCAGGGATCACTTACCATTTTCAAAAGTAGACTTCTGCTTTTTAATGGGACTATGATCGGATGCAGCAGAAGATAACCGAGCAGTCCTCTCCAGCTCTAAACGAGCAGCTTTCTCCTGTTCAATCTCCTGTTCATCATAAAAAAATGGTTGAAATTTTGTTCAAATGTAAGGAGTTATGATAAGGATATACATGAAAATGATGTCAGAGTCCGACACTGTTTGACGTATACCCAGAAGTTTCAAATGTAAAATGCTTTTGCAAGGTACAAAACTACATCAAAGTGGTATCTTAAGTTATGCAACTATATAGATGTAAACTTTCATCAACACGTTTACCAAAGAGAGTCTCAATTAAGTATGTTTATCAAGCACCACCGCCGGTAACAAGTAAAGAAGCTTAACTCCTCAGCTTAGTTATAATCTGATCAACTCCATGGCTTAAAGATACCTTTTAGGGATACAGATAGAGTCATGCATTTCAAATAACAAGATAAATGGCAGTTACTACCAAACAAATTCGATGTTTCATGACCTTGAAGACTAATAGCTGTACCTGAGATAGGATGCAACCGTAAAAGCATTCAAGATTTTCCAAAATAACAAAGTAATTACAGGTTTTACCTGCTGTAAAAGTTCACGATGTGTCAGTGATTCATGCAACTCTTGCTTGTGTTTCCTCTTCAGCTCCTTAATTTCTTCCTCGAGTTGGTTGACATGACCTTCATGTGTGTCTGCTTCCTCCTTCAAGGCAAGGTATTCTTGTCTATTTTCGGCTGCTCTCTGCCTTTCCTTTTCAAGGGACTTCGAAAGTTGCGTCTGCTCAGTCCTCAGGCAAGATATCTGCCACAGTTCACTAGCATATAAGGTAATAGTTGCAATAGAGCTGCACTAGGAGTAGCATATCTCAAGAACAAAAAAACAACCTGAGCCTCGAGAACATGTATCCGAGATAACGTCTGAGATAAGCGCTCATTTACAGACCTCTCCCTTTCCTCCGCCTCAGCAGCTCTACCTTCCGCTTCCTGCCGAACTAGAATTTAGAAAGTCTCGACAAATTAAAAACATTTATTTACGAGTTACAATCTCGACAAACCTGAAGGCGGGAGTTAAGGGATCTCTCGACAGCTGCCCAAGCTTCTGCCCTTCTGCTAGTAGTTTCCTGTTACCAATTTTTTCTAAACAAGTCTAGTGCAAAGAAAATTATTCAAGAAAGATGTAATAATGTAAACAAAAGTGAGTTAGAACCTGCATAGCTTCGATCTGCCTTAATAATGGCCTAGTTGAATCAGGAACTTGAGTTACTAACTCTTCACAGCGACGCTCACTAGCCTGGATATAAATGATAACCCCTTTACTATCAAGAACATTAATGATGACCATGCAGAATCGTTTATACAATAATTTAAGAACCTGGTATCGTTTTTGAAGATCCTCAATTTCCTTGCGCAACATATCTTCCCTGAATACTTCCTGCAACAATAAACAAAATATGATATAACTTTTCCACGTTTGGCATGAATTGTACCTAAAATCTCAATGTTCCAAACAAAACCTGCTGTTCCTTCCTGCTCAGAGTTTGTCTTAACTCTTCAAGTGCCTGAACAAGCATAGTTTCGCGTTCCTCAGCCTCCCTTAGACGGCCCTCAACTTCAGTTCTGGCTTCATTATTGGCTCGTGCCTCTGCTAATGCTTCAGCTTCCTTAGCTGCAGTCAACGCATTTGTATAATATTCTTTTTGACTTCCAAGTTCAACTTGGTGTTTCTCAATTGTTTCCTGAAGCAACTTCTCAGTTGCGGCCTTGTCCCTCTTTATACTTTCCACTTTATTCTCTTCAACCTTGGGAAACCATAAATATGTAAGCATTGACTAACCACTAAGACTAAAGTCAATGAGATCATTTATAACTGATAGTAAAAGCATGAAGACTGTTTACAATAACCACTTGCCATTTGTCAACTAGTCGGTCGACTTGGCCGACCAGGCAGTCAAATTGCCGACTAGTCGGATCGACTGCTCGACTAGTCTGTCAACTGGTGTGAAATAGTTGGAAGTATTTGGCAATACGAAAATACCAATGATCTACAAATTATATATATATATATATATATATATATATATATATATATATATATCTTCTACATGGAGTAAACTGAAACTCCAAAAAAATAGGGTCATGTTAACCCAACTTGTAATTACCTGTAGCTTAGTATTTAATCCTTTCTTTTCCTCCTCAAGCTCTCTGATCTTGCTTTCACCAAAAAGTAAATAATTCAAAAGTTAACAAGGTGATACGTTACCAGTGTACATATATTAATTCAACGACAAAACCGAGCACAAAGATTTTCCTTACCTGTGCCCTTAATTTCCTAATCAAAGATTCTTGAGTGGCTTGCTTTTTTGAAAGCTCTTCGCCTGTAACAGGTGACAAGTTTAGCAAATACAATCAGTTGCCATAATTAGCTATATTAATTCATCAAGCATACTACATATTTAATGCAATAATATTATTAATTTCTTTAGTAGCAATATCACACTTGCATGGCAAGGCTTCATGTAAAATTCAAAAGGGGCCTTCGTGTAAAATTTACATACCTTCAGCCATGACCTGATTAATTATTTCATCTTTTTCCTTCAGCAGAGCCGCAGCATCACTTTTTTTGTTCTGCTCTCTACGTAAAGTATCCCTTTCCTTGGTCAGAGCATAGACCTGACATTACATCGAAAAAACATTATATTATGTACAAACAGTATCACATTAACAACATTATACCAAAGAATTCAAAAGGCATGGGCCCTTATACTAAACCAAACAAAGAACTGGCCGAGCCTCCCAACAAAAGCAAAATGATACACCCAACCTCTATTCAGAGTCAAGTTATATACAATCAAACATTTGTAATGAATTTGGTTGAGGGAAGGCTAGTCACGATGAAACTTGGCATTAGAACAACATTACAAACAATGACTTCATCAAGTATAAATTGCCATAATGCTATGGTGGAATATCTAAACTATATCATTGTCCTCACTCCATCAAAATATATCACAGTAAATTCACAGAGGGAAAAAAATTATGCCACCTTAATGGGGAGCATGCACAGTAAATTAATGTGTAATTATTACCGACAGTGCAGCATCAAATAATTTCAGCATAGATAAGAAGTAAATGAGATCCACTCATCCACATACCTTTCTTTCGAGAGCTGACACCCTGTGATGGTATTCTTCTCGCAGAGATTCAACTTCCGCTTCATTGGATTTTCTCTATTTGTTAATTAATAGTGGTTAGTCGCAAGTAATCTGGGCGAAAACAAGAGAGAAATAACACCCACTTGCGAGCAAGCACGGACCCACTGACAGTAAAGAGGCTTACTTACAGAAAGTTTATAAGGGATTGAGGAAGCAAAAAAATATGTGTTTTTATATTAATTTTAGATGTTGATATAAGGATATTTAATTTATCTAGATCTTTGCATTTTAATAAAATAACATTGAGCATTGTATTTGTGAATTACCAAGCCATTACTCTAGAATACATTAACAAAAAAGTATGGATTTAACTTACCCTTGCATCCTCGAGTGCAACCTTCAGGTGTTCATTTTCATTCATCATCTTTGCAATTTCATCAGCTTTTGCCTGTTAATACAAAAGAGAACATATACGAGGTATTTATATCACAAAAGTTGCACAAGTCCATAAATCCGATAAACAATAAAAAGTTATGTTACTATGTGAATGATAGTAATACTGTTCTAATAAGACAGAACAGGTTAAACTTCTAGCTCTTTCTTTTGTTTAGATAGAGATAGGGTTATGAGTTTACGGATAGCAATTTGACTATATTCAGGGTCTATAAGAACACGATATCTACTTTCTCCAGTTGAATTTGGTAACTCATAGTCATAGGACCTGATTATTTCAATTAACTTTTACTTTGTTAAAAGATTACTAGTCCACAATCTATATATAATCATATAAGGTAACTTAGAGCATTTACAACTAACTAGATACATGCTATGTTTTACTATTCTTCATATTGAGTTCTCAAAGCTGAGAAATCTATGAATCATGCCATCAGGTTGGAACAGATGTAGTTCATTGCACTTCAGAACGAGTCAAGAATATTATATACCTGTGCTTGTCTAGCAGCACCCTGTACTGCAGTTTCCATCATTTGCATATCCTTTTTTATCTTCTCAAGTTCAGCCCTAAGAACTTGAGCATCGGATGAGTCACTTCCAATATTCTGACCTTTGTTACTTTCATGATCACTTACATGTTGGCTGCTTTCATATGTTCTAGCAACTGCATCATGTTCATGCGATACCATTTCAGGAACCATATCTGAGGCGTCATCTGAGGGTTGGGCATGTGGCAGGGCACTGTTAGAAATTTCCTCAGCACTTTTAGACTCATCTGAAGTCGGAGAATCAGATTTTTGAGGTTCTGGCCCTCTTCCACTTTGGGTACCAACTGGTGTCTCCTCATCTTTAACAAGATAAACATTCTCTCTCTCACCATCTTCTTCCTGTGTCTTGTGTACATCTGCGATCTCTGCCTGATGGATAATATTATTCGTTTCATGTGGCCCGCCAATAGCACTCTCTTCTCCGTCGACATTACTAGGCTTGGCTTCTTTTGACTCTAAATCTTCAGAAGATACTGTTTCTGAGCTCTTCTGCTGAAGACGGTTTAGGGAATCCGATTCTTCAAGATGGTCGGCATTGGCCTCTGACATGCCAAGAGGCAACGACTGTGAATCAACATCAGCTTCAGCATTGCCAGAATCAGAAGAAATCAATTCTGTTCCCTCTCTAGAGGCAATATCAGTTCCCTCTCCCTGATCTGGATTTATATCAGGTTTTTTTCTTTCTTCATCTACTTCTTCCGTGGTAGATGTTTGTTCTCTTGCAGGAACAACTGAGCTATCAGTCTCAATCTCTTCTTTTTCATCAGTAGGAGATCGAGGCTTTGAGGATTCAGCAAACTGCAAAGATTGTGTCCTACTTTCCTCACTTTTACTCCCTGCAAAGTCGGCATCGGTATCAGTAGAAGCATTCACATCAACCGATGATGGCAAAGACCCAGAAGCTGCGACTTGTTGAGGTTCACACAAACATTAGTCCATAATGATCATTTTCAAGCTTGTTGGAAATTTAAACATTGAAGAAAAATGGACATAAGTCAAGTTCTAAAGAATTTAAATAAACAAAAAATACATAATTACTTCGAATTAAAATCTACCCCCTAGTCTCCATCTAATCAGTGATTGATACTTATCATGTTAGCCAATACAAGATTCACTCCTTCGAATTAATATCTTACTTAATTGAGAATTATGGAAAAAAAACTTTACGATTATAATGCCCAGCACAGGACACACCGATGAACATTCTCACGAACAAACCACATGAACCAACTACATATACAGCACAAAATATACGCTAAACTTTAATTATAAATCCAAAACAGATTGACATAAAATAAACATAATCACCACCTAAAAAAAGTAAACACCTGCATCAATTAGTACTTAACCCCGTACCATTTCAACATTTTACGAAAACACTTAACTAAATCAACATCACATTTATCTCACACATATATCGAGACAAACTCAACATAAATAATTCCAACCACATAAAAGAAACAAACCTACAGTCAAATAACAGTCTAATAAGCATAGAATTACCTTCACCACCGGCTTTCTCCTCGAAACCAAGAGCATTATCGAAATTCTTCTCGATGTTCTTAACGCTCTCGCTGAGCTTACTAACAGCATCGGAAAAGTCAGGGAAGTTCCCTAAAGAAACTTTCCCACTAAACCAGGACATGCTACAATTTCAATCCCTAATCAATCAAATCCACACCATACTTCCCCAAATCACAACATTAACAACCTGAATTACAATTCAAACCACATATTAGCTCAGATCATAATTGCACACGCAAATTTTAAAATATACACACTATAAATTGGCAATTGAGATAAGATTAATACATGATTCAAATATAAATAAATAAATGCATAAATATATATGATCTGAGAACGAACCTTAACGGCGATCAGATTGTAAAAGTTATGGACAGGGTTTATAGAAACAGGCAGATCGTGCAGGGAGGAGATTTTAATATTTAATTTACGAAACAGATCGATCTGTTTAGGTTCCACGATTTCAAAGCTTACCTGTAAATTGTGTAGCTCTAAAGTACAATGTTAAACGGCGTCGTTCTTGTCAAGGTGAAACTCAGTGAAATGCTGGATGTTTTGCTATTCCAGCCAAATTTAAAAATATTATTGATAATTCATAGATTTTTATCCATTATTTTTTATTTAAAATTTCAGATAGATATTAATTCAGGTGAGATTTTAAAAGATCAAAAATTTTAGAAAATTACTTCTAAATTTTAATAAATTAATAATAATTCATATTGAATACACTCCGGTTTTAAAATATTGTTTAAAATCTCGATTGAATACTCAAATTTTAAAATACAATTTAAAATACTGATTAAATACCCCTGATTTAAAAGTATTATTTAAAATTCTTATTAAATACTCTCATATTTTTAAAATCCAAAAAAAATACTGTAAAATCAGGATTGAATACCTCCACTTAATTGCTTATTTAATGTTATACTAGTATTTTATAATTTTTGTTCTAATATTTTACTTTATTTTTTATTTTTATATACTCTTGTGTCATATATTTTATTTCGTTTAAAAAATTAAATTGATCATTTTTTATTGATATATTAAACAATTTAATAATTTATAATTACTTGTAAAGAAACACTATTACAAAATTTAATTAATCTATTTTCAAAAATAATTTATAAATTGATAAAATTATAAATTATAAATTTATAATAAAGATTTAAAATTAGTTTGACTTGACTTAAAAAATTTAAATCGAGTCTAAATGCTTGTTTGCTCGACACCTAAATACCTATAAAGTTTAAATACCGAGAAAGTATAATTTTATAAATTTGTTTGATTAATACGAATAAGATGAGAGTGTGTTGCCATTTATACTCTAGAAAATATGTCTATATTTGTTATTTTGGTTACCATGACAAATTGACTTGATAAAAATATATAAAAATTTACAAGCTAGCTAAGTTAAAATAAGGCAAGGGCAAATTGTAAAATGGAAATTAATGCAGAGCACAGGTTAAGATTGAGAAAATCTAATTCCGAAAAGAATTAGCAAACCAGGTGCAAACCCTGTATAAAATATTACGTTTGTTTGAGCCGATTTAATCATTAATACAATCATTAATATTTATGAATTGTTTATTTCACCCATTATTACACACATCAATAATATAATCATTAATATTTTAAAAAAATTATTTCACTTATAAAATATTATTGAGGATTTATTTGTCAATATATGATATTATTGAGTGAGATATGAAAATTTAATCATATTATAAAATATATGTAAATGGTTAGAGAACTTGAAATACAGGCTACATCACTTGATTATAAAATATTTTAATACATTTTAATATCTATGCAAAACGATATCAATTGATTAAATTGAGTAATATATACTCGATAATTTTGTCATTTTTATAAAAAAAAATATTTACCAAATGTTTTATCTTATTCTTGTATGACTGACATTCGAAACTGAGAATTTAATTACATATAAATTTTTAATATGTAAGTTCTATGAGAAATATTGTATCACTAACAACATATTTTAAAGTTAATAATGTAATAAAATTAAGATATTATTCTCGATTATCAAAACTATAATTCATTAATTCTAAGGAACAATACATTCATAAATTTATTCTATTTTTAAAACTTCCCCCACTTCCACGAGTATAAAGCTAATCTATCAATTATATAATAGCACAATATATACTTTTCAAAAAATATTTTATTTATTATGAATTTACTGTTACACCCTTCTATTCAATTTATTTTTATTATTATACATTTATAAGTATTTCATATATCAACATTAATTATTATATTACTATATAAATCAATATCTCATATCTATTAATATATATTAAAATATCTAAACAATTGAATTACAAAATAAATAAGAAGATAATACGCTAATAACAAAAAGCCGTCAAGTTTCTCATCATCTATGCACTTTTATATTATTTTTATTTTTTACTATTTCCCGTAACAACATAAAAAGTTATTTTATACAATATACTTATCAATTAATTTATAGAAGAAAAAACTTACTTACTAAAAAATATTTATTTCATCTCATATTTAATACCTAAAAAAATTGAGGGTAAACTAATAAATGTCTGAAGAATTAAAATACAAGATAAATGAGAAGTCGATGTAGTTACTATAATTAAAAAAAACCATTTTTATTATATTCTTACGGTTTCTCTCATAATAGCAATAAAAATTATTTTATTTATTATATTTATTAATGAATTCAATAAAAATTATTTATTAAAATATATAAACACATATAAAAAATTTATTAGAATATGTCCGTGTCTTGCACGAGGTTTAGAGCTAGATCATCTTAATATTAGAGATAGCTAGGTTGGATTGATAGGTTCATCCTCGTTCATCTATAGATGGTGATTCAGAAGCAGTGATGATTATCAGTAGTAGTCAAACTGTGGGTTTTGATGAGCCCAAACGCGAACGTCATATGAAGACTCCTTATCAATTAGAAGCTTTGGAGACATTGTTTGCTGGCACGTTTGTTTCTTTTTAATTTGCATGTTGTATTACATAGATATATTTATTTATTTGGAGTTATGTTTTGTTGTTGTCATATGCATGTTTTAATGGGTGCGCTGATGGTTTGAACAGCTACTAATTACCCGACATTGGCTGAGATGGGAGAACTTGCTCGAAGATTGGAGTTATCAGACACACAAATACGAATGTGGTTTTGCCACAGAAGAAATAAGAATAAGATGGAACGTTCTAGAAATAAATCTCTAAAAGTTTCGGCGGGTAATAAGAGAATGATCAGTTATTCGAGTGATGATGGATCGGAATCGGATTCAGAGTCAGATGCTGACTCTGGCAGAGTTTCTCCCAATGAATATTATGCAGCTGCAGGTTTGTTTTGTTGGTGATATTTGCATGTGCATAGGCCTACTTTTATTTCTTTGTTTTGGATTAATATATTACATTGTAAACCAGGCATAAAGAGTGTCTAATTAAATTTGCGTTCATCTCGATACACCGGATTCTTTTTCTTTCTACGTTATCTAGATATACAACTGATCGATTAGATTACTGTATGACTGTATGAAATTTCCAGTCAAAAGTACAGAGTAACTCTTGTAGGAAGCTATTTGAACATAATAACGTGTTCAATAATCTGTCCTGGTCTGATTATCCACATACATCTTGTACCATCAAGTATATGTTCATTTATATTAATGTTGTGTTTGGTTGGGAAGAATGAGATGAGTAAAAATAAAAGAAATTTATATAGTTAGAATGGAATATTTGGAAAAAAAATGAGTGAGTGTTAAATTTCTTTGATAAAAATTGGGAAGAAAATATATACGAGAGAGAATGGAGCATTCTATCTCAAATTTAGGTATTTGAATTTTAGTTTAAAGTGTTAGGAATGGAATGGAGGAAGAAATGAAAATTTTAAAAATCCACCCACGATATAGTTCAAATCTCATTCTATTCCTTCCTAACTCATTCATTACAACGAAACACATCATAAATGTTAAGTATGAAGTTGGTATCTGTTATCATGTTGCAACTTGAAATGTCCTCTTAACTGCACTCTTCATTGTTGAGAATTTTACCTTCTGAATTGGATCTGTTGTTGCTATGTTTTTTGTTAACCTTTTCTACTGTTGCTTTTTCGACAGCATTGACTGAACATTGCGAACGTTCTGGGAATTCTCCTGATGGTAGGTTAGTCGAGAGATCTAAGCTTAGGAAAATCAAATTGGAATATACTCCTCCTGAAGAGGCTCAAAGTCTGCATTCTCAAAGTTTGATAAAGTCTGCTTGCACTGAATCAGACTTCTCTGCTCACTCCCAAAGAGCGAGTGAGGAGATTGAGACATCAAAAAAGAGTCTCTGCAACCTCGAGGCCGAGCTTGATGAAATGCAGAAGAAAGTACAGAGTGCTAAGAAAGAGATTAAAGGTCTAAAGAGCTGGTTGGGGAAGGATGATGTGATCTCTGCATGGAGATCTGAGGTCACTGCCCTGAAAGCCGAACTTGATGCCTCCAAGATAGAAAAGGATTCTGCAGCTAAACTCTTTGGCGAAAAGCTTAAGGCGAAGAACCAAGAGCTCGAAGACCTTAATCGACAACTAGCCACTGAGAGAGCCCGGCATAAGGAAGAGAAAGATGAGGCATATGCTCGATTTGGCAATGATGTCTTTGCCTTGATCGGGAAGTTCAAAGCAGCTGCATCCTAAAAGCAGCAGAGTTTGGGAGGCAACTGCTTCTCCTACTGAGTCAATTGCTAATGAGTAGTCACACTGAATTTAAGTTTTTCTTTTTGCGCTACTATTGTGATCGCTTCTTTTAATTGTTCATTTATTTGCTAATACTTTCGTAAATTCCTTATCACTATTTATAGTTGGTTTAACCTTACAGTATTTTATATTTTATTTCATTTCTTATTTCTAGTTATATTCTCCACACACCTTGTTAAATTTTATTTGATATTATATTATATATAAATATACTTATATTGTTAAGTATATTAATTAGTTATTTATTCTATTATTTGATTATTATTATTTATTTCAATTTATTCTTTTAATTTTGTGAAATCTGCTTACAATAATTTTACAAATCATAGACTTTCAATAAAATTATAGTGGACAGTTCGAATTTGAATCGAAACAGATATGAGAGGAACTAAATTTCTGAATAATTTTATCGTACACGGGGGAGAGAAAAAATTTGAATCGGAACATTTAATCGATATTTTTACAAATTTGTTCCTCTAAATTATAGAATTTCAATAAAATTATAGTTGATGCAGTATGGACTAAAATCAAAATAAATATAATGAGAACTCGATTTTCAAATATGTTTTATAGGAAATAGTACACGGGAATGGGGGAAAAATGAACTGGACCGTGTTATCAATATTTTTACGTAGATTCTTCCTGTGGATTATATACTTTGAATAAAATTATAGTCGACGCAATTTGAACTTGAATCAGAGTAAATATGACGATAACTTGTTTTTTTGAATATTTTTTTATAAAGGACAGTAAATGAAAAATGGCAAAAACAAAAAATTGACCTGGCCATTTCATGGATATTTTTACATACTTTGCTCCCACGGATTATAAATTTTTAATAAAACTATAGTTGCTGCAATCCAGACTCAAATTGGAGCAGAGATTGCTGGAAACGATTTTTGAATATTTCTTATAAAAGTGAGTTCATGGAAAGCTACAAAAAATTATAGATTATGAGCAACAAAAGCCAAAATGACATAGGTCTGCTCAAGTTATTATGCCAAAATCTGATATGCATGGCTTGATTCCACTAGTACAAACAGAGCAAGATATGGCATAACACAACTCTGTAAAATTTGATAGAATTGAAGGGATAATCTATAATGCTTCTAGAGAGTGGTGATAACAAGTGCAGAAATGAATGTTGTAATGTTTCATATATCAACTGTTATTATGGGCATGGTCTTTTTGAATCATTCATATACTTCTAAATCTTGAATCACTACACATGTTTTAGTTCATTGTGCATTAGAACTCCATCAGGAATAAAGGGTATTGATACTGCCTACCTAGAACTAAATATGCATGCAAGTAAGCTTTGAAATCCACTTAAAGAAGAAAAAGTAAGCTATTCTTTCAGCAAAATGCAAGCTACGCCTCTAGGTGCTGGTATTGTAAAGTCGAACAGAATATTAGAATATATTGACTCTTGTACTATAAAAGATGAAACTTATTAAACCAACACAACAATATCGTTTTTACACAGGTGTTTAGGTGACTTGGAATTTAAAATAATACCATGTGAAAATAGTGTTCCTGTTACTGAGGAAAAAACTTACCACTAAAAGCCAGGAGGAGCAATGATAGAGTGAGGAATACCCTGAACCTTTTTATTCTCCACTTGCAAGTGTACCACAGAGTCCTTAAAATACAAAATCTCTATGATAAACATTTATTTGGGATCCAAATTTCAGAATTCGATTTAAACAAGATAGACGAGCAATAAAATGTAGCAGGTTCTCAATACTTTCAGAATTTATTCATGAACTTAAATTTTGCTTGAGTTACAACATAGATAAACCAAACACATCTCTGGAAAGATTGATTAATTTGTACAGGAAATAGAGCTTCATATATAATCAAGTCAATGAGGTTTACCTTTAATTCATGTAATTTCCAAGAGTTCAGAGTACAGGATCTATCAATGGATGTGAATAGAAGATTGCTTGTTGTAACCATCATCATAGAGATGCTCCATAAGCAATGACTTGATAACAATAAGTCCCTTGTATATGACTCAAATTTACCTTGTAAAGAGACAGGTCTACATAATGATAGCTATCAGGAAGACTAAACAACACAACTTCCAGAGATTTATAGCCCTTCTTTACATTGTTCCACCCATGCATAAACCTCCGTCTATGCATTTTGGAAAAGCTGAGAACGAACCGTCAGGAATAATGAATGAGATGTAATCGGTGAGCGATTCATGTGTTTGATATGTAGATATTGCCTCGAAAGTTTCCTACACAAGGAAAAAGTAAATAAAACTTATTATTCGTGAAACAACGAATAAGATTATGAACTCCGAAGCACTAACGACTACATAGCCATACATAATATGATTTACAGAATTAGAGTTGTAACATCTCAGTAAGGTGTAAATTTTGAGTTTCTCTAGAAGCTCAACTACATAATGAACTGGTGATGAATGGTAGTTTCGCCATAAGTGCAGCATGCCCATAACAGAAGCAAATATTAATTATTTGAGATTTGCAAATTTAGTAGGATAATTTATTATTACGTATAAATAGGTTTTATATATGGGGTTTGGGACTGTGGTTTTCATTCTCTGTTCTTTATATATCTACTGTCTTTCTCCCAGCCTGTAGTTGACGGTCAAAAGAAGAGAGCAAGTCCATATTTTCTTTTGGCTGTTTTTTCGACTGTTAGTTTGGAGTCATACCATTAGCCTCCACTTTATGTATTAGAACTCTCTTTCATGTATTTTTCTGTATCTTTCATCTTGTTTGTTGTTGGCGAGGTCAAGTATGAAGTTCTGTTGTTAACCACTTATGTCATGGACCAACATCTTTGTACATTTTTACTGGTTAACTAAGAGACCACTAATAACAGTTTGCGACACAACTTGCCTAACTATTACTGCTTATATGGACTTGAAATAATTTGTTGTTTACTGGGGAAACTCCAGCTCATGAGAAAATTGAATTGTACACATAGCCCAGACATGTAGCCAGTTTATTAGCACCGTCAGGCTACCAGTTTATCTGCAACTGATCGAAAATTCCTGGGATCTCAAAAAATAGAGAATTTCTTATCTCAATCATTGAAAGTAGATCTCGTGATTCTTCTCAAAGTGGATGTTAGATATATGGTCTAAATTTCAAAATATTGTATGTCATTTGAATTATTACCTCAGACATGATCACCCAAGGAACTGCACCCATTCCGATTAAAAATGATGCTATGTAAGCCTGGTAATAATAGATAAATTAGAGACTAATAGACATGAATTTCGGAACAGAAAGTGAATGTAGCAGAAAAACAAAATTTGGCTCTTCAAGATTTATGAATATACAGAGACTGCTAGTATAGGTACCTATTGAAGCAACAATTTTTGACCCTATTCACCATGATTAAAAAAGAAAAGTAAAAGTAACAAAGATTGTAATCATGCAGAAGCACAAAACGTGAAAAACACTATAATCAAAAATTACTAATAAACACTATAAAGTTGTTGCTTCCATAAGATACCTCCAGAAGGAAAGCAGATCCAGTTAGGGAACAACCAAGAAATGTCCATGTCGCTTATACCAAAAGAAGTGGTCTTCTTCCAGATTTATCCATTAGTACTACTCCAACTATAGTTATCGGAACCTGATACAGTTTTTGTATAATAATTGCTTTGACACAAAGAGATTGGACTGATATAAACTCTACTTTAGCCACATCAAATGAGTACTACAACCAGCGAACCTGGATTACTGCATAAGCTAGTGTTCCAATATTGCCAGTAATGCTTGCACATAACAAACTTACCTCTAATAAAAAGGATCCCCATGTAAGATTCAGTGACAGTATTTCACAGAACTTGAAAAAACCCTTCCTAGCTTACCAGCTTCTACAAAGGTCTGACTCGCATAAAAACTAATTCCATTTATTCCTCCAAATTGTTGGAATATCATCAATTCAAAAATCTGAACCACATTAAAATCTGAGAAAGTTGTATGAAATACGAAACCTTCATCATCCGAATAAACTTTAATTTTATAGTGAATTAGAAACTTATAAGCTAGGATGGAAATAGTTATTTCGGTCTAATGATAATACGAACCTTTTCGGTCCAAGGTCCCATAACGCCACCAAGTTGTACAACTCTCTGCCAACGATGCAGGCAGTGAACATCTGTTTGATTAGGAACTTTGATCAGTCAGACCTTCAACCTACAATAAACTTTGTACAAGCCCCAAACTCAATGGTTGAGAAGTAGTACTCTAGTCTTGATACCCATAATAACCGTGGAGGGGGTTCTATTAGAATAAGGTATCAAGCTATATAAACATTAAAAACTTGCCTACCCTTTTTCAACTTTTACCATGGAACTACCATACTGCAACTTCTAAAATGTCATCCTGATACATTGCGAGGAAATGAGACATTGGTACAAGCAAATCAGTTTATTAAAACACGCTGTTTAACGCTGCATGACGACTAAAGTCACGAAAATTGATTTACAATTATTACTATTATTTGTCTGCAGTTGCAAAATGTCTTCATTATCCATCATAAAATACTCTGATCTAGTACATCAATAAGGCTAATATGCAATAAACGATAAGAGAATAATTTGATCATATACACAATCAATTTTCAAACTATCGATATGTAAGTTAAGGATTAAGATGTTGTAACATAACATAATTAGAGTTGAGTCGTTAAGTATCAGCAGAAGAATCAAGACGAAAGTCTACAACATTTAGAGTCCAATCGTTTATCTTGCAATATATAATAACAGTTAACTATCAGATAATTTTTGCACCAAAACACCAAGATATAATGCTCCAAATTTTCACCATTCTTCCTCCTAGTAAACTTTGATATAATCAAATAATATATTATTCACTAAGTGGTTAATGTTCTAGAATTATTCTATAAATATTCAATTGAAGAGATTCAAATAAGCTCATACTCATGCTTCTACTGGGACTTAAACCCTTGATTTCTTAGGTGGGTATTTCTATACTAAAGATCAAGGATCTTATTATTGTTACTACGCGAACAACTGTTCTGAGCATTCACAAGGAAAAGAATGAAGCTGTTTACCCCCCTCGGTTTTGATACAGAAAAAGGAAAAATAAAAGAAAGACATGTTTTATTCCCGTGAATCTGAACAGTATTTGCAATTAAAAATTTCACTTAAAAGAATAAAGGTTTGGATTTTTCCCAGCAAAATCTCGTTAAAAATTATTTCGTACAAAATTTCCAGAGAAATACTCTGCTCCTGAAATTATACTATCTGCTCCTAAAGTTCCTGTCGGACTTTGATTTTTTTTCAGACATCTATTAGTGTAGATATAAAGCAATTTTTACAGAAGCCTATGTAATATAAGTATGCCAGACATGCAAGTCTATTGTAATCTGTAAAGGCCTATATCTAATCTAATTATCATTTTATCAAAGAAACTTATTTAGTTAAAATTGACCTGTAAAATTTTTGGCTCTTGACATTGATAGCATCTTTGGAAATGGTGATGATCCTGGCTGAATGCTGCCTGCTTTTTTTTCCTGGCGGGGAAGCTCCTCTCACCGAGCTTGCAGCCAGTTTCTTCTATTCGTTACTTCAACCAGATCCCGGAAATCTTTCATATTCTTCAAGAAAATGACAAAGCACATTTGCTTGCATTGTTATGTGTGCCATATCTGTGTTGGCTGCCAAGTTCCAAGAGCATCTATATGCTCCACCCCTCCACAAAATGTGTAATACATCCAAGACATAGTGCACTCCTAAACAATATCAAGGTTTTTGGAAGTTTCATTGCCGACAGGGCACACCGGCACAGTCAGAAATTAGTGTATATTATAGTTGGTATTTAAATAATTTAGTTATAAAGTCAAAATTTTAATTATGTGGCCTGAATTTACAGTTTATGTATAAATTTTATTATAAATATATTTCACATACTATATATGGATACACAAGTGCAAATTCAGGTGGCTCAGTTGCCCCTACCACCATGGTAGCTATCCTCCTAACCAGAATACAGCTTTTGTTCTACTAAATATAGTAGCCAGGAGCAAAGCAATCAAAGCCTGTCATCTTATTTTACATCTTCAAGATGTTTCTATTTAAGTTTGTGAATTCAGCAGAGATATTTAGGCTCTCTGATCCCCCAGTATTGCACCTGAGCTAATAAGTGACGCTCATGACCCCAGAGTCTCCTGCCTGTCTATCTACAATGATAAATGGTGCAAGCAAATACTCGCGGAGAAGAATGAAACAGAGCTAACTGGAAGGCAACTAATCTCATGGCTAACACATTAATTATTAGCATCACATTCACAGCTCTAAAAATAATACCAGACTAAAAATTGTGACAAACACAACTCTCTCATGGAATTTTGTAAATAGCCTAAAAATTGTGACAAACACAACTTTCTCATAGTATTTTGTAAATAGTTAAACATTCAGAATATATTCAGGGATCTCATAGCATTTACTTTGATGCGATCAAACTACATGAAAAGATGAAAACTTATGTAAATGGTTTTAAAATTTAACCACACTTTTATTTATAAAAAGAACATAACATCAACATGTAGATCAGAAAACAACTTAACTGAAACTTGAAAGAAAAAAGAGGTAGGAACCTAACTAGGTAATTGGATTCAAATTGCAATGTTAAAGTAGTCTTGATCAAAGTGATTTATTCGTACATACCCATCTTCACCTCCACTTGAGAAACTTTTTCCATCAGGGTTGAATGCCAATGCATTTATCGGACCAAAGTGTCCTTTCACAGCTCCAATTTCTTCTTCAAGGACCTTGTGATAAAATTTAGCCTCAAAGTCCCCAGCACGAGGATCATTTGTAACAATCGATGCATCCTGACCACCTCCGAGCACGACATGATCAACTAGTGGAGAGAGTGTGACTGCATTAACCGGGCTTTCACTCTTATATGTCTTGACAAGTTTCATTGATCTGATGTCCCAAAGCTTAGCTGATTTGTCGATGGAACCAGTAAGTAACTGTGAACCGTCTACTGATTTTGTAAGTGATGTAACAGCCTTTCGATGACCGGTTTCCTCATCTGACTCATGAATCACTGTCATTGTCTAAACGTCCCAGACACAAACAATACCATCTTCACCACCACTTATTATGGTCCTATTTAAATGTCCCCAGACAGCTCTATTACTTCTTCCTCCAGGTGAGAATTCAACCACAGAATCACCGCACTGTTCACTAGGATCGCTAGCAATGCGTTTGACATGAATAGCAGAAGGCAATACTGTACTAAAGGAGTCTGTTGCAATGACAGCAAGCTTGTCTCCAATGCTAAATTCCACTGATTTCGCATTGGATTTAAATTGAAACGTAAACAGCTCAGCCCCAGTTTGAACATCCCATAGCTTTGTTGTTTGATCCGCACTTGCAGTTATCAAAAGTTTTGAATCCCCTAATTAAGACACAATTTGATCAAGTGAACTACATTATGCAGCTTGGCAAAAAAAAAACATTATGCATGTAGATTACATTATTCATTATTAGAAATTAGAATAATACAATCAGAAAAGTAGAAATAAGATGAGAACATGAGATGCACAAAACTAAAAAATAAATATAGAAAAATTTAAAACACAAGCAAATTGCAAAAATAGATATAAGAAATTTTAATTTATACATTTTTTAAAAATACAATTTCAACCTCGAATATATTTGAATTCTATTAAAGTTATATAAATTAAAAATTTTAAGTTTACACAACAGGAAAAAAAGTTCTACGTGTAATGTAATTCTAAATAAATATAATGTTAGTATAAAACAAACTGAATAATACAAAAAAAAAACCGAATAAAAACAACATCAACAACCGAAAAAGGCAACATTAACAACTGCAAAGGCTCCCGTATGTACACCATGACACTACGTGTGTTAATGTGTAAAATCAGGTTGAAACATATGGGTTAAACTACTATATTAACGGTGGTTTTTGAGAAAAAAGAGATGTGATCCAGGCTGAACCCCACCACAGCCCATCCCAGCCCAGCCCTGGGTCCGCCCATTATCGGATCATTGTAGTGTTTCAACAGCTAGAAGTTGATTACGTGATCGGAGATACTCATCAGGAGTTATTGCCTGATTGTTCCGGTCCTCGTGCTATTATCCGAATCTTTGGAGTCACCAGAGAAGGTTTTCTATACTTACTTGAATTCTTTTCGGTAAAATACAATTTTATAACTCAATTTGATCAAGTGAACGTAAAATACATTATGCATGTAGTAACTGTATTATAGAGAATTAAGAGGGAAGAAAGTTTACTTGAAACATCGCAACCTTAAACAGCACCAGTGTGGCCACGATAAGTGCCTAAGAGCTCTCCAGTATCAGCGTACCAAACGGCGGGGGTTCTGTCTATGGCGCAGGAGAAGAGTACGTCACCCTCCCTGTTATACTTTAGATACGTTAACGGCCTTTCGTGTCCCTTCATCAATATCGGTCTCATGATTATAAATATATATATTTGATTGAGTATAGAGCACAAAGGGAGAAGAGGGAAATTGAGATCCTGATGCAACCCTACCCCTCTGTATTTATATATTTCATATAAATTCCTTTTTAATTTATGATTATGATTTTGATATGTTCCTTTTTTTTAGTAGTGGTATGTTCCTTTTTAATTTATGATTATGATTTTGATGTGTTATTTTCTTTTATATATGAAGTCAATAAAATTTTAAATATAAAATTATTATTAAAAAATTATTATATATATAAAAAAGAATCCCATATATCATCCCAGTTGCTTTTATGTTTAAAATAACAAGGCTCAAGCCCATTGAACTTGCACTACCATAATAGCAAACTGATATGTAAGGGTGCCCATTACCCGACCCTATTTTTAGCCGACTCAACCCGAATTTATCTAAACTGAACCCTTTTTTTTACAGAAATAATTCATTCATGAATTGTAATAAAGTACAATGACTTTTTGAGTTTATTTCATTCTCCAAGTTTATCATCTAACTGAAAAGCACGCATGTTGCTTCCGGACATTTAGACAATAACACCTTAATGTTTGAAAATAAAACACCACCATAGAATAACCTCATTAAAAATCTCACATGCGCAAAATCCTATGAGAAAAATCTGAAAGGGGGAAAAGAGTGCTCTACTAAAAATAAGAAAAAAATATTTAATTACAATGAGACCATTAAATTCAAATTCATGTCTCCATTCATCCACCTTCTCTGGGTGAGTATCAAAATTTTGCTTCCATTCATCTTCTATCTACACACAATAACTCATCTTATTAAATCTGAAAATAAAAAATAAAACCAAACAAAACAAAAAAGTCGATGAAAGTGTAACAAAAAAATATAGTATAAAATTATAGCATAAAACTTTCGATTCATAATTAAAATCATCTAATATGACATAATATCGTCATAAATGACATATAACCACCACATATATGGTCAAAACTATAATGCCCTCTAAATTCGGGATCTAGATTTGAGGTCATCAACCAACCAACAATCAATAACAATAAAATAATAAATCAGAGACGCACTGACCCCGCCAACAACCAAGAATCGCTAACAGATTATAGTATGAAATCAAGCAGTTGAAAACTAAAAGTAAACCAAACCACTTTATTACAAACCACACACTAAATCCAGAACTCAAATCCATAAGTTTAGATAAGTTTTAAGTCTAGATTCAGTTTTATTACACATTCTAACAACAGTCAAACGATAAACATCTACATACTTGGGAAGCCCGAGAAGCGAGCCGCCCCGACATCTGAGGCTCTCTACGTCCGCTAGAGCTATTGATGTGACTCATACTAGAGATTTGACAAGATTTAATAGAGAGCAAGAGTGAGCCAAAGAAATGCTCTGCAAGTATATATAAAGCAATCGAAATAAAACTAGGATATAAAGTCTGAATAAAGAACGAAAATGTAAAACAGTTTATTATAAAACTGAACAGTAAATAAATCACAGTTTATATCGAAATTGAAATAGTGCAGTATGTCAATAAAAATTTAAATAAATTTTTATTCAGAAAAAAAATTTAAAAATAAGTTATTGAACTATACTATTTAAATTTTTATTCAGAAAAAAAATTAAAAATAAGTTATGGAACTATACTTTATATGCACCTTAAAATGCGTGACGGATCTTCTCTCCGAAACGTAAACAAATGAGTGGGACGGAGGGAGTAATTACTAGGAAAAATAAAACTTATAAAAAACATATCATTGAAAAGTAGATGTCATTAACTATTAATTTTTATTTTTATTTTTTTAAAAATAGAAATTAATAATATTTAATTTACGATCAAAGTTAAATATATTTGAATTTTAAAATTTATAAAACGTCACCTTTTTATGCGAAGATAGTAACTGACATTCTATTTCTTTGCATTCATGTTAATATGCCTGTTTTGTTTGAAATTTTCCCAAGTAAATGCCAGACTTTTGGGATTAGTACTATTATGTTCAACTACGACGTAGTTATCATACGATTGCTATGAATTTGTCGAGTAGCTAGTGTACGATGAAGATTAAACGTTAAATAACAATTGAGCTTAATCCATGGACGGACAGGGGGAGCATGAGTGTATGAAATTTCATATATTTATAATTTTTTAAGTTTAAAATTTAGAATATAGTGTATTCAGTTTTCTAAAATTCAATATATTTATTTAAATCTTAGAATCGTTCCCATAATCTTAAAAATTATTTGTTTTTATTTATAAGTACTTACAGCTATATTATATTTACTATCTATATTATATTATAATAACCAAACTAGCAAATATCTTAACCCTTCAATTTTAGGTGAACTGTATAAACGATCCTAATCATTCAATTTTTTATAAAATCTAATTTTATAAATGATATATACCAAAGATACAACTATATCCCCCATAATCCTTCTTTTATACAAAAAATCATACTTATCCTATAATTTTTATTTAATATATCATTAAATTTTATGAATATTAATATATAAACGTCATTGTATAAAAAAATGTAAAAAGAAATTAATACTAAAAGAAATTATCGTATTAAATAAAATATTTAAATTATATAAAATAATTAATATATAATTTATTAATAATATCCGTGCTTTGCATGGGTTATAAGTTAGTATTATTATAACTAAAACATTAAAAATTTTGGTCGGTTAGTACAATACTGGGCCCGATAAGGATAATGTGAACCATAGAAAAGATCATAACCGTCCAATTTTAGGTGAACCATAAAAACGATCTTAACCATTCAATTTTAATAAAATCTAATTTTAAAAAAATATATATCATACATACAACTCTAACCCCCGATAGTCATCTTTTTATACAAGTACTCACATATAATATTATATTATATCTAAATTATATTCTATATTTTCTATTTTAAAAATCATATTTATCCTATAATTTTTATATTTATCTATACTATATTATTATTGTCGAAAATTTAAAAATTTTGGTCGATCGGTACGGTACTAGGCCATGGGCCTAACAATATACATGTCTATATTAAATATAATTTTATTTTAGACATGTTCAATATATATATATATATATATATATATATTAAATAGAATAATATCTATCATACTTAATTTTTATAAGCTCAAATAATATACATATTTATTAAAATTTTATTTATTACATATAATTTTTAATTATTATCAAAATCACTCTTTTAAATAATGTATTATCACTCACATCTTTAATAAACTTATATAAAATATAACAATATAGCATGTATATTAACTTAAATTATTAGCGTTATAAAATTTATATTAAATATCAATAAAAATATAATATAAAAAATAAATTTACTTAAATATTAGTTATCCCGTGCACATGCTATAAACTTGTATATTATGAGTTGGGTATATTAAAATACATATTATTCTATCATCTCCTGGTTTCCAATTAAACAGTTGTATCCATTTAACTTTTTTCTATGTATAATTTACCCTTTTATAATGTATGATATTTGTATACTTTATTCTTATAAATTATTATTTGAAATTTTGCCTCCTATTTTTTTTTTTTTGTGATTTCATCCCTACCTTGATTAAAATTTACGAACAAAAAACATGATCCAACTCTAAAGGGAAAGACAGAGAGAGTACTAGAAATGCAGATAAAGTTATCATGTAGCGAAAAAATGGAGAAAAAAAATGATTGTTTGGTTAAATCTTATTTCAATTTTCATTTTCCGGATAGTTGGAATTTGACATATAGTTTTCATTTTAATATGAATACCTGAAAGACTCCCGTAAATAGTTGAGGTTATTATAGAAGCTAGCCTAGCTTGCTCGACATGAGATAACAATTTTATAAATTCTAAAATCTAAAAACCCAAATATTAATTTTTAATGGATTTGACATAGAACCAAATTTAAATATTAACCCCGAAAATTCCACCAGTTGGCAATATTTTAACACTATTCATGTAAAAATTAGAAAATTCATAGCCACCCAACAGCACACGAACAAAAATATACATAAATCTAAAACAGAGTAGTTGCATCTGAAATTACATTACGCAGATGAGTCGCTATGACACTTAATTAAAAGAAAATATTCCACAATATTGTATAACATAAATATTAGTTGTTATTGTTAGAAAATAAAAAGTTTAAGACATATTTTATATGTGTTCTTGATTTAATTACCGGAAACTAATTATTGGAGGTTGTTCTTTGCTATGATGACTTAAATTTTCATGTTTGAATCTACATTTTCTTAGTTGAATTCATAAAAAAATTGAGTTGAAGTTGCTTGTTTAAAATGGGGTTTGTTCCACATTGAATTTGTAAAGGAAAGATAATAAGTTTATATAACATCTTGTGTTAATGTTATTTACAACTACTAATGTAAGTAGAATACTTATGTCACATGATGCTATTGAGTACTTTATATCTTTTAATTACAAATTTATTTGACTTATTTATATTGATTATTTAATATTAATATTAAATATATTGAGTAAGGATTATTTCAGTTATCAGACTCTATATATATATTGGAATATTAATATTACTTAATCTGAATAATATAAGTAACAAATAAAATCGATCTTGCAAAACTCTATTTTCTTTATAAAACTCTACATCCCACATTGAGTAGAATAAAAGAAGAGCAGCTCAAGATGCCTATATATTGAGGCGTGTACATCTAGTTGTGGAAGACCTCTTGCTTCTCCTACCTCGCATATATAAAGTGCATATGTTTTTGGGCGAACTGAGGTGCTAGTCGATGTTGAGCGCTACGTATTTGTGGACGAAGTACTCTGTGCTATTTTATCTTGGAAGTGATATTGTTGCAACCCAACACAGCGTAATGGGGCAATAATCTCTTCAAGAACAGTCAAGACTTCTTGCAAGACTTGACGACTCAGCAGTTCTATTGGTTCTATCAGTGTATGCATAAAACTTCTGTTAGAGCTAAAGTTTTCTATCTTTTCTCTTATCTTTGTAGTTACTGATTTATATATCATGTTTCGACCTTCGTGCTTTGTTTTGTTTTGTTAATTGGTTTAATCTGCCTGTTCTTGTTAATTGTTTATATAACTGCCCTATTATTGTTGTGTAGTATAAATTATACCCAATAATCTTGAAGATATTATTTGTTATATATTGTAATTAACAAAATGGTTAACGAAATTGAAACTCATGTTGTTAGTGTTACTGGTTCTGGGTCTAGGGTTACTGCATCCATCATTGATTGGACCACGTACCGTTTCCCATAGCCCATTGATTTGTCGAGCATGCTTGATAAATTCGGTGAGAGTGTTGGTTTTTCTCGTTGGCAGAAAAAAATGAAACTGTGGCTAACGGTAAAGGGTCTATGGCCGGTGGTGCAGTATGTTTCACCAGTTGTTGATCAAGAGAAGGCTGACTCTGTTAAGGCTTATGCTATGTGGGGAGAAAAGGACGGAGTGGCTAGGGCTGCAATATTGGCAGCTTTAGCGAACACTCTGTTCGATGTTTACTCATCGGATTCCTACACTGCTAAGCTCTTATAAGAGAAGCTGGACCAGACACATAATACCGACACACAAGGTCTGGAAAAGTATTATGTGGCTCGGTTCCTTGATTTCAAACTGGTGGATACTAAATCCATGACAGAGCAAGTGCATGAGTTTGAGATGTTGGTACATGCTTTGAAGGAGTCTGGAATGGACCTTCCTGATAAGTTTCAGGTTATGTCGGTGATTGAAAAACTCTCAAAGTCTTGGGAAGAGTTTGCTCTCTCCTTGAAAAGACAGAAATGAGATATCACATGGACTAACCTGATGTTGGACATCTCTTTGCAAGAACAACACAAGTCCAAACAAGGACATGTGATGTCTGCTGAACATGGGAGTTCGAAAGTGAACGTAGTGACTGCTGGATAGAAAAGAAAGTCTGTCACTAAGAAGGAAAACACCAAACCTAAAACTAACAAGAACAAGACTAAGAAACCAAAGACAAACAAACCATGTTGGTCTTGTGGACAAGTTGGTCACTAGAGCAAGGACTGTCATGTATAAAGAAAGCAAAGAAATCTGATGTGGTAGCACATGCTAATACTGTGCTTGGAACCACTGGTGGACCTGTGGTTAACATGGTTGTTGCTGAGGCTATTGCTTCTGAAACCAATGACAGGTATGTTACCTACAACCCTACACTACTTTCCACTTATCTGTCAAATGAATGGTTGATTGATACTGGAACTAATGTACATATTTGTACTGATATTACTCTGTTTATATCTTATCAACAGATTCAAGGCATGACAGTGACGATGGGGAATGTTAGTACTACTCAAGTACTTGGAGTAGGAAACGTGGACCTGAAGGTTGCTTCTAGGCGTGTCCTATCCCTACTAGAGTGCATCATGTTCCTGACATTCGTATAAACATAATAAGTGGAAACTGTTTAATTAGAAATAGTTTCGAACTTTCTTTGAAGTGTAATAAAGTAGTCATTACACATACTGGTGTATTTTTTTGACAAATGTTACTTGTCTGATGGATTATTTTTAATAAATGTGGAGCCTGTTTTGAGCAGTTTTATTAATGATAATGTTGTTTCATCTGTAAATTGTGTTGAATCATCCGATTTATGACACTTACATATTGATCATCTAAATTTTGGTGCTCTAAAGAATATAATGAATTTAGAGCTGATTCCAAAGTATGTCATTGAAAAGAAATCTAAATGTCAAGTGTGTGTGACTACTATACTAACTAGGAAACCCTTTCATAATGTTGTTAGGGATTCAAAATTTTTAGAATTTCACACAGACATATGTGAATTCGGTGGTGTTTTGACTAAGGATAATAAAAGATATTTCATTACCTTTATAGACGATTGTAGTATATACTGCTATGTTTATTTACTTAAACATAAAGATGAAGCACTAGAAAAATTCATTATATTTAAAACTAAAGCTGAAACATAAACTGGTAAAGTACTTAAACGTTTGAGATCTGATAGAGGTGAAGAGTATACGGGTACCTCATTTAATGAATTTTGCAAAAGCAATGATATAGTTCATGAGGTGACTCAACCATACACTCCTGAGTCTAATGGGGTGGCAGAACGAAAGAACAACACATTTAAAGATATGATTAACAATATACTAATTAATTCTGGGTTGCCTAAGTACATGTGGGGAAAGGCTCTGAATACGGCTTGCCATATTCTGAACAGTATCCTTCTGAAACATATTGTAATATCCAGTATTTTTTAATAATAAAATAGATTAATAATAATAATAATAAGGGATTAAAATTGGATAGAGATTAGGAATTAAAATTAGATTATAATAATGGGTTTTCGAATATGGGTCGGATTTGAATAACTAAACTGTAGTAGGTTTGTAAATTAGGGTTTTAGAACTTTATATATAGATTGAGATCTTCTTATTCTTTGATATTCTTCTCGAGCCACAAAAACTAAACAGTTGTAAATCTCTCTCATATAAATCTTGATTATTTTTCTTCGCCTTTGATATTAAAATTCGTAGGATTTACTATACACAACTCAGCCATCTTGTAAAATTCGCAAACAATTCATCGTTAGTCAGAATTCATTAATTCTGGACTTTTCGGAAAGATCTTTTCGTTCTCTACGACTTTCGTGGTTTAAGTTTTTTGAGAAAATATCGTTTAGATGGTCAAAAAGGTGAAATACAGATCTGGGCAGAATTAGAGTTACGAAGAAGTTCGACGTTTGAGACGTTTGAGATGTGATATTTTCGATTGGGTGCTAAGAATTGAATATATATAATAGGATGTTATTAATTCTTGATTTGCGAGATTGATGTAAGTTTCCGATTGACCTTTCTGGTGTTTTTAAAATTATGTGTTATATGTGTATATTTGATTATAAAATTTTGGGCTAAGTGATTATATTTTGAAGTGACGTGTATTATCCGTATATGTGTTGTGTGTCAACAGTAAGTTTGGAACTTTGATTTATGTCATGGTTTATGAAAATAAGAATAAGAACTTAGGACCGAGTTACCGAGTTTTAGTGACAGTTTTTTGAAAATTTAGGACCGTTATCACCGGGTTGTAGTGGTCGTGGCATAGATTATGGGTTTTGAATTATTGTTGTTTATGTGGTTATCTGTATCGTATGTATCAAATAAGAATATGAAAGTGTATCGAAAATTTATGTGTATAGTTATCGTATTATCGGAAATTATTTTGTTATATGTATTACTTGTTACTTGGCCCGACTAGTTGGATCGATTGGTTACTTGCTGGGCTGTGTAGCTCATTACTTACAATTTTCAGGTTCGGTGTAAGAAGAAGATGGAGTGCATTGGATTTCGAGGATCTTAGATTTGAAGTAGAATATTGGATGGACTTATCATTGTTAGCTGTGCTTTTGTAATAGTTAGCTTTGTAATAGAGTTTTTGGATTAATAAATATAATTATTTTAGATTTTGTAAGATTAACGGCCCGAAAAGGGCGGGCTGTTACACATATGGACAAGACACCTTATGAGTTATGGAAAGACAAAAAGACTAGTTTAAAGTATCTTCGTGTGTGAGGCTGCCTTGCAAAGGTACTTGTCCCTGAACACAAGAGAAATAAACTAGGGCCGAAAATTATTGATTGCATCTTTCTAGGCTATACTGAAACCACTACCGCTATGAGATTTTTAGTGTTAAAATATGACATAGATGATATAGTAGCAAACACTATAGTTGAGTTTCATGATGCAACATTCTTTGAGAATGTGTTCCCTATGAAGACTAATATACCTCAGGATATTTCTGATGATGATTCCACTCGCACATCGAATTTCATTCCTGATCATGTGGAAATGATGACAAATGTGGGGGCGGATTCTGCTAGTAGCTCTACTCTTAACGAAGTAGAGGAACCTTGAAGGAGTAAGCGTGTAAAAGTGGTTAAGGACTTTGGAAGTAATTTTATCACTTACAATGTCGAGAACGAACCTTTAACTTTTCGGCAGGCCATGGACTCTTCAGAGTCAAGGCACTGGAAATGTGCCGTAAAGAGTGAGATCGATTCTATTGTTTCTAATGAAACATGTGAGTTGGTTGATCTCCCTCCTGAGTGTACTAATATAGGATGTAAGTGGATCTTCAAAAGAAAAATGAACTCAAATGGCTCAATAAATAAGTATAAGGCTAGGTTGGTAGGTAAGGGTTTTAGGCAAATGAAAGGCATTGACTATTTTTATACATACTCTCCTGTTGCAAGAATGACAACAATTTGAATACTTATAACATTGACTTCCGTACATGGTCTTATCATCCATTATTTAAGAACAGTCAAGACTTTTTGCAAGACTTGACAACTCAGCAGTTCTATTGATTCTATCAGTGTATGCATAAAATTTCTGTTAGAGTTAATTTTTCTCTTTTTTCTCTTATTTTTGCAGTTACTGATTTATATATCTTGTTTCGACCTTCGTGCTTTATTTTGTTTTGTTAATTAATTTAATCTATCTATTTTTGCTAATTATTTATATAAATGCCATATTGTTGCTATGTAGTATAAATTATACCTTACACTTGTTACATAAGATGGGCAGACATATGCCTGATTAAATAAAAAAGGTACCAAAGAAACCGGGAAAAAGGACTGAGAGAATTCACAAGTAGGACATGTGAAAGCTGTGCATGATATTGTAATTATTAAAGACAACAACTTGTGAGAGAATCCAAACCCTAGCAATTGGCCTTAGCACATGAATGTAGAAAAATAAATCCATCCAATTTAAAGTAGCAGTAGTAGGACCATTAATAACTGAGAGCTCGTAGGTGTTCAAGGACAGATATATACATGACTTGTGTATAGGTCTAACATTTTCTGACTTCAACTCATATTTGCAGATATATGTGTCCTCATTCATTCTTATCATTTATTAATAGCGATAAAAAAAATTCTTCATATTTTATGTGAATATAGAGATCGGCTCATTCTTAATTATAATCATTAAAAAATTCTAAGATTTTTATTTCAAATATTTATTATCTACTACGAATATGTATCATCCACCATACATGACTTTTAACAATGATTCTTTTCAGAAAAAGAACGAGATGACTTGGGAGCCATTTTCAAGTTTAATGAATTGTAGTTGTTTGAGTACACATCCGTATATTCTCTGAAACATATTTTCAAGTCAGACAATCTTTCATCATTAATTTTTCAAAACAAACACCTAGCTAGTCGAATTTTGAACAGGAAATATTGCTAGATTTTAATTGATTCCGGCCGGGTAATTCAATAGTGATCCTATAATTTTATTTGGTTTTTGAAGATTGTATATACAATTATACAAATGAGACATTTTAGCCAGGCGAAACAATATTAATTACTGAACTGAAACTTAACCACCAATTAATTGTTTAAAAGCAAAGAAAATACACAACGCAGAAGAAATATCCTGAAAAATTAAATTTATACTAAAATTTCATTAAGCGAATAATTCACATTTCTCAGCAACAATAGGTTTAAGAAAATTGAACATCTGTAATATGAAACTTTTGGAAGAAACGATACTGTTACTTTAAGAAAGAATAAGAAACATTAGTGATTTGACAGCAGTATAAGTCCATGTTGCATATATATATATATATATATATATATATATATATATATATATATATATATATATATATATATTGAACTCCTCCAGATCTGAATAATGTTCGAAGTAAGGAAAGTACATTTTAATACTGCGAATATTGGTCTTGTGATTCATCGTAGCTTGTAGGTAACATATATTATATATATAAATTAGAAAAATATATACAAATTTTAATTTATAATTTACTTATTAGATGATTCAAACAGACTCATTATCCCACTATTCGATCTAATTGATTCATTTACAAGTCTATTATAATGCTTCTACTGTTTTACACGGGTAAAGTTAAAAAAACGGCTCATTTAATTTAATTAAAAAGTTCAACCTTCTGTGCATAAAATATTAAAATATAAATATATACATTTGTAGTAGTATAGTTTCAAAGAATTTCAGCCCAAACTACTACTAACAACGAAAAAAACAAAAACTTAGCCCATGCTACTGGTTAACACTGTCTTTCAGTCTTTCACCAACACAGCACCGCACCATGAATTATACATGTAGATAAGAAAAACCGGCCTTCTGGTCCATAGCGAGACTGAGCGGAGCCACTAAACTTGTTCACTTTTCTTCTTGGAACAACCCATAATTTAATATATATTTGTCAATTTTTTATGTTTTTATTATCAATGTACGTACCTTTGTTTCTATTTGACCAAATATTTAACCCTTTTCATTTGTACAAGTTAAAACTGATAATCTTAATGTTAGTTCTTATTAGAATATATATAAATAGTCAAGGGTTTGACTTTTCGTGTTATTCCCCCCTTCATCTAGAATTTACCACAAGACCCATGACACCGTAATGAAAAATTGGTCTATCTTCAAGTTGGATGCTCTATGGTTAGTGGAGTATATGAATGTATGATAGAATAGTGGGCCCATCCCCTAAAATTAGGAAAAAAAATCAGAAAAATACAAATGTTCCTTAAACAGTCGACATATGGTTGCCATATTTTGACTATTTGCACAACGGGGGAAGTGGATATATAAAGCGAATTAAGATGCTGAGCCTTTTTATACAATGTTCATTTTTTCACAAAACCTTTTGCACAAGATTGTAATGTAGTATTATTATCTAACCAGACCATGCATGCAAGTCCAACACTTTCAAGGATCCAGAAATTCAAGACCATACTATATATGAACCATCCACATGTACATTATGTAGTTTAACATAAAAAGATAGTATTAATTATATGATCAAACTAAACTCTCATATTAATATTTTGAAATTTAGAAAAACCGATAATTTAACAAATATTTGTATCCTATCTATCCCTGAAAGTTGCTAACTATATACAGTAACAAAATTTCATCCATATCATGAGAAGAAGGGAAGGACCTGCGCTACTTTGCAGATTCTGAAGTCTGAACAGGGAGGGAGGTGATCGAGGAGATAATTTATTTGGAAAGATCACAAAAGAGTGAGCATAAAGAAAAAAATAAAGTCACTTAAAGTGGGCTAGTAGCCTAGTACTGGTACTTTTATATAGTACTTTTTTCCTTCTGAGCTTCTCTGTATTCTGAATTTTATGATATCACGAGGTTCTACTTTTATTCTTTGTTTTAAAGATTTTATATGCTGTAAGAAAAGTGTTAAATTACTTCTCATCTTTTGTTTAGGACTTGAAATAAGAAAAATGATTATCAACTGATTTTTGAGATCAAAAGTGACTTATTTTACAGGGCACAAAAAAAAACATGCAAACTGAAGAAAAAAATAACACGGAAATTGAATAAGGCTTGTGAGTTTTTATCATATCATGAATAAGATCAAAATTCGACATTCAACAAAAATAAATATGTGAGTCAGGAGGTAAATGCGTGCGAAGGTAATTAGCCAACTAAGACCTCTATTAACCATATAACTCTAATTAGAAACCAAAATAAATGTTAGCATTAGCTAGTTATTTACTCCCTCCGTCCCGGCCAAATGTTTACATTTGATCCGGGCACGGAGACCAAGGACAGTGGAGTAATATTATTAAAATAAATGAAGTAGTGGGTGCAATAGTGATTTTATTGTTAAAATAAATGAAGTAGTAGGTGTAATAGTGTAAAGTGTTGAAAAGATGGAGTGAAGTAGTGGATGTAATAATGTATTTTATTGTTAAAAGTTACTATTTTTAGTAACGCAAAGAATTGGGTGGGACGTTCCAAAAAGAAAAGTGTAAAAAATTGATTGAGACAGATGGAGTAATTAAAATTGGTTGATCAGCAATAATAATCAAAACTGTAGTCTGGGTTAGTTACTATTATTAGAATAATAATTATTGCAAAATGGTGAGTAAGAGTTGGAGGCCCTGTTTTTTTTATTTGTCGTTTTAATTTTTGACATAAGGTGTTTGACTGTATATTAAAAATTATTATTTTTAATTAATTTTTTTTGTAAATTAAAATTTTGATTACATATTTTTATTTAAAAAAATGAGAAATAATAATTTTAACTATACAATTAAAACTCCTAAAAATATATGTTAAAAAATCAAATGTCAAATAATAAAAAACAGGGGAGTACATGTTACTATCATATACTATAAATGAGATCTTAACATCAAATATTTAATATTCAACGAGATGAATCATGATCATACAAAGGCACACCACACAATCACATCCATAACTCATGGTTTGCAGCAAAAAACAAAAATTAAAAAATATGGACCGTCGGTTATAATTTCAATCTTACAACCATTTTTTACCCTTCCATTTATTGAAGTAAATTTGACTAAAATCTCTGTAAACAAATGAACACCGTAGCAAACTTAAAGTGTTTATATTAAATTCCTATAGGAAGTATCATTTTCTTGATATTTAAAATTAATAGGAAGTATGAAATATTGTTTGATTACTTATAATACATAGGAAGTATGAATAATTATGAGGGGGTGAGTAAGTAACTTTATTTTATAGGTATTCAATTTTTTTGAAAGTTACATTTCCTTAATTTTTGTAATCAAAACCAATATATATACTTCTCACAAACTTCAAATGCCTACGTATTGAATGATTAACCAATCGAGCTAGCCATTTTTCAACACAACCATTTAATAAATTATTCAGTCGAATGTGGAAAACCAATGAGCTAGCCATTTTTCAACACAGCCATATATACAATTTTACATACATTATATATATATATATACATTATATATATATATATAAACAAACATAATTAACTAGACAATTAAAAATGAATGATTAATTAATAACAGAAAGAAACAGCATCCTGTTGGAGTACTTGCCAGTAGTTGAGTTTTGTAGAAATTCCTACCTCCACATCGTAACAACAATTATATTATCAGACGGTGAAGTCCTACCAGCCCCCACTCATGCCAACCATTAACTAAATTGCCAATAATAATAAATTTTTCAATCTCTCTTTCTGATGATAAAGTAGTGGTTGCTTGTTTTATATTCTTGAATGAGATAGGCCCACTTTAGAATGTAACTATATATTTAGTTTAAATATTGCTCTTAAAAATCAGTATTTATTTATTTATTTATTTATTTATTTATATATAATTATTTAGTGTATATACTTCAACTTAATATTCAATATTTTATAATATCTATGTTTTTTGTGTATTTATTCTATTTTATCTATACTTATCATCTATATTTATTCATAATATAATGAAATGGTGTACATAATATTATTATATATATATATATATTAATTATAATAAAATTTCAGTAATAAGATATATAACAGACAGAATTACATATTTCCATATTTTTTTAGACTTGCATTTGATAGGCTCATGCACCACTTGTTAACTTCATCATCAATTGTTTCACCTCCATTCCCCTCTTCATACTCACATACAAAAAACCAAAATAGTCAAATTCTCCTCTCAGGCCTCAAATAACCATTTTTATAAGTAGCTAGCTAGACACCGTGTACGTATATATAGATGATGGTGGTGGTGATGATTCTAGTACTGGGAGCAGAAGATCACAAGGCTAATTTATACTAACTAACATGGGAGTAGTCCTTGGCATGCATCATGTCGTCTAACCCTCCAAATCCAAATTCAACTAAAGATTTCTTTGCTTCTCCAGCTCTATCCCTTTCTCTCGTATGTATATTATTAACTCATCACCTAATTTCAAATTTATAATATTAATTATTATTCGATATATACCTCCATGAAAAATTGTTCCGATCGATGCATAAAAATATAAAGTAGCGAAGTGCTAATTTTGTGAGCATGACTACAATATTTAGATGTCGAAATGTTTTTATAATTAATGACAATTTTTGATTTTGTTGATGATCGAGGAAAGGCTGGAATATTTCGACATGGCACGGGGTCAGGAGCTAACGCGGATGTGGAGGAAGGCGATGAAGGAAGCGGTGGAGGTGTGAGAGGAGCAGGTAGTATTAGTAAAGACACTGTGGAAATTAGTAGTGAAAACTCCGGTCCAGCAAGATCTCCCTCTGATGAAGATTCTGATGGAGGTGGAGAGCAAGACGAGGACATTAATAAAAACAAGAAAAAGAAGAGAAAGAAATATCACAGACACACCGCTGAACAAATTAGAGAAATGGAAGCGTAAGTAATCATTATGTCTACCTTAATGATCTATTATGTTTTTGCTAAATATTGGAGTTTACCGTAGCATATTATTTGTTGTGATCGAGTAATAGATATATATGCACTATTATTTTCACATCCTCATCGATACTTGCATACTCATTTTGTTGCTACTAACTGGAGTCATATATATATATATATATATGAAGATTTACATGACAAGAAAGATGCAGCTAGCTAGCTGCATGGAGTTCAATCTTATTTTCGAACACTTTCTTATTCTTCTCGTTTGTTTGTTAATTAGCTACGATATGCGGTAACAATTAAAAGTTTTCTTTCAACATTTACTAATTAATTACGAAATTTATTTCTTAGGGGCCATTTTCTATCCAGGCATGTACTGTACCATGATTGTTTCGGTTACCAATTAAAAACTTGTATGCATATAAACATAAACATGTATACATACATACAAGTATATATATAGGTTTATTATACTATGCGATGTTTGTTTAGGTTAACATAAACATATATACATATTAAATCATTCTCCCAACACCTCCACGTACATGAATATGAATATGAATATACCATAAAATGTTCTGAAAGAGAAACTTTTATTAACTCTAGCTAGCACCAGAAGATTGGATTTCATATATGGGTAAATATGCATAGTGCTGTATTTAACTACAGGCTATTTAAAGAATCACCCCATCCGGATGAGAAGCAAAGGCAAGAACTGAGCAAACAACTAGGTCTGCATCCTAGGCAAGTCAAATTTTGGTTTCAAAATCGTCGAACACAAATTAAGGTATAAGTACTTATCTTTTTTGTGTCTATAGTTTTAAATATCTTCTCATGCAATTTCTACATATATGTTAGTCATATTTAATTTCGCTATATTAAAATAAATGTAGCTGTGTTGTTACAATCTGATGTCAAATAAAATGTTAATAATTTTTCTAATAAATATATGGAAAATTTGGATATATAGATACATTTTAAAACTAGCAGCTATTGTGTACGTGCATGACTACTGCAGGCAATTCAAGAACGGCATGAAAACTCATTGTTGAAGACAGAAATGGATAAGCTTCGCGATGAAAATAAGGCATTAAGAGAGGCCACAAACAAGACTTGCTGTCCTAATTGTGGTACTGCTACCTCTAGCAAAGACGACGCTGCGTTAACTTCACCCGAAGAGCAACAATTAAGGATTGAAAATGCTAGACTGAAAACTGAGGTAGCAAACACACACATTGATTTAATAAATTTTTAACTGATAGAGATTTTGATAAATGTGTCTCAACAATTTTATACCAACTTGTAGAATGAAAAACTCCACGCATATATGGGAAAATACCCATCAGGAACATCACCAACTACCTCAACCTGCTCAGCTGAGATGGATCAAACTGGAAAAAAATGTTCTTTAGATTTTTACAGTGGCAATTTTGGGCTAGAAAAATCACGAATTGTAGAGATTGTTAATCAAGCTATAGAAGAGCTCAGGAAGATGGCTACAGTAGGTGAACCACTATGGATAAGAAGCTTTGAGACTGGCCGGGAGATACTTAATTACGATGAATACATGAAAGATTTCTCCGTTGGACAGTCAACCAAAGAGCTGACAAAAAGATCATCTGTTGAAGCTTCAAGAGAAACTGGAGTTGTATTCATGGATCTTACCACACTAGTTCAAAGTCTAATGGACGTGGTAAGTTTGTTCAGTAATGCGTTAAATTGAATATTATTAACTTAAAAAAGTCCAAAATGTATTTTTATTCATGGACAGAAAAGTACATGTGTATCTAAGAACAGGTGATGTTCTTATAGAATCAGTGGCAGGAATTGTTTCCTTGCATGATCTCCAAAGCAGCTACTATAGATGTTATCAGCAGTGGCGATGGTACTAGTAAAGATGGAGCGATTCAACTGGTAAGTAATGCGATCATATATTTTGTAATTTTTTGGATTATTGCTGATAAAACCTAATAAGATCGGGAGCCAAGCCCACCATTTACCCAACACACACACACACACACACACACATATATATGATTCTCTTGAATTCAACTCCTACTTCATAAACAAAAAATTAACTTTCATTCATGTAAATGAAGTAGTAGTTGAATTCAAGAGAATCCTCTCTCTCTCTATCTCTCTCTATATATATAGGATTCTCTCGAATTCAACTCCTACTTCATAAAAAAAAAAAATTAACTTTCATTCATGTAAATAAAGAGGAAAATCATTGGATTTTAAAGTTCTTATAATTCCCTGCAGATGTTTGCAGAGATGCAAATGCTTACTCCTATGGTGGCTACAAGAGAAATTTATTTTGTTCGACACTGCAAACAATTAAGTACTGATCAGTGGGTTATTGTTGATGTCTCAATAGACAATGTCGAGAAGAATATCGACGCATCATTGCTAAAATGTAGAAAACGTCCATCAGGTTGTATTATTGAGGACAAGTCAAATGGCCATTGTAAGGTAAAAATGTTATTTATGAATTATAGCCGGCCGAAAACATGAAAATTGATCAGATCTTGATTCATAGATTGCTATGTCAGGTGATCTGGGTAGAACATCTGGAATGCCAGAAGAGTTTGGTACACACATTGTATCGAACAATTGTTCATAGTGGAATGGCCTTTGGTGCAAGACATTGGATAAAAACACTGCAGCTGCAATGTGAGCGCTTGGTCTTCTTTATGGCAACTAATGTCCCCACAAAAGACTCGAGTGGTGAGCCTAGCTGTATATAGGTTAATCCTTTCAAAAATGATATTTTGTCATCTAATTTCATGTGTCCATCACTTCTCTAATATAAGGTGTTACGACATTGGCCGGGAGAAAAAGCATTTTAAACCTGGCTCAAAGAATGACAAAGAGTTTCTATCGCGCTCTAGGAGCATCAAACAGTAATACCTGGAACAAAACCCCTAGTAAAACAGGAGACGACATACGAATAGCATCCAGGAAAAACTTGAATGACCCTGGAGAACCCCTTGGAGTCATATTATGTGCAGTAACATCTGTTTGGCTGCCGGTCTCTCATCATGTTCTGTTCGATTTCTTAAGGGATGAAACACGACGAAATGAGGTCTTGACTTAACCCTCTAACATATATTTTATTATCGAAAATGAGTAACTACTTACATTTCCCTGTAAAAATCTGCATTTATTAATCCAGTGGGACATTATGTCAAATGGAGGTCCAGTACAGACCATTGTAAATTTGGCTAAAGGTCAAGATCGAGGCAATGCAGTAACTATCCAAGTAAGTTGATTCTAATTGGCACAACAATACCAGTAAACTCTATTAATTCCCACTAAAACTTATATTTTCCAATGAAACCAGGAAATAAAGCCAAAGGAAAACAACATTTGGATACTCCAGGATAGCTGCACAAATGTGTACGAATCAACAATAGTCTATGCACCTGTGGACATCAGCGGAATGCAATCTGTGATAACCGGCTGTGATTCAAGCAATGTATCTATAATGCCCTCAGGCTTCGCTATCCTTCCGGAAGATATTGAATCAAGGCCTCTGGTGATATCTTCTAGGGCAGAGGACAAAAGCACAGGAGGGTCATTACTTACAATTGCTTTTCAAGTACTAATAAGTGAATCTCCAACAGCCAAACTTAGTATGGAATCTATAGAGTCTGTTAACAATCTAATATCATGTACATTGCATAATATTAAGACAGGGTTGCAGTGTGAAGATGGGTGATTGATTGCTCCCTTTCTTTTATTAGTAGAGGCAGCATCACTAGTTACTAGTAAAATTTATTGTGATCATATTTTTCTCTCTATTCATTGAGTTAATATCTAAATTGTTATAAGAAAAAGCTCCCTCGTCAAGTTAACTTCCAAATTTTCACCATTCTTCCTCCTAGTAAACTTTGATATAAATAATCAAATAATATATATTATTCACAAAGTGGTTAATGTTCTAAAATTATTCTATAAATATTCAATTACAGAGATTCAAATAAGCGCATACTCATGCTTTTACCAAGACTTGAACCCCTTGATTTCTTAGATGGGCTATTCCTATGCTAAAGATCATGGATCTAATATTTGTACAACGCGAACAACTGTTCTGAGCATTCGCAAGGAAAAGAATGAAGCTTTGTATCCCCTCGGTTTTGATACAGAAAAAGGAAAAAGAAATGTTTTATACCCATGTATCTGAACAGTATTTGCAATTAAAAATTTCACTTGCAAGGATAAAGGTTCGGATTTTCCCAGCAAAATCTCGTTAAAAATTATTTCGTACGAAATTTCAGAGAAATACTCCGGTCCTGAAATTGTATTATCTGCTCCTAAAGTTTCTGACGGACTTTGATTGTTAATTCCAGACATCTATTAGCGAAGATGTAAGGCTTTTTTTACACAAGCCTATATAATATAAGTATGTCAGACATACAAGTCTATTGTGATCCGTAAAAGCCTATATCTAATCTAATTATCATTTTTATCAAAGAAACTTATTGAGTTATAAATTGACCTGTAAAATTTTTGGCTCTTGACATTGATAGCAGCTTCGGAAATGGTGATGATCCTGGCTGACTGCTGCCTGCAATTAGGTGAATCCTGCCTGCTTTTTTTTTTCTGGCGGGGAAGCTCCTCTCACTGAGCTTGCAGCCAGTTTCTTCTATTCGTTACTTCAACCAGAATACCAGATCTTCTTCAAGAAAATGACTAAACACATTTGCTTGTATTGTTATGCGTGCCATATCTATGTCAGCTGCCAAGTTCCAAGAGCACCTATAATCTATATGCTCCACCCCTCCACAAAATGTGTAATACATCCAAGACATAGGGCATTTCTAAACAATATCAAGGTTTTTGGAAGTTTCATTACCGAGAGAGGCATAGTCAGAAATTAGTGTATATTATAGTTGGTATTTAACTAATTTACTTATAAAGTCAAAATTTTAATTATGTGGCCAGAATTTACATTTTATGTATAAATTTATTATAAATATATTTCACATACTATATATGTATACATAAGTGCAAATTCAGGTGGGTCAGTTGCCCCTACCACCATGGCAGCTATCCCCCCTAACCAGAATACAGCTTTTGTTCTACTAAATCTAGTAGCCAGGAGCAAAGCAATCAAAGCCTGTCATCTTATTTTACATCTTCAAGATGTTGCTATTTAAGTTTGTGAATTCACCAGAGATATTTAGGCTCTCTGATCCCCCAGTATTGCACCTGAGCTAATAAGTGACGAGGTTGCTCATGACCCCAGAGTCTCCTGTCTGCCTATCTACAATGATAAATGGTGCAAGCAATTACTCGCGGAGAAGAATGAAACAGAACTAACTGGAAGGCAAATCTTCTCATGGCTAACACATTAATTATTACAGTCACATTCACAGCTCTATATCTTGCTGTTATACAGACCAGACCATATAAGCTGCTTTTTTTACAGAGTTTAGAAAGATGATGGATATATAGTTAGATATGTATTCTTAAATTCAACAAGTTGACTGAAATTGATACATGATTTGGGAATAAAGAATGCCCCTAATTCTTAGAAATGCTTTTTGCAGAAAAATATTGCAAGATCTACGACACAGACATTTGCTGTTGGCTAATTATAATTAAGAAATTCTGTAGTAGTTATGAGCAATATCAATTACAAAAAAAAAAAAAATCAATCATAGTCCCAAAATAATATTACAGCAAAGTCCGGAAAACTGCTGTCATTAGTTGACAGCAGTTTTCAGCAAAGTTAATTTTTTGAACAGGATGAGAATGATATTTTTTTTCTGAACATTCTTTATACACGAAAGTTGAGAAAGATAAGGAAAATTGATTTTCACTTTTCTGTCCAATCCCAACAGACACACCCTTAGGTGGCACCGTGGCTCTTGGGGGAAGGGGGTGGAATGAAGTTGAAATTATTTTGTGGACATTCATGCCAAGCAAAAAGAATTTTTGTGGATTTTTTCCTCCATTCATTCAATGTGTTCAAATAAAAAGTCCATTCCACGCAGTTTTCCGGACACTCATTCTTTTTCTGTCCAAAAAGAATTTGCACTTCAAATTTTCCTCCACTTCCACAAACAACTACAGCTCCCATGAAATCCATTTGAGCTTTATTTAACACATTGCTACCTATTCTGCACTTGGATGGTTATAATTTTTTCAGCTAACTGTTGATCTAATATCATATTGGATGTGATACTACTTTTATGTATTACTAGCACTAAAACATTATGCTGTTTAGCAACAAACTGTACATGTTCACACACAAAACGCAAATTTGTAACCTTAATGTGTATAAACATGAATCTTAATTACAGTAACCAGTCCGCTTCTTTTTCAACTAATCAGGTATCTTTCTAGGCTCCTAGCTAAAACACATTAAAAAGTCATAAACAGATCAGTTCACAACAATCAATCAAAATTACCAAAAAGAACTTCAATAATACTGAAATATCTCAAATCCCGAAAACAAGTAACCGAACACACAATATTCCATTAAACAACATGAAAATCCACAATGTAACAACAATAAGTCAAAGAAAACAACCAGAATTCTCCCTCAAGCCTGCGCAGATGCCAACGGAAGTCCAAGCTCCTGAGGCACAACCTCCTTCTTAGGAGCATTTCTCGGGGGAACCGGAATAGCAAGAAACGTCTTAGTCTTACTAATAGGCCTACATTTTTCAAGCTGAACATAATCACCCACTTGAAACTTATTATCCGGGTCATGAGCTTGAAACTTCTTCTTCTTCCTCACTCTACGCTTGTACTTAGGATGTGGGGCCAAACGGGTCACCTCAACAGACACAGTCTTGTCATTAGTAGCACAAACGACCCGACCCTGAAGTGACCTCATGGCCCGAATTGGGGGAGTGAAAGTGAGGGGACGAGGGGGTTGAAAACAAGTGGGCTTTGAGAGGAGGGGAAGTGGGGTTGGGCCATGGAGAAATTGAGAGGTGAGAGTTAGGGTTTTGAATTGGGAAATTGGGAGTTGAAGGAGAGACATTTTTCAAGAGGAGCTTGAATGGATAAGAGATGATCAAGATAGGGGGAAGAGGAGACGTAGTTCCTCCAGGGGTTTTGTTTTCTTCTATGATTTCACATTTTATTCAAAAAAGAACACAGTATAATTTTAAAAATTCTATTTAAATATTAGTAAAAGTATTCTTTTATGTAATTTATGGTTATTGTCTTAACTAATTGACCCACACTTATTTTTTTACGTTATTTTTTTGAAAAAAGTATTTATATTTAAAAACTAAATTTTAAAATTTATCTATTTTTTAAAAATAAGTATTTATCTATAAAAAGTATATTTTTCATAATTTTAATTCGATAACTTTTATATTTATATTAATATATTTTTCATTTGAATAAATTAACTAATTTTTTTAATTTACATATAACTGTAATATGTAGAATTAAATGTTTATAATAATTATTTTACAAATAGTATAACATATATTTAAAAGTTTTTATTATAAATATTTATTGTAGGATAATTTAAAAAATGCTAAGAATATAAGAAGTAAAAATATCTAATGGATGTTAAAAACAAAAAGAGAGATAGTGTAAAATAAATTAATAGAAATAATATTTGATGAATTTAAGAATAATTAAATTGAAATTATTCAAGTATTCTTTAGCAAAAAAATTCAAGTATCACAGAAAAGAGAAAACTGCAATATTTAAACTTTTTAAAACATATATACATTTAATATAATCGATTTTAATTAGGTTTGGTAATTTGTCCTAAGCCAAGATAAAAGATCTCATTGAAGCAGCTAATCCATGCATATTGTCTATATCTCCAGGATAACCTAGAAATAAAGAATATTTGCTATCTTTAAATATTTTTATCTTTTTTGACGAGGAAAAAATGATAATCTAGCTCATTTTAAATGTCAATCTGGGTATGTTATACTATCTTTGTCCTGTATTAATATTATAATTTCTTAAATTTTTTCAAAATTATTCAAAATATTATATTTTAATTTTTTTTTAAAATTATCATTTTTAAAAATAATTTTAAAAGTACTATTTTTAAAATCCCTTATTTTTTTATATATTTAGACATGTATAAAATATATATTCTATTTTGTACAAAATTAGGTATTTATTTTAGATAAGGAAAGTTTGAAAAAGTAATATTTATATTTTTAATAAAAAACTGAAAATGTTTATACTGTGGAATGCAGGGATTATATATGTGCTACTTTTAATATTTTTAATAAAAAATTGTATTGATTTATGAATTATAATTTTTTTAGATTTATATTTCGAATACTAACAAGAATAAGTTAGATGATTGTTTGAGTAAATTTAAAATAGTTATTTATAATTTAAAGTTAAAATTGAAAAGTAAAAATTTTATATTAATATTTGTTGAATAGTTTTATTAATTTAGGTACTTTATGAGTTATTAAAAATAAAAAATATAATAAATTTTATAAATTGTCTATATAAATTATAGTATTAACATTTATCATATAAAATTATAAAAATAAAGTAAATTATTCAAAAAAATACTTCCTATAATTTTTTTACTTTAAACTGTTTTTTCAATTTTAAAATACTTTTTAACTTATCATATAAATATACTAATTTTGATTGAAATCAAAATTTATTTTATATTCACCATTTATAATCTACACATATAGGCTCTTAGCCAACATGACATTAGGTTAAGTGCGGACATAGAAGGTGAATCTTGCTATATACACAAAAATCAGGTGTAATTTATTTTATTCAATAAATAATAAAAGTATGGCAACATGTTTTAAGAAAATAACTGTACTCAATACAAAATTTGTTTTACGGAAATGACACTTTTATTTAGGTTGAAATTATAGTAATTATGGCAACATGCAACATATACTTTTAATTATCTGCCAAAATTTTCAACTGATTTTTAGAGATAGGCTTATCCAGTTGTTACCCAAGTGGCACCTCATGTTTGGAATCTCGAAATCCTTGTCAAGCAACTCCATCTACCCACGTGGCACTCTTACATCCATGCAGATATATTAAAAATCCCAAAGTCAAGAATTCAAGAAATCCATTTCAAATCAAATTTCTACAATCATCAGCTGAACGTACTCTCAATTTAGGCAACATTAATGGCATCTCTAGCAACGTTAACATTTGCTGCTGTTCAACCCGTTAAGGGCCTTGGGGGAAGCTCACTTTCTGGAACTAAGCTCAACATCAAGCCATCTCGCCTCACTTGCAGACCCACTAACTTCAAGTAGTAATATTCTTTACTAATGTTAATGTACATTTCTAATCAAATTATCTAATGTTAATGTGTGTGTAGGGCTGGTGCTGTTGTGGCCAAATATGGTGACAAGAGTGTATACTTTGATTTGGAGGATTTGGGCAACACTACTGGGCAGTGGGATTTGTATGGATCGGATGCACCTTCACCGTACCCCTCTATTCAGGTATATTTTTCACTCTATATATGATCTCTGCTATTATACAAATAAGCACCTGTATATATTGAAATTTGTCAAGTTTCTTGAAGTTAATAAGTTCTGCAATAAAGAGCATGAAAGACCAAACCTGTGAGTTACTCCTACATGTTTACAACATAATTGCTTGATTGGGTTCCTCGTAAATTTTAAAATTAAACAATTTCAAAATTTACGAGCAATTTGTAATTACATTCTTGTCCGAAATGCTGAGCAAGTTTTTTATTATAACTTTTGTAATAACAATAAATTCAAGACCAAATCTCTCAGTTATATGTTTACAACCTAATTGCTTGCATTCCTCGTAAATTTTGAAATGAAATGATATGAAAAAAGCTGCATTTAAAATCACATTTTCGTCTGAATTGCAGAGCAAGTTCTTTGAAACTTTTGCCGCTCCCTTCACTAAGAGAGGTCTTTTGCTCAAATTCTTGATATTGGGAGGTGGTTCCACACTTGCTTATGTAAGCTCCACAGCAACCGGAGATGTTCTACCAATCAAGAAGGGCCCACAACTTCCACCAAAGCTAGGTCCCCGTGGAAAAATCTAATTTTTGTCATAAAACTTGCAATCTTCAACTTCATCCTTGATTGTGTTCAATTATATATATCTTCCCTTGTAAGTATCGTATTATGATGAATGATTGGATATGTGTTCTTAAAGTTTAATGGTTTTACTATATGTTATATATCAAAAGGGAAGTGGCATGTGTTGGGTTAAGTTATGCATATTATATATGGCTCTAATATATCTTTAACTAGCTAAGAGTTTGCCTGGTTGAGGATATGAGTCATATGACAATTTGTTAGTAAAATCTTAATTCAATTTTTTCAATCTGAGAGTTGCGTAGGCATATTTAATCTATATTACTCGGACTCGGCTAAAAATGTCCAATATAAATACGTGTCCAAGTATCGGACACTGCAATATTTTAAAAAATATAGATGTTTTTAGCCTAAAATAAATGTCCAAATCCGAGTGTTCATATCCGAGTGTCGAGTGTCCGACTAGAGTACTCGAAGGTAAAATGAAGAGTTCGAGTAACATAGTATTTAATTTACATATTTAAACTTGCATGTTTAAACTCTTATCAGCAAGGATTATTATTGAGGAAAGAATAAATACTAATAGTTACAATATATGCCAATATTTGATAGAACGAGACTTTCAGTCAACTATCTGTGAAACCTTGGCACCAACATGGAACTAAATGAATCTGTTTCGTAGTTTGCTAATACTAACTTCATAAAGGTGAATTCACACATTGTGACAATTTCTTGAAAGATTTGAGTTAAGGTTATACGTGTATCTGAATCTAAACTTGGGCTAATTAATTAAGTTTCAGTTCAAATAACTGAAATCTAAGAATCAGATGGACACCAGATATATATACAACTCAACAAAAGCATAGCAGCTGAGCTTGTATATAGTAGTATGATCCCAATACAACCTACATCTTACCCGGATATACGAGGTATGATGGCTTGGTTTATCCCAAATACAAATATATATATATATATATATATATATATCATTAGCACAAATATCTACATACGTGTGGATCAAGCAGATCAATAAGTGCTGAAAATTTAGCATCTTCAAAACCAAATTGTTAAATTCTACACAACAGTATAAAATATATCTACTCGCACTAAAAAAATAAAACAAAGAATCTTTGCATCCACTACAACTCCTCCACAGAAAGAAAATGTTAAGGTTGCTTTGGAGAAAATACATAGAAACCCCCATCCAAACCCTCCTCCGTTATTTGGAGTATTCCAACTACGATACTCGTGGAGAAAGAATCATAATAAATGATGTCAATTTAATAAGTAGAGATATGTAAAGAACATGCTGATTGAGGAGTGAACTCTAAGGACTGATATTTTGGATTATTGAATAATTACCAGCTAGACAGAAGTTAACCTGCAGGCTATCAGAAACTCGAATACATGCAGTAGGTTTTGGACTTTAGAGTGATCAGGTAATTATAAGGCCATAGTTATTACCTTATAATCACCATATGCCCACTCAACAGCTCAAATTAGTGCCCCATGCATGTTGGAGGAGAAAAAACAGACCTTATGATCTTTGCATCACAAAAAGGCCACAAGAGGCTTTTACACAAGGAGAAACCACTTGAGAGGTGTTTTTATAAACTTGATCCAGCCATGGGAATAAAAGCACATGTCCGAACTCCTAAGAATACAGTTGAAAAAAAAGCCACAAGTTTATTCTATTTTGTAATCAAAGGCCAGAGTTTTAAAAGTCTTTTTTAATTCCTCCATATAACAGTACGTATAGTATAGTAATTACTCACCATTCTGAACCCTACTTCCGAAATTCATGGAATTGAATATAGGGGTCGCAATTTGGGTTGAGGTCCGGTTCGTGTCGGTTCAGATTGTACCTAGTTGTTCGGGTTGATTTTTTTCTAACCCTAACTCCTTCGGGTTTCACCACCTCTATTATTTTTTAGAGTGACTGAAAATATAAACCTAAAATATATACTCCCTGTGTCCCGATTTATATGGATTCATTGCTTTTTCACAAATTTTCGGGTTACTTTCGGGTTTCAGATTCGTGTCTGATTGTACTTGGTTGTTTTGGATTGAATATTTATTGACCCAAATTCGTATTTTTTTTGGTAAGGTACGTATCGGGTTTCAGGTTGGATCAGAAATTGTCGCCCCTAATCAAATCTGATTTTATATTTGAACTAAAAACTGATTTGATCTGAATCGAAAATTACTTAGATCGAAAATAATATGAAATACTATACCCTAAACCGAAAATAATATGAAATACTATACTCGATAATGACTTGGAATCGATTAAAACTGAATACTAAACCATCTGAACCTAATATAACTTGAAATACGAAATCTGGTTTAATAAAGATATGAATTATATCGAATTAGAAAAGAGATGAATTGAAATTTAATTTAAACTAGTGATTTATATTCTATAGTATTAAACCACTTTTTATTCATTAAATTAATCTATTTTTAAACAAAATTCATATTTAAAATTATTTTATATCAAAAATTTAAAATGGTTATACAATCAAAAAATTTAAAACTTATATTATTTTATATTATAACTAATATATTTAACAGTAAGATGATTTTTAAAGTCTCACAAATTAAAAAACAGAAGATGAAAGATAATGAATAAGTTATTATTTTAACAAATTTATTTAACAACTTTTATTTCAGTTTTACTATAATTAAAAACTAATTCAAAATTAATTCGGACTATATTTTTTCGATCTAAATGTTTTGAACCGAATTTAATCTGAATCGAATTTAATCTGATTTTAATTCAAAATTTAACCATTGTTCAAATTGTCAGGTCTAACTATAGCTATCTTAACATTATTAAATCTGATACTAAATTAATGATGATAATTCAAAGTTGTACGAGGCAGTGTGTTACGGCATCATCCATTCTATTGATGTAATGTACATCTTCGGGAGGATTTATATTATAGATAGATATTTGGTTTATCAAAGAAAAATATTTTCCTTACTCTAAAATTTTAGTATTATTTTAATTTTTGAATTCAAATTGATAAATTATATTCAATAAATTAATTTTTTTAAACTATCACTAAAGAAAATTAGTTAATATATCATAAAAATAAATTAAAATTTGATTAATTTAAACTTTAGAAAATCAAATATGATAAAATAAAAAAAAGTATGAAATGAAGCGAGTAATACAAAGAAAAAAACAAGGATCCAAGTCTTTAACGGATGTCCAGTGTCAACATGTCTCCAAGACCAACTTGCCAAGAGATTCTCCGTCTATAAATCATGGAATATTCCGTCAACTTCAAAATCAGATTTCCTCCGCCGTCACTCTCCGTCAATTCGAGTGTTAGTTGGTAACGGTAACTACGGTGCTGATGCCGAGTTAATTGAGTCGCTACCGAGTTTAGAGATCATAGCGAGTCACAGCGTGGGTTTGGACCAAATAGATTTGGTTAAGTGTAAAGAGAAGGGGATTAAAGGTCGTTACACTCCAGATGAGTTGACTGATGAAGTCGCTGACTTTGCTATTGGGCTTGCGTTGGCTACTTTGAGAAAGATTTGTTTTTGTGATGGGCTTGTTAAGAGTGGGCTGTGGAAGATCGATCGTAATTTCGGCTTGGCTACTAAGGTTCGTTTTTCATTTTTAATTTTGTCATCGTAAATTCTATCACATTTCAAGGATATTTATGCCCGTAAATTATTAAATTTGTACTTGAAGATTAATTTCGCGAATACGCAATACATTGCGTCGTGTAAAAATTTTCTTTTAACAAGTTATTGCATAAAATTACTACAAACTGTAGATATTGAAAAGGTTATTGATTCATTTGTCATTTGCAAACGAACATAACATAAATTTATTGTAATCCGGGGATTATGATCCCTTACAACACAAGTAGCCTAAATCAATTAGCAAATAAAAAATTGTAACCGAGATATGACTTCTGGACCTGTCGTCGTATTGCTTCAAAATTACCACCACCGTGCCAACTCCAGTTGCATTTTAAAGCTGAAGTTCCGGAGCACTGTCAGTGTTAGGTTATTTTTTTCATTTATAGTTGAAACAACTGGTATTGCAGCCCAATTATGTGAAGCTCTTTGTACAACCATGTGTCCACCTTGCATTATTAATCTTTGCAAATTGTATTATTGACCAAAGAGGGCAACTAAATTATACTTAATTTCAGCGTTGTTTCTGCAATTTATTAAATTTATATATTAAGTTATAATATCAATTAGAATCAGAGTAAATTTTTAGAATAGTGGCCGTACATTATACATTTATACTGCGTTTCAGAAACGTGACTACACTTTTAAAATTTTAAAATAATGACAATTTTATCATCGCATTTTATAAAATGGCTCCCGGGAAAAAATTGGGCCATTATTTTAAATTTGTATTGAAATGGGGTGTAAAATACTGTCATCATTCTAAAATTTACTCTATCAATTATATTAATGAAATCAAATCACCCCCTTTTTTTTACAAATTTTAAGTAACATATTTTTTCATAAAAATATCTTGAACTCTAGCCGACAACACTCAGATTTTAATTATCATGCTATAAAAATTATCAATATTGAAATCAAAATTTTTTATAAATTTTGAAAAGGTTCTAATCCGCTTTTCACAACATAACTATCCACTTCATCTATTCGCTCTTGCGGAGACTTACGAAAATTGAAAAACGATACCTCTTTGTATAAATTACTTGTTATTTTGATTTTTACGTGTAGTTTAAGATATATTGATTAGTTGTATGATTTTTTTTAAAAAAATCATTTTATGAATAAAAATTTTAATATTAAATTTTTATTCATACAAAAATTAATATAATTTATATAATTATGCCGTCAATAAACCTTAAATTATACGTAAAAATCAAAATAAACAAGTAATTTATAAGATTATAAACGACCCTAAGAAAATTGAAAAACGCTATAAAATATAAACGACGCACAGGCCATATATTACATACACAATTACACACACTATAAAAGGGTTAATCCATTGTTTCCCTCTCCAATCTTCTCATCTCACAAAAATGAACCAAATCGGTGTACTAATGACCTACCCCATGTTCACCCACCTCGAAAAAGAGCTTGAAAAAAGATACAAGCTCTTGAGACTATGGAAATATCAACAACATGAACAAGAAGTGTTGTTGAAAGAAAATGCAGAGATAATTAAAGCAGTTGTAGCAAGTGCTGAGGTTGGGATTAATAAAAAGATGATTGATATGCTTCCAAGATTAGAGATTGTGTCTACATTTAGTGTTGGTTATGACAAGATTGATTTAAACAAATGTAAAGAAAATGGGATTAAGGTTACTAATACACCTGATGTTGTTACTGAGGATGTTGCTGATTTAGCTATTGCTCTTGCTTTGTCTACTTTAAGGAAGATTTGTGTCGCTGATGCTTTTGTCCGAAAAGGGTTGTGGAACATGGGTGATTTTCCCTATACTATCAGTACCAAGGTTTTTTCTTTCTTTTTTTTAAAAATAAAAAATAAAATTTGATTATCACTAGTTTTTGACTATGTTGATTCTTTTATGCTTTTATTTATTTATTTGATTTTCATTTCATGATTTAATTTGTATAGTGACAATGTTATGCAGACAGAACTATTATGTTGGGCTTATGAATGTAATATTTTGGATGCATCACTAATCACTATATATGCAGTATGAATGGGTCAAGCTCCCTTTACCTTTACCACAAAATCGTGATTGTGTGATCAACATACGACAATTGAAATTTTAATGAGGTGATATGTATGCCTTAGTTGCACATCTTTATAATAATAAGTTGGAGACCCGTATATACAAGTTAGAAGCTTGAATACATAAAGAATTATGTGCAGTTACTAATAAAAAGATTGGTCAGTTGTCCTAGGAATTTTTTTTTAAGTTATTGGTTTCTCTAAAAAAATTTAGGGACAGAGGTACACAAAGAATTACTTTCAAATTTCTAACTGTGTATATGTCTCTCAGTTTAGTGGTAAATCAGTTGGGATTGTTGGACTAGGAAGAATTGGTTCAGCTATTGCCAAGAGAGCTGAAGCATTCAGTTGTCCAGTTAGTTACTACTCCAGATCCAGGAAACTCAACACCAGTTACAAGTATTACTCCGATATCACTGATTTGGCTGCCAACTGCCAGATCCTCTTTGTTGCATGTGCTCTCACAGAGGAGACTCGCTACATTGTCAACCGGGAAGTTCTTAATGCATTGGGTCGAGAAGGTATTCTCATCAACATTGGCCGAGGACTACATGTTGAGGAATCTGAACTTGTTTCTGCGTTGCTTGAAGGTCGTCTAGGTGGAGCTGGGATAGATGTATTTGAAAATGAGCCTAATGTACCTGATCAACTATTTGGACTCGATAATGTAGTTCTTGTGCCTCATGTTGGGACCTCAACTATGGAAACCTGCACGGAAATGGCAGACCTTGTGATCAAAAACTTGGAAGCACATTTCAAAAACGAGCCACTACTGACTCCAGTTTTGTAACTGTAAGAGGAATAGATTACATGAAAGTCTGTTTTTTCTTAGATGATAAACCCAGTTGTCAGATTTTGGTGGTAATACTTATGGTAATGTAGGATACATCAATGTAGTATGTATCCCCATTTTAAAATGTTTGTTGGTGTTTCATTAATGAATAGAAACTCAGTTTGTTTTCTAACATGATTGAGATGTAAGTTCTGTCATTTCATTAACACCAATTACCCCATGAGGCTTACCTAGGCCGGACTTTCCAAACAATTGCTGGATTTTGAGTTAACAGAAATTGTTTATAAATGTTACAGCGACAGTCCATAGATGACGCATTCTAGATTCTAATGTAGCATATCCAGCCTTGGTGGACTGTCCCAGTTTTTTCCTTAAGCTTTCCTTGTTGATTGAGACAGTGTTTAGGATACTTCTGTTTAAGAATAAAACTCTCGCCCCAAGCACGTTTGTATTCTGGTAGGATGCTGGCATTAGTAATAGTATCATTGCACCCCTACTTTGGATACTTCCTTCTTACTTATATATCAATAGATACTAGTCTTTCATTTCTCTGTTAGGATTCGCTGAATTAGAGGTCCTTTGGAACATCAACTGGTATTCCTTTAGAATAGAAGTCATGATTTATCCTTTTAACTGTCCAAAGCTTTTCTAAAATTCAAGTTTAGTTACTTTTATGAATCCCACACCTAATTTGGCCTGAAAATTAAGCAAGACAGTACAAAGGAATGCAATGTTTGTGCTCATATTACAAAGAGGGCACATAAAAAGCTCCTCCGTGGCAATTTACAATGAGCTCACAACGGTTTACAAGTTCCAAACCTAGAACATTCTACCTTCCTACAAGCCAGCAATTGACAGAGATACGCCAAGTAACACAGAACTACATTTCTTTGCTAATCCTTCGCATTTTTAGCAACTAGATGCTTCATCATGGAGATGATGGGGGTGTAGAAGCTGATCCTTTGAAAATAAGGAAGTTGAGAGTCTCCACTGTGAAGTAGATGAAAGTTCCTGTAGTGTGAGTGAAGAAACAGCCAAAGTTTGATCCCACAACACATTGCCAACCATTCCCATATCTCTTATCAAAATCCTGTCAATGGTAACTTACAAGAGTCAGCAATCTTTCATTTATGTGTTTAAACTTTACGATGATTGTGTTTGTGTACCTTTTTTATGTGGGCAGCAATAGATTTGCAGTCAAGAACATCATAAACATCCAGTGCTTGAGAAGCAGAGGCCATGGCTTGGATCTGCATCTTCAGTGGCATATCTGTGTCTTCTATCAAAGCTTTCCCCTCCAGCATCTTTGTCTGTTAAAGTTTCACACTTTTTTCCTGTTTTTCTGCTTGGATGTTCTTTTTTTATGGAGCTCTGGTGTTTCTTGTGATTCTTAGCAAGTACAGGAGAGAGAAAGCTACAAGTAACTGTCTCACAAGTTTTTTTTTTTCTTTTTTGTTCCAAAATTATATACTAAAGTAAGTATATACACGGATGGGGACCAGAGAATTCAAAGTTAAAGTAATTACTCTCTTCCAAATGTCAAGGAACCATTTGACGTGGATTCTTATGAGGGCACGTTTCCCGACCTATGCTGTCATTTCTTTGATTCTTACCTCCCTCTCAAGACTTCTACTCTCTCTCTCTCTACAACAATGCAGTGGTTTGGGGATAAAGCTGGTGAGGTCCAGAATAATCCATTAGGTGTTTATGGACTGTAGTACCCAGTTGTGTACAAAAACTTCAAACTCCAAATGGGCCACTCCAATAATCATCAAATCAAAATGAGTAGAATCCTTTTGCTCAATACTTCTTGGCCCTTTCTGTTTCATTTTTTAATTCAGTTGCCCTGAGAACCATAGTTCTTTCCTCAATTCTTAGATGTGCCAATTGCCATTGTGTCTTGTCCTCGTATAGTCATTTGAGAATCATTTATAAAGCTTGGTTAAGTGCTTGGTTGCAAATATGTGTGGACTTTCGTCGGGAATTATAATTCGTTGGTAATTTATTCCTCTATGAAAGTCCTAAAAATTATAAGAAATTTTTACTTTCTGTATAAATACTCCCTCTGTTTTTTTATCAGAAATCAAAGCGATTTATGAAAAAACGGAGGGAGTATTAACTAAATTACTAATTCGTATGAATTTGATTAATTTCAAGATGACAAGAGATACAAAAAACAGGGTGTATAAATTTCGAAAAATTGAGCCAGCGAAGAAGCAAGCGTATATGGCATTAGGTGGATACAGGATAAGGGATATCTACCGGCTCCCATTTTCACATGTTCGCTGTATTTCTACTCAAAATTTTAATATAACATTTCGGCCTTTTTACAATTTTTTATCTTATTTCTATTATTATTATTTGAAATACTTATTTTTAAATCTGTTTTTACAATATTATGCACTGCATCGATATATAATCTCAATTAATTATTGTTTTTTATTGAATTTTTTACTGCCGACAGTTTTTATACTATAATAACCTTGTCTAGTTTCTAGAACAGGCTTGGAATGAGGTTCGGCAAGTATCGTTGGTTGTGGTTGCTCCCTCATTCTCCAAGCCTATTGCTCAGGCAAATAAAACTAAACAAATCCAACTGACTTCTGACTTGTGATAGTTGAATCTTCAATTTTTATTAACTCAACTAAATTTAAGAACTGCACAGACTCTTATTTATTACCTGCATTTACATAATTTTTGTGCATCTGTTTGATGAATAATTGATTCTCAATCAGCATTCATTACTGTACAAGGCGCCACCCTGGTTTACACCATTGACATAATACTTAAAAAAAAATGTATTTTTTTGTTAGTCGGAATTTTCACAAAAACGATCTTTTTTATTAATGAATTTTTTCGAGTAAAATTAATGTCTGCGTACATGTAACTCTTCCGTACTGGGATATATTATATACGGTTGGTTTTATATATTTTCACTTGGTGTTTATACTTCTATCACTTGAGTACTCTACTTCACCTTTGTTCAACTCCTAAGTTTATATTCTATACTGTACAATATATATGAATTGGTCTCTCAATTTTCAGTTATAATTCAGTTGTGATCTATTATGTTTTAAGTTCCTTAAAAATGTTGAACAACAAATCAGAGTCTGATGTAACTAGTTTAGCTCCTTCATCACCTCCAGGCTCACCAAAAAGACCAGCATATTTTGTGCAAAGCCCTTCAAGGGATTCTCATGATGGGGATAAATCATCCTCAAGGCACCACACTCCTAATTTTACCAGTCCAGTAGATTCCCCTTCACACCCTTCCCTGGGAAGACATTCTAGAAATTCATCATCTAGTCGATTCTCGGGGATCTTTAGATCATCTTCAGGGAGGAAATGGGGTAGGAAGAGGAATGAAAAGGGTTGGCCAGAGTGTGAAGTGATTGTAGAAGAAGGGGATTATGATGATGAAAAGCGTTTTATGCGGCGAATCCAGGCCTTAATTTTTCTGCTCGGTTTTGTTGGTTTGTTTACTGTGTTTTGCCTTATTATATGGGGTGCGGCCAGGCCTTACAAAGCAAAGGTTTATGTGAAGGTATTGCTTGTGTTTTTCTTTTATGTTTATCGATAATATTCATGCACTTTAAGAATGCTACTCATAACATGCAAGGAACGTTCAACTGGAATGAGAGGAAATGGAAAAGGCTATTGGTTCTTTATGTTTGTTTTAGAATACATTATCATAGTTAAAATGAATTACAGAGCCTTGCAGTTAACAACTTCTACATTGGGGCTGGTGCGGACTTCACCGGGGTTCCAACAAAGATGCTGACGGTCAATGGCTCATTGCAATTGAGGGTATACAACCCTGCTACATTTTTTGGCATTTATGTTTCCTCCACACCTGTCAATTTCATTTACGCGGACATTGTCATTGCATCAGGACAGGTGAGATAGTTTTGCGAAGGTCCTGTTATTATTAGATATTATACAATTTACAACCATGTTTTACATAGTGACTAAACTATTGGATTAAACTGCTCTGTCTCATTTCAAATGTTTCAGCAACAATCAGCATTCTTGAACGGAAAAAAATCCCAAATATATTTATGTATCAATTTTATCCGATTGGAAACACAATACTCGCACCATAATGCAGCTTGTCTTCTTAACTGAATCCTTTTATGTTTGTTATTTACATAGACCCTAACAATTCGCTCGTGACAAGTCGTAATATTACATGGAACAAATTTCCATCAACTTTTGGGGATTTCTTCTTCATAAAACTACTTGATTTTGCATGTATGCAGCTGGAGAAATATTTCCAGCCCAGAAAGAGTCATCGAACTGTATTAATCGATGTGGAAGCATTTAGGGCTCCATTATATGGGGCTGGATCAGGTTTAGTTGCCTCCGACAACAATGTTATTGAAGTTCCTTTGATACTTAAGTTTGAGATCATGTCAGTAGGACACGTCGTAGGGAAGTTGGTGAGGACAAGGCATCGGAAACATATTTTGTGCCCTCTGGTCATCAATCCCACCAGAAATAAACCTATAAAGTTCAAGAAGAACTCATGCTCCTATAGCTGATCTCCGCATAAAAATATAAAAAAACTCTGCCTTTTCTATCTTTCTTTTTTTAATTCTTTACAAAGCACTGTAAGTTATCAACTGCATTTCTATGTTGTTAAGGGTTTAACCATATAAATGTAAGATGGTAATAAAGTATTTGTTTCCATGGCTGTAATGTATGTCTCTTTTGCTCTATTTTTTTTTTACAAATTATACTTTTCCAAACTTACAAAGTAAATACATTGCTATTGGTTAGAAAAGCTAAAAATTGCTAAATTGAATTCTGCAAATACAATGTCAAACAGCCTTCAACTTCGTGTCTTGGACCGGTCGATAACCAAATCAGAAAAGTGGGGTGCCAAGACCTCCCCAAGTAGAACATGAAAAACCTATGTTCTAACCCAAAACCCAGCTAACCTGTCTGAATTACATGCCGACCCCTTTCAGATATGTTTAATTTTTTTAGTCAATTTTCTAGCACAAACCTCAATTTCCTGCAACTTTTCATTGTTTAGCCTAGAATTTCCTGCAACTTCTCCTTGTTTCGGCAAGAACATCACCCTCCCTGTACTTGATTTTGCCAAAATTTGTAGAGCTCATCAACACTTTGGTATCAAGTAAAATTTAATCCTTGACTTTGAAAAATGAGACTCCCTTCACATATTCAGAATAAAAATAGCCAGTGTAGTATATGCAAGTTCTGCTACTACAAAGCTACAAGTATGTTCAAGCTCCCGCTCAATCCAGGCTTCACTATGCATCTCAGTACCCTGGTGTTCTTACTTCCTGATTGTAATTCAATTTTGGTTTCTCTTCTTAAGCTCTCTCATCTGTCAAGTGCCAACATCTATCTTAGAACTGCTGCCTTTCATAAAAACTATCTTGCAATTCAAATTTAGAACTGACCATCCTCTTACTAGCTGATCCTTAAAATCTTCAACTAAGCTATCCGTGCTGCCACCGTCACTTGCCTGATATTGCACATCTCCAGTTTCTTGAAAGCCCCAACAGTAGCTTGAATGGGTATTCAAAATTTAGATTAAAAGCAAGTGTTGCTCTCTCCCCATTTAAAATTAATTCTTCCTGTTAAACATAAATTTTCTTCTATTTTATTCTTCTAGGAGCAGACAGATCCCATTTGTACATCAGTCTGTAAGCAACGACAATAATATCACGCAGCCAACATGATGTCTCCTTAACATTGCAGCAAAGGAGGGGTATTGCTAAGAAGTAATATTTTCAAGGTACAAAATACTGAGCTTGAACCTATGAACTTCAGGTGCAATTAAACTAACTACACTGTATAAGCATTTGGATAAAATGCTAAGGTTCTACGGAAAACCAAACCAAGCCTCTCAGCATTGAAAAGAAAATTAAATAACAAAACGAAAAATAGCTACTTTGGGAATTGTATAAAGCGAAGAGGACTTTCCTCCCAGCAAGTCACGTCATTTTTTCAGAAAATTTCAACTATCTTATCTTTCCCGTCTCTAATTACGTCTTTCTGGTTAGTTTCGATCTTGTTGCCTTCACTAGATTCCAAATACGGTTGAGCCCGAAGACATTCACTGCTGGAGGCAGATGGACGTCGAATAAAATCACTGTTCAGACCACTACATTCACTGGAGGTCTCCAGGTTATCAAATAAAAGCTTTTTGAACTTTTCCGTGTATTCGATACCCTCAAAATCTGAGCTTGCAACACCGCATATAGTCTCGTTCTCCTTTAGCACATCCAGCAAGATCTTTCCTTCTAAAACTTGGACTATCTGCAATAGAAGTATTTTGAGGCAGCATGATTATTCCAAAATTTCATATTTAAGCATATTTTTCCAATATAATTTAGTTTCTCCCTAAACAGAAGGCTATGTTACAAGCAAGAATAAGCTAATGTGCCTTCGGTAAACAAATGGGTATGTCCATACATGAACAGATACTGAATTGTGGTATGACACAAGTTGGAGCACAACCTTAAAAAGACTAGCTGTTAGACATGACATGCACTTCTATTGTGCTCGTTCCAAATTCTTGTAGTTCACAAATTTACTGAATAGTGGGATATTTTTTTAACAAAGTATTGCAATAAAGCCTAATAACAGATATGAAATCCAACTTCACTAAGAATCGAAAAGGGAAAAAAGAAATGTTGAAGGACTTGTATGATTAAATTCGAGATGCACAACATTAAACAATAACCCAAGATCTCTTCCTCCAAGTCCAGGTAGCTTTTATGAATAAATGTTTGTTCTAGGGTGTAGTTTATATACCTCACTCATCTTTGGCCTGAGTCGAGCCAAATGGCGCGCGCAAGCTGCAGCACAAGTAACCATCCGGGACATTCCAGTGAAATCATAATTCTTCTCCAACCTTTCATCAACTAGAGTATCAAAGTTAGCATCACGAATAGCTTGTGCAAGCAAAGGCCGAGCCTGAAATTACATACATATTGGGCCATAGTTCATTAAAATAATGTAATAGAATGTACGTAGGGGGCCATAGGCCACAAGAACAATGTAATAGAGGTTACAGTAGGAATAAGGCCCAATACGGCACATAAGAGTTTACTTGCTCCCCAAACCAAGGGGACCCATGTATATGCCTATAATTAGAAACCCTTTGCGCACAAGCAAGAGGTTGAAAAATTAGTTAAAGGAATACAAAGATGAACTTCACGAGCACAAATATCTTATATCTTAATATCTAATTACTCTCTCAATATTTCAAGGAACTCTGTGAAAACATTCACTGAATTTACTTGCTCATAAAAAAGGAACCTACCAAGCCACATTTGTCCAACAAATAACTATATGGAAGAAACTCACCCAATCAACAATGTGATTTGTCCAAACAAAAAAAGAAACTCACCCAATCAACAATGTGATTCTCCTTACAGAATACACCTGTATCTTTAGCAATGGGCTGGCATCCAGTGATTAGTTCTAGGAGCATGACCCCAAAAGAGTACATGTCTGACCTAATAGTCAATTTTCCGGTCTGGGCATATTCTGGAGCTATATAACTGCAAGTGGTGAGTACAATTGTAAATGAGAACTATATCACATTCATTTTTTGTTTAGTTAGATGCATATTTTTTAGAGTAAAATGCATATTGTGTGGCTAAACTATCATAATTGTGCAAAATGTGTGGCTGAACTACATAAACTAGCAATGAAGGGGCTGAACTTTCCAAAACAAAACCAAATGTGTGCTTAACCGTTAACTTTTAACGCCGTTTGTAAATAAATGAAACAGAGAAGGGTAATTTGGTATATTCACAGTGGTTATAGGTGTACATATATATGACGGCAATATTAGGGAGCTTCATTATTGTAGATCTTTCTCTTTGAAAGTGTATTAAAGTCTGCTGAAACATTTCTAATGACCTGGTCTCTTCGAGATGGTGATGATCATCTTGCATATTTTCCCGCTGAAATCCCCGTTTACACTAGTACGTGATCGATTCCTTCTTCTTTCAGTCTTGTTTTTTTAGGGTTTGTGCAGGTGTTCATAATTTTTATATTATGGGTATGTTTATATATTTTCCTTGGTTGTTTATATATGCTTTATGGTTGTATTGTAACATGGTTAAGTAATTTTTTTCAATTTTATTTCCTCTGTCCTGAATACAATTGGTCAAATTGATGCAGATAGTGACTTATAGTAAAGACATGTATTTGAGCTGTTATGAGCACACGGTAGAGCCAATTAATAGTGAGCAATATTGGGAGATAACAGGACTACCACCTCATCTACCTCCTCTGATTAAAGTGCAACCCGGAAGACCAAAAAACAAAAGAATTAACAAAAATGATGTGCCTCTTGATCCATGCAAGCTTAGAAGGAGTAATACAAAGATCTACTGTAGTTATTGCAAGGAGGGAACCCACAATATTAGAACATGCCCAGGAAAGGTAACATTTTTATGCCTATTTGCTTTTATTTTCCATTCTTTAGGTTTTGAATTTGTTTGTGTTGTATAGAAAGCTGACATTGCCAACAATACTACTGAACACCAGGCACAAAAAAGGAAGCCTACCAAGCCCACAGCTCCATTTAATCAGAAAGCTTCACAAAAAAAAGGCTGCACCAAAATAGAATGTTAAAACCATCAATGTGCCTTGTGATCCGATGGATTCAATCACTCTGCCACATGTTGAGCATGGAAGTCAAGGTGGCATTTTCACTAGTTATAGTCAACTTGTTAGGCTCACTAATGCATCACTTGGAGTACAACCACTTGGACACACGGTTAAGGATAATCAAGTCACAAGTTTGAAGAAGTTGGAGGCAGAGACTAATGCAAGAAAAGCTAATTTAACAAAAAGGCCTCACTGGAAATTATAATTTCTATAAAAAGTTTAAATATTTTGGCTACTCAAATGTTGCTGATTAATCTTTTTGTTTAAAACTCTAGGTGTGCGCAATTATTTTTGATTTCAGGGGTTACTAGAGAATTATTTTTGATTAATTAACTAGTTGTTATTCAATTATAACCTTAACAGTTGGTTAATCAGTTATAAACATTTGAGATTAGATATGGTGTATTATTACTAATTTTTTTGTCAAATTGTATACAAGTGCAGTTTAGAAAATTATGTTTTTAACTTGCCATTTGTTAATTTTAAAAAGATTATTCATGAAATATGATTACATCGTGCCAACAAGGGTTGAAACAATGGCTAAACAATTGAAAATTAACGGGAGTTAACTAACAACTAACAACAACATACAATTTGCATAGTTTTGGAAAGTTCAGCCCCTTCATTGCTAGTTTATGTAGTTCAGCCACACATTTTGCACAATTATGATAGTTTAGCCACACAGTATGCATTTTACTCTATTTTTTATTAGCACGCATATCATTTTTTTTTTAGAAAAAAGGAAGAGAAATGGTAAAGAAGAAACAGAAAAAAAAGAGCCAATACTCATAGACCATAGCACATAAGTAATCCATGGGGAAGTGGAATGGTAGCTAAGAAGAGTTTAAGTCAACAAGAAGGTTTACCCAAAGGTACCAATCACACGGGTGGAGATGTAGGTATCTGTATCATTAGTGAAACGGGCAAGTCCAAAATCTGAGACCTGAGACAGCACGGCATAAGCTTAGGGTGTACAACTACTAAGCACCATTGTAGGTATATATAACTATTCTATTTCCATGGTATAAGTCTCCTTTGTTATCCTCAATTTGAAGTTTACTCTTAGAGATTTTTTCATGCTTCATAAATCTTCGTATGTTTTTCACATTAATACAATTTACAGCGGCTACATAAGCATATTAGTTACATCCTTGGTAGACAACCATCGTGTTTATTAGATATCATAGTCTTAAAGGGAGTAAGAAGAGTACTTCTAAAGTTTACCTTTGCCTCGAAATTGTCATCAAGAAGGATATTAGAAGCCTTGATATCACGGTGGATTATCATCGGCTGACCTGCAGATATAATTGAGCTTTAAAGTTGTCTTCGTAAAAAAGAAACATCAAACATGTTTTGCCCAGTGAACTTACAATCCTCATGCAAGTATGCCAATCCTTTTGCAGATCCTAAAGCAATTTTCATTCTAGTTACCCAGTTTAGAGGAGCCCAATTACTAGGAAGAGGTTCCCCTCTATTTCCTACAAATGAATATTCAAAATTAAGATTAGAATGTTACATCTCAACTTCCGGGCAGCAAATGTATAAAGTTACATTCCACATGTATATGTACTTGGTACAATAATAAGACATGACTGTGTTTATCATGGATCAAACAATTATATGGAACTTTTCAAATCTTCTTTCTATCCATATTATACTCCCACCGTCCCACCCATTTGTTTATATTTCGGAGAGAGTGTCTGGCACGCATTTTAAGATACATATAAAGTATAGTTCCACAAAATATCACTTCTTTGCATGGACATAAATTGGGTGTTTGTAGAGAGTATGTATTTTCATTGATATAGACCCCTGCACCAAAACCTCAAATAACATCTTGATTAGCTTGAGATTTAGTTACTAATGCCCGAGAAATGAATGTTGACAAGCCAAATTATCGTACATATAAGAAAACAAATATTGAGCAATCCTAAGCTAAATCGATTATCCATAAGAGGAAACAAACTCAGAGCTTACCATGTAAATGAAATTCCATGGTCTTATTCGGAACATAATCGTAAACCAACACTCTCTCATCACCAGTGCTGCAGTAGCCAACTAATGAAACCAGATTCTTGTGATGGAGATGACTAACAGTATCAACCTCGGATTGAAACTCACGCTCGCCCTGTCCACTTCCTATTTTTAGCTGCTTTACTGCAACCTCTTGCCCGTTAGAAAGAATTCCTTCGTGAACATACCCAAAACCACCTTGACCAAGGATATTATTGTCGGAGAAGCCATCAATTGCCAATGCTAATTCCTCAAATGTAAACATTCTTTTTGAGAGTTTTAGACCAAGGCCTGATAGAGCATGTGAAAACGGTTTCTGGGAGCCTGAGATAGTACTAGTTGAATAATGTTTCTTACTCGACCGTGGTGTGTTTAGAGAACAAACAGGTGTTGGAGGTCGACAGACCATATTGTGTAGTTGCGATGAACCATTCTGCTGCAATTGCTGATGTGGATAATCCAGTTGATCATCTGGCAAACATAATTATATTAGCATACTATGTCACTGGAAGGAAGCATCGCCATTTTTATCAAAGATTAGCACTCCTTGATCAGTATATGCAAAGAACAAAAAATCTCAAGAATAACACTTAATTATCACACACGAGGACCTTCAAAATGTGCCCTTTAGGTTATATGCCATAAATGATAAATCCTTATAAAATTAAATTCTATAATCTATATAGATACAATAAAATAAATATACAAAGATTGTAGAACATAAATTTGCTTTTCAACACACAAACATATATCCAACATATAGTCATCAAGGCAGTAGGCATGAAGATCTATAATGCTTTTGTGTATACAAATATTAAATAAGAGTAGTAATTACTTTTTGATTACCTCTTGATTTTTCCAGGGGTGCTTCTTGACACAAGCCCGCAAAAAAAATTCTTTTTCCGCGAACTCCACATGAAAAAAATAACCACGATAACCAAGAAAATTACAGCCCCCAACCCAAATCCAATACCAACTGCACTAATAGGCGGTGGTGGTGCAGGTCGAGGCTGAGGTGGTGGCCGAGGCTGAAGCAGCGGAGGCGACGACACTGGACCCAAACTTGCATGCGCTGATGGCACTACCGCCGCTGCTTCCTCCATAAAACTCGGACGAGTGCTCTTGATCGGAGGTGGTGGTGGTGGTGGTCTTGATGGTGGTGGCGGTGGCGGTGGTGGTCTTGTTGGCGGTTGTTCATGCCATGCATCATATATTAATGCCCCTGCACTACCTACACAACTTACGTCCGAGTTCCATAGATAAAAGTTCTATATATTAATAAGTTTCATCTTCATTTACTTTGATTAAATGCATGGCTTCAATTTCTCGTCTTCTGGTTAGTATATACTAGACAGACGATAGAAAAGGAAAATTTTACATACGGACACAATATATTTATGGAATGATACTGATCTGATACTCAAAATTTTGAGACAAAATAAACACGATATCGTTTCCATTTGTATGCATATTATTTTGGTTTACAATTTTTTTTATTTTTTACCTTCGTAAACTTTCTCTAAATAAAATCATGATTTATGGTGCGACAAAATTTACATATAAAATTATAAAATATTATCCTATTAGATAGGTCATATATACACATATACTCATCATCTTGTATAGATAATGTAATTAGGTCAGAGAATCATTAATTTAATATAAAATTTTAAATTATTTACTAATTGCATACAATATATTCATATAAGCAACAAAAAAAATACATTTTTGATATTCTAGTTAATTAAAATGTTTGATAAATTTTAAATTTTATCTAATAGACTCATCAGGATTAAAGAATATAATTAAGCAAATGTAATGTCATCTTATATCTTATACAAAAATAAACGCAATTATGTCATACCCTAAAATTATATTTTAAGTAAACGTAGCTACAAGTTTTATTAACATTTGTATTCAGTATTCTTTAGAAAAACTATTATTTCAATTTTACAACCGTAAAATTGAATTATTGTATTTTTTTTTCTGAAGAGGGAATTATTGTATTAATTGTTATTATAAAATACAATTTTCAAGCACCACAATACAGAAATTTTACATAGTTTACCAATTTTGGCTGCTTGCAAGAAAATTAGGTTATCAAAATAGAGATCTCTGACTGCTTTGTTTTTATTATCAGCCTCCGCTGAATGCCTGAATCGTCCTCTTAACTACTCATTTCTAAAGTTTTGTGCGAATGTACGGTAATGAAATACAATTTCACCCTGGTAAGAACACAGGTCAGTGATTTCAAGATAAAACTATATTATGCATTTAAATTTTAGCACTTTCAACTAGCTGAATTCATTCTGCTAAGATAATTGTAATACATTCTTTAATCTCGACAATAATTAGATGCAAATCTTTACAAATCATGCTGAAAACCATGACTATCTATGGTTTTTTTTTCTTTTTAAACCAGAAGGAAAAACAAAGAAGCAAAGAATGAAGATCAAAATAAAAGGGAATACAACCATATTTTGTATTCCCTCATACAATGTAGAATCCCTCGGCTTCTCATGTTATCAAAGTGCAGAAACATGCTCGAGCGACCTAGAAAATCATTATCCAACTTGCTGAAACTCCAAACTGTAACTACAGAATCTCTCCCCAGCAGTGAAATTTGCAGTAAAACCAAACACTTGTTCTTCACAAGGGCGAATCTGCATTCCCTGACTTCTTGCTATTCAATCAAGTTTTAGAAACCGGATGAAGAGACCAGAACATTATGCTCTTTTAGACGCCTTTGAAATTGAGCCAGACGGTTTTGCAACTGCAGGATGCCTTCGGCCTTCTGAGAAAGTATAGCATTTAACCTGGAGACGTAGTCATCTAGCTGATTTCCTGGCTGATCTGCCTCAACCAACAAATTCATCTCCTACATGATTGAGAGAAATGAGTGAGATCATAAGCTGCATCATGAATCTCTGTATGTTCCAAACCCCCCCTTGTATATTCAGCTAAAACAAGCATGAAAATGATACAGAAATAAATGAAACAGTTGCACAGTTACAAAGTTTGCTAAACATGATCTTCCGCCCAAAAACTACACTTTATGGGAGTTGATATTTCCTTATGCAGTTTTTACACTACCACATTAATATGGGGTTAAATGGCTAATACATAATCAGACTCACACTCATCTTGCAAGTGGGTCACTGAACTCAAAAAACTTGCAGTTGAATAATTGAACTAATATAAACTTGCAATCGACTAACTGAATTAATATAAACTTGCAATCAACTAACTGAACTGATCCTCAACTTGCAACTGGGTAATCGAAGTCAAAAAATTATAAAATATCACATATTTTCATTTATAGAGTGTTGCAGGGAGAACAGTAATTTCGGAATCTGAATCCAAAAATTTGAATCTGTATCCGAATATGAGATATCCAGAAAATATATATATATATATATATATATATATATATATATATATATATAATTATTATATATATCTTATTAAAAATATATTAGTTAATAAATAAATATATATATATGTATATATTATAAATTGAACATAAGAAAAAATATATATTATATATATATATATCTACATAATATATATAAATTAGGATTCAGATATTATCGGATACGAATATGCCCATATCCATATTCGTATCCGAATCCGACTATTCAGATACGAATAATATTCGCTTTATTTCAAATATGGATAATATTCGATTTATTTCGAATACGGATACAGATATTTCGAACGAATATCAGATATTTCGAATTTTTTTAACAGCCATACAGTTTTGTATGTTGTAAGTTTATTTTTGTTCAGTATCCCGGTTGCAATTTTATTTTTTTTCAGTAACCCAATTGCAAGTTTTTATTAATCTAGGAATGTAAATGCAAGTTGGGGTTGAGTTCAGTTTTGTAAGTTGCAAGTTTGGTTTTTATTTTGTTAGTGATGTTAACGACAGTTACCCAAATGCAAGTTTTAATTACTTGAATTATGTCAATGCAAGTTTTTTGAGTTCAGTGACTCCCTTGCAAGTTTAGTGTGAGTCTGATTATGTATTAGCCATTTAACCCCATTAATATGTTCCCGCTTTTGATGTTTAGAATGTGCCTCTCACATGTGAAAGGGAAAACATCTTAAAGATCAAATAAACATGGAATCATCATTCACATGTGAAATGATACCCCTTCTTATTATTGTATTTATAGAGCAATAGGTTTATTTGCTCTGGTCATATCTTGTTAAAAGATTTAAGTAGGTGCACTTTTTAATATTCTCTGTAGTGAAATTGTAAAGCTAGAATTAGATTATCACAGACCTCTCTAACAATATCCATTGTATCCTCCACCTGTTTCCTGTGAGCGTTTACAAGCTCTTCCTCTTCCTGGCATCAAAAACAAAAGAAAGTTTATGTTAAGCCTTAATTAATAAATGGATATAAAACTGATTTTGCTGCAGATCACACCTTTAGTAGAGCATTCAGGTCATCATCAGGATGTGAATTTTTTGAATCAAATTTTGCTGGCTCTTTCAGTTTTGTCTGGCCATTAAATCTCCTCATTTTATCTTCTGGAGCATAGGATGATGCTTCAGGTTTCATATTTTTCTTCCACAATGGTTTTTCTGGCTCATAGAACTCCTCTGATGCATCATAATCCTCGCCATCAGCTTGTTCGGGCCATGAATCAGCTATGTCATCTTCATAAGTTGACACCCGGGGTAAAGAAGATGATAATGGCATGGTAGATTCCTTCAGGTTTAAGGTTGAAGACGATGTGTCCTTCTTGTTCCCTTTGGAGAGACTCTTCACCCTATGATGTGAAGAGAAGAGATTATAGTATAGCAAAAATACCTGCAAATCTGAAATAACAAAAAAAGAATGCAAATACAATTTCTACCTATCAGCATATCTTAAGGTGTTAAGAGTATGTTCACACGATCCAGCATTTGGTGAGATGCAAGAGATCATAACAGTCCGAGAGTTTCCAACAAATGAATCCCTCAGTACTTCAGTTAATTTACTGCCTCTAAACGGAATATGACCCTGATCATTGTCAAGAGCTCTTATACATTCTTTCAGTGCAAGCAGGCTTTTGTTGATCTCAGCACCTTCCATTCTGCATAAAATAATACCAACACCTGGTAAGAACATTTAAAGCATAACACAACTTGACTTTAAACCGCAGCAGTCAGAATGAAGCAGGCAAAGGACACATAACATCGAACATCAAGATTCCATCTTTCAAACAAAAATATAAGGTGAAGTACTAGGAAGGGTTGGTAAACATGTTGTGTCCTATATAATCCATTGCATATGTTATCCTTGAAGAGAAGCCATACAAAAATATGAAAACTCTTTACCAGTAAATAGTGAGTTTAATTTTCTCATATAATGTTAGCAAGCATTAAAGATAGAAATATTTTAGCAACAAAAAATACAAATGTAGATTTATTTATATAAATAAAAAATAGGATTATATGGTACTATTTGATGTACTTGAGGTTCTAGTGACCTAGTCAGAACAATCATGAAACATCAGATCCACAGATATACATCATAAGATAAAAAGTGGTTAAAAATTAATTATTAAGAATTTTATGAGTCAAAAGCAAACCATTTGACTCAACTCCATATATAATTACTGCATCTAATAATTTATTTTAGAAGCATTTAGTACGCATCGGAAAAAGAGAACACAGATTCCTGTATCTGCTACATAACAGAGAGCTTCCCTCAACAAGGAAAAAACCTAATTACCTTGTCTGCTTATCATTATCTGTAGTATCCGCTCCACGTTCACTTCCAGCAAGATCAATGAAGGAGAGTTTGCCAACTACTTTAGCAGGCTTGGTTTCACTACCATCTGCTGACCTTTTAACAGCAAGTTGAAGTATGGCATGTGATCGGGAGGATTCTTCATTTGCACCTGTTGTCCCTGTACTTCTTGTTGCATTGCCTCTTTCGATGAGCTCTTTAATTGTGTCCACGTCTGATACTCTGTATTCTTGCAAACCCACAATGCAAACTTGTTTACTTCCATCCTCTCGCATGCAGAGTTTTCTGCCAAAGATGAGTTCAGATAACATGAAATAGTGCAAATAGGATAAGTTGACTTACTTCCAATCATTAGTGCCAAAGATAGCGGTTACTAAATTAAGGAAAAATAATCTAGTGCACATAAGAAAAGTTGACTTACTTCCGATCATTGAGAAGATCATAAAGTTTTCCTCCATATATCTCAAAAAAACTGAAATACAATTGAAAGCCTTGGTTGCGGTAATTACGGTGCATCAGTGTTAAAATATCCCTGGATGCCTTGAGTGGCAATGGTTTCATTGTAAAAGTTTTTCCACTTCCTAAAAAGAAGGGAAGCGTTACTCACATTTTGCAACAGTTTTTTAGAGCAAAGAGCATTTATAATACAAAATTAAAAAGAATGGTGTAATATATACGTGTAACTTGCGGAACTGGCAATGTTACTTTTAGAAATAACAGCACATCGAATACATATGGAGAGAAAATATTTATTTTGTTATTGACAAACTCATTTTCTTTTTTCCTCAAATAGAACTACATAGAAAAACTAAGGGACCGCACAATTTTCACCTATCATTCATATCAGTAACAAGAAATAAAGTAAAATATCACAGAAGTACAATCCTTTCAAAAGACTGCTGGCGATAAAACAAAAAGGAGAATATATCTTCTAGCACTTAGAGAAATTCCAATGCAATCCAATGCTACAAGTGATGCTATGTAAAATAGCATTATGCTATATTTGGTTCTAAATAGATGTTGCTATAAGTGCCGCATAAGTAATGCAAGTGAAAAATGGGAGTGTAATGGAAAATTAAAAGCTGGCATGCATTTTTTAAAATATGGATAGAGGCGATTTGGTTCTATTAGAGCTAATTAATTCTATTTTAAAAATATGAGTTAGACTTCAAGTTCTATATTAGTACCAAATATCACTTTTTTGTGTCACAACTCATAATATAGCAATGGCTATATGCATGTCCAATGCTAATTTTAAAATACATATAGCTATTGCTATATTATGATACCAAACAGTGATTTTTGGTGCGAACATAGACTTGTAGTATAAAAGATAGTTTTCAAATAGAACCAATGGCTCTAAATTGCATCTATCCATGTTTAAAAAATGCATTTGGGTCTTAATTCCCATTTCCCTCTCTTTTCCGACTCAAAAACAATTATAGCATAATGTTATTTTGCATCCATGTTTAGAATTGCATTGAAGATGTGTTCTATTTTTTATATCAAATTATAGTCATAGCATCACTTATAACAATGCATTGGTCATGCTCTTAAAAGCTATCATTTATCTACTTACAAACAGGACAAACGAAGCATTGATGCTAGAACAGCGTGTAAGAAGCGAAATAGAACTAATTTACATATGCTCATAAAATTTTAGAACCATGTATAAATCGCTGCCTATGTGACTGTGGCATTAAAACTGCACTTTGGTAGTGTGATTGAGGCTTTAAATAATATTTAATAAGGATTTAAACTTTAGCAGAAATCAGAGCATGTGTTTTGAGTTTTAGCTTAACCCTCACCCCTCCCCTCACTCAACTTCAAGATTATTTAGTCTAGTCTAAAAATATAATCACCAAAGTCAGTAAATAAATCTCAAAATTTAACTACAAGAATATAAACATGCAAAAAGAACTCTAAGAAAGTCACATTGAATCACCTGTTTGCCCGTATGCAAAGCAAGTAGCTTTTGTCCGCTGAAATATTATTGGAACTATTGGCTCCACAGTTTCACTATAAACCTACAATTTGAATCGCACGAAACAAACTAGCTTAATATCTCAGAAACCATGAGTATACTAATTTAGTTCTTTTATGAACTCACTTCATCATTTGAAACCTCCTCACTCAGCACTGCATCAAATACAAATTCATGCTTCTCCACGTACTCTGTCAAGTCAACCTGCAAAATCAAAAATAAAAGTACATTTGAGCCATTGATGCGAATCAAAATTAATGTTCCCAACCATGTAATGCAACTGATAAGTAAGTCCAACACTTACCAATCTTGTTACACCAGTTACATTGCAACTATTATTAATAGTTGAGCATTATCGAACAGTATTATTCTGGCATAATTGAGAGTATGACTATTCTCAATTAAAAACACTAGTGATAATCTACATGATATTCTAGTAACATCAACTGATTAATCATTCCTTTACACCCTTTATTCTAAGTTTTCAAATACATCTTTGTGAAATTTATTATAATTCTTTCTTTTACCAATGAACATAATTACATTTCATGACACATCACAAATGACATTATTTCATATGGAAACCGTCGATGCCATGCAAACGTACAGACTTTGATAAGAAACAAGCCTACGCATTGTGATAACATTAACTATGCAACATATACGATGATTTGAGAATATAATAACCAACTCTTCACAAGCACAAAACATCAGTGATAGGTGTTAGGTGTACCAAGCATTAGCTTATCGTTGAAACCATTATTGGTGACAAGTGTGATTTTCTTAACACCCTTGTTTCATTAATTCACAATATTCATTCTGAAACTTAAACTTCAAATATTTATTTCAAAATTTGAAGTCAAAATATAAAGAATTAAGTAAAACAAATACTGGAAGCAAGTTTATAGGATTAACTATAAAAAATGTAATGGTAAATAATATTACAAGATTGTGCTAAAAGATTATGGGAAGTACAGTGCATTAGTTGGTGCATGCACTAACCTTAAATTTAGTCTCGTGAACTGTTAGGAAATTCAATTGTGACTCTATAGTTACAATGTCTTCCTCGCTTTTAGCCAGCTCCTTTTTGTTTAATGGTCTCTTCCGAACCTGTAACCAAGTCATCATAAGAACAGATGAGGAATAGGAGCATCTACCATTGTAACCTTTAAACTTTCAAAGCAGATTTGAGTTACTAACTACATCCATCTAGAAACCAAATCAATAATATTTACATTCAGACCACAAATAAGCATCTGTAATTATTCTATAGGAGAAATAGAGAATCTCAAAGTCAAAAACATACCACAACTTTAATCTTTGCTACGTTGCTAGCCTTCTCTTTATCAGGAACAAAAGGTTTCAAAGTATTGTTCTCTGGTAAACCACGAGCTCTGCTACTTGGCTTGCTGGCTCCATAGAATGGTTCTGAATCATCAAAACTCCGCCCTTGTGAGGAACGATACATAGGAGCATCTACCATTGCAGGAGCTGGCATCTGCTTATATGATTTTGCAATTATATCAACACAATGAAACTAAAAAAATCTAATAGTAAACACAGAGTTTAAGCTGACCTATATAAAGTTCACCGAATTAACACTACCTATATAAAATTCACTGAATTGGCACTATTGATATCTATTTACTAAATTCACGACTACATTAGAGCTATAAATTTATAATTAGAGTGTTCATGTGAATATCCCATTTAAATAATTTATAGACGTTTGCACCAAACAAGCATGCTAAACAATGCCAAAACTAGTGCAATGATAATAGATACACTGTATCAATACCTGCATAAAAATATGTAACTTCACATAAACTTAAATAAGACAAAACTACTACAACGTCCATGAATCTACTTTGCATTGTTGACCTAAAATATAATCGGAAATTATGCAGATATCCAGACAGAGTAAAGATTACATCTTAAAAGCCAAATGCAGCACAAAACAAGTATACGAACACAAAAAGGCAGCAATTACCTCAGGAATGAGTTCGGTATCGAAAGCGTGCAGATCTAAAAGACCAGGACTAAACTCATTCGAATCATCGCCTCCATTTCTCCTGACTCTTGCATTTCCTGGCGGAGTCAAAGGCTCCGCAAACAAATCACTGCTTCCACTAAACGTCCTCTGCGAATTCTTATACATTCTCGATCCCTGACCTCCGGCGCCGTAAAATCCAAAATCCTGAAAAAGGTACAACCAATACATCACTAATTCACAATCAGATAATCAGATCTGTGAATACATACAGCAAATATATATGTATAGACAGGATCGGAACCTGTTGAGGAGGATTCGAGGACTGGAGGTGTTGGAGACCGGCTGATTGGAGCCACCGACCGTTCGATGAAGACGACGTCGTTTCGAGAAAGTTATCGGAGTACTGGCGCTGGTGATGCGCTGCCGACGCACCGGATCTTTTCCCGACAGCGTTCATTTCTCGTTGATGTTAAAACAGAGAGAGAGAGAGAGAGGTGAAGGAGGTTTATCGGAAATGTGTTTTGAGTACTCTCTCTCTAGGATGTTTCTCTCTCTAAAAGTGTAGACTATTAGTTTAAAAACAAGAGTGAGAGGATTGATTGTGTGACTGTACAGTACTTTACTAATTCAAATTTTGTATTGACGGGACAGGAACCAGAGAGAGAGAGAGAGATGACGTTATTAAGTTATTTAGGTTTAAATTCTTCTTTTCTAATTGACCTTAAGTTCAAAATTAAAATTGTGGCGAGTAGTATAAAAATATTTTTGATGTGTTTTTAATTATGTAATTTTTTTATTACAAATGTGCTTACTAAACGGAAAATAAAGTGCACCATGAGTTTTCTTGAATCGTAAATTTTATTTGTCAGAATACATGTTCAATCAATTTTTCATTCATAATATTTTGTTCATAATTATTAGAATGTTACTCAAAATTCAATAAATATAGATGGGACAAAAGTAAACAAAATAAAATTATGTTAATTATATTTTCTTGTTTTATTATACATATAAAAACTTGTATTCCAATGTCTAGATTATCTTGGGCAAACTATCAATATCATGTTATCATATTTCTTTACAAAAAGTTGATAAAATTAAAACAAATATTTTTCTCTATGACAATTATAAATTAAGACAAAAGAAAAGAGAATAAAATTATATTTTTATTTAAAATAATATTTTCATATATTTATATTTAAAAAATTATGTAAAATAACTTGAGGAACATTTAATAATCGAACAAGGTTAAATCACTTGAGCAGTGTCTATTTTCGTGTAATTTGGTTCGAATTTAGTTAAATTAATTGAATGAATCGGCTACTTGTAGTATAACCTCAATTTATATTTATAGTTTAACAATGTATGATTATATATTTAATTTTGTCTTCCCATTTGTAATTTTTAATGACTGTTCAAGTCATTAACATAAAAGAATAATAATTCATGTTATTATCTTTGACCTCAACTTCAAGGGCAAAGGCACTAGACTACTTGAGCAGGGAAGAGCATAGTGAATGTGGGTGGAATGGGTCCGAATCCAAGAATGTGCTATAAATCACTTGATTCGCCTCATAGTTCATGCTTCATACTAGTAGTAGCCTTGTAGGCTAGTAGCTACCGTCCCACATGGTGGGGTCGGGAACAAGCTACGTCGTTTTAAGATGTCTTCTTCTTCATTCCTCTTCTACTCCACAGACCATATAGTCAGTCAATCCTTTTGTGAATGCAAAAACACTAGCAGTACTAGCTAGTAGTAGTAATTGTTTTGTTTGACCAAAAACACCCGGAATTAAATTCAACTCTAGCCTCCCCCTTCACACTTTTTTTTCTTTTCATTTTATTGAGACAGGGCCAACACACACCTCCATTCGTTTATTTGTTTCGGCAGACAATAAATTTTGTTTCAGTAAATTTTTAAAGAAATTTCTTAGAGTTCTTTCTATGAAACTTAATTTATTTTTATCATAATTAGAATATAAGATAATTTAACCTAAAATTAGTTGTTTCTAAATGTGATCACATAAATACATTACGATGTTTATCTGATTGATGAAACAATGTGATTGCATAAATTAGTCAAAAGAAAAAAAGTGATTGCATAAATATATCACAATATTTTTATGTTCGATGAAAATAAAAATCTGAAATAGGTATTAAGATCGTGTGAATGAGATAAACAAAAATGTGAATATATATCATGAATAATTTACTCAAATTCTCATTTCAACTAACCAAATTACTAATACAAATGTTAACATATAAAATTAGAATTGCAATTCCAATTTCTGTTAACCAAAGTCTTGTATGAAGTATTCTTTATTCACACTTTATTCAAGAGAACATTTAATTATATGACTTAGTAAATGTTTCTCTCCATCGGAATTTTATGTTTTGTAGTAACTTGGAATAATAATTTGCCACAAAATTAAGTTATAAAAAATTAAAAATTTAGTCTGGCAATAGTTCTCTCCAGATCTATAAATTTAAAGTTAAGAGCAAAAAATCATTATTTAAAAAAAAAACTAAAACCGATTTTTAATTATGATCTGTTGCAACGCAGTCAACAGTTTGGGCTACTATCTGAAGTTATAAACCAATAAGATTATAAATTGTCCAAGTTACTTAATTTTTAAATAGCCCAAAACTTATAAAGCCGGTATCTAATTTGCGCATCCACCATTTACAAACATAGCGGGCATGTTTGTCAACTACTTATTTTCGAAAATAAATCCTTATTTTAAAAAAAAATAGGTGTGCATGTATTTTTTTTAAAAATAAGTAACTTATTTTTTTTTTTGAAAATAATATTTAGTTTTAAAATTCTAAAATAAATATTTATCTTTATAAAAATTATGAAAATATGTTTAGAAAAAATATAAAATAAGTAACTTATTTTAAATTTAAAAAATCTCAAACGACCACAATATTCCCTCCATTCCCCTAAAAAATTAGTTGTACAACAATTTGTAGACTGCTATGCTTCAATGCTTGTCATATTTTATTATATCCCGTCCCAAATTACATATTTCCTTTACTTTTAATATGCATGTTAAAATGCATTGACCGAATAATTATATAAATTTAATTTAAAGTTTTATTTACAACTTTTAAAAAAAAAAAATTTAAAGAACTACGTGGTGAGTGCATTTTAACATAGGTATCAAAAGTTAATGGAATATCTAATTTGGGAAGGAAGAAGTAGTAATTTTATATTGAAAATGATAAAATAAGAGAATAAATTTAAAATTTTTACATTAAAAATAGAAATATATAATTGTTTTTGGGATTAAAAAAAATTCAAAATAGACTAGTATTTTGAAATGGAGGCCTGGCCTTTCTTTTTTTTCAATTCTTCTTCAAAAAAGAACAGGGATATAATATGCCTTTCTTTTCAAAATAGCTGTGCTTATGGTGCAGTTGGGATGAGATGGCGGGTTTATTGGATCAGAAATATTTTAGTTGCCTGGTCCTTTCAAGAAACTTGGGGGCATTTATGCAAGCAATTGGGAATGTTGTTAAGGCTTAATCTCAGGCATAAGTTGAGTGTGATATGAACAAGTATGTACAATTATTTACATTAAACGGAAGGAAATAACTATTTTTTTTGTACAATGATCATCTATCTACAATACATCAATATAAAAGAATTGCACAAGTTCGCTTCTAACATTGTCATCACTACTGAACACTTTCTTCTTTTGCTGTACATCTAGTCCATGGCAACCTAAGTGCTTTCTTTCATTGCTTTTTTCAACACCAACATTGTTGTTTCTTTGAGAACTGGAGTCTGATTCCCCCCCCCCCTCAGAATATCTTCTTACGTGTAAAGGTTTTAACATATTGTCATATCACTCTCTAAGCTGTTTCATATGCAGTAGAGAACAGCCCCGTTCATTGCAAAAGCTCTGAAAGCTGAACCACAGATACCTCGAAAATAGAGGCTGAGTTTCTCTAGATTGTGTGGTCGGACTGAACAGTTTCATGCTTGTTGCCGTTAAAGATTAACCTTAAAGCTGTTTCATATGCAGTAAAGACGGCCCCGTTTACCACAAATGCTCTAGAAACTGCAGTTCCCAATCCTCGAAATAGGACATTATATCCTTCCTGTTTAACGCTCTTTTGTAAGCAATCAATGATGCCACTGTACTTTAGCGGAGATGATGGAGATTGAGCTTGAAGCCTGGTTTTAACAACATCTAGAGGGTAGCAACATATCCAGCTTGTAACTCCAGCAAGACCTCCAGCTATAAGCATTGTTTTGCAGGTTTCTTGGCCACTTTTTCGGCATCCTGGATAAAGCTGCTCTCGAACATACTCATACGTGAAGAAATAGACAGCATAAGAAGGAGCATCTCTTAGTACTGTGATGGTTAAACCTCGATAGATTCCCCGTAACCCTTCTGCCCTATATATGCTTTTGGCAACACTGGTAGGACCCGTATGGTTCGGTGCTTGTTCAGGTTTGTTAGGGGTAATTCCCTGCAGCTGGAGTCGAATTTTCACAAGTTCAACAGGTGATAGTATTAGGCTTTGTATGGCACCAGTTCCAAATGCTCCCAGGACAACTCCTTTGTAAGAAGGAGGGTCTGTAGAGCAAACTGATGAGTCGCATGCTCGCGACAGCAGCGCATATGACTGAAAAACCAATGCATTCTGCATTGGCAAATACTTTTGTTAATCAAAGTTTACTACAGCAAGTGAATATGTTATATGCAGTACTACAATTAAGGAAACAGAGACTACTTATTTGATCCACAGTGCAACGGAATCTCAATTCATTCTCCTAGGATGTTTTTTTTCTGCTTTTCTTCGATATGGTCAATCACAAAAAAATTGAATATTCACGCACACATGAGTTTTCATTAAGATTCAAACTCTTGCTTTTGACCTCTAGTTTCATCGCTTTTAAACACAATTGTTCCACCCCTCTCCCTACTCACAAGTCACAAGCGACTAGTAAACAGATAGGTTAAACATATCCAAAACACAAATCATTGTAGTCATCCTACATTTAAAAAGAAACAAATATTACGCAAATCGCGAGATTTTTTTTCTTCACAGAGGTTTTGTACATCATGCAATATATCAAAAACATGTTAAAATACACAAACAAAAAAGAAAAGAACCTGGATAGTAACAGAGGCCAAGGGTGCACCCATGCCTCTATACAAAGCATTAAGGCCATCTTTAGCAACAACATTCCTGAAGATGCTAAAAGCTGACCTGGAACCACCCCCTGATTGCTGTTGCCGTATTCTCACCGTATCTAGTGGATATCCAGATACTATTCCGGCCACCCCACCAAATCCTCCGGCCACAAATTCTTTTCCCCAGCTGTTTGCAAGAAACTCAGGCCAGAAATCCATTTCTATCTATGTTGTGTGTATATATGTATCTCTACTTTTATTTGTTATGGCTTTAAAACAGGGTCAATCAATAAAAATTATCAGACAGCTATATTTTCTCAAGTTTTGCTAGAATCTCTCTAATCTTTGTGGCTAGGATTCATCATATATAGGGATATATAGTATCTTTTTATTTGTCCTGAGATTTCCTAATAAAGATGAGACGATGATAAGTGGGTTGGGTTTGAAGTTGCACAAGGAGAAAAGATGAGGTGTCTCTAAGAGAGAAGAGCTATAACGTATACCAGGCTTATGGCTAACTTATTGGTCGACAAGTTTCACGGTTACATTATAACTCAAATGTTCTTGAAATTATGGCCCCGTTTGTCTGGACTTACAAGCAGCTTATAAGCTGAAAAAGTTGGTATATATATATTTTTTTTCAAATTTAAAAATAAGATTTGGTCTTAAATTTCTAAAATAAATATTAATTTTCAAAAAAAATATGAAAATATTTTTTTAAAAAAAGTAACGTATTACTTATAAGCTAAACCAAACACCCCCTATGTTACACCTTTAGTTCTGGGATAAATAAAAAAGTAAATATTTGGATTAGGACTATGTAACTCGTTTAATTTATTGTTTATATAAAATAATAAAAAATTATTTATATAAATAAATAAAATTATAAACAATATTAAAAATAATTATACAAATAAAAAGTAAATTATACTAAAAATTATATACAAAACTAAATATTATTATATAGTTACATAATTAGTTGTCCATGTATAATAATATAAACAAATTATTTATACAAATAAAAAATAAATTAATTAAATATACAATACTAAATTACTAGGTAACATCTAAATTAAAAAATATATTGAAAATTCTAAAAAATTAAATTGATCATGAAGATGATATACCATATTAATATAATGTTATTATGTTTTAAATAAAAAATAATAATAATAGAATTAAATAATACATTTTTAATATTATTATATTAATATATGTGTGTGTGTGTGTGTGTTTTGCGTGTAAAATATTAAAAATAATTTTAAATAATACTTGATTTACATGTCTTAACAATTTAATAAGAAATATAATCTATACATTTTAATATTTTTTACAATTTTATGATTAATTTTTATTATACAAACATACAACAAATATATTATATATTTGTCACAGAAAGATAAAAAATATTTTAACTTTAAATTTGAATTTAATATTTTCTATTTAGATTTTGATATATAAATTTTATAATTTTAGTAATGTATAATATTATGTTATTTAATAAAAAAATAAAATTCAACTATATAACCCAAAAAAATCACGTATTTGATAATTACATATATACCGTGGAAGTGTGAGTTACTTAGGTTAAATAAAAAAGTGTAAACCAAATACAGTAAATATATAAGTTTCTATGAAGTATGAATTAGTGTATTGGATTACATCCTACCAAACCAGACCTCAATATATAATCAGTAATCACACTGTTATTTTTCGTGATTCATGTATATTTGTTATTTAGGATGTGTTTGTTATCGAGCAATAGTAGCAGGTTTTTAAAAAAGAAAAATAGTTAATGAAATATTTGATAACATTCAAAATCAAATTTTTGAAAAAACATTTTTACTGAAAACAGGTCCCATATTCTTTAAACAAAATTATATTTCAATTTTTAAGAAAAGTAATTATAAATTTTATTATAAAACTCTTCAAATAATATTCTTTATCGAGCAATAGTAGCAGGTTTTTAAAAAGAAAAATAGTTAATGAAATATTTGATAACATTCAAAATCAAATTTTTGAAAAAACATTTTTACTGAAAACAGGTTCCATATTCTTTAAACAAAATTATATTTCAATTTTTAAGAAAAGTAATTATAAATTTTATTATAAAACTCTTCAAATAATATTCTTTTTACTGCACAATAATTTTAATAAAACTTTACTTTAAAATAAAAGTTGTGAGAGTTAAAAGTAGGTAAGAGACGGGACCCAGAAAAAGCCACCGCCCGCCCATGCTATTTTGGCGGGACTGCACCGGTTCTGTACGTAACGATATTAAAGCAATCCCAATGGGATGTCAAAAAAACTATTAAAATGTCATATAGGATGGCATGAAATGTCATTTTTGGTGGCTCTCTGTTAGAAACGAGAGGAATGCCAATTAAATTTGTTAATTTTTGACACCCTTCCAAAATTTAAAATATATATATATCACACTAAAGACGCCTAATTACACTTTACTTGGTTATTTAGTTTTTAAATTAAGTTACAATTTTGTTTTTAAATTAAGTTACAACTAATTATTCAAGTAAATTGTCATGTGAAAGTTGTCAAAATTACTATTGAAGATAGATAAAATAAAATAATAATATTATTGGTGATTTGTCACTTTTAGCAACTTTTGTGGTCACTCCATTGAAGTTGCTCTTGTAAAACATCTCCAAATCACTCTAAATTTACACTTTTACATTATTTTGGTATAAATTTCTTTTACAACCAAACTCTAAAAATTACATCATTTTAGTGTAACATCAAAAATTTAACCAAATTTGGACCCCATTTATTGTTGCATACAGCTACAGTAACTTTTGCTAAAAAATTGTCATAATAGCGTTTGATAAAATCCAAAATCTGATGTCTAGAAATGCGTTTTTGATCTAAAAACTACTGTTGGAGAAAGTATGTCCCCCATATACTTTTAAAAAAATCTACTTTCAATTTTTGTAGGAAGTAACTAATATTTTCATCAACAAACTTTTTCAAAAATATTGTTTTTATATATTGTATCTCAAAATATGTATAAATTAAAAAAATTACCAAACAGTTGTCTGATTTTCCTGACAACATTTTTCCCCATAATACAATAGTTTTTAACAACAATCTCAAATAGAGCCTTTGTGTAACACCAAAATATAGTATAATTTTTATAGTTTTTCTAAATACCAATATTATCATTGCACTCTTTTAGCTAAAACATATTTCTTACTTTTATATTCTAACAACTTTATTATTTTTGTACTTAAGTTACTTTTATATTACAATAAAGATTCTTTTTTTATGTAAGTTTTAGTGTAAATGATTTGGAGAGAATTTTAAAAATAATATAAGTTTTATAAATCAACTCAAAACAGTGTAATGGGTTGAAAATGTCGTAATTGAAGTCGAGTCCTACCAATTCTCGGGGAATGGGCACAATTAAGTTCGTAATAAGTTCTGGAAAAAAAAAATTCCTAATAAGTGGGCCATTTTATATGAACACGCAAGTACGCAACAATGTTTCAGATGCAATATGGGTTTAGCCCCTGCTCCAGTGCTCTGGTTTGTTTCTGAAAAAATTTATAAACAAATTTCCTCTGAATATTCGAACAAATTTTGAATGATCACTTTTTGCAGGAAGATCGAATCCGAATGAATTTCATCTCATCGAAGATCGAATCCGGATGAATTTCATCTCATCTCTAACTTATATCCGTAAATTGCGTTGACTGAAATAAAATAAAATGAATATTTTTATATATTTGTGAAGATTAGAAAAAAAATACTCCTAATCATTTTCCAACTATTTATACTTCCTGTTACCTCATTTTTCTATTCTTCCTTATTTTTCTTATAATTTTTACGATCATCATTTTCTTTAGATTGTGTTTAAAAATTTGGATTTTATTTTAAATGATTGATTTCAAATGATAGTATTTGAGTTGTCATTTCAAATTATTACATTTATACTAATATTTAAATGTCTTAAAATTGAAAAGAAATCAAAATTTAAATTTTTATAATTACTCAAATATGTAATTTGATCAAATTCATAATTTTAAATAAAATTTATATTTTCAAATAAGTCATTATATTATTCTTTCATCATAATTTTATTTATAATTTGCGAATTATGAGCGACGATAATAATAAAATATTGTTAATGAGCCAAACTTCGGTGGCTGGGATATGGAATGTGACTCGAAGACGGGGATAACGAAAGAAAAAGCTACTAGATTGGTAGATTAGATTAGAATACATGAATGTACATGTGTCGATGTGTGTGTTTTTCTTTTTTATATTTGAAAATCATCTCAAAGTTTCCAAGCAAGCAAGGCGCATATCTGTAGATTATAGTAAAAGGTAAGGGCACGTGACTGATTATGATTTATAATTGCAATTATCAAAATCTATTACGTCATTAGAAAAAAGATCATAGTGCGGCCATTTTCTTGAGCAGAAGAAGGGCTGTGTCACATCGCATTTACTCCTCTTTCGAATTTTGACAAGACAACCCAGTATACATTAATATTTTAAAAAATAAGACTTGGGCGAATTATTTCACAGGGAGATACTTGGGAGTTGGGCTAAAATGATCCCGCGAAACCGGACAGCCTCTCAATTATTGGTTGGTTTTATTTCGAGTGTGTTCAGATTTGGATTCAGAATTATTTTATTTGAATATAAATCGATATCATGTATTTGAGATTTGGATTCAAATCGAATATGAGCAAGTATCATATTTTCTATTTTCTACCGGTTAGTTTATGATTCACCGAATATAATCTACTAACATTAAATATTATTTTTTTCAACTATTCAAATACTTATCATTTAGTCTAAAATAAACATGATACTATAAAATATAATAATTACAAATTAAAACTTATATATATGACGATAATTAATGCATGATCACGGTGAATAAATCATATTTTTATGAAAATTTAAATTTAAATAAGATATTAAAACTTTATAAAAAGATGATTATTTACCTATAAATATAATGAGTTAAAAATATTATCTATATATGAGTTCGAATCGAATATGAATCATGGATCATATTCCGGTATTCAGATATGATCATTTTATAAAAAATAATACGAGACCTAATTGGAGCGGGTATATAAGTGCTCATATCCGAGATCATATTTTATTTGAGTTTAATTTTTCAATCAAATTTGAATAGTTTATAAAATAGATATAAGACATGTATTATATTTTTGAATCGAATATAAACCGATACGAATACTTACGATCAATTTACGGCCCAGAGATACTCATAAGTGGGTTTAATTTTGACGAAAACATGGGATTATGCAATAGATGAATTAATGCAAAATCTTTCACCTCATCCTGCAGTGTATGCGTAATACCATGAAAAATGAGTGATTTTCAGGCTTTATTCACTTTGATGGAATGGAAGAAAAATGTTTAAAATTTTCGTTACTTCTTCCATACCATTACAAATTATTTGAATTATAATTTTAACTCATATGTTTTGAAATGAATTCTCATTTCATTTGTACATCAATTTTCCTACAATTCTCATCATGGAAAATTTAAATTACCTCATATTTATTCATGATTTCACTCATATATTCTTTTTTCTTCATAAATTTTGTATATAATTTTTATTCCATTCTCGTAAACACAACCTTAGTTCCTAGGGCCGGGGAAGGGAGCGGAGAACATGTTTTAGTTTTAAATCATTATATTTTCCATCTTGGACAGATCCTCGAGTACAAATATTGTAAATATTAGTATAAATGTGAGATAAATCCCTAATTTTAAATGAAATTCATGTTTATAAACTCAATTTCAAGAACTTTGAAAACTTCCTCTGAGTTAACTTCAGAAAATTTCCAATATATTTCAATCTCCAGAAAAATATTTACAAGAGGCTCAACTAGAATATCATCTTCCGGCTCACTGGCTGTTGTAGATAACACCATGTCAGCATCTAGCTTATAAAACTAAAACCTACATGGCTACATCAAGCATATCAAGCTTCCATTTCTTTACGACAAGAATTGCTATTTAATTATGCCCATCTCACAACCATTATCAAACAATAATTTTTTTGTTTCAGCCAGAAATTGATACAAGATCCAATATAAGATAGTCGATACGATACTTATGCAGATTATCGACCTATAACTTCATAAAACTGAAGAGACGCTTATCCGGCTAAGACAGACAGAAACAAGCACGTAGTCCCATAGCCATAACTACATAAATATTAACATGAGCAAATCCCATAGCCATAACAACATAAATAGCAAAAGAAGCAACCACGTAGTCTGTGCATTACTGAACTATGACACTAAATGTTGCAAGGCATTACATTTTTGACTCATGAATTGTCATTCTCAGAAAATCTGTGAACTATTACCATTTGACCTATGTATTAGGTCTCTCCACGCCTAGTCTTCCAGAGTACCAATATAAAAGGGAAAACCAATATCATTGCTTTCTAATAGAGGACGCTCTGTTTCCCTGACAACAGTGCCATCAGGATCAAAAGCAAGCAGACCAGATCCAGAAGCAAAAACATAACGGAGGCATTTTTCTTCCTTCGAGTCCTTATCAAAAGGAAGATGCATCAACCATGGTATATCAGCCACAGTTGAAGATCTTTTCGTTTCATAGAAAATGTGGATCACCTCGAACTCCTCAGGCGTACCCTTGTCTCGGAGGAACCTTTCTACTAGCTTCGTTGTAAACCAGGCATGCCTACTGTAGAAGTAATAATCAAAAAAGACTATAATTCTCTTCCCTTCAAGTTCGGAGATCCGAACCTCCTGCCAAGTCGAGTAGACAGTGTGAAACAAAAAAATTAGTAACCAGATAAAACTTGAAGGACATTTGCAATGTCGAACCCAAAAAAAAAAAAGAATAAAAAAATATGAGTAATTTTCTATCTCAAGTCTATTTACTTCTCTGTGTTTCTTAAAATGTTGCAGGCAGGGGAAGGGGGCTTTAAAAGAATGTAACTGGACCAGAAAGTATATAGAAAAGATGTGAGTGAGATTATAACATGTGCGGAGAATTAAAAGAACTCACGCTGGACCCATCAAATTTTGTAAAGATGGTTTCTGGACACCAGAACATATCAAGCTTCATTTTCTTTGCTTTTTCACGAGTAAACGGGTATGCCAGACTACCAAAATTCTTCAGAATGTCAGAAGCATGTGGTTCAAAGAACTCTCCTCTAGGCCCAAAAATTGCAAGTGAAGGATCTGGCTCCTGGTCTGCCGACTCTAAAGGGCCTTCATACTCCACGGGATATTTAAACACACGCTGCACCATCTTACAATTTGAGTCTTTAAATGGGAGGGCCAACCAAGGCATCTTTGCAAATGTGTTGTCGAACGATTCTGCATTTGTACGGAAAATAGAACTCCATGAGTCATAGATGTAAATGAGCACAACCTCAGACTCATTTCTAGGCGCCAAATCATATGCATTCTTGAGTGCTGTTGTGAGGTTGTCACGGCGACCCTCTTCATAAAGATACAAGGCAACCACCTTATTTTCGAGATCAGCGATAGATATCTGGCAAAAACAGTAGGCATAAATAATGGATGCACAGACAGATGATATTCTATATTCATTAGAATATGCAAATAAAAAAATATATTAGACTAAAGCATGAAATGATAAGTTAGTTGTAGATTACAATGTTGTAGATTACAATCAGAATCAGAGAAAGGGATGGCAGGCCACGGCATAGAAGAAAAAAAATTCTTTGTAACGTTTGTGTGATGCATATGAGTCGGGGCAAGTAATAGGATCCCAGGCGGGAACAAAAACAACCTCAAAAGGAACAACTTTACATTGCAGGTCAGTGCATACATTGAGCAAGTATGCTGTTTCAAGCTTCCCATAGTCACTCTTAGGATTCAGTGACACAAAATATAGAACAATAAACTTGTTAATCAGATGATCTGCCTTGACCTACAAAACAATATCCTCGGATACTAATAAATACTATTCGAGAATAAATTAAAAATTAGAATGAAAAAAACACATACATACATACCTTTTGATCGGAATTGAATTTGATGAGTTAATCCTCTCCGGCTTGAAGAGAAACTCACTCAATTTAACAATTTCTCCTTTTTTAAATGTAATCATCTTCTGCCCTTCTGTTTCTTCTTCCAGATTATACCGTTAAAAAAAGAATTTGGACCTTAATTTTAAAAGACCGGATATTATACGACTTAAAGCGTATGATTATTGGTTACAAGAAACTCATATAGAACAAATATCATCATATAGGCCAGTTTCATAAAATCAACTATATATAATACAATTTTATTGTGTAAAATTTAAATTAAAAAATAATTTAAATTTAGTATCGAATATTTATTCAATATTTTTTTTTATTAATTTAGTATCTTTTAAAATTTAAATTATAATCTCATATTTATTAATAAAATAAATTTATTCTTTCAACATGTCGTTTACATAATTTTATATCCTAACAGAAAAGTAAGTACTTTAAAAAAAAGATACTAATAACTAAAAATCAGACGGACTCGAAATATGTTGAGTTGTTAATTTTAGTAAGAAAATAATAATTAAAATCTCGTTTTATTAAATCTTTTTGCAAGAAAATCTCGTTTTATTTAATCAGATCAGAATCGTAAATTGCAACTAAATGACTTGATGTATTAATTATATTAGTCTAATTTCTTGAATTCACAGGAATCTAAGGATGCCAGTTTATTTTTAATTTTAGTTTCAAAAAATTCTATAAAACACTGTTATCAATTCACCGCCTAGGATCATAGCGAAACAAACATTTCATATATGGTATTTCCACAAAAGTAGTTAAGATTTACATTAAAAAAATATAGATATAAAGCAATTTGGTGCAAGTACTTACGCAGCAAGTCAAATCTTTTCAGATAAACAATTCATCAATAAATTTCCAATATATTACTAATTCTTGAATAGCAAGTAAAGAAACTTCTTATCTATGGACTTGAATTAAACAGATTTTGTTTGTTTCTATGCCACATGCATATATATCCAAATCCAAATCCATACACAATTACACTGTCATATACGATATATATTAACTGTATATGCATGTATAGCTAGATCAGTAACAGTTTCATAACTAGACGGTACTTAAAAACCAAAAAAAGTACACTTTAGTTATAAGCAGCTCGTTGTTCATCATCTCTTTGGAGGTATCTATATATTTGAGGTCACATAAGTCTCAAATTCATCTCCGCCTCTCGTTTAAATATATAGCCTCAACTAGCTAACATTCCATACCTCGCAAGCAATATTTGTGTTGAAGAGAAACTCTCCAAGCTCTCTTTTGACTTAGATCTATCATAAATGGTAATATAAATTGTAGTATCGAATATACATATATAGTAGTATATATTCATGTTCATCTAACTAGGTATCTTTGTAACAATCTTGAGTTTAATTTTAATTGTATTGTGATAGAGAGATTTTATGTGCGTATTCTCGCAGGGTTTGATGCTGAGCTTGGTGATTGAATCATCAGTAGCGAGGTATGTGGGGGCATTCGTGACACAACCATTTGTCACTCTAACTACTGTGTTGTACCGTGGCAACCTTCTGCCTCGGGGTGCTATGACTCGATACAAGAGTGTGGTTCGTGAGGAACTGCTTGAACCAGACAACTATCCGGTTCATATCACTGTGAAATTATTGAAAATCATCTGGTAGATGTTTTTTCCATAGAACAACAATGACATGTTTTGTTAAATAATATAATATTCAAGTATGTTTGTGTTGTATAATCTGTGTATTACAGAATTCTGGTAGATGTTTATTAGTGACTTTATCAATGACTTGTGTTATGATGATTAATGAGTACTATTATATATCCTAGTATATTTGCATAATAATACGAGAGTAATGGATGTATTATAGCCTTCTTGCAGGTATTTTGTCCACGTCAACAGTAAATTGTGTTTAACATTCAAGTATATGTTCGCGCGTGTGTGTATATATATATATATATATCATTTTAATTTAATTAATATTGATATAATATTGGTTGTATTAAAATTTCTCGTAGTTATTACTTTTATTTAAATCTAAGTCAGTTGCTTTTAAATTAGACTGGTATTTAAATTTCCATTATATGATTATGATGTATGTATAATACTCAATGAATTTTTGCAAAGGAACACCGTCAATAAGCAATTCATCCGAAATTGTATATATTATCGATACAAGAAAAATTGAGGGTTTTGGCCATATGTGTCACAATTTGGAGACAAAATACTCAAAATGACACAAACCGAAAAAATAGCCTTAAATGGCATCCTAAAATGCTAATCCATGTCACGTTTATTCAAAACACTAAATCGTGCGTCTTGAGTAATTTTAGTTTTTATAATAATTTTTAAAGTTCAAAACGCAAGATGAAATTGTGTTTAAGGGACAAAACGCAAGATAAAATTGTGTTTTAGCTTATAAACGTTAATTCGTGTATCGTTTTCTGCAATAAAGAAAATGAAATTTCATGTTGTATTAATTTACATATTTTTAATAATTTAAAATTATAAAATAATCTCTAAATATATTAAAATTTTCTTACCTAAAAGTGGTTTGATAAATATTATAATTTTTTTGTCAAAATATTTTTTTTAAGTAAACTATTTGTCAAAATATCAATTATTTTCACTTATAACATTCTTCGATCACATTAAAATCTTAATACCAACAATTGCCCACCCTCTGTCTTTCAAACTTAATTATGTATTTTTGATTTCGGATCTTAATTATGTATTATAGATGAAAGTCTATAATATAATATATATACATTTCTTACATACATAGCAGTATAAGGGGTGTGTTTAAAGGGTTTATAAATGGATTTCTATTTATTGAATCTTGAGATATCCATGTCAAATGCAAACAAATATCAAGGTCGATCCTGAAATTTAGACCCATGTATAACATATAAAAAAAGGTAATGGTAATACAATAAACATAATGCATCTGTATTAAAATTAATTATAACTATAATAACTTATAAACTATTTATTAAATTTTTTAAACACTCAAATACTTTAAAGTACCATAATATCTTAATATATTTATTATTTTGGTGTATATATATACACTTAAAAAATATTTATTTAGAAATTTATAAAATATTATTAAAATTAAATATATTTTTATAAAATTTATAATTATATATGATATAGTTTTATAAATAGTATGTTCAATTATTTGGAAGCTCTCACTATCTAACTATGAAAATTTTGATGAATTCAAATACGAAAGTTTAGAATATCACGATCAAACTTCCAAAGCACACATGAGTGGAAAATCCGATAGAAACAACAAAAATGAAAAAGTGTTTTCTTATTTACTTTTGATTTATACAATTTTGGTGGTTAAATTAGTTAAGATTTACTTCATTATAAAATGTGTTTAGTAAATTAAATATTAGTTTATTTGTTTTCTTTCTCTGCAAACTAACTTTGAAAATCTCATACTTAATTATAATTTTAACATGGAGTTGATATCGACTAAAAAATAACTTTGACTTATGAGAGAACGAAACTATGATAATCCAATTGTCTTTTTTGATATACACATCAATGGTGATTTTGTTGTTCCTCATGTTTCAGATTTCACCGATATTGTTCCTCATGTTTCAGATTTCTTTCACTCATATCCGCACTCAATTAAGTATACTCAATTAAGTATGTATCTTTTTTTCGGATTCTTCCGGCACATGTCAAAGGTTTATTTTATTGGGGGAGTATCGTCATGTCAAACCTTTTTTAATTTGTATTATTTTATATCCTTATATTAGTCTTTTACACTTTATCTGTATATATTTATTTGTTTTCTCCAGGTGGGCAACTTTGTGGAAGAGTGTGAGTTGCGAAATTTAGAGAATTTAGTTGTATTTTTTTAAATTATAAATTGTTGGATATTGATGAGTTGTATCATTTTATTCAATTTTTAATGATTTTTATTTAAGTCAATACGTTTGGGATTTCAAATACAAGATTTTTACTAATAAAAAATTTCACAAATGTGTATAATAAGAATCAGTCTATTGTATTAATGTTGTATTAACCATATTAATTATTTTCTTTTGGTTTCTTATCTTGCGTTCCCACTGAAATTTTTAAATGATTTGCTTTAGTTCTTATATAGATAATTTGAAGTTTGTTCTATTTCTAAAGCTAGCCTAGGGCATGTCCTCATTTTTTATTTTTTTAAATTAGGTTAATACAATTATTACGTAGCAAAAAAACAAATTTCTATAACGTAACCCCAAATAATTTCTAGATTATTAAGGACTTTCTCTAAGTTAATTGAAGTTCTTTTTCTGTTTAATAGTATAAATTATCATTCTGGATTAGAGGTTTGACTAGAATTATGACCATATTTTTCTTGTTGAAAACGTAACATATAAATGATAACCGGAAATTTTTAATATATTTGGACTGATATGTTTCACTTATTTTGACCTATTTTTCCTCTTGCTTTAAATGTGTAATACTTTAATTCTTTTCTTATATTTTTGGTATTAGTAATAAAAGAGGTTTCTGAGTGTTGGTTTATAAGGATGCATGTTATTATGATGGTTATCGGATTGTTATTTTGTGGTGATATTTTTGCATGGCAGCTTGCAGAGGCGGAACCAAAATCCATTTTTGGATGTAATATGAGAATTTTAATTTTCAAATGATATTAGAAAGATTTGCGGTGATTGTAGAAATTCTGTTTTATCTCCGATTATTATCATCGATAAAAAGGAAAAGAATAATTAAATCTCATAATTTACGATCAATTCATTCAATATAAACTTTTTTAGAGGATAAATTTTCACATTTAATGTGTTAGAGACACTAATACCCTACCTAGTTTATCGGGAAATATTGAGGCACAGAGTGGTCGGAGATAACAGTTTAAGTATGAGTAAAATCAAATATTATTAATGACTTTTTTTATTTAAAATCCTTAATAGTATTTTATTGTGTTAAAATAAAAGTTGAACTCCAATACATTTATGCATTGATGTATTTAAATATGAAACTTATTCGAAGTTGATTTTTTTTACATTTATATAACAAGTATAACATTGCATTAGACATGTTCTTATATGTTAGTACTAATTAATATTCATTTCATTAAGAAATAATTGAGATATGATGTTTTAACATATATTTTTAGGATTTTAATTATATGGTTAAAATATTTATTTTTTTGAACAAAAATATTTTTATTTAAAACTTGTATTTATAAAAAGATATAAAAATAATAATTTTAAATATGTAGTCAAAATTTTAAAAATGTGTAAAAAGTTCAAATATTAATTATTCCTAATATATTATTGAGAAAACCGGGCGTGAGGTCATTACCTGGGGCAGCTTGAGATTATATCCTTTTAGCATAAATTCCAAATCATTTTTTATAAACATTAAATTCGCCCCTATGTAACCCTTTTATTTATATTAGAAAATATTTTAACCTCGCAGTGCCATCGATGTCATTCTCATTTAATATATTTTTATTGTATCTGTTGTAACTTGAGTTTTACGAGGCACGATGAAAATGGCAATGACAATTCTGTTTTAACCCCACCAATAAATCCAGGCACACAACATAATACTCACACAAATATAAAATAAATAAAAAAAATCTAAACTAATTCCTCCTACCTACCTAACAGCTCGCTCTCTCCCGCCAATGTCGCCCGGAAAACTCGAAAACTCGTCAGGTTACTACCAACCTCTCCCCCAATCCAACAACCCTAACCCTAACCACCAAAACTACGTCGTTTTACCAATCTACATCCCCGTCCCCCGCCGCCTCAATTATCGCCGTATTTTCATCTCCCTCGCCTCTCTCCTCCTCATCTCCACCGCCTTATACATTCTCTGGCCGTCCGATCCTGATCTCACCGTCGTCCGCCTCCGTCTCAGCAAATTCAACGCTCACGCTTTCCCGCGCGTTTCGCTCGACATCTCGCTCGATCTCACCGTCAAAGTTCGCAATCGCGATGTGTATTCGCTACGTTATGATTCGATGCTTGTGTCGATTATGTATAGAGGCAGTCAGCTAGGGGTTGTTAACTCGGATGGAGGTGAAATTAGAGCCAGAGGTTCGTCGTATGTGAATGCTACGCTCAGTTTTGATGGACTTGAGGTGTTGTCCGATGCGATTTTGTTGATTGAAGATATGGCTAAAGGTTTGATTCCGATCGATACGGTTACCGAGGTTGAAGGTCAGCTTGGATTCTTCTTCTTTGACCTTCCGCTTAAGGTTAGTCAAGTGAATTGCCTTTCTTTATTCTGTTATTGTTTGTTTAATGATTCGAATTCGATTATTTTGTTAGTTTATTTTATTGATTAAGTTGTTGATGTGAATTCCGATAAGTATAGAAGAAATATTAGAATTGGATTGTGTGTTAGTATTTTCTCCTAGTACACTTTTGAACTCAGATTATATTGAACCTGCGGGGAGTTAGGGATCATTTCGGTTTTAAGAATGATAGGGTGAAGATAAGCTGGCATTGAACTTCAATTTAAAAAACATGAAAATAGTTTTGTAATTTGTAACAATAAGTTTTAAAAATGGAGCTATATATAATTGCTTAATATTTGAGTGGTTGATAGGTATAGGAATATAGGATTGGTAAATGGTAATTGCTTGAGTTGTGTCACTAGTGAGTTGCTGGTGCTTATAAGCAAGGTGGCTATGCTTAAAAGGTTTCTAACAAATTAGGTAGTCATTGTCTCCACCAGCTTAAATTGTTTTACGCTATAACTTTTATGTTGTTTAAAGCAATAATGTCTGCTATATACAACTTTTGAGTTGTTTGCCTCGAAAGGGTGAACAAGTTATCTTTAAATGTTAGATCACAGAAGGGGACATGATTAGTTTATAGATATAAAATGAGAAGAGGAACAAGCGGGGATCTTGAACAATATTTTTAGATAAAAATGCAGGGGAAAAGATAATTAGGTAAGGCATTTTAGTTATAACAATATTTACTAAAACATCTTATAAGTGCATAGGCAAGGGAAAATATTGGATAGCTGAGAAGCGCATTAGTCGACTCATGTAGCCTCCTCTAAGAAATTAAGAATATGAAGTGTTAATGAATGATGAGTCTTACCTTGTTGAGTTGTTCCTTTATATTCCTAACTTGAAGGATACTATTTCTTGCATGTTCAATTTAGAATTTGGACAAGAATTACAATTTACAAGGCATATATTTGTTTCTAGCATTTTATACACTTGATTCCTATTAAATTATTAAATTTTATATATCTATATGTATTGACGTGTTTACTATAGAGGAACAATTGTCTATATATATGTGGATAACTGAGATGAGTGAGCAAAATGACATGTTGGTGGTCAAACTATGATATACTGCATTAACTGATTACTGATAGCTATTTTATAGCTTGTAATGAGGTTAAGTTTAAAGCCATAGTTGTGATGCTTTATGTAGAAATATTTTATATCTGGCAACGAGGTTAAGCTCAGGCCACAGTTGTGACGTTTTGTGGGAATCAGGCAAGTTCTAAGGATAATGTTGCATTTTATGTAAAAAAAATTGAAATTTAAAAGGAGGAACAAGGTGTATGAGTCTAGTTTAGCAACAAAAAAAAAGTGTACGAGTCTAGGAATGAGAACATTGTTATAGCCTTATTACCTGAAATCGACCTTTGAGAAATCATAATCAGGATAGTCTTTCCTTTACAAGAAAACTTGTTCTTAAGAGTGCTTTAATTTACGCATACTGCTGAAGTCCAGACATTCCTTTTAAAATTAACTTATTCCGGTCTATACTTGCAGAATAGCACTACCAACAAATCAACAATGATAGCAAAGTAATTATTAATATACATGTATTTAAATTAAAACCTAGTTGTTTTAATAATTATTGGTTATAAATGAGCAGCAAAAATATTTTATATGGACTCAGTCTCATAATGTTTACATGTCTAATCTTTTCCGTTGGTCTTGTGAACTGTTGTGATGCATTTTGGATTAACCTAAAGCAAGTAGTGAACCCTTAATTTCATGTTACTTTCATGCGAGTATGTGACCCTTTCTGCATGCATCACTCGTTTTTTAAGACTAAAAATGAATTTCTCTGATCCCCCGCAGGCAAAAGTGTCATGCGAGATTGACATAAACACCACCGACCACACAATCAACCGGCAAAACTGTTACCCTCAGGTCAGGCATTTGCTTTCTTACTGTGGTCATTTGTCTAGATTTTGTTTTCCCATATTAAGCCATCTACGAATAATATTCTCTTGGTTCTAGCCTTCTGTACTTGCTTGATAAAAATGATTTATTGTTTATTCTTTTTCTACTAACATCATCATTTTATTCAACAGTGAGACGTGCATATGGTACTTGAAAGGTGCTCGCAAGCCCACAACTCTCAATCAACCTATAAATTCGTAATTTTAAGTCCCGTGTATCTTACTGTAGGTACGTTTGTATCTATGTAACATAACTGCATCAGTGTATCCGCGGAAAATGATGACTAGCTGATAGTCAAAGGCAGTTCACTGTTCCGTTTGTTCAAGGAAAATTATCTTCAGTTCTTCAGGATACAATGCATGTATGTTGTTGTGGTAAATTAACACAGAATTATGTATAAGCTAGTCCTTTTACTGTTTGAAATAATTGTGTGTGTATATAGAACAGATTTCGACATTAACAACTCAAGTAGTGTTTCAGAGTTCAAATAATATTTGCACAGTCTAAATATTTTGATGTCGCCTCGTGCAATGATTTCTTTTCCAGTTTTCGTTAAAATTTTAACACGACTAGTAGACTAGAAACATCATTAGATTTATCTTCTCCTACTGAATTTTCCAATTGAGAAGCATATTTTTGTTTTTATAATATTACCAACTAGTCTAAAATAACAGAAATAGGCAAATAGCAATCCTTCTGTTTTTTAAAAAAATGTAAATAAAGCGAACCAGCAAGGGCATGTCTGATAAAATTCGTGTGTTTTCCTTTGGATTGGGCTTGATCATGGTCCAGCATTAATGAAACATTCAATCTTAATAATCAGTGACTTGGACAAGACCTGGTTATGCTATAGTAGTAAATGAAACATTCAATCTTGAGCATTGACAAATCAGTGGCTGGCCCATACACCATCACTCCCCAGCCCATAGACAACTAAGAAAAAACCGTAGCAATGAAAGTAAATCCAGAAGTTGAAACTTTATGAAGCTGTAACATATACTGCATACTGCATTAAATATACCACCACCCTATAGCTCAACGTTTTCAATATTTACAATTATTATAGTAATAAAATATCATATGTTACTTTCTTTCCTTCTCTGCTAATTCATTTTTATATCATATAAAAATGCACCCCAAAGGCCCTAACATACACCAAAATAGCTATAGAAAAATGCCTAAACAATTTCACAAAACAATACAAGATTATTTTTCCAAGATCAAAAAACCATCAACCAGTTGGATTCTTAGAGGTTGCAAACACCCCAAAACCCCATCGTTCACTATTGATCCTCAGAAACAAAATCATCAACTTAGTGATACAGATGATCAAGATCATGATGATGGGTCAGCTACATTATCTGATATTGATAAATTTTTGATCGAAAATTTTAGATCCTTATATGAAAAGGACTTGGATCAAAGTAAAGAACATAATCAAGAAAATCAAGGTATACTCTCCTATGACTCATCACCTGAGTTTGACAATCCACCATGTCATGATATTTGTAGCTCTCATAGGTTTTTTGTGGGACCTACCTCCTCAGGCTCGGTTATTGATGATTCTCGGACAAGCCTGGCTGTGTCCGAGGGTGCCAGGGGTTCAGGCCCCGGCACTACAATATTTGATGGGTCGACATCCGAATGTAGTCGCAAGAAAAAAATGGGTGCTGAAGATTTTATTGCAGTTTTAAGATATTCTTCGAGTCCATGTGATGATTTTAAGAGCTCCATGCAAGAAATGATTGGGGCTAGACTACATCATAATGGAAAAGTAGACTGGGAATTTTTGGAAGAGCTTTTGCTTTGTTTTTTAAACTTGAATGATAACAAGTCTCACAAGTACATCTTAAGTGCATTTGTTGATCTCATTGTCCTCTTGAGGGAGAATTCCATCGAAGTAAAAGACGGTTCCGGCAATGTTCCTGCGAGATTCCGGCCCGGATGTTAAGCAACTTCCGGAAGAAAAGAGGAAAGGAAGGGAGATATGACTTCGACGTATTAGGCATGTGATATGACTCAATAAATGAATTTACTTTGATGGGTCTGGGGTTGTGTAGAAAACGGATTTCATTATGTTGTTTATACACGATTACACGATAATATTTAACATGCAATATTTTGCATGTAACGTAAATGAATAACGGTCAAGATATATATAATATATATCATATCTTCATATTTTGTGTTTCCCTTGTTGGCTTCTTGCTACGAGGCATTAATTTATGGCCCTTCTGGAATATAAGCCCCAATTCGAATCGAGTATAATTTGGTTAAACTCGACAAATTGCTGCTTTCGGTGGTAATTTTAATTTGAATACCTGTGAACTACACGTTAAACCCAAAATTGATTTGAACGCGAAATTATATTATTATATAATCCGAGCAATCAACCTAAGTTTTTATTTAAGCAAGTTGACCCAGCTCAAAGCCTCAAACAATTTCGGGCAGCAAAACAACATAGAAATCAACTGCCGGAGCATCGAGTGTATAAAGGTGAACACTATTAACAGTTACGGCCATACAGGAAACCAAAATAAAAAAAGTTACAAATTTATGTTGAGTGTATTCATCAACAAAGAATGTCTAAGATATCAGGGGCACTAAAAACTCCTACAAGTTTATTATACAAAAGGTTTACAGTAACTTCTTTGACAACCAGCCTCAGAAAAACGGCAAGCTCAATTTGAATGTGAAAACAAAAGCTATGTTTACGTGACTTGCACTAAAGTAACCAATTGATAAAAATTGCCACCGCAGATATGAAGAGCTCCTCCTTTACAGTTCTGACATCTACTCAAGATACAGCTCGTATAAATGTTGATATTTGGCAGGGACATAATCCTTAAATCTGTAGTTATGTTGACACTGGAAATGTTAGAACCTATCAAGCTACATGACATAAGCTCAAGTATTGAAAACAGAAAATCACTAGAAATGAGACAATACAATTATAGTAAATTATAAGGACGACAAAGTAAACCAAATACATCCAAGCAAAAGGTAAATATGCAATAGTCCACAGTGAGTAAAAGAAAAGAAAATTTGTTTTTCAGCAACCCTTGTGAGTTGAGATTCAAACCATTTATCAGGACTGCAGTTACGATGCCTACTGATGTTATTCATGCAGATTGCAGATTAGCAAAAAGACAACAAAAATAGGGTAAAGAGTAAGCATAAATGTTAGCGCATATATGAATGACAAGGTCCAAGTTTTGGGATGGCTAAGACTCGAGACATATCTATGACCTATACACATCCAGAGAGGCAATACACAGTTCGCAATATACTGCAAGACTACGAGCCTGTTTGTTGACTTAACTTATAAGTTAAAATTAACTTGTTCGGTCCGTTTAACTTGTGACTCAGACGTTAATACTGATTTATAAGTTGAATTTTGGAAAGTAGAAGACTATTATATATATGTTGTACTCATTTTTTTGTCTCCTTACAAAAATTAAATAATTTCCGAGTTTCATGCCATCAATTGAGCTATCCAAACAGATAAAAAGTAAAAGTTAATACTCCTTACAAGTCACTTAAAAATTAGAAGTTGCAAGTAACTTAATACAAGCCAGACGAGCCCTAAAATATGCAAAAGATTAGAGTAAAGTGCATTATGTGTACTTATACTTTGACTGATATTATCACTTACAATATTATATTTTCAAAACAACCATTTCTAATACTAGAGTTTGCATTAATGTACATCTATACAAATTTCGTTTATTTCAACTAACTTTTTGAGGATTTTTCGTCTGATTTTTATTTTAATAATCCACGAATATGCAGGCTAGAAAGATGTTATTTGCTGCTACTATTTTTTTAGGTCGAAGTAAACATATATAATATAAATATAGTGGTTAAAATGTGAATTGAACAAAAAAAGGGTCACGAAATTAGCTAAAATTGACAAAATATAAACTTCGATATTGTAAGTGGTAGTTTATTGAGTGTAATATTGCAAGTGGTATGCCAACTAAAATGCAAGTACACATAATGCACTTTACTCAAAAGATTATCTTACTACATTTTTTCCAAGGAACTTGCATACAAGATGAGAGACGGCCAATTCATACCTTTGAAGAAGAGGAAGCCTATCTGGAGCAGAGAATAATCTTGCAATTGACTGCAAAACATGGCTGGCCTTCTCTGCTTTAGACTTCAGTGCCCTCATAAAACCCACAAAATCTTTGTATTCTGCATCAGTAAGCTTCTCTTTCACCTGTAGAGTTTGTGGGGGGTACTTGGCTCAGTTAGTCGTTCTATGATTTAAGAAAGAGGTAGACTTACCTTGAAATTTTTATTGGCATTGCAATTTTCTACTCTCCATATATATTAACAGACAAAGAAAGCTAAGTTTCTTGGAAACTATATATTTCATACTGGCAAAAAGAAAAACGTATAACTAGAAATATCTGCATGGGTGCGTTCAGTAATGACCAAAATAGCCCCTTTGAAATATAGATATGTTAACCCAGCTACTCTACTAAATTAAGAAAGCATTTTACTTGGGAATAGGGGTCTAATTGAGCCAATTCGAACAAGATTAGGCTCGAGTTCGGGTTGAACCAAAGCAAAAAATTTAAGCTCGAAGCTCGACTTGACAAAAGTTCGATAAGCTTGAGCTGGGGTTGAAAGCCCAAATTCTCCACAGAACATTGACAGAAAGTCGAATTGGACAAGTTCGACTCAAGCTCAGTTTAATTAAATATGTAAAATGTATATTATTTTCAAATCATTAAGGATATATTTATGGTATATTAGTAATAAAATTATCTTGTTTAGGCTCACAAGCCTTACAAACTGAGTAATTTGAAGGTTGAGCTCAGCTTGATTATTGTTAGTCTAATAGTTCAAGCTTGAGCTCAGCCCAAATTTTTGTCGAGCCGTATTAGAGTATTGAACGAGCCGGGCTAAAATAGCTCACGAATAAAGCAATTCACCTGGCTGAGAAAAGTGGAACCCCTTTTTTCCTCATCAGAACACGATGTGGAACTGGAAACAGCATTTTGCGTGATCTCGGAATTCTCCGATATCTCTTGCTCAAGTGAAGGGTTGCATTTTGATGAAATACTGAAGGCAGATTGATTCTTCTGGAAGTTATTACGTTGACAGAGATCATCCTCTGTTTTTACTAATTTAGTTTTCTTTGAAAAACACGAAGCAATTATTCTGTTCCCTCGTTTCTCATCCCTAAATTCATCTTCAGTCAAATCAACCACCATATGCTCGCTCTTATCCAAATTTCTCTTGCCAACTGAATTTGTATTCTCAATCTGAAAAAGATTACTGGAGTAGCTCAAGGTAGAGCTATAATCTCTGCAACGATTAGCGGGGGGTATTACTCTGACCAGATCAGAAAAGTTTTTCATCTTTAAATCAGTCAAAGTAGATGATGACTCTGAGCAAGTTGGATCTTTTGTTGTACCCTGAGATACAATATGCAAACCAAGAGGACATAATTGATACAAACATATAAATACTCCTAATCTGAGAATGATCCAAGTAATTATTTTATTATTTACCATTGGCGCAAGAAAACTGCTGAGTAGTTTGTCCATAGACTTAATGCTATCCTGCTTTTTTACATTCTCTGCAGAAAGTATAGAACATTAAATAACTTTCTGATGTTTCAAATTTTATTTTACGAATTGCCAATTAAAATAACTACAATGAAATAGATAGTGGCAAGAGATGCTTCCAAAGTGGGCAAGAAAATAGAAGCAAAAAGGTAAACAGTGCCACATTTTTTGACACACAAAAATTTTGCAATTTACTGTTTAACAGCATCAGATAATTTCCCAAAACAAAGATGAAAAAGCTATCAAGGATCGGGGAACAGCCCAGTGATAGGAAATCACTCCCCGTGCCGTAAAGGTCAAAAGCTCAATCCTTCTCATCTCCCACCCCGCCTGATACCCCCCCCCCCCCCAAAAAAAAAAAAAAGAAGATATAAATGTAAAATATAAAGACGAAGATTCTATTTACACATTACATTCCTGCCATTATGCATTACATTAATACTATCCAGTTCCGCCTTGAAATATATCTACAGCCGTTATGTTATTAGTGATTTCGAAACATAAGATAAGAAGATAACCTTATGATATCGAGTATCGGGATAAATAAACACTCTTAACAAAAGGAGTTTCATATAAGACAGACACAGAATGGAATCGATACCATTAATGGATAGATGATCCTCAGTACGTGGTAGCTGCAACATTGTAGATTTATGACTTTTGCTGTCTCGAAAAAACCGAGTCAATGTGAAAACTACGTCTCCAAACTTGGAGTAACACTGCACAGATACAGACATACATGAGCGGTGTCTGTGTACCATGTATCATAGTGTAAAATCTAAATATGAACCTTGATATGAGGCTGTATCCAGACTGATATTTGCGACTGACGATTTGTATGTGTGAACCTGCTTATTATACGTAGAGAAGTGAGAAGAGATGATAAAATATAGCACATGTTAAAGTTCTATGATCAAATACCTACTCAAGATAAGTGAAAACAAAAATCGAAAAACACCTTATAAGAATGTAAGAATGCATGCAACAATGTCTTTGTTCAAATATTTCTAGCAAGAAAAACAATAATAACTAATTATAAATAAAAACAATTACCGTATAATTTTATTATTCAATAGAACATCATATGGTCAGCTAACTCCAGCACCAAACAGTATAACTATCAGTTCTTATTCAGTTTGGCCTCTTTAAATCCAGTGAACTAGACATCCTATAGCATCATTTAGCGAATGATGCTAACAACTGCAGATATACAATAATATGACCCCTATATGACTTGAGGAACTCAGTAGAGCATCATAGATAACTACAACATAACTAGTTGTATAATCTATTACCAACTTTAAAAAGCAGCGGTTTAATGAATTATATGAGGCGAATTTTGTAACAAAGACCTTTCATCACAAAAAATGATTGCTCCATAATCATAGCGATGCCGAATGACACGACCAACTGCCTGATTAATAGCGCGTGACGCTTGTTGACTATACCATTCTTCTCCAGTTAAAAGCTGCAAACAAAAGACATACAGTTTCATAGAATAAATGAATTTCCATAGTAACCTTGCAACTGCTAAAAACTTGAATATGCTTTTTGTAGATATCTGAGTCCTGAGTCCAACCTTACATCCTGTCCGCAGTGGCACTGCCAATGCCTTCTCGTCCAAGAATTCACGTTTTAGACGAACCTGTCAAAAGTCATAAAAGCTTATACCGTTAATCTATGTCCCTGATGACATGCTACAGCTCAGAATCATAAATGATTGTTAATGTATCTCTTCTAATTCCTATTACGTAATAGATCAAAAAATGTTGTATAGACTGAATTCTTTAAGGATTATGGGGACAAAATTTCTGAAACGAACCTTAGGATCAGTTAGTGTTGCAAAAGGCATACCAAGGACAACCACAGCCCTCCCAGCATGGTCAGCAAAGTCCAAACCTTCACTAACCTATTCGATCATATATTTATATGTCACTGAAGTATATTATGACATAAACAGATAATCAGAGAAAGTGTGATCGGTTTTTACCAAAAACATACCTTACCACGGCAAACTGCAAAAAATACTGAACCAGAACATGATGCGTTCTTTAATTTAGCCATATAATCCTGCACAAAAATTAGTGTTTAAAGTTTGAAGTGAAAACAATGTTTAGATGGTCAGGAATTAATAAAATTTGATCTACGGAATAGGAACATGGTACCCACATCAATTGCCGTAGGAAACAATGAAGCTTGTCTAGGTTCAATGACAGGTAGCTTATGTTTGCAGATTCTTTCCCAAATAGTAGAGCTAGTGGAGTTCGGATTATTCTGCAAGATATGGAGCATGGTCTGTTACACACTGAATGCAAACAGATAGCAAAGCTTTGGAGGCAGTGTTAGGTGACTTACAGTATTCTTCCAATATCCAATCAATTGGTCTAAGAGGTGGTAAGACGGAAAGAATATTAGCAGCCCATCGGGTACAATTCGAGCAAAATTAACTGAGAATTCAAAAGCCAGTGAAACCATCATCCACAACAGAGAGACTACATTAGGCAACAAAACTTAAAAGTAAGGTGACTTTGAGGTGCCTTGGTTCAGTTAAACATATAATAATGGTGATATACATACATACATACATATATATATATATATGAACTTGTTTCGTAAATTTTACTACAATTTTAGGCTTCTCATAATGCTTGGGGAGGGATGGGGGAGGGGGGTCAGTGAAGATTATAGCGCCGATCACCAATAAAACTGCATACCAATAGCATTGCCAAGTTCCAGCTTGTATTCTGGAGAATCACGATTCCGATAAGAAGAATTAAATGAATAACCAGATGGACCCACAGGTACAACACCAGCCCAAATTTGACTTTCTGATATGACATGTGGATTTTCCAAGCGTATCGGAAAATCTCTACAATAAAGGGGGAAAAAAATAAGTTATAACACGAATTAAATATCAAGTACATAATGCACTGAAAGTACTTACAACTTCAGTTCTTCAGCAAATGAATCCATGGGAGATAACGTGCCAGATGTCAAAATGATAGATCCCACGCCCAATTTTGAGAACTCTTCCATTGCAATTCCCGGATTAAAGCACCACCAACTTAAGGTTCTAGATGGCTTGCCTGCGACACCAAAAACTAATAAAATGTTTGTAAATCTAGAGTTTCGATTACACCATACCAATCTGGTTGAGGGATTTATCAAAAATATAAGTTATATTATATATATATATATGTATGTATGTATGTATTAAGTTACCAGTTCTCCTAAGACCTCAAGGTGTTAAGAGACTGACTTACCAGGATCATATATTATTCTAACATTCCCCCTCACTCGAAAGCCCATATATGGGTCGAGAGTGGATCATGGGCGCCCATCTTTGGGGCAATAACAAGCCTTTCGTGTCCATAATTATGAGAATATTGGGGGTGGCAGGGAATCGAACCTTAGACCCCTGCCGATTGGAGCTCTGATACCATGTTAAGTTGCGCGTTCTAATAAATGAGAATATTGGAGGGTAGGAGGGACTCGAACCCGAGACCTCCTACAACCAAAGCTCTGATATCATGTTAAGTTACCACTTCTCCTAAAAGCTCAAGGTGTTAAGAGACTGACTTACCTGGATCATATATTATTCTAACAATATATATATATATATATTAATCTTCTGCAGTGTTCATGAAAGAATTTCCAAGGTATATTTAAATGAAATTATTATTGCTAGATCTAGTGAAAGTGCAAAACCCGGGAATTGATATAAACAATCCACTAAACATAATAGAAACTATGTTTTCTGTAAATTGAAAGTACTAGCAAGTTCTTACAGATGATATCTCTAAAAGTACACTATAATAGCGGTTATTGAATTTTCTTATTAAGAATCCAAATGAAGTTATTTCCTGCAAAACTTTGGACTACGAAAATCAACCCATCTCACTTTCGTTTATCTTGGGATGATACGTACAGAGCTTGAACATGTAATTACATTTTCTATATATGACAGACAAGTATGCCTTTACATCAAATTATATCAAGGGTGAGATGCACACATATTTTGATATAAACAAACCCCATGCAGGATATTTATAATTATTAACTCAATCTTGCACTAAATTAACTCTAGTCATTTGTATACTCAAGTTTTCCTGTGCTTAGTTCTTGACTGCTTGATTTCAGTTCCACGAGTAACCAATTGCTGGCCAGCATGCTTGACTTAAGAATTAACTATCGAGTCATTCAGAAAGTAGTATGGGTGGTATTTGTTTTAATAGGAACAACTAACGACGACTGCACTTCACGAAATTAGGATAATTATCTACAATTAGAACTACTTAACATGATATAATTTCACATGCCCAAAAATTAAGATGTCAAAGAGAAACCACTAAATGAATCATTGTAACTGAGAAAAGGACAACCCAAGAAATCATCTAGGGGGAACATGTTTCCATGTTAATACTGTGATAATATTGGAGGTGCCAAGGGTTGATCTCGAGACCTTTGATAAACCAAGGTTTGATACCATATGAGATGACCAAACCTCCCAAAAAACTTATGTTGTGTTTGGTTGGGGATAATGGAATAATGAAATTAAAAGTAAACAATGGAGGTTGGAGGCAAGATTTGAAAAAAAATGAGTAGATGCAAATCTTCTATGATGAAAATTGTGAAAAAATGGGTTTGGCGGGAAACAGAGTATTCCTTCTCAAATTGAGGGGTTTGAATTGTCGTTTAGGTCGTTAGGAATAGAATGGAGGAAGGAATAAAAATTTAGAACATCAACCCAAATCATAATTCAAATTTCATTATATTCCCTCCATTTTCATTCATCCAAACCAAACACAACATTAAAGTGTTGGGAGTAATCACTAAATGAATAAAACTATTTACCGCATGCATCACAACCAAAAGAAAATAATCACCAGAGAAACTAGAAATTGTTGTATACTTGAACAAAAATATTGGATATCAATATATCATCCTTGTACCTCAGGATAAAGATAATTACCTCCAAAAGATTCTGAAGCACTTGACTGCACTTCCTGAACATGAACCTGATTACGAACCACATTACTCCATTAGAAAACCAATTTTTTAAGTACAATTTGCAAAATGTGCATGATCTACAATGGAACTGAAAATAACATAACTCAAAGCAAAAAACCTAATTATTCACCAAACTTACACGGTAGTAGTTGGCATGAGCAGTACCACCATCTTTAAAGATTAATTTGAGAATATTACCAATACTCTCTAGCCTACAGACAGCTCCCTTTGTCTTGTTCTGGACTCCTTTGTCTCCCCCACTTGCATCTGAAGCAAAGAGGGGCTAAAATATTTATTGAAAGCTCAAAAAAATAAATTAAAGCACAAGAGAAAAATTAAAAGAAGAGCAAATCCACATACAGAAGATGGAAGATAAATTAAATCATTAAAACAAAAGTAGTTAGGTCTCACCTTCCTCAAGAAGCACAGCTGCTTCCTCAATTATATCAATAAGCATGGAGGAGGTTTTGTGTGTGACATTTAGATCAGCAAGTAGGTCATAAATATATGGTCCAGGCTTTGTGAAACCCACTTCTTTGGAATTGATATCAATTTCAGATATCCGCTTTTCAAGCTTCAGAAGAAGTGCTGTAAGGCATGATGCTTGAGTAAAAATTACATAATTTGAAGGAACATGAGATTTTTCTTCAAGAATATAAAACCATAAACAACCAGTCATGTATCACATTTCACATACAACATTAATTAATTGTGTAGAAACCCTCACTCGTTTCTGTAAAAATTACTGGCACACACAGTAGTTTTGCACCAGCAGTTGAGTTATTATTGAATTAAAAAGAGAGATAACAATAATCTTCGTGAATGTGCAGAAAAACAACAAGCAAACTTGAAATCATTATTTTGCTACTGCATGGAAAGATCTCGCTATTCATTACCTCTAAGAATAGCAAAATTATCTGGATTGCATGATGTGTCATTTGATTTATCCCTCCTTACTACAGAAAGGTCTACACAATTTTTTGCTTCAGAAATGCAAGCTGTCAGAAGCCCAGAAGACAAATCAAAAGAGGCAGCATCCGCGCATAAACTTTCCTGAAGTATTATAGGACAAATGAACTAGATAAATAGAAAATCCGACTGAAACCAGGTCATGAAACATAATGCACATATATCATGTACCAACTCATCCATATTTATTTTCATTTTACATAGGTACACTGGTCAAGAAAACACCAATACACGACTTACTATAGAGAGGGAACTATTTATCTCAAATGCATCTCTACTTACCAAGTTGTGAGCTTCATCAAATATGAGGATACTATCGTTCCACTCGATGTTTAAAGATCGTCTGTTTCCCGGATCAATAAGATAATTATAGGGTGCAAATAATATATCAACAACCTTGTGAAGATCTCGTGACATGTAATAGGGGCACCTAGATATTAGTCCAATTTAATACCACTGTAAGCACATCTTATGAATAATATTGCAAATAACTAAAAAGAGTAACACTTAACAGGAAAAACCTTACGCTCCAGAGGTTTTTCCATAGTTGACCAAGTCCTCAATGTCAATGGGTTCTTCTCCCAAATCCGGATTATTTGTCATGAATTCTACAATGCAAAATTTGTAACTAAAAAGTATATGCAACGAAAACCAAATAAAAGTACATGTATCATTCTCCTCCCTTAATGCTTTGGTGCTTTACTATGTCTACTGTCTAGCACACACAGCTTTATGCAATGCCAAAGAGTAATAGACCACTAAAATTCTTGAGAAAAGCATTTTTATATTTAAGATATAATAAAATATTATATGTTAGAACTAAATACACAGATGTTCAACTTAGATTACCCAAGACCCATTATCCTCCCAATCAATTTCTTCCTGATATCTTAGTTGATTAAAAAAACATCGTCTACCCTTCAGCCTAACATGTTTACCTGCAACGCGAGGAAAATGGGAGCAATATCGTTTCTGACGCTTTTTACAAAGTGAGTGGCAAGCATTTGTTTGTGCTCTTCCACGAAGTGTACTAACTTCTTCATGAATGCACAACTGCTCACGAGATCCTAGCACGACCATTTTCGGCCTGCAATTAACTTATAGCATGTCACATTATTAAACAAGAAATATGAGAAATGATTCCCAATAAGAGATGACAAATGGCATACAGTAAATCTCTTGTTTCAGTTCCCATGCTCAAGGCTAAAACTTTCTTATAAAATTCACTAGTACTACTTGAGGGTAATAAATCTTACAAAGGAAAGTGAGGAGACAACTACGGGGCCAAAAAGTGCACCAAATTATATTAAAAAATGGCAATTGGAAGTATTACAAACAATACGTAGTAAAGAAAATTACCAAAGACAAAACAGTAGATAGAGCAAAAGCCACAACGCGAATCAACATACTGCCATGGAACAAAACAAGCAAACTGCACTATACTATTAAGAACTTTTGCTAAACTTTTTTAGTAATTATATTATTTACATATCAAAGTGTTATAGCAAAAGCCTTTAGATGTTGATAACATCAATAATCAGATCAGTATCTTATTCTCTAAATTAAAGCATCCACAGATATGTTACTAGTACTATAAGTCTATAAAATACATGAAAAACTTACTTGTAATTCATATAATGATATCGTAATACAAATGCAAGTCTTACGAGGCCCACAACCAAAATTAAACTTTCTTGTTAACCAAAAAGATCACAACTATAAAGAGAAACAGACTGTACTCTCTATCTCTACTATAGTATTTCTTTCCCCAGCCCAAACAAGGAAGATAGTGGTTGAAAAAGCTTGATCTGTACGATCATTTTTTCCCCAAATCAACAAGCAATATAGATTAGAGGTTGAAGAGACACGTTACCTATATACCCAGAAGACACGGTCTGCAAACACACATCAGAAAAGCAATCACTTACCAAACCGATAACACTGAGATGACCAATACTTTACAAGCCAGTGTTCAGTAGATGATGTTAATATGTAAAGCTGATTGATGATTAATTAAAAGATGAGAACTAAGCACATGATTTCTCTAACAGACTTCCTTGCTTTTTTGTAGTTGGAAGTGCTAAGATGTCTCTTTTAGATAAGTTTGTTGATAAGGAATGGTTATGCCTAGTCAATTATGAGTTGAAGTTAGAGCAGTTTTACAGCAAGCATTATCACACCTTGAACCGAAAATTGAAGAATGAAAATTTCCTATAGCAATCAGAAAACTCTTATTTGTTCCATTTCACTTGGTATTCTGTTTTGGAAGTGTCAGACACACGGTTTGTGATATATAAAAATTGTATTGGCTAGAGATGGAAGCATCTAGGATTGCAACTTCATTATAATAATTATTACACCCTCAGTCCTACAAAAATTGACGTTTTATGAAATTTAAAAGTCAAACTAACTCAATTTTGACTACTGATTAATAATTATTGTAAAAAGTAAAAATTATGAAAAAATATTATTTAAAAGTATATTTAATATATTATTAGAATTAATTTTTAAATCTGTAAAATTATAAATTAGTAATGTATAATTTGCGGTCAAAGTTAAATATGTTTGACTTTAAAAAATTATAAACCGCCAATATTTCTAGGACGGAGGGAGTATTAGTTTAATTCTCTCCTCCATGGATTGCTAAGGAGTAAAGACACAAGGATTATTAAATTTTTAATTCTTCACAATTGTGATTTCTAATTAGCACTTATTATTATTATTATGTATTCTTCACTAATATTAAGTTGGTTCCATAAAAGACCCGCAGCATACCACATGAGGATTCGAACCCATGATCTCTCGTGGGGAAGAAATTTCCTTTTGCGAAATTCTCAAGATATTAACCTTCTGTCTATTTACAGCAACTGTTTTTCTATTCTAGTAAAAGTTGTAAGCCAGCCCCCTTTCCATTGCTATTGTGTTGAAGTATGTCAATCCGATCTCTGTGGAATGTTAACCACATAAGGATAAAACAAAAACAACTATCTTTGAGATTGAACAGACAATCGTGTCAGTCAAAATGAACTAGTGAAGTCTCCTCTGACGTAAAATTGGGGTATCATTGTCACAATGACCTATTTTTAGGGGTAGCTTTGCATGTCATAGAATTCGTGGTGAAAACGAAACATTTACTACTACTGAGATCAAACAAACAATTGCTTCATTAGAATATGCATTGTAATTTCTTTCTTTAATTGTATGAGACAGATGAATATTATGAATTTATAATGGATACTTTTTGGGTATGAGACTGTATGACATGTCTTCTGAAAAATTCCCAAGTCTACAGCAACAACATAAGTATTGCACTAAGAACAAACAAATCATCAGTTAAAAATAAGTTGTTCACGACTCTTACCTGTAATTGCTTCTCTTTAATTCTTTAATCACCTGTCGTAGCTGGCTGTGTGTGCGCGACGTGTATATTATCATTGGTAGCTTTGGGATATCAGATTGTGATGATGGAACTTCTGAATTTTTTCCTCCACGGTCATGACCTCTTCTCGAACTCTTGCCCGTAGAGAATCCACCCAAACTCTTCCTCCATGCCAATGTGGCGCAAAGAAGGCACAAGGTTTTTCCAGTTCCAGTAGGGCTCTCCAAGAGTGCATTACACCTCTTGATTGTCAAAAGCATTTGCACCCATGGTATATGAATATATTATAAACAACAGCAATAATAAACAACCGAAGCTTCATAACTCAATTATTACTACTGCAAACGCTTGTATTAGATGTGGCCACCAGACTAGTATGAACGTAATATTAGTTTTCAGGATTTTATTTAACTCGTGTAGTGTAGGCTGTAGCTATCACATCAAGGTAGCTTTGAAATGCATTTTACATAACACGTAGAGAAATTGACAAATTGTAGACAACTAAACACGTACAGATATATATGTCCTTCTGCGTCTCCTGTTGTTCTTCTATGTAATGAACAAATGCAATACAATTGTGTGTTATTTATAGTCCCTCTTTTTTAATTATTCGAACTTAATCGCACAACTAAATTGACACGAGAAATCAAAATGTACGCCGAATAACCTCAAATTTGCCAATACACTCCATTACTCGAAACTAGGGTTTTAGTTCCGAAACAACGAGTTAATTGGATAAAATACACACAAATATCGAAATAGATACATAAATTAATGTAATATATAGAAATGGAGATAGGGAGGCGTACAGTTTGAAGCGATTGGATGACTTTTTCCATGTAAACGAGCTGACAATCGTAGGCTTGGAAGGGGAAATCAACATCTAGACCCCTAATTTTGTATGTCGGCATCTCTCACTCTGTATGTAATTGTTGTATATTTGTGTTTAACGATCCGAATACAAGTGAATTGTTAATGGATACTAGTGAGAGTGAATGGTTGATGAGTCGCAAACCCTAGAAATACTAAGCAGCGTCGCTTCCCGCCATTTCTGTTTCTTCCGTGCCCTCGTATTCGTGCTTTTGGCTATTATTATCTTTTTTTAATTAAAATATTTATTTTTCTATGTGAGCCCGCGTATTGTATATTTTTAATTTTTAATTTAATAGTATATTTGTATTGTATAATTTCTTATTTTTTAAAAAATATATGTAAATGTAATTTTTTTTTTTAAATAATCATTTATTTTCAAAAAATAAAATTTGTCAAAACAAACTTTACTTTAATCAAATAAAAAAAATATTTATATTTAATCTAATAAAACGTGCATACAAATTTATTTTTACATTTTTATAACTACAATTTATAAATTTATACTTTTTCGTCCAATAATTTTAATTTGATTGGTTAATTTTTATTATCAAATTAATTATATTACATATAAAATATACTTTTTTAATCAACAATATCAATGAAAATTTTAATTAATTTATTCTAATGAAAAGTTTTAAAATTTATAAAGTTATAAATTTTTAAATTATAAATCAAATTTAATTAATTTAACTTTAAAAAATTAAATAAAACAAAAAATATAATATGAAAAATAGAGTTTTTCGGACTTCTTTGTTATCTAACTTTTTAGTATCTATATTCTCTTATATGATATCTTAATATTCAATTCTTAAAATATGTTATACGAGTCTTATAATGTGTTGTGATAATTTTTTAAAAAAACTAGTTATAATTTAAAGTCACTTAGAACGAAAGTGAAAAATAATATTAATATTAATATTCAAAAAAATATTAATTGTATTCTTGTAAAAAAATTAATATTAATTCTCATAAAATAAAATAAATTATTAAAAAACCCCAATTAACCTCGGACTTAAAACCATTTTAATCATTCTGAATTTCTTTTAATTTATTATATAAATACCCGTTTAAATTTAAAAGAAAATGTCAGATATTCAAAAATTCTTCTCAAGATTGAGTTGTCATAATTAATAATTTTTTTATAATAATATGATATCCCGTATATATATGTGATAACCCGGGTCAAATCCCGAGTCTTTTTCGAAAATTGGGTCAAGTCCCGATTTCCGAATATGAAATAAACGTAAAGTAAACTGGCCCAAATACAACAACTTGGGTAATCCACAAGCCCACCACAGGCCCCCAAAAGATCATGATCTGTTAGTGCATATAGTGGTAACACTTTTACTTATATACTAAACAAATTATCCCAATCTACTCGATATGGAACCGGGGTGTTACAATAACAACCCAGACCCACAACTGAATGCATAACAGGCCCAACAACCCACCATAGGTCAGCCCATAAAAAACTAGCAATTTTAGGTTTACATTAGTTATTGACTTGTCCTTATAAATGACCCAAATACACTTTATCTATTCGATGTGAGATGTTACAAACACCCCACCTTATTGGGTCGACGTCCTCGTCGAGTCCATGGACAAACTTACGAAACTCGGGCAGTGCCGTAGCACTTCCGTCCAGGTAAGGCTCTGATACCATTTATAACAACCCAAGCCCGCAACTGAATGCATACCAGGCCCAACAACCCAGCACAGGTCAACCCATAAAAAGCTAACAATTTTAGGTATACATTAGTTATTGACATGTCCTTATAAAGGGCCCAAATACTCTTTATCCATTCGATGTAGGATGTTACATATGCGTTCATAAATTAAAACAAATCATATATCTTGATTTAAGAAAAAAATTGGAATAAGTTTTGATGTATGTAATATAATGCGAAAGAAACTTTAAATCTACCCCTTGAATTTAAACAAATTAGCCATCAAGAAAGTTTAAAATTTCTCGTAGTAAAGGTTTGTCTCTTGTCGTCCTCATATCTGGGTCAATTCTCGCTCATTCCGATATTTGTTAGAACATATATTTATTTATAAACTATATAAGCCTAATCTTTTAAAAAAGAAAGTTCAAAATTTTGTTATCTCAGACAAATCTTTAAAAATATATTTATAAAAAAATAATTTCCATAACAAATAAATAAAGAGGATTATAAAAAAAATATCAAAAAAAAAAAGAGCCCCCGCAATACAATACAAACCGTAAGACATCGGTGTCCCCGTACTTACAGTCGGTCTTGCAATTCACAGAGAGTGGTCCACTGTATATATCTATATGTACGTAGTTAGATAGCTGCTGCGATACATACAACAACATATTGCTCTGTGTTGGGCTCTGTTTGGATCTGCAGCATAAATCTCCAACTTGGGTCTAACAAAATGGTCAGTCCATAACTCAGATCCCTTTTATCTCAATTCTATTCATGTTTACCATATGATCATACTTGTAACTTTATTTGGTTTCTTGTTTCTTTAATTTTACAGCCTCTAAGACTTGAAATTAAGGTATTATAAACTTTTGAAATTATGGTTTTGATTTATCAGTTTTAATTTGGATCATGTGATACTCTTGTTATTATCTTGAGCCATCATGTGCTGAAATTTTGTTATTGTTGTGGATCAGAGAAAACTTGCTAATAGGTCAGACAGGGTTAAGTCTGTTGATCTACATCCAACCGAGCCATGGTTAGTTATTCACCTAAATCATAACTTTCTACTTTGCATTGTTGGAATTTGATTGCGTCTACGAAGTTATAGTTTTTAAGCTTCGGTGAAAGAAAACATTTGAGAAAACGAGTAAAAGACCACATTTTGAACAACTTTGGACAAAAATATGATAATAGAGGAAGGGGTCTTCTTTTACCACTCGAATACACACTATAAGAATGCTTGAGAAAAAAAGAAATCCATACCACTGTGAAATTTACAAACATGCGTTAAAAAACCTCCCAGTCATGGCCTGTTACGCATCACATCTATGTATGTTACATGCAGCACACCATGGAAATGTGTGTCACATGTTTTGAATCAAGGTGTGTGTCACCCCGTGCCATTCTCGACTGCCACAAATTTTTTACAAATTCTATGCATTCTGAACATGTGTATCATATAAGTTGAGGTAATAGGTAATACAGTTGTGTATAGTTATATGAAGTCTGCACATGCGTATCAGCAGGTTTTTTTTATTTCTTTTTTTGGTAGAAACCCTATGTGATAAAGAGGGCCCAGCTCATAAAAAACGTGGTATTTTGGGCAAATTTGTTTCAAATTGTGGTAAAAGGACCAGCACCTAAACCATAGTTGCAGCTAGTAAAAGATGAGAAATGTGAATGCAAAAAGTTAGACGGCAGCTTATGGCATCTGTTTCGTTTACTTACATTCGGTGTGTTCACTGTTGGTGTAACAGGATCCTAACAAGTTTATACACGGGTACCATTTGCATATGGAACTATAAGTCTCAGGTATGGGGTAAATGTGTTATGGTAGCTAATAGCTATTAAGAGTTTGTGCCCATTATGGAGCAGACAGTTTCTTTTTTTCTTAAAAGACTTTGCTTAATTCATATATGTTGTGTTTACAAGTCTCTGCATCTTCTTAGATTATTAGTGCTATACAAAATAAACCCTCATTTTGCTACTGCAGACGATGGAAACTTCTTTTGAAGCAACAGACTTACCAGGTGCATTATATACAACTTCAATATGCCAATATATTCACTTTTTATTTTTTGCATTTTGACGAGGACACCGGCAATTATGTAACAGCTACTCATTTCTCTCCGCAGTTAGGTCGGCTAAATTCATACCACGCAAGCAGTGGGTTGTGGCTGGAGCAGATGACATGTGTGTCCGTGTATACAATTACAATACCATGGATAAAGTTAAAGTCTTTGAAGCACACACAGATTACATTAGGTGTGTGGCTGTTCATCCTACACTTCCATACGTGCTTTCTTCAGCGGATGACATGCTTATAAAGCTGTGGGACTGGGAGAAGGGCTGGGTTTGTACTCAAATTTTTGAGGGTCATTCCCATTATGTCATGCAAGTGACAATTAATCCGAAAGACACCAATACTTTTGCCAGTGCATCTCTAGACCGTACTATAAAGGTATTGTTATGACCTGTTCATTTGTTAACTGTAATAGCTTTAATAAGCTGACTTTTACATGCTGATGATATTATTGTGTAGATATGGAATCTTGGTTCGCCTGACCCAAACTTCACATTGGATGCCCATCTGAAAGGAGTCAATTGTGTAGATTATTTCACTGGTGGTGATAAACCTTATCTCATCACTGGATCTGATGATCACACTGCTAAGGTTTTCTCCTACCCTTTTTTTCTATATATAATTGTGTAATTTGAAAATGTGTGGTTGTAGCTGAACTCCTATGAAACAGGTATGGGATTACCAAACCAAAAGTTGCGTCCAGATTCTAGAAGGCCACACACACAATATTTCTGCAGTATGTTTTCATCCTGAACTTCCGATTATAATAACGGGTTCCGAGGATGGTACTGTCCGTATATGGCATTCAAAGACTTATAGGTAATTGCATTGATAAATGATTGGTTATAATTTTTTTAGAATTGAGGTGAAACTTGGTTATGATTGGTAATGTGAATTCAACTGGAAGTGTTATCTGGACCTTTTGTACTTTTGCCACTGGAGTATGCTTTGTTTTGAAACAGCTTTTCTTCTACTATATCATTCATATGATCTCTGCACACCTCCTACTTGGCATATCTGTTTTCGTTGTCTTGTGATGCCTCCAAAATTGTATTGTATGACTGATGATTATAAGACCTTGAAGAATCCCAAAAAAAGAAGTGGAAAATTATAGAAACCTGCTATGTAATGTATTTCGACCAGTAATTTTGAGTATGCAAGGGTGTTTGAATATATATATATTTGTTGAATGCAAGCATGTGAAGCTGGAGTTATAAACGATTTGAACTATACTTTATTATTTTGTTGACCTACTTGTTCTATAACTATTGCAATATCAACTATATAATTCTTTCTACAACTTGTAGGGTGTGTTCTCACTCTCGCGTTGCTTTTTTCTTTTTCTTTTGGCTTGAAGCCCTAAATTTACGCTGGACTTTTTTTTTGCAGGCTTGAGAATACACTGAACTATGGCCTTGAAAGAGTTTGGGCTATTGGATACATGAAAGGTTCTAGAAGGTTAGTAGAATACTAAAATTTCACACCTCTAGGCTGAGATATTATCATAATTGATAATATCTTGCTGCCTGATATTGTGCACCATCATTCAGCTATTGTAATCCTTTTCGTGATTGCAATTTTAAGTCATCTCTGTTGAAGACTTAAAGGTCTTTATTATTATGGCATGCATAATTTTTTTTAACTTATTCATATTAAAATAATAAAAGTTAGGAGAATGTATCATGCTCTTACAATTGGACCTGATGTTTGGTGCTCAGTTTTAGGAAAACATGGTGAGTGGAGTACTAAGTCAAAATGTTGCAAGTCCACAATATTGTATAAGGGTGTGATATAATTTTCATTCTTAATAGCTTGTTTGAAGGAAACTTAGGTATTATTTTCTAATGTAATATGTTACGAATATAAGAGAGTATCTTGTTTTTTTCGTGACTGAATACTCATTCTCCTGCAAAATATTTTCTTTTGTACCGTGCTTTCAGGGTTTTAATTGGGTATGATGAAGGAACCATTATGGTTAAAATTGGTCGAGAGGAACCTGTTGCTAGTATGGACAACAGTGGAAAAGTTATTTGGGCTAAACATAATGAAATTCAAACCGTTAATATTAAAAATGTGGGAGCAGATTACGAGGTTTGCTTTGGCCAATATATTCCTTTGTTCTGTGGGTTTAATACACAAAAATGGCTAATCAGCTTACATATAATTCTTTTAGCATTATTCACTTGGTGTGTTAGGGTACTGATGGAGAAAGATTGCACCTGGCAGTTAAAGAGTTGGGTACCTGTGATCTTTACCCACAAGTGAGTTAGTGTCTTGTAGAATAGTTTCTCCCAATCTTGTCATCGATTCAATCACCATAGTTTTTTTCCTTATCTTTTTTAATACAATGTCTGGCTAAGACAAGGAACTTTTTAAGGGATCTTAATAGTATCATTTCTAATTTTCCAGAATTTCTTCTCAGCTTTATTTTCTAATTTCTTAATATCATTTCATATTGCAAATGGAAATCTAATTTTAATCTTTCGATAAACTCTATTTTGACAACATGCCAAATGCCAAAATGTATATTCCAGTACCCTGAAATTATGTTCCAATTTAGTATAACTTGCTGTACTCTTTTATTACTCAGAGCTTGAAGCATAACCCCAATGGAAGATTTGTTGTGGTATGTGGAGATGGTGAATATATCATATATACAGCATTGGCCTGGCGAAATAGATCATTTGGTTCTGCCCTGGAGATTGTTTGGTCTACTGATGGAGAATATGCTGCTAGAGAAAGTACATCTAAGATTAAAATATTTAGTAAAAATTTCCAGGTTTGCAATTTAGTCCTATTTACATTTATTATTAACTATTGTGTTTCCCTTCTTATGTTATCAGCTATATATTGAAAGAAAAAAAATATGGGATGGTTTTTTTTGGAGATTATAGCCACTTGGTCCACTCTTTAACAGTGACTTCCTCGAATAATCTAGTGAATGAATTTTTTTCGTAAATAAATTTAAACCGTGTATATGAAAGAGTTCTTGTATATCATATGATTGGGAAAATGTAATATTAGTGAGGTAATTTTTTTTCAGGAAAAGAAGAGCATTCGTCCAACATTTACTGCTGAGCGTATATATGGCGGGTCCTTATTGGCAATCTGCTCAAATGATTTTATTTGCTTTTATGATTGGGCTGAGTGCAGGTTGATTCGACGTATTGATGTCACTGTCAAAGTAAGCAATGACCACCTCTTAACCATTTCTGTTTTATTTTATAATGGTTATGCTAATTCTTGAGTTTTCTGCTGTTCTAATGTAAACTTTTACCAGAATCTCTACTGGGCAGATAGTGGGGACCTAGTTGCTATTTCCAGTGATGCATCATTCTACATTCTAAAGTACAACGTGAGGATCATCAATTATCTTTCTGCTAATTATAACTTGTATCAGATTTTGTCTCCCTTCTTGTTATCATTTTTTACTTTGTTATGATAAATCTACTCGATTCTAAAATTTGCAGCGTGATGTAGTTTATGCACATCTAGAGAGTGGAAAATCAGCAGATGAACAAGGTGTAGAAGATGCATTTGAACTTTTATATGAAATAAATGAACGGGTCAGAACTGGAATTTGGGTTGGGGATTGTTTTATTTACAATAATTCCTCATGGAGGCTTAATTACTGTGTTGGTGGTGAGGTAGGGCATAATATAAGCTTGAACTTTTACTCATTAAATTTATTTTTTGTGTGTCAAATTTATGTCTAGAATCTTGTGCATTAAAATTTAATGTACAGGTAACAACAATGTTTCATCTGGATCGACCGATGTACCTGTTAGGCTATCTTGCTAGTCAAAGTAGGGTGTATCTTATCGATAAGGAGTTCAAGTGAGAAATTGGCAGCTATCTGTAAGAATTGACTCGTACCTTTTTCTTTACTACATTGCTAACTAGCTACTTCTTTCCAAATTCCTTTGCAGTGTGATTGGTTACACCTTACTTCTCAGCTTGATCGAGTACAAAACCCTTGTGATGCGTGATGACCTGGATCGAGCAAATGAAATTCTATCTTCTATCCCGAAAGAGCAGCTTAATAGGTATATTTGATGTGTATACGGTGTTGTCAAAATTGCGCCGAGGTGCTGTGAGGCGCACCTAATTTGCCTCGACTAATCATCTTCTAGTATGGTGACACTTTATTTATAGTATATGTGTTTTTGCATGCCATATACAGTATCTGTTTTTTTTACATTGCGAGCCTCGTCGCCTAGGCTGCACAGGACCCTTGTGCCTTGGTGCGCCTCTCGCCTTAAATAACACTGTGTATCAGCTCTTGAACAGGATGATTAGAGTGTATATTTGTTGTTATAATTGACCGGATAAGTGTGCTTTCTCCGCCAATCTGATATTTCTCTTCATAGTATCATATTTACTATTTGAAGTGTAGTTCCTAGGTAATGCTAGAATAATTAATATTATGCGTTTGTGTCTGTGTATAATACTATATATAGAGAGGTAGAGTTCATGGTCAAAGAAAAACGTTGTACTCTTTTCTTTTATATGGGTTTGGTTGGCAAAGTTAGAGTTTTAACTATAATTCCTTTTATTCTTTCCAACATGGCAGTTCTTGTGAAACTGCCATCTTCATGTGGTTTGAGCGAATTAGCAATTTGGAGTTTGACTTCTTTCAGTTAACCTAAAAATTCACTTAAAGCTTATGCAATGAAATTTCATGTTTAGCGTGGCTCGTTTCCTGGAATCACGTGGGATGATAGAAGATGCTCTCGAAGTTGCGACAGACTCCGACTATAGATTTGAGCTAGCTATACAGCTCGGTAAGCTAGAGATTGCGCAGGTAATGCTGCCAAGTGCAAGCTCATAGTTATCATATATAATTAATGCTTTTATGTATTGATTATGTTATGAACCTGTGTGAATATTTCTGATTATTACTTTATATTGTCTGCAGGAAATTGCCGGTGTAGCACAGAGCGAGTCTAAGTGGAAGCAATTGGGTGCATTAGCTATGTCCACTGGGATGGTATATCCTAATTCCTTATACTTGATGTGCCATTTTTTTATTAGTTTGATTTGTGGAGTGGATACTTTATATATTCAAGATGGAGTACATTTGCTATTGTCAGTAGATTTTTTACTTGTTTTCTCATTTTTTTCCTTTTCAATTGATTGAAACTTGAAAGTAACCAAGCTTCCTCTAATGATCGTACTGGATCCTTACCTTATTTTTTTTTCTTGTTCTTGAAATGTCTATTAATGGATGTTGCCTGACCACCGCACAGAAGGACCTGTCAGTTATGTAGCTTTTCTCTTTTGTGATCAACAAAAGAATGACATGTAAAATTTTGTGTTGAATTATATATTTGTCTGACTAACACTACCTATGTACTGTAACCATCATTCTATCAATTGACTTAAGAAATTTCAATTGCTACAGATGGAAATGGCTGAAGAATGTTTAAAACATGCCAAGGACTTGAGTGGATTGTTACTACTGTACTCTTCTTTAGGTGATGCTGAGGAAATCTTAAAACTTGCATCGCTTGCTAAAGAGCATGGGAGAAACAATGTTGCTTTCCTTTGTCTATTTATGTTGGGTAAAGTTGAAGAGTGCCTGCAGCTGTTAATTGACAGGTGAGCATAAACAGACCCATGAATTACATTGTGCATTTGTGAGACTTCTCATGTTAACTGTGTTTTCTTTGCAGCAACCGTATACCCGAGGCTGCTTTAATGGCAAGATCTTATTTACCAAGCAAGGTTTCGGAAATAGTTGCATTATGGAGGAAAGATCTTAAGAAGGTTTCTTTTTATGTTCTGTCTTTATGGATACACTTTAACTTCTTCTAGTTGAATTACGGATACAAGTGGTAGTCAAATTGCATAAGCTAGTAATATTGTGGTCTCTTTCTGAGTGTATTTCCTGAGCTTTAAAGAACTGGATAATGTAGATGTAATGTGTTTAGTGTTTGCATGCATGCATAGTTAATTATTGATAGAACAAAATTTTTAAGCGCTTAAGATATACAATTTATTTTTCGCTACGCATGTTTTGAAAAAAGTCCAAAAACAAGGAAACAGAGGGAAGGAAGTGTATAAACATGCTGTAGGAGTAATGTTAACAAAATTACCACTAGCCTGAACATTTACCATGCTGTTTCAGTTTATACCTGATGTAAAATGGACCTGAATTAATCTTCAGTACTCCTTCCTTCCCAAATCAAATGGCTGGTATGCAAAACTAGGCATGCGAATAATTGTCTCATACCATAATATTTTAAAAGTAGAAATTGAAATTGCAAGCCTAATTGTGCATTCCAGCGATTTGATCACGTGGTAATGCTTTGTAAACAATTACATAAGCAAAACCTCAGTGTCCTCTCACTTTTGTATGTGAGTGTTACTGACATTAAAGCATGGCTAATGCATATAATAAATGATGCTTCTTAGTTAAAATACTTGTCATCGTTTCCGGCTGTCTTATGTTTGGAAAATTATCAAAATAACAAATTTGATTTTTTAGCAGTATGTCTTGCACAAGTGCTAAAACTCTAATATGCATCATTTCTTTGTATTTGTGACTCGCTTACCTGTTAACATTAGGTTAACCAGAAAGCTGCAGAGTCTTTGGCTGATCCTGAAGAGTATCCAAACCTCTTTGAAGACTGGCAGGTTGCACTTGCTGTTGAATCAAAAGTCGCAGATACAAGGCATAACCAACTCTCTCTTGTTTATTGTTTGTGGTTATTACCATTTTGATCGATTTGTTATCGCTATGTTTCTTGCAACCCCCTCTCTTTTATAAATGTGTAAAGAGCAAATAGCATAGCTGAACATCTCTTAATACGACAATTGAATGATGATGCAATCATGTGCTTTCGTCTAATTACTTTGCAGGTGTGATTATCCTCTAGCAGCTGAGTATGTGAACTTCACGAACAGATCCAATGCCAATCTTTTGGAAGCTTTTAGAAACATGCAAATGGACAAAGAGGAAACACTTGGAAGTGGAGGTTCAGATTATGAGGTATACTAAGCATGCTTGCTCATATACATTGTGCAGCATGTATCTAATATCAGGATCCAGGGACTGTAAATATACCAATGTACTCAATGCCATGGTCTAGCTCATGATTTGGACCTTTGGTTGGTTAGATCCTAGTACGTGGACTGACCAAACTTAAAATGAACCATTTTTATGCTTTACAAGAAAAATTATAGAGAGTGCTTACATGAATCATTTACCACAACTGCTGTGCCCCTCACTAGTGTTTCACAGGCCACACCTGTAAAATCTGAAGGTTGGGATGGCTGATGGAAACTATTAGGAAGAAAATAATAAAAACAAAGGTTGCTAATTAATCTCATTGATTTGCTTTCATATACTTCAGTTCCAAAATTTGATGTGCATGTAAAAAAAAGTTTTACAGAAGATTTTGTTGACAATATAACTCTTTCATGAGTTTTAAATTATAATATTTTATGTGGGAGGTGTAGGAGGGTAGGAATGGGAACTGCTGGAGTCTTGTTACAAATTCTTATACTATGTATTGTATCAAATTTTAATTCTGAATGATAGGCTAAACTTGGAATGCCACGATATTATACGGTTTCAGATGAAGGATATCTTTAAATTTTGAACAAAATGAGATGGAGAATGGTCCGTCATTTTTTATTTAGTTATACTTGAAACCATCTAGCTATCTTGGTTTGATTGCTTTACTTTTCAGAATTTGTTTTTTTAGTTCGAGGTTGATACTGAAACCTGTTCTTTTGCACTTACATGGTTGCTCAGCTCACAGAACAGAATGGAAAGAGGCAAGAAGATATGCACAAGGGTCAAGATGAGGCTTTTGTGGATGCTGACTCTACGGATAGTGCAGTAATTGTCAATGGTAGTGAAGCTGATGAAGAGTGGGGTACGAGAGGAAATCCGTCATCCTAAATATGTTGGGCCAGTGTGACATTAGGGTAGGGGACATTTTATTTTGTTTTGGGAAGAAGGTAATATCACCTGTTGTGGTGGCCGTAAGGTTCGGTTCTGAAAGAAAAGAAAAGGAGACTCTCTAGGGACAAAGACAAACAAGTCCAGATTAGGCGCTTGCTCCTAATTTTGAACCTTTTTAGTTTTTTGCTGGTAAAATTTTTTATCTCTTAGATGCCATCATTGACTCGCATTTCTACATTCCAATGCTATAAGTTGCATATAAACCATTACCACTATTAAATGATAGAGCAAACTTCAATTGCCTACCCCTCAGTTTCAAGAAATCTATGTGATAATAAAGTTTGCTTCTGGACACACAGACTAGTAGTTCGTATTTCTAATCTATATATCTATTTTATCTGTTTTGACTTTTGAGGGTCTACTCCCCAACCCAACTCAACTCAACACTTCCTTATCTTGAAAGTTGTAACGGCATTTATGAGATGTTTTCACCATTGTCTTACCGTGTTTCCTCTCACCTTGTAATGGTTCCACAGTGCCTACACCACTGGCTTCAGTCAAGATGGTTCCTGCTGTGTACATACGTTTCCAAGGTGAGACTGTAGTTAGTACTGACTCCTTGTACTTACTCAGCAATATGAATAATGTATTCTTCTAAGACTCGTTTGTATGAAAGTAACTTATGTAATACGAACTTTCTGAGCTTGTTAACTTGTTTCTAGTCTCAATAATAAAGCTTAACCATACAATTATCTCATTTCCCCAGGTTTCTATGCGGGTAGAAAATTGCTGATTTTGGGATCACTTGTTTATATCCCAGTAAAGTGATTTTGTAGCACAGTGGATTTTGTTAGAGTAGCACATACTATAGGGTACTTGCGACATCAGTTCACGTGTAATTTATCAATATTCTTTGCGGCAATTGTAGAATTGATAATATAGCTTTTATCAACATCTTTGGATAGGTAATATTTAGTTCGTAGTTCATACTCAGAAAAACAAGTTTACTGATTCTCTGTGTGTGTGTGTGAATGTAGATAACGTCGCCAATGATTATGATCCCATTTGGTTAAAATGATTCAGTGTTAACAAACAGGATTACAGGTTAATCGTCATATAAAATGGGTGGGTCCATTTAGTTAACTCATTCACTGCATGTGAGCACTGATCATTTCCTCTCAAAATTTCCGTAGCCTATGATGTTTAATCTTTAGCAATTCACGGGCGGTGTTTTTTTCTTTGGCACATTATTAGATTCTCAACAGTTTAGAATTCAAAAGCAATAAAAAACGACAGGGTGTGTAAAAGTTACACGACAATCATTCATTTGATTCATCAGTATATATAATTAATTACGAAAAAATATATAAAAATCTGATAAACATGAACATTACAAAGACAAGGGGTTGAAACAAAAAAGCATAGAATAATGGGGATTGGATTGAGAACAAGTTCTGGAGTAGGAGAACTAAGCCTCCTCATTTGATCAAGGTGATGATGCATTTGTTGAGTACGTGTTGTCGCACTCCTGGGAACAAGATCCAACGCATTTTTCCATATTATCTCCATCTGATAAACACATCAACATTCACACGAGTTAATACTACATTCGTCACAGGATGTGCCCGAGGGCAACTGAGCCATGAGAACACAGGTTAGTCATTCCGATATACGACTACAGCCATTGAGAACACAGGTTAGCCATTCCAATATACAACAATCGCTATGTAAATGAAGTGATGACTAATAAATAAAACATATTATGATGCAAATAAGTTGAATGCTCACTGCTAGATATATAGCTTAATGAACATAGTAATCTCTAGTTTAACATCGTAATTGCAAAATCATTGGTCGATCGTGAGAGATTTTTAACAGAAAACAGAACTTACTCGGAGTTTTGTTGGTGCTGATGTTAGAGCACAAAGAGGAGGCACAGCCAAGCTTACAGAAGGCGTAATTCTGATTAGCATCTCTAACATGGTCAACTTTGCGTCGGACAGTGGTAGTGGCAGTACTGGCACCCGGAAGAATGCAGTTCTTGAAGCACTGGGTAGTGCAGGAACAAAGAGTCTGAGAAGGTTCAATTATACAGAACACATAGCATTTTATATAACAGTCCTTGAACGAACCCGTGTCACCGGCTTGTCCCACAGCTAGCAGAGTTGCTATCACAACCAGTACTACAACTAGTGATCTTAATTTTCCTCCCTCCATCTATCTGTTCTCAATTCAAGCTAAAAATAAGTATTTGAATTGATTTGCTCTCTAGTATTATATGTACGGTAGCAAGAAGCTAGATGACTGGTTATATAGAAATAAAATGTTGGTTCACTGTGATCTATCTGTGATTGAATAAATCACATGCCACCATCATTTTGTCTCATCTAGGTTAGCCAGTTGGCTTTTCACGGGTCAAGTTAGACAATATTAGTATAAATATTTGGTAGAATAATATTAACTGTTGCTTCTTCAGTTGTTCTGTTTCTAACAATTACAATATTTTGGATAAATCACACTCCTTATCCATAGTATTTCAGTATCTTCCAAAATAATGTTCAAATGCAATACTTTCGTAACTGCTTGTTGAGTGTGAACAACTAGAAATTAGTACTATATGTACCGGCTCGGACAGAGTTCTATGTTGTTTCAAACCTCAAAGAGCATACAAGTGCCATATGATTTTAAGCTTTTGTATATGATATTGTTATTAAAAAGCATATGACTTGAAGAAATGCACGAGCAACTTCATTAGTACATGTACTTTTACATAGAGTATTAAAGAAGAAAACGGAAAAATATAGTGCTAATCAGCCTCAATATTGTGTTTAATGAAATAGACAATTGCAGCTCACATACTTGTACCAAGCCTCAAATTTTTAGATATAGTCAATTGCAGGAATTTAAATACCCAGACGTTCATGCTCCGACTCGAAGTTGAAGCTCAATGCTTTTATCGATTCAGCACGTATTTACTTCCACAGTTCTCAAAGCAAGACTCCGCGCATTCTTGTAATCTAGTAACATCTGCAATATAAAGAACTGATCATCGCCATTAAAAAAAAACACAACTGATGTCTTATAGTTATATACATCAAGAAGTAAGATGATCCGCAACAAAATACGCGCGCCCACACACACACATGCCTGCAGTGAACTTGATGCATGTCATATTAGCGCAATTGAATGTGCAGCTGAAGAGGGTGGAGTTTTGACAATGTTTAAGGCAACGGGAAACACGTATATAAAGGACGTCTGAGAAGACATTGAAGAGTGCGTTTAACTGAACAAGTTGCTTGAGAATTGTGATTGGAATTGGAAGCAACAGCCAAGTTCAAGAAGACCATCACTATTTTCATAACCACGAAACTACTTAGTGCAGCTATATACATACATATATCACTTGTATTTGTTCACCGTTTCTTATCTGCATTCAAGTTAATTAAGACATTATGCCTTTTGGTCCCCTGAACGTCTGAACCTAACTAAAGCAATAGTAAATATTAGTTAACTGAGTAGTGGACATGCAAGTTCATTGCAAATGCTTTTGATCAAACGTGTCGCTAAACAAAAATTTAATTCCAAAATATAGGTGTTTGGTTACATATTTTATTTAAATAGTGATTATGCATTAATACGTATTTTATTAAACTGAGATTATAAATCATTCCTTCGCAACTTTTATTCTTATTTTTATCAACAATCCAACACCCATATTTTTTGCATTCCATACTTTTCAGTGAGGACAGTAAACTTCGTTTGTTTAGGTGTGAAATGAAATTGGATAGTCCGGTCATTCATATACTAACATTGTTTATCCTATAAATTGATTTGCACAGAGGAATTAATGTCCTTCTTGTAATTTTTGGTATCATGTCACTTTATTAACAATAACTTCTTTTAAAAATTTATGTATATTATAAAGAAACAATGCATCAAAGCTTTACAAGAACTAATAACGATCACGAGTCCAAAGAAGTTTATTAGGTAGTTTATGACGAATGTAAACAATGCTACAAATTAATGTAAAGCTAGTTGGACAGATCTCTTCTTTAAACATGCTGAGATGGAAATTTTAAGTTGTCTCGTGGTGTTGGATAATATGATCCTGGTAAACACGCTTACTAATATCTTTAGATTTTAGGAGAACTAGTAACTTAACATGATATCAGAGCTTAGGAGGTCTCGAGTTCGAGTCCCTTCTACCCTAATATTCTCATTTATTGAAAATATTGATGTTGTACTATGATGGGCTCAAAAAGGGACGAGATCCCCACTTAGTAATTGAAATTTCACGGACACAAGGCCTCAAAAGGGATGAATCACCTTGTGATCCACTCTTCGACCCATAATGAGCTTTCGAGTTCGACCCATAATTGATTTTTGAGTGAGGGAAGATGTTGAATAATATGTGGTAACTTAACAAAGGGAAACACCTCTATCATGATGTTTATCATTCCTGATTCGTTCACATGATTATATATATACATGGCCCTTATCCTTGACAACCATTTGTTGGATAACCTTTATACCTTTATCCAACAAATGATGTCCTAACCGTTGGATCATATCCCAGACAGTTAGAATTTTAAAAAAATAAACGGGCCGTTGTTATTAATCGCGACTCAGTACGGACCGCTATTAATAAATGCGGCACACCTCTGTTATTTAGCGCGGCTTGCACGTACAACATATTACCTCACCCAAATCAGTTCCTCAATTGTACATATATACACAAATACAGATAAACCCTAATTTTAACCCCCTTGTAACAACCCAACTCAACCCAACCCAACCCATATTTCTCAATTCGAATACAAAAGTTCAATGGATTCAAGTCTTGACTGAACCCACATCATAAAACTTTGCACAAGTACGAATTTTCGACTCATTTACAGAATTTTGATTGATTTGGGGTGATTTGTTGTGTATATACATGCTTAATATGTGCTTAATTACGCATATACACGCTTTATATGATTTTAAAATTATTTGTTGTGAACTTGGTTGTGTATTTTACGCAATTAAAATGATTTTGGGGATAATATTAATTAAATTAATTCGAATTAATTTAATTAATATGGATGATTAATTTGAAAAATACTGAGAATTAATTCAAAATTAATTCGAATTTATTTATAAAAAATCACGAGTAATTTGGAAAATTTGGATAAGTAATTTGAATTTATTTATAAAATATTAAAGATTAATTAATTTAATTATAATTAATTTAATTTAATTAATTAGAATTTATTTATAGAATATTGATGATTAATTTGAAAATTTTGGATAAATAATTGGAATTAATTTTAAAAAACATGGGTAATTATATCAATATAATTCGATTACCATAATGTGGATGAATATTATGTTAATTTGAATTAATTTGATATTGGTTATTTATTTATATTGTTTTGACAAATGTTATTGGTTTATTCGACATTAACATTATCATTAAATAAATCTTTCGTATTCTCGTATATATCTCCATCCTCATCTTACCTATTCTCATATATATCTTTATCCTCGTCAATATCAAGATCAACATATTCTTCATTTTCATTTCCATTCTCTTTTTTCATCAACATTTATCAAATCCTCGTCTTCATCATCATTAGCATTAATATATTCCTCATTTTTTTCAAAATAGTCTTCAAAATCATCATTCTTAACATTATACATAACTTCATTTTTATGTAAATCATCTAAATTTATTGTATTATCATTTTCCTTTTATTTATTATGGCTCGTTTTTGAACTAAATATGCGTTTAAACAATTTATTGATCATAATATATAAGAATTGTAGATAAAAATGATACCTTTTAGAAGATCTTGCAACAACTTGTTCAAATTCGCTTAAAAGGAGTTTCAAGATCCAAAATGTATCAGTTTTTGTGTGGTGTTGGGACATGGGAACAAATGGAAATTGTTCAGGAAAAGGGGACGGGTCGCGATTACCGTCTATTGTTATTTTTTAATCACGGCGGTCTAGACTTCATCTGATGGCTGTGATACCATTTGCTTGATAATTTTATCCATCAAATGGTTGTCAAGGATAAAAGCCTATATGGGAGTTCCTATTAATGACTAGGGAGAAACAATAAAAAATCTAGATTTTAGCTTTTATTAATAATATTTTGAACTTTTCTACATTTTACATGTTTTCTTTAGCGAAAATTTTCACATTAAGAACAACTTTTGAAATCACAGTGCATCAATTTTTAAATTTAAAATTGAGTAGTTTATATTTTGTTCATAAATATAATAAAAGTATAATATATTATCTATGATAATTTTCCTTTTTTATCGATGAAATTATCATTAACTATTAACATGTTCGAATGTGAACTCTTAACAAAATACTTATAAATTGAATTCTGCAATAAAAATATATATTATTCAATTTAAATAATATCTATATCTTATTTTGTCTATTTTTTGTACATATATCAAATAAAATAAATTAAAATATGCATTTTTGGGTTTTTTTGAAAAATATCAAACTTTTTAATTTTTTAGAAAAATATGTTTTTATTTAATATTTTGTAAAAATACAATTTTTCAATTTTTTTTGTAAAAGTACAGTTTTACAACCAATGTATCATCATGATACAAATAAAACCAACCTCAAATGCAATTATCGGCAATTTCAAATTTTTTTCAAAAAAAATTACATTGAGTTATATTCGAGTTTAATTTTAGTTGTATCAAGACATTTATTGTAAAACCGTATTTTTATAAAAAAATTCAAAAAATAATAAAATCACAAAAAATTAATTTTTTTTTTTGATAAACACCTTTTTTTTAACACGAAATTGACTATCTTTGTTTTTGGTACTAAAGACGTCAGTAATTATCTCTCACGTGTTCCATTTCAAATATCTCATTTGACTTTTCAATGATTAAATTTAATTAATTTTAATTGAAAATTAAAAATATATGTATTTATAATTTTTAAAATCTAAGAAGTACATTTTAAAGAAAATTATATAAAGTTTTCAATAGTATATATTTTATAATATTTTAGTTATATAATATATGTAATATTTGGTTAAAGTTTAAAATTTTTGACCATTTTAAAGAAAAATCTTGAATGGGGATCGGGGGTATTAATCATGATATTAAGACTAGCATATATATTTTATTATTATTTTTGATAAAATAAAAATATCCAGTACTATATATCATCTCTCGTGTTCCTGATCCAAAACTAAACAATCCAGGGTTCTTCTCTGTGTCAACCAAATCAACCAAATAAAAACCCTAATTTCACTTTCTATTTAAACACGTCTACTCTAATAAGCTAGGGTTTATTATTATTGTTATTTACAGCTTTGTGATGGCGGCGAGTGTTGCGGAAGATGAATTGGAGTACGAGAGTGATCCAGAGGAGTCTAAGATGTCGTTGATTACGCGCCGGAGAGAGGCAAGTGACGACGAAGACGAGAGAGACGAAGGAGAGATGAGAGAGAGAGTGGAGAGAGTGTCGGAGAGTGAATCGGAAGGTGCTGTGGCGGAGTATGATGATGAGAGTGATGAGACTGGTGAGTTTGATGAGGAAGAGGTGGAGAGAGATGAGGAGGGGGAGGTGGAGGAAGGAGAGAGTGATGTGAAGGTTGTTGGAGGTGAATTGGATGTGGAAGGCGGTGTTTCGGAGTTTTCGGGAAATAAGGAGGCGGTGCAAGAGGGATTTGATGGTGAGGGTGGAGAGAATGGCGAGCAGGTTGTAGGGGAGAAGGGGAAGAAGGAGAATGAGCCGTTTGCTGTACCTACTGCTGGTGTTTTTTATATGCATGATGATCGGTTTCGTGATGGTTCTGGTCGCGGTCGTGGTCGACATAGGTATGATTCCCGACTTTAATTGTAGCTTTATATACAGTTTTGTGGAATGTATGTATGTAGAATTGGATGCATGATTTTGTCTTGTTGTTGATAAAATGATATAATCGATGACTCGAAGTTGCACATTCAAATAAGCTGATTTTATCTATATGAGTGTTCTATATAAGTCCAGCAGAAATAGTAATTTTATTAATCGATAGGGACTGCATCAGCCTAGACCGGTTTTTTCCTACTTTTTAATTACATTATCTGATTATATCTATATAGAGCGCTGACTAATGTAAATCACTCTTAATGCCCTGACATCCCCCTTTATTTTCTGCCCTGTTATAAGTGATGAACAGCTTTTCTTTTTCGCTCTTCTATAAACAACATACAGCCTTTCTTTAGCCTTTTCTACACCTAACAAGAATAATGGCAGCGAGGATTTAACAATTTTAAATGATGTAGACTTTTAGAGCAAATGTGGTGGATTTAATCTTGGGAATACAAATAGAATATCTAGGTGCCCTACTCTGTAAATACAGTTATGGTTTGTTTGGGAACTTGGATTTCATTTGAAATTCTGGATTTGATCAAATGATATGTTTGGATGATGAAAAGAATTTGGATTTGGAATTCATTTGAAATCCAAGACATTCAAATACTAGTATAAATTTGAGAATTTGAGATGACAACTCAATTCATGTCATTCAAATACTTCATTTGAAATGAATTACATGTTCTCAAACACAATCTTAGATTATTCAATGTTTGGAATGAAGAACTTCAGTTTCCATATAAAGTATAAACAGGAGAAATTATAGCGCGATAAGTATCTTATCTAATCTACAGACTGACTGTCATTAATATATTTTCTGGTATATTAACTTTTGGAATATCAGGAGCTGCCTGTGTTTATATAATCAATTCAAAATTCCATGAGAGTTCTATTTAAACTTGGGGGCAACACATAAGACAGTCCGGATTCTAAATGCTCATTTATTTGTTATATAATGGAGTCGCTTGCTGCTTTGACTCCTTCCACCAGACATTTACTTTGCAAGAACCATGGAGATTATTTATTATTTAATTAGTTTCTTGGTATTTCGTATCTATTACATTTGAGGACGCCGTCATGGGTTCATATCTTTTCTTGACCTATAATTATATAAAAGGACTGTCGGCGATATTATGCTATATAATTGTATTCAAGTTTTTTCGTAAGATTACATATATTGTTACTTCTGGTCTGGTTTTTGATTTGTTCCACATAATTGTTAGGCGGAACCTTGGTGGAAGAAATTTGTGGGAATCAAAGGATGACAGAAAATGGGGACATGACAAGTTCTTCGAGGAGATTACTACTCAAGAAAGACACTATGAAGAGGTAAATGGCGTTGGTGCCTTCGTTCTTTACTTATGTTTAAAAGATTTTTTTAACAATGTTTTAACATATTCTTTGTATAAATTACAGGGCAGAAAGGCATCTAGAGGGCGTAATCGTGGCCGTGGAAAAATCCAAGGAGAAGAACGTGGTTATGTACGAGGTAGCAGGCCTAAAATGTTAAACAATGGCATTCAGAACAATGCCCCCAACAATCAGAATAGTCGGCTGCAAAACAATGCCCTCAACAATCACAACAACAGTCGGCTGCATAACAGTGCCCCCAAGGACCCGAACAGTGCACCCAAGAACCTGAACAATGCACTTAAGGGTGTTAGAGGGAGAGGCCCTAAAAGATATCAATCTTATTGGAATGAGGTTCCAATACAAAATAAACAGTGAGTAGTAAAGTTTGAAAAAACTTCTCTTTTATATGTGATTCATTGTCCGTCGAGATATTATGCTAACTTAACTGTTTTTTCTTAACTCAATAGACATGGGAAGTTCGCGGATAGAGGTAATTATGCTGCATCTACCAAAGTATCAGAGCGTCCTTTGATGGTAGAATCTGACCAAAGTTCAGCCAAAAAACATGTGTCCTCCAGCCTGAATTCTGCCTCTCCTCCATTTTATCCCTTGGCTTCGTCGAATAAAGAAACCAGCTTGACACAGAAGAGGGATGGTCCAGCTGCACCACTCCACCGGAACCTCCAGTCATCTGTTACGGATGAGAGCTTTTCCATGTCTGCATCCAATACAATGCGTGAAGAGAATTTATCTGATGTTGTTGGTATGAACAAGATTTACATTGACAATCCAGCCCCTACTACACACACTGGGAAGCCATTGACTAGCTCACAATTGCAAGTGTCGGCATCCTCATGGACTAATTCTTCACAATATACTCATTCAAGAGTTCAGGGCAGAGTTCAAACTCCTACGGCGAAGATGGCTTATCAATTAACTCCTCAAAATCAAGTTAACAGAATCTCTAATCCATCTCAACATCGTAATGGCCAGCAAGCTCCTATTCAAACACGTCAGGGTTCCTTTCAAGCTTCTGGGCGTCAGCTAGGACAGCGGACTCGAGCTTCCTTATCACCAGATTCAGCTCTGACAACTAATTCACTTGAATTTAGAGAAATCAGTTCTTCTCAGGAATCAAGTAAATTAAATACTGCGTTGATTGGCAAGGGAAAGAGTGTTGAAGGTAATGGAAGGGGCTCTTTTTCATATGGCGGGTCTCAGGTTATTGGAGCTTCTGGAGGCTTGGGCAGCAGCCATGGTGATGTTAACTTTCCTGGAATGCCGACTTTCTTGCCAGGTAGTACTGCTTTTGAAATTAAGTTGTCGATAATTAGTTAGTGCAATAGAGTTGGTAATGATACTTGATCGATATATTGTTTTGAATTAAAATTAGTAATCCATAGACATGTATTGATTCTTTTTAATTGTGCTAGTACTTGATATGTTTTACTGAAGTCTCTATTTTGTGGTAATTAATTGCAGTTATGCAATTCGGTGGTCAACATCCTGGTGGAATTGGGGTTCCTGCTGTTGGTATGGCATTTCCGGGATATGTGAATAATCCTGGGTCAGGGAATTCTGAGATGACTTGGTATTTTATTTTTTTTGAACTGTTTAAGCAGAGCTAGGCGCCTAGGTGTAAGCTTATAAATGTAGTGATTGTTGAGAATAAAATTAGTTAATATTTGCATTTCTACTCATTAATATCTTTACATTTATTGATTTGTTAGGCTAATCCTGAAATTTCTTTAAAGATATATGTTTCCACTTGTCTTGAAGCTAACAAAATACTATATAATATAAAAATACCATATAATATAATCTTATATTGCAAGTAAAATTGTCTTTTAATGCAAATTTGTGATTCTGAAATTTATCTTTATCAGTTTGTGGAAATTATTAGTTTTCCCACATATAAATATTATTTTTATTATCATTTGCATTTAATTTTGATTTTCTATATCTCACTCTCAGGGTTATAATTTGTAGGGAATTTATAAATAAGCTTCACGCTTTACTATTTAAGCTCCAATTTAGAATTTTCTACATGTATATTACATACACATGACTTTTATGCAACTTCCTCACCCATACTTTGGGTAATAATGTAATTTACATATCATTAGGGACTTAAATAGTAAATAATGAAGCTTATTTATGAGTTTTGAATTTTTGTAGAGCTGTTTCTCATATTTCATTTGTCATATGCAGGCTTCCAGTTTTGGCAGGCCCTGCGGGAGCTTTAGGTGCATCATATAATTCCCCCTATCTTTCTGTTGATGGTACCTATCATTCTCGTCCTTCTGGCCAAGTATCTTCTCCGGCTGGTGCTTCAAGGTTGGTGGTGGTGTTAGTTTTTCTGACTGTATACTTATTATTTCCATGCTACTTTGGTTTATTTTTGATAACTACAAATTTGTAATCTTTTTTATAAATATTGTCTTCGATTTAATGTGAAACTTCATTATAAGCCGGATTTCTGTGTTTGGGTAAAGTTGCCGATATGTGCTGTTTGAAATGAGATAGATGGAAGATACGTGCCGTCTTAAATGAGATGGAAGAAAGCTGCAAAGAGGAGAATGAGAAACAATTAGGGTTTTGCTTCCTGTGGTTTTGTTGGGTTTGACTACTATAAAATTTAAACAATATAAATGTATAAAATTTTAATAACGAAAAAGATGATAAAAAAAATTCATATTGAATATAATTATAAACATTTTAGTGTAAAATAATATTGAAATATTTGCTAGATTTTTTAAAAAAAAGAAAAGTTAATGTAGTCCTCCACTTCTACTTATTGAACCAGAATTTGATCAATTATTTTTTTAATTAAAATCTCGGCTTATCTCTGTGGATAATATTTGTTTTATTTTCTATTGCAGCAAAGAAAACAATACGAATAAGCCTTCTAATGGTTTGATGCCTTCTCAGAAACAAGGTATGAGATGATTAGGAACCTTTGTAAATTATTGATGGACTACTTTTGAGTAAATATATTTGTCTTACTATTTCTTCCTCTCCAGAGCTTGCAACTGATGAGGGTGGGCAAAGGCAGAACAAAGCTCGCAGGCAAGTCATTCTTATGCATTTCCTACAAAGAATTCCGTATTTCAAGTAGACAATTTCCTTTTTAGTCATCTAATTGGCATTTCCCCTTGAAATTTGCTTTATATATATTCTGCAGATATACAGAGATGAAGTTTGACCAGTGAAGGACATGGGTAGTTGGAAGGTGGAACCTTTTTTAAATGTTCACAATTACTATTGCTTCTGTTCCTGTTGCGAAAGGTAGTACTGTGTGTTACAGGCCTTCTTTCTGGCCCTTTGTGATCTTCAGCATCCTTTCTGGATTACTTTGGGCTGTTATACTTTTCATGATATCATAGGTAATCACAGAAAGGGCATTAAATGATGTTTTTCCTTTTTGGCATTATTTTATATATGTTCAACAACAAACAATTACTATTTAGATTGTGATTTATTTTTATAGGTATTTCCGGTGTATACCAATCATTTGTACTGGTCCTATACAGTGCACCCTGAATAGGTTTTCTTAGTGTTGGCTCTTTATATATCACCAAACACTATGCTTTGTGCTTGAAGTATGTAGAAGTTTAGAGTGTTGTTGCAGACAAAAATCCGGTTTCAGTGGTAGTGTATGGAGTAGAACAATTTAGACGTATTTAGCTTTGATGTGAAAAGTTTATGTATATCTATGTTGTAGTCTGTGATATTATATTGGGGTTTATGTAATTGGATATTATATATGATTCTGTAAATTAAGTACCCTGTAAAAGGTCTCACAAATCTGATTCGTTATTTTAGATATCGTTAATTTCTTCTTGATATGTTATTGTAGTATGTAGAAACACCTGCTCATGCTGTGCTCACCAGTGAGAAAACAATAGCAGTTTGACGGGTGGCAGTTCTTTATTCAAATGTGTGGTAGGGAACTCATTGTTTTTGTTAGATGCTGGGTATTGTTTGCAACTTTTGTGACACTTGCTATTAATTTCAGGTTTCTTGTGGCCGTATTTTTCTATTAATGAAGTATGTCAGACTCAATGCTGGCTTCTTCAAATACTAAAGGGAAAACATGGGAAAGAAAAACACTATATTGTGCAGCAGCTGGTTTTTTTAGGGCATTCAAAGTTAGTTTCTCTATTTATTTTTTTGGGTAGAAGTGGAACATGGATTAAATTTAGTTCTGTTTTTCATGTGGTTTTACATCCAGTATTTAAATAGTTTGAAGTTGTTGTTGCTCGATATATCATTAAATGTTTGTATAGATGTTATTTGAAAGGAATTTCTTGGATATTGACGAATGGTTGTGTGAAATCTTCTCAGTTACTATAACTGATTTTTATAATATTCTTGTTTGGATACATTGATGTATCAAAACACTTGATGGATATTCTTTTGAAGACTTTTAATCAGTTATAGTTTTACTTGGTAGATAGGGAAATGCCAAGAGAACTGCAAGATCTGTAGTTTTCATATTCCCGATACTAAATATTAGTTGGAGGACTTGCATTGTCGGAGTGATTAAATCTGCAATTTTCCTATTTGACCTGAAATTGGTACATCATGTATTTTATGAAAAGAAATTTACAGTTGTGTTTTGGATAATTTATACACAATTGGTTAAATTGGACAATTAAATGTAAATGCAAAATATCAAACTTCATTTTTTTTCATGGTATATAATCTGGAAACAAATTCATTGTTTGATTTACACAAATCCTTTGCTTTTCTTTAGAAATGTCTAATTATCACAAAACATAGTGAGCGACACAAATTGGATATTGTGTATTTTTATGTATTTATGACTTTTTTTTATACTATGCAGTTTGTTTTATCCCGAAAACTTGCAAGTATTCCCTTCACTTAACATATATTCATTCCTTTTTTAAAATAAATTTAAATATATATTTTTAAAATTATTCTTATTTTATTATTTTCAATATTTTACTATTTTAAAATTTTAATTTCATTTTGAACGTAATAACTAAAAATATATAAGAGATATTTAACAAATCTAAGAAAAGAAACGAGGGACACGTGTATTCTTATTAATAGTTATTGAAATTTTTTCACCAAAACCATTTTTTTACAAAAATATCAAAGTATCCTCACGAATATTAAAGAATATAAAGGTGCCTTGCCATAGTCTACTCGGCGTTCGTAAAAAGAAAAAGTAAAATCCTAAATTCATCCCTCGTCAAGTAATCAGGCAGGGGTTAATTCAATAATAACCGTGGATTAGCTTCTATTTTACGGTTTTACCCCTCCATTTTTTTTACTAAAACTAGCAGAGCACCACGCGTGCACCGTCTCTCTCCCTCCCCGCTCTCGTCAACTTGTTAGTCACAGCTTTCACCTATTACTCAAATCAATTCTATACATTTTCTTCGTCAATCTCTCTCTCTCTCTCCCCCTCTATCTCTCTCGTCAACTTGTTAGTTACAGCTTTCACCTATTACTCAAATTAATTCTATACATTTTCTTCGTCTCTCTCTCTCTATGCATATATATGCACACATATAATACATATATATACAAGGTAGCTGTGATAACAGAGAGCGAGTTCATATTGCAGCTCTCTAGTCTCTACTGCTTCTAGCATCTTCTCAGAATCTCAGCTATGGTGATCTAACTAAGCAAGTATGTTATAATGATCGATACACTTTTATAATATCAATCACTACTAAACTTATCTATTGTATTGCACTGCATTTTAATTTCAGTCCTGTACCCGCTATTTCAATTATTCGAAGCTTTTCGATTATCATTTGTTGAATATCAATACTTATACTTCAGGTTAATCGATAGGCTAGTGTTCTCCTATAGCTCTAGGGCCTGTAATTTCAATTATATGTATTGGATTGTCTTTTCTTATGTGAAGTTTGATTGTTTCGGGACTTGAATGATGATTCCTTGAATTCACGCAACATTTCGGTTCTATTTGTAATTCTTCGTTAAATTGAGTTATATTTATAATTCTGATTGAAAATCTATAGATTTTATTAGATTCGTTGTTAGTGATGGTGACTTTACCGAGACTAAACTGTGAATTTGCTGAGTTTAGATTAAATGCATAGGTGTCTTATCGTGTAGGTTTGAAATGTATGCATCTGCACCAAAAAGTATTGTGTTTCAGTCGGAGGTTTATCGGATGATTTTTGGAGTTTGTATAGTTCTGTGAGAATATCAGTTTGGTACAAATTATGTTGTATGCCAATGCTTGTTGATTGTCATTTTTTTTTAAAATTAGTAATGGAGGAAGTGAATTCAAATAATCTGCATTAAATTTAGGGAAACAGATGATGTCTTCATTATCAGGAAGATCAAGTCCTAGAAATTCTCCATCATTTCGGAGAATAAGCTCTAGCCGAACACCGGGAAAGGAAGGTCGAACTAGTAGTGCATTCAGTAATAGCTGGCTTCGGAACAACCGGATTGTTCTGTGGCAGCTTTTAATCACACTTTGGGGGTATGGTGGGTTTGGTACAAATTATGTTGTATGCCAATGCTTGTTGATTGTCATTTTTTTTAAATTAGTAATGGAGGAAGTGAATTCAAATAATCTGCATTAAATTTAGGGAAACAGATGATGTCTTCATTATCAGGAAGATCAAGTCCTAGAAATTCTCCATCATTTCGGAGAATAAGCTCTAGCCGAACACCGGGAAAGGAAGGTCGAACTAGTAGTGCATTCAGTAATAGCTGGCTTCGGAACAACCGGATTGTTCTGTGGCAGCTTTTAATCACACTTTGGGGGTATGGTGGGTTTTATGTCCAGACAAGGTGGGCTCATGGGGACAATGAGGAAGGTTTTTTTTGGTAATGTGAGCTCAAATAGTGGTAAAGATCCTGAATCTGAACATGTTAATCGTCAGGGCTTGATTGTAGATGAAGATACTTTGTTAGCTATATCTGATATTAGTAGAAAAAATGTTGATGGAGTAAAGATGGATGTGGTATTGACAAAGAAGGAGAAATATACCTCATCTCATCCAACTGTACTTTTGAAGAACAAGAGCAAGAAACCTGGACGTAGTTCACGTAGGGGGGCTCTTGGTAAGAAAGTAGAACCTCTACGTACAAAAAATGATAATATCAAGGTGCAGGAGGTTCAAGAAGTGCAGGAGGAAGACATTCCTAGGAGCAACTCTTCTTATGGACTTCTGGTTGGTCCCTTTGGCTCTCTAGAGGATAGCATTTTGGAATGGAGTCCTGAAAATAGGTCAGGAACATGTGACAGGAGGAGTGAATTTCAACATCTTGTTTGGTCCAAAATGTTTGTTTTGATATTTCATGAGCTTTCTATGACTGGAGCTCCTCTATCAATGTTGGAATTGGCGACCGAGCTTCTTAGCTGTGGGGCAACAGTTTCTGCTGTAGTTCTTAGCAAAAAGGGTGGTTTGATGCCTGAGCTTGCTAAAAGAAGAATTAAGATTGTAGAGGATAAAGAAAAAATTAGCTTCAAAAAAGCGCTAAAGGCAGATCTTGTTGTTGCAGGATCGGCAGTCTGTGCATCATGGATAGGTAAGTATTTTGCCATAGTTTGTGAACTTTTCCGAAAAACTCATTCCAAACTTATATTTCTTCTGTGAAATAAATTTATGTGATTTATTATCAATAGCTGATAACACGTGTCATTTAAATTGTAATGCTTTACATTATATGGATTTCTTTTATTAAATAGAGCATGTGGAGTTCTACCCTATTTTATAGTCAGACGTGAGGAAGTATTGATCTTTAACAGAAGCATATTAATTAACTCTTTGATATTTTGAATGCTACTTTAAGAAATCGGTTATACTTATATCTTCAAAATTTAGTGCAAATAGAAACTATGAACCAAGCATTTCAAGTAGCTTTAAAATATCCCAGTAGATTGATTAAAATAAATATATGTATTTTAGCTGACAGTGTATGTAGAACAAAATTTGTTATTTTCTTGTACCTGTCCTAATACTGTTTCTGGATTTGATTAATTTGTCACAAAACATATTTGCTTCTTTATTCATTGTTAATATCAAATTGGGCTTTAGTGAACACTCTTTTAATTGTGGATTCAGAGAGATATCTTGACCATTCCCCTGCTTCTGCTTCACAGCAAATTGTTTGGTGGATAATGGAAAACAGACGTGAGTACTTTGATCGTTCAAAAAGTGTTCTCGACCGTGTGAGAATGCTGATTTTTCTTTCCAAATTGCAGTCTAAGCAATGGCTTGCATGGTGTGCAGAAGAAAATATTAAGTTGATGTTGCGGCCTGCCCTAGTTGCACTTTCTGTTAATGATGAACTGGCTTTTGTAGCAGGCATTCCTTGCTCACTAAATACTCCATATTTTAGCATAGAGAATATGCTGGATAAAAGACAGCTACTGCGACAGTCGGTCAGAGAAGAGATGGGACTGACAGACGATGATATGCTTGTAATGTCATTAAGCAGTATAAATCCTGGAAAGGGCCATTATTTTCTTCTTGAATCAGTACGGTACATGATTGAACAAAGAACATCTCTTAATGATGTTTCTATTGATGGTTTCACTGAGAAGGATGAATATTATCAGTCAGTGAATAACTCTGATGCTTATCGTCTGGGCAATGTTGGCAATATGAGGAAACTGTTTTCTGATAGTGTACGAAAAAAGGAAGAGAATCTCAAGGTCCTGATTGGTTCAGTTGGATCTAAGAGCAATAAAGTGTGTTATGTTAAAGCAATACTCGAGTTTTTATTTCATCAACCAAACTTATCAAAATCAGTACTCTGGACTGCAGCAACTACACGTGGTGCCTCTCTTTATGCAGCTGCAGATGTATACATTATAAACTCTCAGGTGACTATCTCATAAAAATTTAGAATTGTAAAAAGCGTATTATTGCTGTTAGTGCAGGTACTTCTGGCTAGAATATTCCACTATCAAGTATCAACTCTTTTGAAAATTATATCTTCATATACGATGACTCATACAGCCATACTAAAAATTCCCTGTGGATTGCATTGCTTCAGGTTAAAATTTTACAGCATCTGTTGTGGTTTGTTATATAACTTCAAATTTTGGTATAACAAACCATGTTGTTTCTTACAATAAAAGGAGTCATTTATTGGACATGTCTTCTGGAGGTGTTCAATATTATCTTAACATTGATATTTTATTTGAATAATTTCTTGTGCTAATTACTTAAATATTTTCTCTTCAGTTCTATTTCCTTCTGTTAAGAAATAATTTTAAAATCATCAGTTCATGGTCAGTCTTTTGGCTTACTGTAATTATACTGCTTTTTCTGGGATATTATACCCTCAGAACTCAAAAGCTCCCAAACCTACAAGTGACCTCTCACCGTAGGCCCTTAGCAAGACCGCAAAGCTATGATATACCTTTGGTGCTAGAAGAAGCATAGGTTTATAAAAATCAAGAATTGTAGAAAAAACTAAAAAAGTAATCAATGGGGAGATAATATGATTAGCTTATCATAGTTATGGAAGCAGAGTACTTGTAGGAATTGTGCGCTTCCCTCACATACTAATTAGGTTCTATATTATGCTGGCTTATTACTTGAGAGTACGTTGTGGAGGAATGATGAAAGGGTTTTTGTCACTTGATTGTTTCTGTTGTTAATATTGCTTGAGACATTTTTCAAATTATATATATGCCACACTGTACGGGCATCTGCAAATTATGCCACGACAGTACTCCAATACAAAGTGGATGAAGTCTGAACATGGTAACTTAATTCCCCGATTTAAAGCATAGATACTAATGTTGAACGACACAAATTAGTTGAAAATAACAATATCAAGTTATTTCAGATATTTCTTGGAACCCTTTTCTAGTCGATCTTAACATGATATTCCCCTACCTTTTCTAATCTATATAATTTATTTTATCCTTGTGTGCTGTTTCAACTCATGACTAATTTATGTTTTATAATGAATCTAAATTGCTTTTTTTAATCTGCGTACAGGGACTCGGAGAAACATTTGGGAGAGTCACAATTGAGGCTATGGCATTTGGTCTTCCGGTATACACTTGTTTCCTCCTTCTTTTTCCAAGAAAATTCACTTGTTTCTTATTATTAGTACTAGTCTATATCTTATAAATTTCATTGACTTCTATTTATCAATTTTAGGTTAGGTCTTGAAAAATGATGGTACCACCTGTTTTCATATATAATTTTATACTTCCATGATAGGTGCTTCTCAACTCACTTTTATACTTGCTGCCTTTTGCAAGTTCCAATAGTGAATAATTAGATCGAGAAGGTCACTAACTCATGTGTCTACCACACAAGTTCTAAATTAATGTCTTAGCTCAGTATTGCAAGTTTGCAACTGCAGGAAGGCAATCATATATCAATATTGTTTTAATTTGCATGTCATAGTAAAAAATATTGTTGTACTAAAATCTAGTCCCCTTTTTCTTTTTTTCTTTGTGATTTGAGAAAGAAAATTCTAGCCAACGCCAAAGGTGTATGGACTATTAACCAATGAAAAATTATTGATTTGTTTTTTATCGGATTCTTGAGACTTTTTACTATGGTATAGATATGAGAACTAAATCATCAGGTGCTGTAAAGGCAGAACACAACTATCTGTAACAATCCAAGGGGCTACAAATTTGATTAAAAAATGGTTCATTGTTGCTATGTATGCTTAAATGCAAGCTCTTCAATCTAATGCATACACGGAGATCAACAAGCTGTGTTTCACATCCACCCTTTATGCAGGTACTTGGTACAGATGCTGGAGGCACAAAGGAGATTGTTGAACACAATTTAACTGGTCTTCTTCATCCTCTGGGGCGTCGTGGGTCTCGCATTCTTTCTAAGAATCTTCAGTATCTACTTCAAAATCGTTCTGCAAGGAAAGAGATGGGAATTAGAGGAAGACAAAAAGTAGAGAAGCTGTACTTGAAAAGGCACATGTACAAGATGCTTGCAGAAGTTCTGTTTAAGACCATGAGAATAAAGTAACATCAGGCACTTATTTTACTCCATTCTTTTTAAGGCTAGGTTTCTTCCGCTAGATATGAGAAGCAGTATTTGTCTGTCAACCCAAAGTCCCAAATCATTCCTATCCTGTTTTTTCTCAGAATGAAGTATCTTCAGAGTTCAGACTGCTTAACAGTTATAGTTACTTCTTGTATAGCATGGGTTGCTGCAAATGAGATGAACACGTTTTCTTAATTTCTGCTCCAAGTGTACATAAATTTACGTGTTGTTCCTTTTTTGCATTATTGAAAGAAGCACAGGAACTCTGTACAGCGTCTACCTATCTGTCTATATCGGACTAGATATTTCAAGAAGTTTATATCCCAGTGTTGGGCGTACTTCATTGTTACAAGTGAAAAATAATTTTTAACTTCTAAGCTAATATCAATTTGGATAAAGTTATTTATTAGTAATATAATTTTCATTATTATAAAGTCATATTTAAAAAATCAAGATAAAGAAAAAATGAAAAAAAATGTATCGACTTAGATTATCTCCGATAGAGCTGTCAAGAGGATGTTAAATATACGTGACATGGTATTATTGGTTACCATCCCATTGGAGATCTACTCTTCAAAGTGTCAAGAGTCAAGAAAGTGTTAAAAAAAAGTTGTTAATTTTTAATATTCTTTTAACGCCTCACTCACTCAAAAGAAAAAAAACAATTTTTTGTATAAAATACATGTACAAGTATAATAAATATTTGTCGGGGGAGTAATTGATATAAAAATCATTTGAATTAATCAAAAATAAAAATAAACATTATCTAGAAAAAAATAATAACATAAAACTAATAAAAAAACATCAAAATACATATAATAAAATAATTAAAGTAATCCGTTTTATTAAAAATATAATAATATAATCACACAAAATATTGAATAAAATTAAAAATAATATTATGTTTAAAAATTAAATTAAATATAAATTAAAAACCATATAAATAAATAACCTACTAACTATAAAAAAATTAAAATTAAAATTAACTCATGAAAGCACGAAATATGAATTAATCCAATAAATAGGACATTAGACAGAATCGGTTATTACTTCGGTGCCGAAAAGGGATTAATATGTGATTAACGTACTGTGAAATATAGGAGTATACATAGCATATATAACGTTCTTTTCTAGAAACGATACCCCTATACTGTAGGTGAATTGAAAAAAAGGAGTTTGATCGGGCTGTGAAATTCTTCTTCTTGACGTCGACAAGGGCATTACAGAGGCACGTTTTAATTCTTAAACCCCACCTCAATTATTAGTTTTCAGTTTAGTTATGCAATTGTATTTAAAGGGTTAACTAAAACCCTAATTATTGTAAACAATCTTGTTTTTGCCATGCATTTTATATATATTTTGGAGTGTGATGACTGTGTTTTCTGATAAAGATTGTATCTTTGTTGTGGGGTTTCAGTTTTATGATCAAGTTTTTGTTTTTATTCATATTGTGTTGTTGTAACTATGTTTTTATGTATTTGATTTGTTTATGATGATAGAATGTCTGATTTAAGTGCAAGCCCTGACAAAGGGGGTAATAATAAGAGAAATCTTCCTTCGTGGATGAGTTCGAGGCAAAAACAGAAAAATGATGATGGCGAAGACCAGAAACAAGCTCAAGGGGGCGGTGAGGCTCGTTTAGGGGAGAATGATAACTTCTCTAAGCTTCTGGTATTATAGCATTAGCATTGATTCTTAAGCAATAGCTGTCACTTTTTAATTAGTAATAACCAAGTGTTTGATATGTGCAGGAAGGAGTTGTTTTTGTGCTGTCGGGGTTTGTTAATCCGGAGCGTGGTGTATTGAGGTCTCGTGCTATGGAAATGGGAGCACAGTATCAAGCGGACTGGAATCCAAATAGCACACTGTTGGTGTGTGCATTTCCTAATACGCCAAAGTTTCGACAAGTTGAGTCAGATTGTGGAACTATAGTTTCAAAGGTTTGATCTTTTTGAAATTTGTTTATTGTAATGTTTATTCTTGGATCCTTCCTTGATAACATGTCCTATATTTATTGAGCATGGAGAAAATTTATTTTGTAAAAACTATAAGTTGCATATGAAGTTTATTGCTACTAATTATATCTAGAAAGTCTGTAATTGTGTTGTAAAATTGGAGTCTGTATCTTGTTTTTTCAATTTAGTTCATAACCGAACATATAAAGGGCAATGTGCATATTATTAGACTTGTATTTATGACAGTGTCGCCAGATAATCTACGAATGTATTCTTTAAAGTGTAGATCTGATAATCTTGTAAATTTTTGTCGTAGGACTGGATATCGGAATGTTACAACAAGAAGAAACTTGTTGATATTGACACTTACCTTATGCATGCTGGTAAACCATGGAGGAAACAAAGTATAGCTTCTAAAACCACCCAAGGTCTGTATCCTTGTGCATTTCTGTTATACTTGAATGTTTAAGTATCCAACCACCAAGTTAATGAGACAATTTGTTGCCCTTCTTTATGATGAACTTGATCATGTATATTTTATTCTTTTCTTTCTTCTCTTTCGACATTAAGGAACAAATTTTTTCTTCTAAGATCAAGAAAACATACCCTACTTGAGCTTACATGTTTAATTATTTATATTCAATTATACACAACTACATGATTTTTTTGAATAATTTAATGATTTTTTCCACATACAAGTAGGTGATTTTTTTTATAGATATGTTTGACTTATATATAACTTCAAATATGAACCAAGTTATGTAAACTTTCTTTCTTGTCATGTGAAGCAGTATGAGCTATAATTTTCTAGCAATATTAGTTTTGGAAGTCTGATGACATTCTTTGTGCAGATCAAGAACCATCAACATCTAAGAAATCCCAGAAGCAAGTCGAAAAGGCTGCATACTCGAAGCCCAATCCTAAAGCTTCACTAAAGGTTCTTTTTTATAGTCAAAATGTTTACATGTGCATTATTCTTCCTTCGATGTTTATGGGGTTCAACATTTATGTTAGTCATCTTTAGAACAAATTATATTTTATATATTGCTCACCTCTTCCCACTCACTCTGAAGCATGGTGTCGCTTCTGGTACTGAGCAAGAGTACTTTGTACCTTCTAAAGTGAAGAAATGGGCTGCTGATGATTTTAGCAAAACCATATCCTGGTTGGAGAGTCAAGATGAAAAGGTAAACTACATTGCTCTGGTTACTTGCCAATCTTGTGCTATCGATCTCGTCATTGATGTTTACACTGCTACTCATGTTGTGTGCTTGCACCATGAAATCTTTACTGTTGTTTAGTCATTCTGAATTCCAATCACAAATGATTTACACGATAAATCTCTCTATTTATGATTTTGTAGATAAGGGTTCTACTGTAATTTGCATACAGCTGAACTGTATCATGATTATTTCTCTGTAATGTTCTTCTTTTCCCGATAATTGTTTCTACAGAGCAGTCAGGGGTTCAAGGCTGTACCATTGGCCCTTTGCAAGTTCTATTGATTATAGTGTATGGCCTAAATCAGTCCTAAATGCTGCATGACATGGGTTGGGGTCTAACCTTTACCTTAGAAACCAAAGTTTATTTGTCTATTATGACTAGGGGAGAAACCAAAAGTAACAAGTCTAAATATGTGTATATATGCATCATGTACTAGGTACAGTATATAGATTTGCACCCAAAAGGAACCTGATATACAGAAAAAACAATGATGTGTTGATTAGCTTGATCCTCTAAATTTTGTCAAATAATATATCTGGCAGTTATATCTTCTGTAGTTTTACCATTCACTGGGCCTTTTAAGTTTTGCCAAATTATATATCTAGTAGTTATATCTTCTGTATTTTTATCATTCAGCTATGAACAATTTTCTTGTGTGCTTTTAACAGCCAGATCCAAGCGATATAAAGAAGATAGCTGCTGAAGGGATTCTGACTTGTTTACAAGACGCTATAGATTCTCTCAAGCAAGATCAGGTATGGATCATCTACACAGATTTTAGTTACACCTAATACACATGCAAAGATTGATTTGAGAGTACCGAGTGCTAGACACTTGCTGAAACATAAGCTGTCATTAATCTTGGATTGTATTAAATATTAATCATATCAGCTGCAAGCTGTAAGTGAAACATAAGCTGTCATTAATCTTGGAAATATTAATCATATCAGCTGCAAGCTGTAAAGTCAAACTGCCCAACTTTCTCACGGCCGGACTTTAAAACTGAACTGTTTACCCTGAAATGTTACTGTCTTGGGCATCTTTGCTTATCTTCTTTCTTAATAAATTTTAAAAGAGAAGTTTGGGCCATACTCGTCTAATCAAAGAGATTATGGTTCTTGTCAAATAACTGCAGATGTTTAACTAACAACACATTTGCGCTATTCTTCAGGAAATTCAACATATATCTGAGCAGTGGAACTTTGTACCTAGAGTGGTGGAGGAGCTGGCCAAGCTTGAACAGGCTCAAGATGAGCCAGATTCACTTCCCAAAAAACATCTATACAAACAAGCACTGGCCTGCAAAGACATTTATGTGAAGGAACTCGAAATGCTAAATGATTTATCCACTAATAAGAAAAAGCCGAGGACTGGTGAAAGCAAGAGAACAGGCAAAGAATGGAATGAAACGCCCACTAGAAGTGCTGACTATGACAGCGACGAAACAATTGAGATGACAGAAGCGGATATAGATAAAGCATACAACTCTGTAGCTTCAGCCCTTTGTAGGTTCTGAACATGTAAATTTTTGTATCGACATATGTTCTAATTTTTAAACCTTGGTGTTTGGAGTTTTGCTCTCTCTACGGCCATCACTTGTCAAAGTCTGGTTATTGGTCTGATCTGTTGGTCGTTGGTCCTGTTTGGAAGTTAGAGGTTTGAGTAGAAATGGGAGGATTGAGATAAATTAGAGGTTTGACCAAATCAATCATCTAATATGTATGTTTGGTAGTTAACTGATTGGAATAGTTTATTGAGTTGAAAAAACTAATTTTGAAAAAGCTATTTTTAGAAGCTTTTTGCATGAGAGGTTTGTGTGTGTGCGGAAGCGTCGACCAACGACTAATTTTTTAAAACTTTTGGCTGAGTGACGTGTCAACTCTACGCCTAGAGTTTGGCCAGCAATGCGCAGCTAACCTTGGGCTCTGTCTTTCACGACGCCTGCTCTGTCTTTCACGACGTCTGTCCCATACACTGGGTTAGTCATCTCCTTGATAGGCATAGACCGAGCGGCAAACCCGCGTGCCTTGTGTACTTGTGTACCTCTTCCTGGATAGGAGAATCCACCTCATCACAACGCCTAATCACATACACCCGCCTAATCACATACACCCGTGATGCGCTCCCTTAGTTTAAATACAACTTATTATCAAATAATTTTTTTAGAATAACTAATCTAATTCATTAGTCAAAACAGCTATTTAAATCAGTTAGTTAAAACAATTAATTCAATCTGCTCTAGCTAACCGATATAGGAACAAAACTGATATCTTGTTCTACAAAATGGAATGCATGCATATTTTTATGTTTAACTCACTAGCTTGGAGTTAGCTCCGATGTTTTGAATGTTAGAAAGTAGCGTATCTATAAAATTTCTAAATATCTAAAAATGAATGGTACTTTAATCTTTAAACCTGTGTTTGGATAGTCTAATTTTTCATGAGCACCTATAGAGACACTAACAAAGCAAACTATTTTTGTATGTTATACACCTGTTGACTATATCAGGCAAAAATAATCCAAAATTAGCAATTTCTTGAAATATTAACATATATAGAATTGCATTCTAAAAAACACTTTTACATGAAAAATATATATATATAACACGGAACGACGACATTATCATCCATACAATTAAACTTATCATATTCAATTTAATGTAAGATTTCATACCTTGAAAAAAAAAATGTAAGATTTCATATAAATTTTATAAGTCAAATGATGAAGGTTGGCAACTTGGCATTACCGTAAAAATAGTATATATTTTTGTTAGCGAGGAAAATTAATTTATGTAATAAATGTTCAACTTTGTCATTAAAGGAATATACATTTAATGAAGTTGGAAAAAAAATTTGCAACGGTTAATTTGAAAAGATTGTAATGGATTATCTGTACTGCCTACTTGTTAGCTAACTAGCTAAACGTGTCCTAACTCCCAAGGAAAGTGAAGGAGATCACGCCCTCGTTTAAAAAAGCATCAGCATACTTTTTTTGGATTCCTACTTCATCCACCTGTCCAAATTTATCTTCGAGGGGAGCTGGAGGAAAAACTTAATAAAGCTACAAATTTTAAGTAAAAAAGTAAATAATTAGTTTGATGTTCTTGCTTGTTTAAGAAATTAACCATGATAAAGAATAAAATTAATGTATATAACTGGATTTAAATACAAAACTTGAACTCCGAAAATTTCAGCAAATTATCCACCTGTGATTTTCAGATTGCTGCAGAAACATATTCATCATATCACTTCACCTCATGCTTATAATATTACCATCAGAGAGGTGTGTGTGTGGGAGGGGGGGAGGGGGGGGAGGGGGAGGGGGGAGAGGGAGAGGGAGAGGGAGAGATCTTGATGATTATCAAAAAACTAAAAATATAAAATTGCAAAATAATAGTGCAAAAATTTCACACTACAGACCACTTTCCACATTCATATGCATCTAAACTAATCACTCATGACAAGGATAAGATAGTTTGAATCCACCTGGATAAGATAGTTTGAATCCACATCTTGATCTAAGACTTCCCTATGACATTTCTCTAAACCTAGCAAGAGCTTTCTTCTGTATTAGAGTCCGATAGCTATCTCCAGCTTGAACTTCAAGGCTGGGATCCAACTTCTTCGGCTGACTCCCCAACCCTGCTCTTTTCTCAACTGACTGGGCTTGAACAGGCTCAACCATGCCGCTCCCATCCTTCCCCAATCCCTGTATAGTAAATACACACACAAACGGAAAAGCAAAAATTGCCCAAACATATGCAAAGTCAGATACTGCTATACAAGGAGTTTTTAGCCTACCAAGCTTCAGCGTTTACAATAGAAAGCAACCAGTTATACTATTCAGGCCCAAAGAAATTTCCCAGTATTTGTCATTTGAACTTGTGAGTGATATCGTATTTCTTTTTTCGAGGAATAAAATGGTGTAGTTTTATATAACGGTAAGTATAACAGAGTTCAAGAGTTGAATATGTTACCAAGCCTTCTTGCCAGCCCATGTTCCGAAGCATCCTGTTGCCGACATTACTTTCATCAATAGCTTTCTCAGCGGTAATCACTTCGTAGCTCTGAACATTGTAATTGCCATCGGCAACACCTCGTCCTCCAACACCAGGGGGGAAGGGCATTGAATCCGTCACACCCCTTTTGAACGCTGAATCTCGATCTTTAGTATTCACAAATGGTAAAACAGAGTGTTTCTCACAAGTCAATAGATATGTCATAATAGGTTAATATATGGACCACTAGCACTCTCCCTTTTTATCGTTCATAGGAGAAAATTAGGGAGTAACATCAGGAACAGCAAGAATAAAAGCTACAGAAAAAAACATTCCAAGTCCCATAACACGGCTTAGTCTTTTTACAATGTTCACAATCGGGTTTTATATCAAACTGGTCACCCATCTCACAAAAAAATATCAAGTAGCTACTCAATCTCCACGACGACTCATTTAAGCCACTAAAGTGTTAAAATATATCACTTCATTATTTTTTTTATAAAAAAATTAACGATTAACGTTAAAATTGTGATGAAGTGTCAAGTATTTATATCAAACTTATATTATACTTGAATATTATGGTTCATCCTTATATTTTTTAAGGGTTAATCGTCAAATATCAAGTAGCCACCCATCTCACAAAAAAATATCAAGTAACTACCCAATCTCCACGACGACTCATTTAAGCCACTAAAGTGTCAAAATATATCACTTCATTATTTTTTTTATAAAAAAATTAACGATTAACGTTAAAATTGTGATGAAGTGTCAAGTATTTATATCAAACTTATATTATACTTGAATATTATGGTTCATCCTTATATTTTTTAAGGGTTAATCGTCAAATTTTTTTTGAAAAAAGTTAGTGAAATGATATATCTTAACAGTTTAGTGGCTTAAATGAGTCGCTGTGGAGATGGGGTAATTACTTGATATTTTTGTGTGAGATGGGTGACCGGTTTGATATAAAACCCGTTCACAATCACTAGTAGAAAAACGGAAGTTGCAGAAGGTATTATGCTGAGTCGATCCGATTGAAAGAGAAAGTCTAGAATTTTACTTTTTGGAGATATTACAACTTGCACATAGATGATAGAAAATCATGGAAAGAAACACTTAATAATGGAACCAAGGGGAAGACAACATATCGCAGGTTATTGATAATGCTTACCTGAGTCCCCTGTTTCGAGGTCATATTGATTGTTTCCAAAAGCAGATGAACCGTATAAGCTCCTACGCTCAGCTGCACGATCCCTGTAGGTAGTCTGATTTTGTTCCTTTTGTGAGAAAGCTGGCTGCACTGGCATCTCGGAGAACCTTCTCTTACTGCTTCCAGCAGCTACTGGTGGGGTATAGGAACCCAATGCAGATGCTTCTGTTCTAAACGGTAATGCTGTTCCAGACAAATCATTACTCGCAGATGAAGATGAGTCCATAGTACCTACTGAAGCAGACAAAGATGTTGAAGTAATGCTTGATGGCCCTGAATAAGAAGTATCGGATTTCACCACCCCTCTCCCAGACCCTCTAATCACTCCCCTTATAGGCTTAAGCTTCTCCTGAAAATCCAGACCAGAAGACTGAAGAGGTGTGCTTGTAGAAATTCCTGAGGTATTCATCGTATTCTCTTTCAAGGTCACTGCCTCATTGTTTGGCTTGCCTTTACTTGATGACCCGATACCATTTACTTTTTCTTCTGCCGTTGGATTTTGCTTGTCATCAAGAGCCAAACGTGGTGCTTGCCCTTCATGACTCCTCTGCTTCCACATCGTTAAAACATTGCTCATCTTTTTCTTGCTAGCCAAAATGCTACTTTTTGAAGCAAGTCGTATTTCTCTCTGCTTCTCCTTCTCTTTTTTCTCTGCGGCTAGTGCTGCTGCCGCGGCAGCCTGGACAGCATCTGGCAATGAGGTAGGCTTCTCACTTGAAGTTACTGTAGCAGCCGAGGCAGAGATAACTACTTTTCTATTGTTAGAACTGTCCGCAGCCTTAGAAAGATCAGCTCCATTTCCAGCTGTTTTATCAGTTTGATCCGTACAGGGAATATATTGCTGAGTATGTTGATCATAGGTATACCAGATACCATTGTTACCATCGTAGTATAAACCTGAGAGATTTATATCCAAACTAAAGAAGTCAGGATAAAATAGAGAAAAAACAAAGAGAAATTCTTTACAAGGGTATAATGACCAACAAGTAAAGACTGTTCACAGAATATAACAGACTACTGCTACAACTGCCATGAAAAAATTGATGTAAAAAAAAAGGCTAAAGAATGTTGATCATGACTCATAAGACGACTCAAACCTGTATTTCCATCATAATAGAACCCCGAAGAAGCGTCATAATAATAGCCAGATGTTTCATCCCACACGAAGCCAGACTGTGGAGCTGAAGAATCCCTCTGAACTGCAACCTCACCAGATTTCTCCTGCCCGCCAGTAGATTGTTTGTCATCTGGATTATATTCTTTCGGGGCCCAGCCAACAGCATCATACTACGAAAAGAGGATAAGATAATAAGCCTATTAAGCAAACTCCGAAAATGAAAACTTGACCGGTAACACATATGCCTACTATATATAGCCCAAAATTCAAAAGGGATTATAGTGAAACAAAAACTCCAAGGTCGGCACTACATAATAATTTTCAAAGACAAGCTCAGTATCAGTGTATACTAATAATGGGCAGAAACGGCTGTTGCTAAGGGATTCCAGGCTTACCACTCGTGCATATGTGGAAGTTAAAAGATATCATTTCAAAAGATTTGCACAGTAACAAAGATAAATAATTACATCGGGCGTATCTTTGGCATGAGAGGGTATCTCAGTACCTCCCTTTCTAATTAATTCCTTTTTCTTTATCTGCTTTTGACACATTAGGTGCGTCTCTAGCCCAATTACCAACAAGATCTTTTTTCATAATTCAGAGTTATAACAATGTCATTACTAGGAATTTTACAAAAACCTAAGAGCCCCAAAGAGGATATGATTTTCACCATAGAATGTGAATAACTTGTTGACCCTTCATATCCTTCTACACATTGTAGAAATAGACTATAAACTTGTAATATTTCTAGTTCCCTGCCTAGGCCTGATGCAATGTTCGGCCAGCTCACTTAGGCTAAGCCTAAAAATCTTAATAATGCATTGACATGACGAATGATTCAAATGTAATAGCATCTCCTGAAAACAAATGCTTCAGGTATTTTTTTAGTGGATAATACTATGGTCGATGTTAATGCTTCAATTTCAAATGGTGACATCTACTTCGAAATTACAAGTCACGAAACATGTTGCACGTGGAACTAATATTTTAAATTTTAATGATGGTAAAAAATATGTACCTGTTGAGCAAAGGTGGCAGCCTCAATTGCAGCAGCAGCAAGGCTGCTTGACTGTGAAGGTCCTGAGCCTGGGCCAATTATACTCTTTGCATATGCTACTCGGAGGATCTGACCATTTTTCTCTAAAGTACTTCCACTGGTGGCTTCAAGTGCTTTAGTAGCATCATCAACCTTTGACACAAGATATTGTCAATTTGGTTTAACCATCAGAGACTTTAGCAAAAAACTAAAAACAAATCTTGAGATGAGACATTATACGATGCCAGTATAAACAAATCAATTAAGAGAAAAATGGGGGGCAACAAATGCCTAAAACAGAAGCTTAGAACAGAAACCGTTCATGGTAATAAGTCAGGATTTAAAAAATAAAACTTTTTGATGCAAAGCAAACTATGTAAAACATCACTGTAGCTTAGTTGTGCCCGATACTATTGAGCTTCATAATTCAAGGCACCTTTGGTCTATGTAACTCGAATTTGTGTATCAAGTATTGGACATGACATATCCTAGTGCCAGTCAAGAAACTGGGGACGCGGAGACTCTATCCTAATTTAGACAAGGTATAGGGACACAACAAAATTTATTATTAAACAAGTATATCAGATCAATTTAGTAGCAAAAATGGACAAGAAAGTCAAATAAAACATAATTTGTGAAAGACTTCGCAAATTAGGTGTCTTCAACTCCTCCACTTTATTCTCCTGTCCATTTCCATATTTTTTTTGGTAAAGTCAATTATAAGAGAATTTAAATACTCTCGTACACGCTTGTCGGTGAAGTCAACTATAAGAGAATTTAAATACTCTAGCAAACATTTGTATCTATTGAGACTTGAACCTTCATCCTCTTGTAGTATTTCGGTTGGTCAAAGTGTTCACGTTTCAATCCAAGGATCAGAGTAAGTGTTGTGTCTGGGTGTCCGAAATGGGTACGGCAGCTCAAACCAAAAGAGTCAGAGTTACATGGTCTTTCATAGTAATAAAGACCCTCAAGCTATTAATTTGTAGCAGAATGGGTGGATAGTAGAGAAAATAAACTGCTTCGCAAGTGAACATACCGAGTGAAAATGAACAAATGCATATCCCTTTGATACATGAGTAAATTTGTCTCTGACAACCCGAAGATCCTGAGATTTCAAAAATCAGAACAAATTTGCATACATGATAAAAGAAATAAAAACAATGTTACGTGCCACGGTACTTATACCTTGATTGGAGCATGCTTTGAAAATTCATATCGAAGCATTTCTTCATCAGCATTTTCATCCAATCCGCGAACAACAAGAACATGGGTAGGACCTGATAATTACCACTTCAGGAACTGCTTCATACGTGCTTAAATCATCCTATGTGAAACCGCATAAAAAAACTAACCTGTGTCTCCTCTCCTACCAAGGGGAGCATGATTTGATGAAGCCATATCTGCTGGAGGAGCATCATCTGTTCTTGCTTCATTACACTTATTTAACAAACAGAAAATAAAACTAACATTAGCTATTCATTGTAAAGTAGTCCCACTAAAGCTTTCAAGGTAAATTGAATGAGCCTATTTTAAACAGGAAAAATATGCTATAGTAATGAAGCAAATAAGTATAATTGGAAGCAGTGAGAAGTTGGAGTTTCCCTTTTCAGTTAAACGCAAATTCATAATAGATCTTACTAATATTTAGAAATGCTATATTGATTTTTCATCCAGCAAGTCATAGTTTAGCTTAAAGAACTACAAAAAGTTGAAAACACTAATAACAAATTACAGACAGTGCATTAGAGCCAATATGCGCGCTGAAAATATAACCTAGCTGTTAAGCAACAAAAAACTAAAAATATATAGTCTTATAAGTATACTGCATTCTACTTATAATATCAGGTATCAAATATGTTTCACTAAAATGTGGATCAAGGAATATTTTTAGACAAGAAGCTTCAAATTTTCTACTTGCATATTAGCATTCAAATAGATAGCATGTCTCTGCCACCTCATTTCATCCTAATTTTATCCAAAAGCACACCATGACAAAGCCAGGGAAATAGTAACTATTAAGTAACATTTGAGTACCCTTGTTGATAAATCTAAGTCTTAACACTGATGTTCCCATTTCTACATTATGCAAAGACGAAAATCCGTCCAGCATTGTTTATACAATAAGGATTTTAGTAAGATAAAAGAACAAGTGAACCTGAAAACAAGATGTACGCCGCGCAAAATTAACACAGCCACAGATGGTGCACATCCAGTCTGACGGTACTGTAATACTTTTATGGTTGCCATGACCTGATCTTGATGCGTTATCTGATCCAAAAGATGGTCCGTTAGCCCCTCCGGTTGGCTTGCTACTGCAACAGAAGTTAGAATTTGCAATAAATATACTTGCAAGTGTAGATGAAGCTCTATAATCAAAGAACACTGTAGAAATCTTCTAAGGCATGCAAGTATACTAATAACAGAAGACATTATGGGCTGTTTGTTTCCTCGGTTTTAATAGACAGTAAGTACTTATCTATAACGTACCTGTTCTAAGAGCTACTTTTCAGAAACAGACCCCCTCTAACACAGTGAAGGTAAAAAACCGATATTTGACGATTTACCAACTCTTATAACTAGTCGGCAAATAAAAAGAAAAAAGAAGATTGAAAAGCTGTAGTAAATTTAGATTTCAACAAAATGAAATTGTTCAGTAAATGATAAAGCAAACCAGTTTTATATCTGGAAGCTCAAATTTAGAAACCAGCCAAGAGAGAGGGAGAGAGAGAGAGAGAGACGATCCTATCTTACAGATAATTTAACATATGACATATATGATGCACGGGGAACATGCTAAAAATATTACAAGGAGTCAAGGACATCAACCAGCACAAATTGCATAAAACAAGTAGTTCAGAGAAAGTTTTGCAATCAACTGTTTCTACAAAATATGAGCACAGATCATAATACCTGTACTCAAAAAACAGCTTCCTGCTGTCCACAACAAGACCATCGTCTCCAAGCCGATCCATCATTGCACGTGCAGCACCCTGTTGTACAAGAATAAGCATTCATTAGTACCATTCATAAACGAAAGTATGAAGCATTAATAGACAAAATTGTTACCAGGGACGGAAAATCAATAAAAGCAAATCCACGAGATGTGCCAGAATTTCTCTCTTTGATAACTCGAACATGCCGAAGTGGACCCCATTCAGCCTGACAAGGCAAATGTCAAAGAAAAGTCGTATCACACAACAGAAAGCAAATAAAATAAATAGGAGTTCAAGCTAAACTGCTGACATCAAAAGGATGCAGCAGAACTTACAAGGATCTGGTATAAATCTTCCTCAGTTGTCTTCTGTGAGAGACCTTTCACAACAACAGTAGCAGATGGAGCCTACAAAAGAACAGCCATCAAGCAAAACCCTAACAGGACAATAAGTGAAATAATATTGAATATGTGAAAATTAAACTAAAGAACAAAGAATACCACATAATTATAATCATATTGTCGTTTCTCATCACGGTCCTTCTGTTTATCACTCCTTTCATGTCGAGCATCATCATAGCTATCTTCTCGATGACTACGACTGTAACTTCGACCTCGAGGAGACCTTGACCTTAAGCGGTCATCATGTCCACGAGAACGAGAACGCTCATGTGTTCCGTATGGACTGGAATCTCTCTCCCGACTCAAAACACTTCTGTCGCGATCACGGTCACGAGAGTTGTGTCTTCTCCAGTTACTATCTCTTCTACTACCTCTATCATAATCAGAGTCATAACTATGCCTGCCATAATCTCTTTCACAGCTATCTTCCCTGCTTTGACGAGATATATGAGGTCTGTAATCATAATCATCCAATGCGTACTCTTCACGATCACGTCCCCTATATCTCCCAGACCTATCGTTTCCTTGATCCCGGTAATTTTCTATACTGCGATAACCATCACGCAATTTATCATACTCCTGAAATGTGTCTCTGTCACTGTATTTGTCTGCATCATGAAAGGAATCCAGGTCTTGATATGAATCAACATACGGCTTTTCATGCCGCCTAGTGTTCTTGTCAATTGAATATTCATCCTCGTAACTTCTTCCTCTTGTTTGAGGCCAGGCACCAAGTGAAGGTGGAGGTGGATAATTATCTCTCTCAAGTATGTCACGGTGAAAGGAATTTCTTGGGTAAATGGTATCTCTAGGATATCTGTCGTCTACAAACCTCCTATCATCATATGAACCAGCCCTGCAAAAGGAATATAAGACAAGGCCAAATAGGAGAACAAAAAAGATGATAAAGTAGTATGTGAGTAGTATAGGACCCAAGGACCATGTGAAACCTACACAAGATCACAGGATATAGCAAAGAAGAGATTTTGCATAACAAAAAAGTAATTCATCAGCTTAAAGGAACACTGAAGTAAGCATTCAACTATTCAAGGAGCCAACAACATACTAATACCAATTATGATAGCCACGAATTTCACTCACCGAAAGTTTGGGTCATGTACTGCACCATAACCTTCCAAAGCCTGTGGATTCAAGAGAATAAGCTATGTCAGCAAGTAATAAGCATGGTACAAGGTAGACAAATCGATTCCATATCCTCACTGCCAATGGCTTATCTCATTGTTCTTTTAAGATTAGATTCCGGAAAAAATGGACAAGCACATCAGCCTAATTTCCTGTACATCATCCCATATATGTGATTAAAAGAGAAACCACAATTACGCTGTTATTTTCCCATCCTTGCTGACGAGCATAGCGATCAGGATCCATTTTATCAAATATCCGTCAGTGTCAGCCTTGAAATGTTCTGGATGATTGTTCGTGGGCAGGATGACAGAATAGCTTTCCTGTAATGGATGCACAAACAGATATAGTTATGCCCTCATGAACCAAGAGATAATCCTCATGACTTGGCCTCCCTTTTTACTGGACTCCTTAATAATTCAAATCCTTCCAAGAAACTTTTCCCTTTCAGAAATTCTAACACACATTTAAGGCTCTTCAAGCGGATATATTATTATCAACAAAAATTTCTGCCTGCTGAAAAGTAGGATAACCTCAAACAGACTAATGAATATAAAAGTCTACTAGTGCGGCATCCAGCATTACAAAAGAAAGTTTTTCATATACAGCAAATCTCGCACCAAAATTCATCCTCTCTACTACAAGTACTAAGAAAGCCATGACCAGTAAAGCTTTCACACGTACATATTACAGACACAAATATATGTATAACAAAGAAGCTAGATGTTATTTATGCTAAATTGGTAATGAAATCCAAGCATAGCAACAGTAATCACTAATCGAGACATCTCAAAATAAGCATTGTGATATCTGCTTGTACTACCTGTTTTCAATATTTACATAGTGTACTTGCAAATATAATATACACCATGATACAATCAGTATCACCAGCCATTCACAAAACCAAAATACATGAATGGCACTTGCAAAATAACATAAAATACAACCTTACTGCCGCCCGTAACTCTTTGACAATTAAGGGTTAATACCCAAATTACATTTACACGAACTTAGCCTCATTGGGAAAATTTAAAAGAAGAAGTAAAAGAACCATTAAGCAAGCAATCATAACTAAGAAAATTAAATTATTATAAAAAAATCTTGTATATCGCATTCAAAACAACACTAAAAAAATCAATTAAATTAGTGTCACTGATTAGAATAAACACGTCTCTGATTATTTTCAATTCCTTCATAATTAATTAAAATAATACTAATTTCTGATTCTATTTCAACTCCTAATCTGACCTAATAATAATCACATTCAAGAAATCAATTTTTTACATCAATTACATATAAAGCACAAAACTTTACGCAAATCGCAGTGAAATTAATAGAATTGTTCATGAAATTAAGATAATTTATGGAATTAAACATATAATTATGCAAATCTTACACTGAAACTAATTAATTTGGTGTCGTAGCAGAGTTTTACGTCCGATCCAAACAGCGAGAGTGCGTGCGCGATGAATCCAGGGTTCGAATATATATATAGATATAGATATGGTATTTGTATGTATGTTTGATTGGTGATCAGAAGAAGAAGATGAGTTGCAATACGGAATATGATGATATTAGGGCATGTATAGAGATAAAAATTCCTCGCGAGCACCGTATATAAATATTCGGAAAAAACGCTACATAAGGTAATGGTAAAAAAAAAAATACACACAGGTAAATTGTACAAAATTTTTTAAGATTTAGGACCAACCAATCAAATATATTCCACTTTCCCAAAAGAGAGAGAGAGAATCAAATATATCCGGCAGTAAAGTTTGAGAGTGATAGGTATGTTTTTATATACAATTTATTTTATTTTGAAAATAATTTTTTTAAAAAAAATAATTTAATAATTAAAAGTCAAAGGCTATCTAAAAAATAATTAAATAGATCAAACGTAAAACAAATCAGGATTAATCCAATTTTTTTGAAGATACAATCAAACTATTTATTGAGGTTGATATATATACATATACTCGTTTCTTCACAATTTGAGCTCTTGACCATAAGCTAGTTACAATTTTTATCATAAAATTATATCAAAACACACAAAACTCTCATAAGTAGATGTTAAACAAATCCCAATAAATTGGTAACAACTCTCACCTAAAAAATATTTAATTAACAAAATAAATAATTTAAAAAAGACAGGATTATTGAAAAACAAGAGTAAAACAAGAGAAAAAATGATATTTGAGATTTTTTACGGTTGAAAATTGATGGAAGCCAATCACTGAATAAAGAAAAAGAAATAAGAATCGGCGGCTACTTGAACTTTGTTATTTCCCGGTTTCTAATTTTAAAATGAAATTTTAAAAAGTCTCTCAATTTCAACAAAATAAGATGAAGAAAATATATAAGAAATTTTATTAAGTGAATGTAAATACAAGATAGGGGTGTTATATTATATTAGTATTTTATTGAAATTTAATAATTTATTTATAATGAGATATTTATATATTATATATTATATAATATAATATATGTTATTTTTTATTACATTCAAAGTACAAGAGTATTTATTTAAACTGATTAGTTATTTATTAATAATAAATATTTAAATTTAATATTTAAGATATTATATAAAAAGTTAATTTTATTTATATTAATAGATCTAAAAGTATTAATAAGATCTTTAAATTGTATTAACAATATATTATAAATATTATTTATTATAAAATATTAGTAAAAAGTAATTTTAATTTTAATAAATAAAAAACACAAAATAAATATTAAATAAATATTTATATGAATATTAACTTAATTAAATCCTCTATATATATGATAAATAAAAATAAGATCTTACGAGAATACTTTCGGTTAAAGTTTTGATAATCATTAATAATTTATTTAAATTTAATATTTTTAATTATAAAAATACTAACATATAAAAAATTGATTGATTCAAGATTTAAAACTCATTAATTTTATATTATAATTTAATATGTATTATTAATTGTTAGATAAGATAAGTGTTGCAGAAGTGAGAGTTGGATGAAACTTGGTTAATTATATATAATTCTTGCTAACAACACGCAAGAATAATAATTAATAAGTTTTATGGTGCAAACATAAAAACAGATAAGCAAGACAGTGTTTTAAACTTCAAAAATAATTTCAGTTTTGCTACAACTGACTGAGAATAAATTATAGATTCGATGGATACAATAACAATGAATTTGCTAATGTTTCTATACTTGAAAGAATATTTACCTCAGTTGCACAGGGGAAAGTACTTGTGAGATATGTATATTTATACTGAAATACATATTCCATTTACAAGTGCACTTTCCCTTATTCGTAGAACAGAACTTGAAATATAAATTGTGTTTTTTCCATTCAAATTTGTTTTCGCTTCATTTGTAGATAAAGCAACTTTGAGATATGCAGACATCGTTGACTCTTTGAGCACGCTTTAACTTTTGTTTGTTTTCTCCCAAATTGCAGTAGTAGACTTTATGGATTAGATAGACATGTCTAAATCATTCCTTGTAACTCTATTATCTTTGTCTGTTACCTGGAACATATTGTCAGCTTTACTAAAAATTTATTATCAACTTTTAGCTCCTCTATGGTGACAGTATATTCAACTCCACATATTTTGCTGTCAAGTTTTAATAGTTTTCTAAAATATATTGTCTCCAAAGATGCTGTCAACTATTTCCGCCAATGTTGTTGTCAACAATCCCCGCCAAAATTGCTGTTAGTAAAACTTGTAGTCTTCAAATCTCCATTCTTCGTCAAGTTTACTGTTAATGAAATAGTTGTTGTCAGTAATACTTTGTTGTCTTCAAATCTCTATTCTCCGCCAAATTTACTGTCAATAGAATAGTTGTTGTCATCTGTCCCGATTATGCTGTCACTTGAATACGCTGTCATAGGCTTGAGTGTTAAATGTACTTTGGTGGATTTGAACCGTGCTTTACATGAACACTTTGTGAACTTTTACTCCACGGATCAAGTTATTACATTTGTACAAGATATTAACTATTAAACTTACTGTCACATATTTGACTTTGTTAAATATATTGTTTTAAGTGACTATATAAACATACTGTCAATATATATATGACAATAAATTTTATTTATTTCATTATAAATTAAGACTAAGTAACTTTTAGTTACGACAATCCCTAACATTAATTTTAAAAACATTAAAATTTAATAATAAAGATTAAATATTTGAATTTAACCATAATATATAATAATTTAATATTAATATCATTAATTTTATAAACAACACTAACAAATATTAAACATAAATTTCTTTAAGTATAATATTTATAAATATAATAATATTAATATTATTTTAAGAATATTATATTATACATAACATTTTAAAATATTTTTAATAATTGATTAGTAAATAATATAATACTAAAAAAATAAAATATTTTAAAAGATAAATTTAAAAGATAAATAATATATATATATATATATATATATATCTTTAATTCTAAAATAAATTTTCAAAAAAAAAATCTAAAAATTGATTTATAGTACATCTAATCACAACTCAAATCAATTTTAAAATTAATTCAAAAGAAAAACAGGATGTTACAAAAATTACGGAACATATTTTCTAAAGTAAAATTCAAAATTTTGAAAATTTATCTAAAAAAAATCATTTTTTGAAAAAATAATTAAACAAAAAATATATTTACGAAATAACCCTAATATACTAATAAATATATAAAAGCTCAGATTATTTATTTTGCTTCTAGACAAGATAATAAAATATACGATATAAAATTATAATTAATTATAAATAAATAAACAAATAAAATACTAAAAGTGAGCTTCGTTTACTTGCCATAGTAGGGTTGCAGCAGCAGCACAAGATAGACGCCACCATAGCTTAAAAGCGCACCACTTTCCGACTATATATCTGTATCTGTATCTATATCTATATCTATATTAATCTCTCTGCTCTTTCTATACATAACTAGGCTAGAAGCTTATTATTATTGTTTTAACTTCAAACTATGGGGGCTTCACTTCCTCCTAAAGAGGCTAATCTCTTTAAACTCATCGTTGTAAGTATTTTATTATTATTATTATTATATATATTGTGTATGTATATGTTCTCACTTCAATTTCAAGTATTTTTATGCATTTGAATATATGCAATTGATGGTTAATTACCGTGTTATTCAATTGTCTAATTGTTGCCCTAGTTTTGGTTTTATTGTTTTTGTATTGACATGCATTTTGATTTTTATCGTGGATTAGATATTCGTATTTTGTAATTTCTTGAATTTTAATCGATACCCATTTGTTTGATTTTAATGTAATAGCTAGAATTGGTTAAATCAAGTCAAAAGGACTGCTAGTTACCTTATTTGTTACTATTGAAGTTGTGTACGATTCGTTATGTTTTTAATGACCTCGGAAGATGAGTTAAAAACTGTCAAAATTGAATCTTTATCAAGAGAAGATTAAGAAGAATATTTATTGTAAAGGGGGAGAAGTATAGCGTTGTGGCAACAATGTATAGGCAGGATAGGGGAATTATATTGAAAGGTTGGAGATTATGTGTTAACCTTGGAATTAGGCTGAACACGCCTGTTTTTAAGTGTTGTTGAGTTGTTTAGTCTTTTCAGAAATAGCCTTCCTGTTTTTTTTCCTTTTCAAGTAGATTTAAGGCCTGGTTACATCTTACCCTCCCCAAACCCCGCCCCATGAGCGGGATCTACTAGGATGTTTGGTTTTGTTTGCTTTATTGAGCTGGCTATAAATGATATCGAGTTAAGCATTTCCTTTCGTTAAATGTTGTTGAACTGGTATATATTATAGCAAGCCAATGGAATTTTTTTACCATATTAGAGTTTGTTTCCCGATTTTAATTTTTTTCTTTGTTCTCAAAATCATGGAATGTTTGAAAAGAGTCAGTGATTGGCTATTTATATCCATAACATTTTAGAGAACTTTATGCAGCGAGTATTATCGTACTGGTTAATAATATAATAGCTACTCACTGTTATTGTTACAGAAATCATACGAAACAAAACAGTACAAGAAAGGGTTGAAGGCTGCAGATACTATACTGAAGAAGTATCCAAACCATGGAGGTAAGTGAAATTCTTTGCAATATATCTTTTTACATCACTATTTACGGAGCAAAGGCATACTGAGGGATCTAAACATATAAGCTTGTTTCGACATATGTACTAATTTTCTCATAATGTACTGACAAATGTATATCTGTAACATCATATCTAATCTAGAATTTCAAGTTTTTTTGTAAGTTCTAACTTATCTTAGCTGATAAGATCGTAAGAGTCCATAAATAAAAGGCCAAACTCAAGTTGGATGATATTTGTGTTCTAAGAATTACCAAATAGCATGCAGAAATAAATAAATAGATCCAAAGGGAGTGAAGACATCACCTCTTGCTAAAGCATAAATTTGCAATGTTTTGCTTAGAGTAGATGTTCAAGTGAATTTACGAACACGGAACACCTATCTATTTATCGTAACGGTATGATAAAAAATAACATAAAAAACATATTATGTATCAGGGTTTTGAAGGGAAGGAATATATGTATATTCCTTGGAACACCAATGTCGAACCTCTCAGTCAAATGTAATACTTTAGAGGTTTTTTTAATGCCGGCAGAATATGAAGTTAAGTACACTGCTAAAATCACACAGCGGAACCTTGCTATTTAATGACCGTGCAGTAAATTCCAAATGTTTGCACCTGTGAAGTGAATTATTGCATTTGTGCCATGTACTTGTGTAAAAAAACCCTTTGCTTCTAGCAGCTCATCTAGAAGTGATCCATTGGCTTCCGTCCAAAATATTTCTTCTTCAGGACCTTAGCAGTATTATTCTCAGATCTGGCTGAAAGAACATAAAGGTGTCACACATTCATCTCGTGTGCCCGGAAGTTTTTGTGTAGGCATAAGTTATTTTAGGTGACATTGTCTGTAAATCATATGTTTTACATGCGAGCTAACTTGTCAAGGAAAGAAATAATTATCCTGGGAAGATCATACATGGCCTGATTTTGCAAGCAAGTGGTATAGGTGTTTAGTAATTTTCTGACAAATGCGACTGATTGTTCTTATTTGTATAACTATACATTATATAATTTTTTACCGCTGACTTCGTATTTGTAATTATGATTAACGCCTTGTCAATTTTTGTCGTCCTTTATGGGCTGCCAGAAACTTTGTCGATGAAGGGACTAACTTTGAATTGCATGGACCGAAAGTCAGAAGCTTATGAACTTGTCCGACTTGGGCTGAAGGTCAGGATCTTTCCTCGCTTTTTTGCATTGATTCTACATCCGATGCCATTTTTTCTTGAAGCTAAACCTTGCACTGTTTTGAACACAGAATGACTTAAAAAGTCATGTTTGCTGGCATGTTTATGGCCTTCTATACCGTTCCGACAGAGAATATAGGGAGGCCGTCAAATGCTACCGGAATGCACTAAGGATTGATCCTGACAACATAGAAATACTGAGAGACCTGTCTCTTCTACAGGTATGCTACATTCTCATGTATTGTAAGTGGACATATGGTGTATAGTAGCCTGTTCGAGACTTGATGACATTACGTTTGAAATGCTTGAACCATGAGAAGTTAATCTAGGAAGCAAATGATCAGTCTACTACTCTACTGTGATTAGTGATATATAGACGATGCAAGAATACATGATGAAATATTTGAATTTGGTGGATTATAATTACTCATATTCCTATATAAGCATTTCAGCACAACAAAGTACATGCACTTAAAGACATGGGGTGCCAAACTGTGCATCATGACTGCAGTCCATCCTATGATAATGCACCAGTATCTAGAACAAAACACTTCTCCACAAAGCTTGTTTAGTTTCTCAAATTTTGAACAGATTTTTCGTGATAATGATGATATTTCGACCTTACCCTTTTAATCACATGTGCTAATTACATCGTAATACTTGTATATATATAGCTATTTTTTCTTATAATGTCTTGTGTTATATGCTTCTGTTTGATTTTTTGGCTTATGACAACTTTTTCCTGTTATCAGGCGCAGATAAGGGATTTAGCAGGTTTTGTGGAAACTAGGCAGCAGTTGCTGACATTGAAACCAAATCATCGAATGAATTGGATTGGCTTTGCTGTAGCCCATCATTTGAATTCAAAGTAAATGTGTTCTACATTTATAAATTTGAAACAGTAGGAAAATGGTGCTTTCATTAATCTTTAGAAATTTCATGCATGCCATAAAATGTCCCCATTTAATTAGTATGATATTCATTAATTAGAATATCAGGCCCATGATAAACTACTTAATATTTATATAGTGTTAGATCCTGCTTCCTAGTCCTTCCTTGGACTACAATTAGCATCTTAGTCTATATTAAGAGTTGAACAACATTTGTGTAAAAGTCAATATAGTTAAATAGGTTAGCTAAGTGGAGCCCATGTCTTTAATTTAAAAAGAAGAGTCAATTTTATGTCTTATATATACTTGGATGTGCTTAACTCTTCGAAAATAATTTAAAGAAGGGAAAATGTAATTTCAGCATCTGTATCTCTTAATCCCTCAGTTGTACTGTTCCTGTGATTTAAAGCATGCTGGGAGAGGATTGTATACTTGCTACTTGTGTTGTGTCTTTGCTTCTTAGTTCTTACCCTAAGAACTACAAACAGTTAACTGAAACTACTGTATGATCAAAAGACTGCGAGCTAGATATTTTGCTTTGCTTTTGGTGAAGTTGGACTCATTTAATTTATATGTAGTTTTGGTCGTGGTATGTGGAACACATATTAGGTTCAAGCATCCATAACAAAGGTGGTTAGAATATGCTTAATTTTTATGTGGTTCTGCAGAACTCATGACTAGTCGTTATTTTAAATGTAGTGCATCAAAAGCAATTGATATTCTTGAAGCATATGAAGGGACTCTTGAGAATGATTATCCTCCAGAAAATGAACGTCTGGAGCATGGTGAAATGCTGTTATACAAGGTAATCTATTTGAATTGCAATTTTATAATTCTTCATCTGTCATATATTGTTTTAATATGTTAAATATATTTGTGTTGTAGTCAAAGGTATTGGTTGGTCTGTTGCATCTATGCCGTTTTTCTGGAAACTTGTCACAGACCAAATGCATTTCCCTTTAAACTTTATGATGGCCTTGTTCGTTTAACATTTATAGTAAAGTTGTGAATGGATCAAGCGTGCCATATTGAAACATTTTGGTTCAGTAAATTTCAGTGCTTTGTTTTCGAGGGCTAGATTTGCTATATCTAATATCCCCACAGCTGATTATCCTGCGGCTATATACTCAAATCCCTCCCTTCCTCCCCTTTACCATTATTTATTTCTTCTTAATTTTAGGTCATAGGACTTGAACTTCACATGTATACATATCTCCAACACTGAGTTGATAGAACTCCCTCAGTGTCCAAGGATTTTCTTGTTAAATATGACATTTTAAAATTTTGTTAGAGGAAAGATATACTGTATGACATTTACAGAACTATATACTTGTACATTATGCTCTTATATAAATTTAATACTTCTCAGGTATCCTTACTAGAGGAGTGCAACCTGGTTGAGAAAGCTTTGAAAGAGTTGCACAAAAAGAATAAAAAAATTGTAAGTGTGTATTATCACTTGCATGATAATCTGACTACCAACTTTTGGGCCTTACATATGAATTACATGTCTTTTCAGGTTGATAAATTGTCATACAAGGAAGTGGAGGTTTCTCTTCTTGTGAAGCTTGGCTGGTTGGAAGAGGGTGAAAAGTTGTACAGGGCGTTGCTTTCAATGAATCCTGACAATTACGGGTATAAAAATAAATTATGTTTTGTTGACAGAAATTTGCACAATTGTGCAACTTAAAACCATGTTGTGCTTAATGAAAATATAACTGTATTACTACTATTTTCGATGGTTATTTATATTCATGCTGTGTGGATGGTGTTTTTTTTCAATTCAATTTTTCTCATATCAATAAATATCAAAATGAAGAATATAAAATTTGGATCAGATTTAAGATTTGATAATTGAGTTCCAACATTACTTCCAGATGCTTACAATGGCTCCATACTTAGCATGTTTCTTCGTTTAAAAAATGTTTTAATTACTAGTACTGCATTATAATAAAACCAAATTTTTAAATGAACTCATTTTACTTTTTGATTGTTTTTGAAAATGTATAATTTGGAACCAAACATATATCCGGTTTAAAGGCTTTAAATCTAGATGCCCTTGTAATCCTGTCTCAAGTCTGTGAAAACCAAATAAAACTTATGGGTTTCGACAATTATTTTTTTTCTCGGCCTTGGAGTCTTGATCGTTTTTAAGGTTACTGGGAAGGGTATTTGGAGTTCTAGTGGCAGGACACATGTGATGTCTGCTGTCTTCATATTTTAATGCTAATTTTTTTTATATATGTAAGGCGATCTCTATGAGTTCAGTTAATTGATAAAGTTGTCTTGACAAAAATTGATAGCACAATTTTTTGCAGTTATACTTTAATCTGTATTTATAATATTTAAATTTTCTTGTGAAAGTGCAATATCAGCTGTAATCTTACTTTTTCCTTTGTTCCTTTTTTTTCCCTTCCGAATTCTTTAGCTACTATGAAGGTCTGCAAAAGTGTTTAGGATTATATTCAGAGAGTTCTGAATATTCCTCTAATGAGATTGAGCAGTTGGAGGCTTTGTACAAGTCACTTGGGCTGCAATACACTTGGTCATCTGCTGTTAAGGTGTAGCTTCCTTTGTTTACTTCCCTGATTTGATTTCATAAAGTTATTACAAACCTGCGTATATATTCCAAAATGCTTTCATATATCTATTTGAAGGAAACATTCTAAGACGACATCTCAGTCTTTTTTGGAAACTAATTGTGTATGCGTATGTCCTTTTTGCACCACCTCCTGCAATAGAACATATCACAATTTATATCTATGTTTGGTTCAAGAATACAAATGAATTACCCGTGCTAGACCACGAAAGGAACATCTTACATGGACTAACAAACATATTATGCCTCCAAGCTTTTTTGTATTGTATATTTTCTTTTCTTCTACAAGGTAACTATTTTGATATGAAACTCGTGTTTCACTCTGATCTAGGTTATAATGTTACTGAACTTTTTGTTTCCTTATTATGCCTTTTAAAATGTACACGGTTTTCATTTTAAATTTTGTTATCCGTGTGATCTACCTAGAGGATACCACTTGACTTTCTGAATGCTGAGAAATTTCGCGAGGCAGCTGATAATTATATCCGGCCTCTCTTAGCTAAGGTACTGTACTTTCTGTTCACTTGGTTGATATCCTGTTTTCAGCCCCAAACTTACACATTATCTTTGATATTCCACTTAGGGAGTTCCGTCACTATTCTCCGATCTTTCTCCGCTCTACGATCACCCTGGAAAGGTTTGTAGAAGCTCTTATCCTATGTAATGATGATCACACTTCCCACTGTATTTTTTTCCTGATTATAGCATTATTAACCGATCATAAAACTGGCCTGTTTTGTCTATTCATACAGGCTGATATTTTAGAGGAATTAACCCTTGAGATTGAGCATTCCCTTAAGAGGAGCGGAGTGTTTCCTGGGAGGTAGTGTTACTTGCGCAAACTCTTTACCTTTACCATATTTTTCCGCACTGTCATTTATCTTTACTCTGTAATGTTAAATACACTTCAGTTCCACCATTTTTTCTAATGTGGTATTTCTACTTTGTGATCTAGTTTGAAGATTAGTCTGTAACTCCATATTTCTCTGTTTTCTTATTCTGTTCACTGTAACCACTGTTTTTGTGCTAAACTAAATGTCAACACGGACTTACTTTTTTGGTAACTTCATCTATATGGTGAAGTTACCCAATTCTTTTGGTATTTTTTCTTATATGCTTAGATAGTTAAATGTTTATGGTATAATATTTGATGTGTAAGGTATCTATACTCGGATGTACAAAAAATAACTTATTAATTTAATAGGTACACTGGTTGGGTAAGGGTGCAGTAGAGACGTAATATAATGTTTTCATCACAGAAACTGCATTGTAATTATTGGGTACTGGCTTATTAGTTAGGTCGCCTGTTGGCTTTGAAACGGTCTTAGCCTTTGACCTCCTGTTTGAGTTATTAGAGAGTGATGACATAACTGGTACAGAACACGGTTTGATATTATTTATATGGATTGTTTTTAGTGTTATTTAGATCAGTGAGTTTCTTTTAAACTAGTCAAAATCATGTTGATGTTTTTTCATGTCTGCTGCTCATTGCTTGTATATTTATCATGCAGAGTGGATAAAGAGCCCCCTTCAACACTTATGTGGACTTTGTTCTATCTTGCTCAGGTTTGATGCCATAATTTTGTAAAACTAGTATACTTGCATTATGTATTTAATCTTTATTATATTTATGAACTTATTTTAGTTTTTGCTTAGTCCTTGAGTTCGTTTTTGATTTCACAGTTGCCAATCTTTTTTCTTCCCTCTTCTGCAGAATTATGATAGACGAGGGCAGTATGACATTGCTCTTGCTAAAATTGACGAAGCCATTAAACACACTCCAACAGTTATTGATTTGTACTCAATCAAGGTCTGACAATACCAGTGCTATTAACATTTTTAAAATGTGTTTTTTTTTAAGGTTGTGTGTGGGGGCGGAGGGTGTTACATGATTCCGTAATCGAGTTAATTCCTATGGCTTATTTTGTTTTATAATTGGAAATACTTATATTCTGTGTTGATAACGTCAGAGCCGAATATTAAAGCACGGAGGTGATCTGGCAGCTGCTGCAGCATTGGCAGATGAAGCTAGATGTATGGATCTTGCTGATCGTTGTGCAAACAGTGATTGTGTTAAACGTATGCTGCAAGCTGATCAGGTTCTTAAGCTGCAAAATTTTCCCTGGTCTTATCAAGCTTGAAATTGTATTTCTCATGTGAAAGGAAAGATGATCCTCAGTGGTCTAGTCTTCACCTTGCAAACTTCTCTAATATTGAATGACCTTTTTCATTAAACGTTTTCAAGGTTTCCCTGGCAGAAAAGACTGCTGTGTTGTTCACAAAAGATGGAGAGCAGCACAACAACCTACATGATATGCAGTGCATGTGGTATGTGTCTTTTGAGTCCGATGCTTGAAATATGTTGCATTAACTGCTTAATCTGTTTTGTAGCTGTTAAATTTGATTGTCAAACCACTTTTTTCCAAGGTATGAGCTTGCATCCGGAGAAAGTTATTTCCGCCAAGGTGAACTTGGCAGAGCTCTAAAGAAATTCTTAGCTGTCGAGAAGCATTACGCAGACATCACTGAAGACCAGTTTGATTTCCACTCTTACTGCCTAAGGAAGATGACTCTGCGAGCTTATATTGAAATGTTGAAATTTCAAGATCGGCTCCACTCACATCCTTACTTTCGCAAGGCTGCGGCTGGGGCTGTTAGGTGCTCTTTCTTCTATGTTTCTCTCATTGATTCAATACTTTTTGATTATGAGCTCTGCTGCTTGGTGTATCTATGATATCTTAATAGTAGACTGCATGAGCGGTTTACCTTAACTAATAATCAGTAGACAGTAGAACCACTTTAGCATGTCTTCAAGTCACTGCTATTTTTGTATTTCAATCTTTGTTGTTTACTTGTTCTTTATTATTGAGTTGCAGATGCTATATTATGCTGTATGATTCTCCTCCAAAGTCAGCAGTCGAAGAAGATGATGAAATGTCAAAATTACCTGCTTCCCAAAAAAAGAAAATCAGGCAAAAACAGAGAAAGGCTGTAGCCCGAACTAAGAAAGTAACTTAATTCATTTCTTGTATCTCGGGCAGTGTTGTTCTTTTTGTTCATTGTGTATTCTAAAATTATGGTTTTTTAGGAGGCAGAAGTGAGGAATGAAGAATCCAGTGTCAATGTTTCAAAATCAGGAAAACGACTTGTTAAACCAGTTGATCCAGATCCTCATGGAGAAAAACTTCTGCAGGTCTCTTGGCACCCTTCTCTATTTCCAGAATACGAAATTATGGAAGATCTGTATATTATGTCTAGTACATCTGAATTGAGTTGGGAATAATAATGATGTAGGTTGAAGATCCTTTATTGGAAGCTACAAAGTATTTGAAACTGCTCCAGAGGCACTCACCTGATTCCTTAGAGACACATCTGCTATCTTTTGAAGTGCACATGAGAAAGCATAAGATTTTGCTTGCATTACAGGTAGCTTGATGTCAACTGTAGAATTGAACCTTTTCCTTTTCGCTTTATAATTATTAAACATGATTGATAGGTACACATAATAGTTATCTTCAATTATGTACAGTTGCTAATGTTTATAGTACAGGTTTACAAATATCTTGGTCCACCGAGTTGTAGAGTTAACAAATACTTGGGGGAATATCACTTCCATAATTTATCTTTAAATTGACTTTTTTTACAAGCAATTGGTTTGGTTAACAAAATAACACCTGTTTAATATGCCCGTGAACACACACACACACACACACATTTTCTTTGTTGTCCACTTGTTTAAAGAAGCAAATTTCCTATTTTAAATTGATGTATTGTAGTATTAACAATTTAGTCAACTAATATTGCTATTCTCCTTGTTCTTTCCATTCTTGAATTTGAATTGGTTGTTTTTTGATGTATATGTACATGGATAGAGAGGCTTGTTCATATAATTGACTTCATAATTGGAATGCAAACGCTATATTTCTAATCTTTTTTATCAATATTCCAATAGGCTCTAAAGCAGCTATTTCGATTGGATGCCGAAAATCGAGATTCACATTGTTGTTTGGTAATTCTTTTCCCTTGATGTAATGCTTGACATATTGTTATTTTATATCAGAGCTTTCCCATATGAAGGTGTTTGTTTCAAGTTATTTTAAAAATAAGCTCTTATCTCTTAGAAAAGTACCTATTGTTGTACATTTTTGGAATTATGTGCTTATTTTTGTGAAAATTAGCTAAAACAAAATGGTACTTCATACAATACGTGCTTATTTATTGAAAATATGCTAAAACAAACACCCTTAATAACATATATCTGAAAAGTTAAAATTTTATCTAGGTCATATTTCAAGTTGATTTTTATTTTTTATGGAATCTGCTAAAACTGTGTTGGCATCTGTTCTGCACAATTATTTTTTAATGACTGTCCTGCATTATTGATCCGAAAAAAATGCATTTAATGCACAGATAAGATTCTTCCACAAGGTGGCTTCTATGCCTGCTCCAGCTACTGATGCCGAGAAACTTATACGGGGTGTCTTAGATGCAGAGCAACCCAATTTCAGGTTCATTTGGATGTTTGTCATTTTATATGTTGTTAATGTTTAGTGTAGATGCAACAATAGCAAATTACTAAATACTCTATTTTGTGTGTTTGCAGCCAGTTGCATGGCAAAACTCTCATAGAAGCAAACACTCTTTTCCTTGAGAAACATAAAGGTCAATTGGAAATTTCTTTAAATATAATTCTCGTGAACACTACACATACCTCACTTTGACATTAATATGATCGTATTTGTTGACAGATTCCTTAATGCATAGAGCAGCAGCAGCAGAAATGCTTTATTTTATAGAACCAAACAAGAAAGCTGAGGCCATCAAATTAATTGAAGATTCAACCAACAAATCGATATCAACGTATGCCTCAAATTTAAATCTTTATCAAATGTTCCTATATTATATGTATCCTACCTTTACATGTTTGGCTGTATTCTTGCTTGAGCGATCAAACTTTATTTATTAGCATTTCCATACATCTGTTCTGTATCAGGAGTGGAGCTTACGTATGGAAGCTCAAAGACTGCATAGCAGTGCACAGAATTCTAGGAACAATTTCCGATGATCATGCTCTTGCATCTAGTAAGTCACTGGTGCCATGTCTATTTTTTTCTAAACAAATAATGTTAGAGGTCCCAAATTGGAAAGCAAATGAGCATCATCCAAATGCACATGTGGTAGTGGGTGTGGGCCATGTCTAATTATTTAAGATAAGCAATATCTAGGAGTAAGTAAATAAAATTTGCCACATGCATCTGGCTGCTCATTTGAAATCCAATATGGGACTTCTAGCATTACTCTTATCTATTTGTTAAATGTTTAATTTAAATTCCAACATTCATGACAAAGTCTTGATCCTCATTCTCTGGTGCCTTTTGTTTCTTGATATCCAGTAATGCTTCAGTTTATAGAACCAAAAGCTCGGGCCATCAGTTTGTAGATTGATAGTAATAATGTTTTTCTATATTGTAGGATGGAAAGTTCGATGTAGTGAGTACTTCCCATACTCAACATATTTTGAAGGTTGTAAAAGTTCTGTTGTTACGCGCAACAAGGTACAAGATAATCCAGTATATGGGAGTATAAATCACCAAGAAGCTGATCAAAGCACAGTGCCTCTCTCTTTGAATGGAACACTAGAAAACATAGAGGCACTGAAGGATCTTGTCATTTAATTATAAAAAAACAGACCTTACTAACTTGGTGGCAAGAGAAAACCATATACCGTGTTGTGGATTGGCTCCCCAAGCAAAAAGGATATCAGCAACTCGTCAGTGGTGTGAATTCCCATCTCAAAGCAGTCGAGAAGGTTCAGTTATTCGAAATTATATATTTTTTCCTAAATGTCCATCCACGCAAGTTGAAATTTCTTTGAAAATGTGTATAATTACTTCCATAGTGCTCTAAAGTTCTTATGTTTAATCTTTAATCTTTCGGCTTAGCTTCTGGTTTGGTTCTGTTGAAGGTTTTGTAATTGGTTACATACTGGGAGTACGACAGAAGTTGCTTGTCTTGCATCCTGTAAGCATAGAGCAAAATTCCCTATACTAGATCATCTGAAGAACGTGTTGTACTAGTCCATTTCATTGACATTTATGTACCATGGTTAAAAGTAAAATTTTGGAAGAATATACAATAATATTTGATTATTTACCCTTCATTGGAATCGTTTATTGTCAATGGATATAACTTTTAAATTTTGTTCAGTTGAGAACTTTATTTTTGGTCTGATAAGTAAAAGTAAGAACTTTATTTTCACTCATCTCAAACGTCAAGGTGGTTAAATCGAAAGATGAAACAATACCGTTGACAAGAAATTACCAATTCAATTAGGCTTTGTTCACTTGGCCTGAATAGAATGGAGAATGGATTTTGGTTTGAATGCAATGAGTATTCCAGGGTTTGGTTGGGTGAAAAGATTAGAATGAATCATTTCTAAACTCATTCATTTTTAGGTGAAATGTTTTGATTTTCATTCCGTTACAAATATATGGAATGAAACATTTGAAATACATGATTTGTTCAAATAACATGTTTGCATAATCAAAAGAATTTGGATTTCATTTGAATTATAGGACATTCAAATACTAATACAAATATGAGAATGATAACTTAAATTCTATCATTTAAAATCCATTATTTGAAATGAAATGCATATTCACAAACACAATATAAAAGTAATTCTAAACACGCATTTTATCTTTTTATATTTCTCTTAATTTAAATTTTTGTAACAAATTCAAAGATCCCCCTCTCTCTCAACCAAAATTATAATATAAAAATGTTGTAAATTAAATATTATTCTCCATTCCATTCCAATCAAATTGTATTTAAACAAACAAGCGAAAGAAAATAATTATTCCATTCCTTGTTCATTTGAGTGCAATCCATTCAAGCCGACCGCAGGCAAAATTAGTTAAACACCAAAAGTACAATTACTTGACGTGTATTCCAATTTTATCTAATTAAGCCACTAAACTTTATCACCTTTGATCTGCTAAACAGTGGGTCACAACAAATTATGAAAACTACGAAGAGAGACTCTGACATGGAAATGCAAACACTAGAATACGCTCAACAAGAAGATACAAGTACCTCATGGCGCAGTCATAATCAGATACATCATTTACATGCCACATCAATCATCCACCTCAGCACGAATTTCCAGTTGCAGCTCCTCTTTGTACTCCTTGAAGGTACCAGGGAATTTCTCCACAGTTCCATTCTCTACTACCCATATTTCACTCCTTTCTTCATCATCGCAAACACGAGATATTAGTCTGGAATCATGGCTGACAAGGACAACTCCACCAGTAAATTCATCAAGTGCATTAGCCAACGCGTCAATACTCTGCATATCCAAATGATTGGTGGGCTCATCCAAAAATAGAATGTGTGGCTTAGACATGGAAATTGATGTGAAGACAACCCGAGCTTTTTGTCCTCCGGATAACTTTGCAATTTGAGTGAGGTAATTATGGCTAGGAAGTCCAAATTTCCCAAGTTTTGCACGAACAGCCTCTTGTTTACTTAGTCCTTCTTGATCTGGATGAAGGCGAAGAAGATATTGAACAGGTGTTTCCTCCATTGTCAGGAGATCAACAAAGTGTTGAGAATATCTTCCAACTCTCAACTTTTGGCTCCTTCGCACTTCACCCTCGCTAGGAACCAAATCCCCAGCAAGCAGATTAAGCAAAGTAGATTTCCCAGCCCCATTAGGCCCAACAATAGCAACACGTGTACCCATATCGATACCAACATCTATGTCATAGAGTCTAAATCCTCCCTGCTGGGATAACTGAAGCTAACATCAATTAGTTGCATAAATGGTGGTGTCAACTCGGTTCAGGAAAGTGAAACTCAACAGTGTAGTCCCTCCACTTATTAGGAGCCTCTGGTAGCGGCTCATCCTCATCAGCATTACCTTTATTTTTCTTCGAAGCTTCCTTGGCCGCATTGAACTTAGCTCGATTCTTAACCTTCTCCTGCGCAACTCGGCTCCGAGTTCTCTTGGCAGCTTTCACCTGATTTTCATAATTCTCAAACTTCTTGTTCATTTCTTTGCGTCGCTGCTCATATCCACTCTCAAAATCGTCAAAATTGCCACGGTACAAGTGGAGTTTCAGATCATGAAGATGAATGATTTCATTACAAACTGTATTTAGGAAATCTCTATCATGTGATACAACCACAAGTATTTTCTTCCATCGACATAAATACTCCTCCAACCAAAAAACACCCCGGAGATCAAGATGGTTGGTAGGTTCATCCAACAACAACAGAGTTGGTTGAACGAAAAGTGCCCTAGCTAGTGAAATTCTCATTCTCCAGCCACCATTAAATAAACGAGTAGGGCGACCCTGCATTTCTTTGGTGAAACCCAAGCCAGCAAGTATTTTTGCTGCTTGGGCCTCAGTAGCATCTGATCCCATCAGCTGCAATTTTTCATATAGCTCAGCAAGCTTCTCCGCCGCATCAAGGCCATTGGTATCGTCGTCACCTTGATCCTCACATGCAGCAGAAGATGAATTTAGTAGACTAGCAACTTCATCACGGAGATGGATGAGCTCTTCGTTAGCTGAAACGACACCTTCAATTGCACTTCTGTCATCACCTACTACCTCCTGCTCGACCAATAGCACATCTATATTTTTTGGTACAGGAATCTTCCTCCATGCAAGGAGCCTTTAACAGGGTAGACTTACCCATTCCATTAGGTCCAACCAATCCATATCTTTGCCCATGAGATATCTTTACTGATGTATTCTTCAAAAGTTCTTTCCCTCAAGCTGAAACAGAGAAATTTTCTATGGTTATATCTTTGACATTCGCATCAGCATCATCCTGACCCTCAAGAACAGCTGCCCGACTGCCAATAACAACAGTAAAAGCATCATGATCATCCCTAAGAGCAACTTTTTTGGCCTGCTCGGCAGCTTGAGCACTAAGCATCTCCTTCTTTTCCCTTTTCTTCAACACCTTGTCAGTTACAGAGATTTGAAGAGGCTTTTCTTCAGTCTTCTGGTGCCGAACTGGCTGCTTATGGATGTCACTTTCTTGCATCTCTTCTTCAGAGCATGATCATTATCCTCTTCATCAGAGGGAGGTAGATCCAAGCCATCAACATAAGAAGACACCTTTGGAGCTGCTTTTGATTTGGAAGTGTTTGCACTTGAGCTTGATGATCCTTTTCTGGATTTAGCGGATTTCTGGTCCATGCTGGCAAGCAGTGCTGAGACAGAGATCTTCTTTTCATCTTTTGGGGCTTCTTTATTTACTGTTCGTTTAACCTTTGCTCCACTTTCATCTGATTTTTTCTCTTTTGGGGCTTCTTTATTTACTGTTCGTTTAACCTTTGCTCCACTTTCATCTGATTTTTTCTTTCCCATTGCAGCAGCTGAGAAAAATAACTGCAAAAATTAGTACAAATATTTTAATCCTAAATATATCATATAGTTATTCTACTAAAAGGCATATGTGAACATTTTTAGTTGGCCTAATCTTAAAACATTTTTTTTAATAATAGAAATCATATGTAAACCAGCAGGTATGAGCTTGGTATTTTCAGTACGCATATACACCAGTTTCAGCTTTTTTATTTTATTTTATTTTATAAAAAGGTTCACAATTAGAACGTTTCGAACAGAACAAATAATTTCGCACAAATAACATAAGTGTTTCCATTTCCAATATTTTACAGCACTATCAGTCTATTACGACACTAAAAATCCCTAAGTCTAAGCGTTCTACGAAACAACTAATTCTCGACATAATCACCATACTATCACAAACAGACAACACACGACAAACAGTACACCAAATAACTCTAGTGCAAGTTCGAAACACTATAATCTTGCAGTCAGATAATTCTCAAAAACACAACTTTATTCAATTAACCTAAAAATAAGTACAAATTAAATAAAAAAAGCCAATTACAAACATATATACAAAGAAAGTGTAAGAGAAGCATCACAATGAATCAAATACACTTAAAATCCAAAAAATAGGCAGTTTCAACTTAATTATTAAACCCATATGTATTCAGAATTATTAATTTAAATTTGTATGCATACACAATAATAATAAAATATATACACACACACACACAGGTTTGTTAGCGTACCTTATCGACCGGAGTGAAAAAAAGGGGACGGAAGTGAAAATCTGTATGATATATACCGAGATAGATACAGCTCTGTTTGCTGTAATTTTTAGTTAGAAAAGTAGTTGGGCTAACTCAAGTTATGGGCTTATAGTTTTATGGGTGGCCCAGTTTTGTATCCTAAAGAGGTTTTACAGTTGGCCCATTTAAATTTAGCCGGGTGGCAATTTCAGTTTTATTGATTATATTATCTGAATCAATGATACTTTGTGAAATTAATTTATGAAGAAACAGTGTGGGAGTGTGTTTATATATCAACTGATATTTGATTTTTTGATATGTATATTGAGATATAAAAAATTATATTTATACATAATTTTTTTAAATATTGGTATCAAATAAATTTTAGAATCTAAAATTTTATTTGATATAAAAATTAAAATTATTCATAAACTATAATAATTATTTTTTTATACTTTAATATGCGTGTTAAAAAGTTAAAAAATAATTAAAATGAGAAGATACAGTGTTTTATTTCCAGAGGACAATACAATAGCACTATAAATATGTTCTCTATTAACCTTTTATTATTATATTTTGTGAGTTAACGTAGGGTCTAAGAGCTTGTAAATGTATGAATGAAGCAAGCAGAGAGGTTCAGGACTCAGGTCCGTATCAATATGCCGGGAACCACACGAAGGCATGGGCTGTGCTGCCTGTGCATGCTTTCACTCCAACACACAATCACACAAATACATAACCGATTTATTCATTTATAGCTTACCTATATATATGCAGGAAAAAGTACGTACATCTACATATTTATTAATTGATTTATAAAAATAGTGCTTCTTCTGTACTATAATTTTTTGTTCCTGTTGAACTTTTTATAAGTTAAATTGAATACATTTTAACTTATAATTAAAAGGAGAAAAAGGTTCCTAAAACTAATTATAAATAAATTACCTAAAGCCACATGCAATTTAAGTATAAAAACATTTTTGTAATAATATATTTCATCATCGTATATTTACAAAAATAGTCTTGATATTGTATCATATTTTATGTTAACTTTAAATAATTACCTAAAGGCGACTTTAGGTACATTAAACCCAATTAAAAATATTAATTTATAATTTTACAAATTTCTTATTACAATATATTATCTAAAGTTTTTTAATTAATGATATTTTTCTAAAAAAAATTGTGTTGATTTTATCTTCTCACTTAGAAAGGACTACAAATCTGTTTGCAGATCCTCATCCCTTACAGAATATCACCCACAAGCATCTCATCAATAAAGTGGTGTTGCTCAAATTGTTTATAACACTATGGAGAAAAGGCTACGAGGAGAGCAATATAGAACTGAAAAAATCTGACATAATAATATACATGGAATATTAATGGATATACAAGGCTTTTGTTTTCGTTTTTGGTTGGGGGCTTTCGGGCCCATCTCGATCTTTTTCGTAATTGAGAAGGGGGTGCGTGCAAGGGGTAAACTCGGACTCGGATAGGATTGTGCGTGTCAGGCCTTTTGGCTGTCATATTTTGGCTGAGTTTATCGTATCTACGGCCCCATGTTAGGTGGCCATAATATTTTTTTACGTTTTACCGCGGTTACGTGCATGTCCCCAGCAAAACTAATTCATGTGCTATCGGCCTATATCGCTAGGTTATTCGGAAGAATTGTCTACTCACTTACACAGATTTATTACATTTCAGCCGTCTGTAAAATCAACCGCTTCCCCAGTTTGGTCGATAATAACGACTAATTTTTAACATCGATTACATATTATTAAGATCCCGCACATGATATTTGATATGTTAGCAAGTAATTAGATCATAGATGATCGATTTTTAATATCAATGACACGGTTTTTAGAATCCTACGAGTTACAAATCCGATTTCTAATATCAATGACATGTTTTTTTAGGATTCCACGCGTGTGGCGGCATTGATATATTAGCAAAATGGATTAGGACAAATCAGCATGAATCTATCCACGTGGAATTGACATGTTAGCAAAATGGGTGATGACAAATCAACATGAACTCATTCGCGTGACAAGTTAGTTAAAAAATGGATTATAATAGATCATGAACCAAACGACGTGACAAATTCACGTGGCTGACATATTTTATCAATCAATGATTTTTCCACCCGAAATAAATGAAATTGATTAGATTTAAAATGATTAAAGAAAAGTGATCAGTTGAGGCTTAAACTGATCGTTTTTAGCCCAACTCGATTGTTTTTGCATTTGGTTTAGACCTAGCTTGTTCTTGCAGTATATATTTAAACCCCCAACTGATATTGATTGAGTTAAAGAATGAGCTCGCTAGACTTTATATGTATATACAATGAATGTATTCATCAATGTTCTGTTTAATTGTTGTTGCAATTTGCCAATAATTTATCACAAGCTAACTTCTGATCTCGTGCGTACCAAGTGGGTGTTTAGTTAATTATAACAGTAATGTAAGTGTTAAAGTTTTCTCAAATTGTTAATCCAATTAAATGGCAATATGGTGATACCACTAGATGTACCAGTGTCTACTTAACGTGATTGCTGAAGGAAAAAGAATCTTTAGCATCGGTTTAATGCGAATATATTGATCTTGTCATGTGTAGATTTGCAAATGAAAGATATTGTCAATGCCTTTTTTTCTAGTTAGTTGAATTTTATAGCACCTTGACTACATCTAAAATATACATATCTTGGGTACAGCTCCAAGCAATCAACTTCCATGCATGTCTGGCAACGAAACAAAAAGGTATAGGAGTACAATAAAATAATACTCTACTACATAATTAATGGATTATATAAAATTATAAATGTGGGTCAAACCCTATTCTAATGGTCACCTAATTTCATGTGTAAACATACTGATTACTAACTAATTAATTATTTAAGGATTTATTTGATGATTATGTATCTTTTTAGAATAGGTAATCATCACGATAGTGAAAGCCAACAATCAGAACTAGAATAATCAAACTGATGATCATGCGATCTTTATTGATTTTACAACATGTGATTATGTGAAGAACGTATAGGATTCTTGAGAGGTTTAAAATTGCGTTGATCCAACTCTGTTCATATATATTGATACGAGACTTTGCCGGCCATGTTACATGAATATTCATGATCTTGATATGTCTTTATGCACAAAATCACATTTTGTGCGAGTAATTGATTAGTGTTGAATACGAGCCTATATATAGATACTCGCAATAAATTAATATAATAAATTAAATACATGCACTTTAAGATTTAAATTCTACAACATTAAATTTAACCATTTTACTGCAAATCAATTATTTTTTGTCGAAATCTACAATATTAAACTACTACATATATATATATAAAAAAGCATAAAATCAAGGGCGGGTTTCTATTACCCTCCCTGCCCGCTCCTATTTGCATATGTGTTTAACATCTTTGTGGACATGAAATTGCATAACAAATGCGAAGCGTGTTTGCAGGCCATAAAATGGAGCACCTCAATCAAAGATAAGATCACATGGTATGTTTTGATTCATAGTATCGTACGTACATGATTGAGCCCACCTAGCTTTTAAGTTACTCATCTAATATCATTAGACTTACGATCGATCTTCCTCCACGCATAAATATTCTACTAATAACATAATTATATATTGTCGGCTTCTACTACTATTTTTCATAGGTTGACACACAGTTCCCCACATTTGTAACTCAACCCAACGACCACTTTGCCTCACTTGAACTGTCTTTGCTTCCACGTCCTATCTCTTACTCTCCCTACACACACACACACACACTCACTCAAGTACTCTCTATATAAAAAGCTAGTATCCATTCATTTTTCTCAAAACCTAATAATCATATATAACTCGATTCTTATAAATAGGATACGTATAAAAATCAAAATAACAATCCGAAAAATGGCAACACTGGGTCTAGGGCTTGAGATAACGGAGCTGAGGTTGGGACTTCCATGCATGGGCGGCAAGAAGGGGATAGCTGGAGTCAAGTCAACCGAGAAAAAGAGAGCGTTTTGGGAGATTGAAGCTGAAGAGAATGGATCTAGTACTAGCACAACCGATGAAAACAACCAAAGGAATGATACTAAAAGTAGTGGTAATCAAGTTGTTGTTGGTTGGCCACCAGTGTGTTCTTATAGAAAGAAGAACAGTTTCAATGGCCGCGAAAATAGCACAAAGACGTACGTGAAAGTGAGCATGGACGGTGCTCCTATTCTGCGTAAGATTGATTTGGGCTCTTTTACACAGTATTCTCATCTTACCGTGGCTCTCCAAAAGCTCTTCCACTGTTTTGACCACAGTAACGCCGGTATGTACTCATTTTTTTGCACTTTTCTTTTGTTGTTTTCTCTGAGCATGCTATATATACACTTGCAACAAATTTAAAATACCGGACTTAATTAGTACTTGAGATTTATGATATTATGCGTACGTTGGGTTTAGTAATTGATCGAGTAAGAGTGTACGTACAGTCCTTGTTCCCACTTTATGCTAAAGTAGTGCATGTCGATCTCCATGCACCCATACACACACACGTGAACAGTCTGCTCTAGAAATTTTCGTATATGTATAGTATAAACGATAAGTACTGTAATTAAATGTATTACGTACTTCTCCAGACGACGAGATCCAAGTAGAAAACCTTAAATATATATATATATATATATATATATATATATATATATATATATATATATATATATATATATATATATATATATATATATATATATATATATATATATATATAATAGGCATCCAGAAAAAAAAATTGATAGAAAATTTAGAGTACTCATCTCGGGCATTGATTCATGTAATTAATATTGTTATTAATTCTATGTCTAGATAGCATACCAAAATTAGAAAGATATTAAAATTTAATATATAAAAAATTGATATATATATATATATATTGGGTAATTATAATTACATAAGTCTGATGTTATTAATTATTATATAGTTGGTAACCTTTTATTGGTATGGCAGGTGAGAAATTGAAGGATGCTGAAAATAATGAATACGTTACTATTTATGAAGACAAGGATGGAGACTGGATGCTTGTGGGAGATGTTCCTTGGGAGTAAGTACTACATATTTTTCTCACCTACAAATTAATTAATTAAACTTTGTTAGTAAGTTATTAATATTCACTTAATTAACAAGAAATAATGCAACTAATTAATTTATTTTAGAGGTTTTTTGAAAAATACATTTTTAAATGTTATTTTTTGCAAAAATATATATGATTTTTATTTATTTTTGTAAAAATACGACTTTGCAGCTGTATGCAATTAAAATCAATTTCAAATACAATTATAAGTAATTTCAATATTTTTTTTACAAAAAAGTTGTGTTTGGTTACAAATTGTATATAAAAAAGTTGTATTTTGTTGTAAAATCGTATTTTTGTAAAAAATTCAGAAAATAGTTAAATAATTAAAAAATAGTAGTATTTTCTATAGCTTCTTTCAGTTTTATTGGTATGCCTAATTAAATTGGTAATTTGTTCTATTGTTTGAAATTTAATTTTCTTATATACATATGAATTGAACAGGATGTTTACTGAATCATGCAAAAGATTAAGGATTATGAAAAACGTGGACGCTAAGGGTATTGGACTCCATGTGTAGAGCTTTCTCAAGCTAACCAGCGGCTTTGTATCAGTTTAGTTTTGTTGTCTTATTGATATATGTAATGTTTGATCAACTATAAGTATTTCGCAGATTGTTATTTTTTCGATTGATTGCAGACTTAACTGTTATATGCACTACTTTTCCTTTCTGATAATTGATTCGTTCATGCGATTAATTTGATTAAATTTACCGTGCAGTATAGAAAAGCCTAGCTCAAGGTCTATTCTAGCGGGTACAAGTCATTATTATCAATATATGTCGAGTTTGAGTATGAATAGTTGGTTTAATGAGTTGTAATTTTGTAAATAATTTTTAAGATGTCAGTGAAGTAACTCCATATATTGGTATGAGATCTGATAAGAAATGTACTGCGTGGGCCAACAGTATTAAAATTTATATAGTAATTTAGATATAATTTAGGTTAAGATGAATGAGGTGTATTTGCACTTTAAAAGTGATGTAATTATATTAACACTTCAAATACTACTTATGAAACTATCAATTGCGGTATTAAAATTTATATTTTAATTAATTTTATGATCTGTTTTTTATTCAATTTGCATTTTAATTATTATATTTATATTATATGATATTATATACTGAAACCCAAATAAATAGTCACTGAGATAAAAATTGGACGAAAAATCTTCAAAAAGATTAATTGAAAATTTTGTATAAATATAAATAAATGTAAAGTTTAATATTAATATGTCAGCTAAACTATATAGAAGTACACATAATATTGCACTTTACTCTATAATTTAAATTGATTAATGTTTAATAATTAATAACCATATGTATAAATTTAATGTAGTACATGAACTGAGGTTTGCTAATATACTGCAGGTACAGTAGTACTGCAATATCAAATAATGAAACGGACTGAAAATTCGTTGAACTCATCAATGATCATGGCATCATGCATATATATATATTCTGTATGCATGGGGATGCATGTTCTCGTATTCTTGGTAGTTGTTGCATCTGCAAAAATGATTTCAATGTACATATGGATATGGATGTATCTAACTACCAAATTAAAACTGATCGATTCAGTACACTAAATTTAGCACATTGCACTAATTTTTCTGGAGGTTCAGATTCCCATTTCAGATTATACATGCATTCAAGTTTACTACTATGGACTTAAATGCTTAATTAATTGTGTGTTTATAAGTTACAACTAACTAAACTACCTATTCAATCCGACAAGATGCGGGTTGATTGTTGTAGTTTATGTTAACCTGATTTTATTTAATCGATATACTAATCTTTCTAGTTTATGTTTACACGAGACTACGACTGTTTGGCTAAATCGTGAAGGTATAGTATGTAAGTCAAGAATCAAGATAATACACAAACTAATTACAGTAATTATTTGCGTTGGCTAGTTTTTTTAATTAGGGACAAATAATCAAATACGTTGGGAAAAGTTACCATCACAAAAAATAAATGGTTTGCTTTCTACTAGTATTTACTTTTTCTGGCTCCGTCTTCCTTATAAATTAAAAATATACATATTTTTTAAATTATTTATATCCGAGTTTGATTTATCACCATGTGATAATTTGTAACTCATAGTGTGAACTTAAAAGATTCCCAAATCTAAATATAATTCAACTCGTCCAAAAATCTGTTTTAAAGATATTCCCCTCACTTCATTTAAAAGAAGCCGTGAGCATACATTTTTTCGAGAACGAGATTGGGAATTTAAATTTATTGGAAATAAAATAAATACTTAAAATTAATAAAATTAGGACTAAAATCCCAATTTTTAAGAAAAAAAAAATAATAGCAATCTTTTAGATTACATACCAAAAAAAAAACTATGGACGAGTTAGTAATGAGGAATACTATTGGTGCGAAACCGGTACAGGTAAAGCCCACGTGTCGGTAGGAAGGGGCTTATAGTCAAGAAACGTGTAATTAGAATGGGCCGACAACCCAACATTATCACATGGATTATGAATTTAAGATCCACATGGGTCCTACTTTACTTGAATTTATGCCTCATCAAACCCGACATCTCGGTCCCACCCTTTCAGGCATGTTTGACACAGGACGGCACATGAATTTTGATCATTCATGCGCTGCTCCCTCACCTACTTGTCTTTAAACTCAAGTTCGGTCCCTTTAATTTGTTTTGTCTCTTATTTCCCTCTAAAATAAATTATTTTATGTCTACTCGTTCGTCCCATTTTACATGTTCATTTTTAAATTAAATTTTATCCTTAAATACATGTTCATTTTTATTTTCAACATAAAATAGTGATAATTTTTCAAAATTATCCTTATATTTATTATTTTTAAAATTTGACTCATTTAAAATTTAACTAGATTGTCATTTTCCAATACAATAATTAAAAATATGTATAGAAAATTTTTATCCAACTAACTTTTTCTTAACATGTGTAATTTTTGTAAAATGGCCTGAGGGAGTATTTCATAAAAATATATCAAGTTCATGCACACACTTATTTGTCGTGTTTTTTGAACAATGATACAAGTTACTTCTACTTACTATACAAAAAATCAAATAGAAATTTATAAATAACATTTATTTATAAATTATTTATGAGATAAAATAAATATGCCGATGATCTTTTATGCTTATTGAAAAAACAAGATATATGTTGGTACGTAAGAACAATTTAATGTTAAGTTAATATAATATTGCTTATTTTAATCAAATTTACTTAGTTTTGTTTTTGGACATTTTTTAAAATTCTTATTTGACGGAGTTGATGGATATCATTTTGACGCTTTTACGAGTAATATCAAAAATTTAACAATTCATATATTCCCACAAGTTCGATGTTTATTAAATTTAATATTTACCGAATTTTATTTCTAAAATGTATGATCCCGAATTTCCTAAATCTAGAAAGTTACCTTGACTAAGAGCATCTCCAATAAGAGGAGTTAAAATGGTTAGCTAAAATGACATAAAATAGATATTATGCTAAATTTGTTGAACTTCTAAGAAATTCACTTCAATGTATTAGCTAGAATCAATAGCTATATTTTAAAAATTATTTTTAGTATTATTTTCAAATTTCAATAATTATATTACAATAATTATGTTTTAAAAGTAATTAATTATATATACATAAAAGAAAATATTATAAATTAAAATAAAATTAATTAATTTTTTATTCAATACAAGTGAAAATAAAAAATAAAATTAATATAAAGACATTTAATGATAATATTATAATTTTTTATATGTATATACATATTTTAAAATAAAAATAAATAATATATTAATAAACATTACTTTTATATATTATAAACATATAACTAAGAAAATATTATATTACATTAATATTTTTATAAACATGTAATATATTAAAATAAAAAATATACACACACATACATATATATATTATATCATATATACTTATATATTTTAATATTTTAATATTATAATGTAATATATATTATATATGAAATATATAATATAAATTATATATTATATATACACACATATATATATATATACATATATATTATATATTTCATATATAATATAAATTAAAAAAATACCTTATATATTTTAAATATTAAAAAAATAATTTAAATTATTATTTCAAGTGTTATAAGTAAATAATAAAATTAAAAATTAAACAAAATAAAATAGAAAACGAGAAATGAACCAGATGCATTTTGAAGATGACGCACTATTATTATGTTATCTAACAAGAGTCCTTGAAGTCCCAAATTCCACCAAACCTATATTAAAAAAATCATGCATTATACTTATTTTATAGGATTTTTAAAGTGTGTGTCCATTGACATATTAGTCACTTACACAATTTTATGAGGTATTTTATTTTTATTAGTGGAGTTTTCGTATATGAGTCCATTATTATTAATAAATATGAATCAATTAAAATTTAATAACTCATATAACATTGTTTACACACTAAAAAAACCGTTCTCCTGCTACAAGTGTATCACTTTCTTCTAGTTCATTACTTGTATGATATCGTGACAGATTGGGTTTTCACTATGAAGAGGAAGTACAAGACTACACAATTCTTCTAAACATACATACATGATCTAACTTTATCTTGAATAAATTACCATCATCATCCATCAGTTGCAATTCGAGAATTATAAATTAAATACATTAAGGTAGCATTCTGTCACCATCAAAAGCATAGATGTGT